>OX346226.1:7500000-8750000 GCA_947049295.1 Ligdia adustata
TTGTTAATAGTTATTGATATAACGAACATTATAAACGATATAAAAAATAAAACGGAAGCTAAATTTACAAATGCAAAATCATACGCGGGTTTGTTCCAGCCCAGCCTAGCAGCAAAATCGCAAATTTTGATTTGCTTATTAAATTATTGGATGACTCAAGCCTAACTCTAAAAGCTAGGCTGGGTTCTTTGCCGATCTTCATTATTTTGAACCCACGATTGATCTAATGTTATTGAACTATTTTGATGCTTGGTGATCATAGATGATGTCTATGCATGATCTAATTGTCATAAAGATCATATCACATACTTCAAAAAATTGCTACTTCAAAAAAACCCGACTGCTAAATCTTTAAACCTGTGTATCTTAAGCTTAGCAATTCCTAATCAAAACTCCAAACTAAAATATTAAAGTTATATATTTTTTCTTGACAACCCTTAAAAAAAACCCTTAAAAAGTGTGTCATCAAAATAAAGATTTTGATGACACACTCGATGTATTTTGCATTATTTTTGTATATACTTTTACACTTACTTTATATTTATTTACTTACTTTATATTTTTGTTCTTATTTTTACTATATTTTTGTGTACTTTTTGGCGCCAAAAATCCTTAATTTTGTATTTGTTTAATTTTGATGTACCCAGTGCTTTCTCACAACTACGACGAATCTAGTATAAAGAAACGGCACGCACACAAAAATACGACAAGCCGTTTAGGCTTTAGGGCGTGCCAAAGAAACACACATAGAGTCAAAAAACATAACACTAATTCTTTCGTAGTCGAGTTTAAAGTATAAGTACATACCGTTATTATAAAACATTTAATTTCTGAAGTACGAATCCATATTACAAAACATATTGTAACAAAATTCTAATGCATAGGCATGGCGTAATAAGTATCAACTAAGGGATGGCTTAGTATATAAAACAACTTCAATACATCGCTAAAAAGGCAACAAAACAAGAAACTGAATACTCCAGAGAACAAAACGGAACATTCGCAAATTTCTAAAAAAAGGATATAAAAATGCTCGTCTAAAGTTGCTCTGCGCTATAACTTGTTGGTGGAAGGCTTTCTGCAGAAACATGAACAAAATACAATAACTTCGAAGTCCTTTATGGGTAAAGGGATGAAAAACTTCACACAAATGATATTGGAGGCAAATGAAATGTTTTGCATATTTTTGCCGTTGTTACAGATGGGAGTGAACTTGTTTTTCCATTGTTACATTCTATTGTGTTCTTCAGCGCGGTAGACAAATGACAATGAAACAGACGAGAGTTGTTACTTTTATTCAATTTGTATTCTGAATTATAGCTAAATGATCGTAAAAGAATATTATTATTTTTGTAAAAAATATGGGTTTTTTGCTTCTTATATTTTACATTAGATTTATAATCAGTAAAATAAAATTTAGCGTAGTGTACAATAATATGAATTAAAATTAAAAAATAATCTTTGCATTTACAAATGCGACACAAATTGAGGGACTTTACGACTTAATTTTAAGTCACCAAGAATTTTAGATTGGTCGGGTATCGCTCTCAAAAATGTGAAACTTTCGTTGAAAATGCAAAACTATGACGATTCTATCTATACGAATCAACATTAATATTATAAAGAGAAAGATTTGTATTTTTGTATGTATCAAATTAGCTCAAAAACTACAAAATCTATTTCAAAAATAAAAAAAAAGCTGCATTAACCAGTAGTAACATAAGCTATTACATTTGTTACCAGAAAAACTAGATAACCTTAAAAATTCTTACTAAACTAATCTAAGGTGTAAAAAAGGCAAAATGTTCTACAATATTATAGAACATCTTCATGTCTACAAAAATCTTCTCACGATTATAGGTATTTCTAGCTATTATAGTTATGTCAGTATAACTAATTTTATATATTTTAAAAGTGTTATCCATACCTTTGTATTAATAATTATTTATTCAAGTATGTTTTAATACCTGTTGATTAATTCTTGAATTCAGAATTCACAAGAATAAAATCGCATATACAATTCTAAAGATATTACGAAATTAAAAATAACAACTCATACCCTAAAAAATTAAAACCAACTTCCATTCGGCACGCAAAACTTACGTTAGATACCACTATAAGGTCCTCTTAGAAAATGAAACGTTTATATTAAATAACGAAATCTACCGATTTCATAAAATGTATATGGGATCATTTCCGGATACCCTGAATATCCTTTAAACTAAAAATGTTTTTTTTTCAATCGCTTCACAATTGGCAGAAATACCATACACGATAATAATAATAAAAAAAAAACGACGAAAATACCCAAAAGAAATACAAAAAGACGAAAACAGAACCTTCTTTTTTTTAAAGTCGGTTTAAAAATACATGCTGACGCGCCAGTGTTCAGAAGAGTGGTGTGCGCATCCAAAATATTTAAAAAATAAAATCCGCAAGTGCGAGTCAGACTCGCGCACGAAGAGTTCCGTACAATTATCTATTCAACATTAGTTCAAGTTTATACTTGTTGTCATTACTTAAATGGAGTTTCAAAAGACCAAAAATCACGTTTTTTATATGGGAGCCCGCTTCATATATTCATTTTAATTGATTTTTTTTTAAAGTGTTCGTATTTAATAGTATTTAGGCAGTAGCAAAAATCAATTAGTGAAATTATATCCTTCATAACTATAGCTGATTTCCAGAGGTGCAAGCGCTACAAAATCAATAATCATAATAATTATTATTAAACTCCTGTACACGCTAAGCTCAGCTCGTAATGTGAAATTAAACACACATATTATATATTGTAACATAAAGTTGGAGGGTAGCTTTAGCTAAATGAGTTTATAGCGTGCACCTTCTATACACAATGTTAGTTCAGAAAGAACTTTGTCATTATAATTATTATATTTGCTTTTGAATTGACTGCATTTTAAATATAACATTGAGAAAAAAATATTTAGTCGAATAAGGTTGCAGTTCGGGTACTTATCCGACTGCGACAATGTGAGGGTTGTGTTTTTAGAGTGTATGTATGTTATGTATATATATTTCTTTGGCACGCCTTAAAGCCTAAACACCTTGTCGTATTTTAATATGAGCGGTGTCCATCGATTCGTATTCACTTGCAGAAGGTCATAATAGGCTATAATATTTCAGTAGCTGTATCCCACAATTTCACTTATTAAAATACATGTGTCTAAAATTCTTGCAGTCGGGAGTTTTAAAGTCACTCTTAGCTACTTTTTTATATGCATGTAATTATATATTCCCTTAAAATACATTGTGTTTACTGTCATTTATAGTTGTTGTATGTTAGCGTAATATTTTAAGTTCTTTTTAGTATCATGTAAGTGCAAGGTTGCCTGGAAGAGATATCAAAACTAAATAGTTACGAAGAAATCGGATGAATTTTTATAAACGGTACCAGTGTATAAACTGCTTCTCTACATTTTGCCGAATCATTTTATCTACATAAGGAAGCAATCGTAGCACATTAACGTTTTTTTTAACGATCATCAATGTTATGCAGCAGTCAAATAAACTCTGGGTGGATGAGTAACCGTGGAGTGGCATTTACAAGCGCTGCTATTGGTCGGCTGATATGTTAAATTTTATGACACGGTTGAAGTTCTCATCAAACCAATCGTACGTTCTTACGTATGATTGGTTTGATGACATTTAAGCAGAATGGCTTAATCTTTTAAGCCATTCTGCTTAAATGTCAGAGAAGAATCTGTTATTACTATGTTATGCTTAAATTTAAATGTAAAATTTATTTTCAGTTACTATTTTAGTACCTTACAAATGTCCATCTACCTCAATCTAAGTAAGTAATTTATAACTTCAAATAGGAGCTTTTTTTCTGTAAATATTCAAAGCTACTAATTATTATAGGTAAAAAAAGTAATTATACTTTTTAAGCTTACCTAAGTTTTCAGCAAAGTGTCTAGTATTAATATGCTCATTTCAAAAGAGTACTTCCCAACGAGTAACATCCCCAGGTGTTATACTCATTATATGCTCGTTGGGAAAATTATTTTAAAACAAATTCCCAACCAGTAACACTGACATTTATTGGGACATTTTTGTCTAAGATGATTGCAAAAATATTAAATTTAACCAAAAAAAAAATGCTTTGAAAGTTTTCTAACTTCACGGAAATTGTTTAAAGGAAAAGGGAAATTAATCTTTCTCTTAATTAGCAAAGTTGGTCCGCGCTACGACAGAAAATTCAAGCCCAATAAATCAAGGTGTTGCCCTAATTTGGGATGCACAGAAGAAAAAATACTCTACTTTAGTATACTACTTGTCTTTGTTATTGACCGCCCGAGCGAAGCGTTTCTACTTCAAGTCTGGCATTATTTTGTTTCCTTTGTCAGAATGTATGTATTGTTCATTTGGAAATTTTGAACTACTAGGCTGTAGTTTCTAACCAACTTATATGTCGGTAAACTTGGTAAAAAGTCATGTATCTCTTAAAGTTAGAGATGAAAAAAGTATAACAAACTTGTAAAATTCATTAATAGGCGCGCAGTTTTGGATTGAGGATTTTCTCCCTAAAAATGGGAAGATTGCTGCGGCACCATTTAAAAGCCGATTTCAATTATATTTGGCAAGGGATTTTTAAGATTTCTAAACATTCTTTAAAAAAATCTTAAATATTAACTACTACCGATTTCTATCGGTACATCGGTATAGGTGGCGCTACAATTTATACAATAGGATTTTATTTATATAGATACAGCTTTATTTACTTATCCCGGGGCAGTTATCACCCTTTCATATTAGTGCGACATATTTAAGGCATTGTCTTTAAACTGACAGTATAAGGTTTAATGTCCCGGTATTAGAGTTGTTGTAATAAATGACACTAAGAGCGCATGGTTAACTATTCTAAATGGCGTTTACAGACGATACTGGTAGTTCAAAAATATTTGCTAAGTCAGTGGCAGTTTTTGTATCTTAGATATTACGTAACAGTAGCCACTGAAAATGTAAACAATCCTATTTATATTTCTTATTGTATCGTATTCCAAGTATTCCGAAGCGTGCCACATTAATGCTAGGCACGAGTCTTCGAATATAAAAAATGTTTTATTATCAAAAAATAAACATTCTAATCTTTAAAGACACTTACATAAAAATATTCATTTTTCATGATTTAGATACGTAAATGCATTGCATATTTAAATGTGCGTGACTGCATCAACCTGTATATCAGTATCACAATTTCAATTACGTATTAACGTTGCTCCGCAGGAGGGGCGAACCCCTATTCGGGATTGTAATTATCTATTGCAGCCCCAATTGCGTCTTAAGGATCCTTCACTTTAATCTTAGTGGTTTCTTAAATGCTTGACGAATGGGTCTTCTGGATAATGGGTGAATTTTCGAGTATTAAACTTTTCAATTTTCTGGCGTAAGCTTTTGCTTTGTCGTTGGTTTTTATTTGTGTAATCTCATATTGCTTTTGTATTTTCACTAGACGATATGAGAGTCAATAAATTAAATTAATTTCAGTTTTAATGTTCTAGAATATTTTAATAGTACAATATTATATTTACTATATTTTTCGGTTGCTTAGATTCTGACAGTTTTCATTACGTAGATTACTTTTCGTCTATGTTAAAAAAATTGTATCATATAAAAAATAAAAATAGATATCCTATTATAGATTATTACTTAGACATCATACATTTCTTGTGTTTCTTATTTCGTATACCACAGATAAAAAATTATGACTAAAACAAAGACTAGAAAAATCTTTAGTATAAAACACTAGACTTGACTAGTAACTTTTTTGAAGGCTAAAAAATTAATTTGGTTTATTGTATCGGCATCATTGCTGGTGTAGATTTATATGTAAGTGTATCATTGGTATACTTACATTTTTACTGCTTTAGTGAAAGCTTCTATTAGTCTCATGTTGTTGTTAATATTAGGATGACCAATTTGTCGGTAAACTTCATTTAGTTCATAAAATATGCACTTTTATATTTTTTAATAAAACATAGTTTCGGCGTTGATTCGTTTCTTTCCAACAAAGCATTTTTTCCTTTTGCTCGTGACACATCCACCTCAGGAATTGTAACTACATTAAAACCTACTCAAATAAATATTAAAATCTTACCCCATCATCACTTAACACTTTTACGCGTTTAAACAATCGTGAAATTTGTTTCTGTTTCCCCTAGCGAGATAGCAAACGCCGAAGGCTTGGCACTTTAGTACCCGAGGGGATATCCCTTGACAGTTCTAACTAGAAATAGAGGGTTACTGTTCAATAGTTGTGAATAAAATGGAATAGTTTCTATAGTATTATTATTTTTGGTATACATGGTTAGAGCATACAAATAATTTGTAGGTTTATTAAGGCCTACTTTCAGTAGACTGCACTAGTGGTAAAATGTTTATTAACCAGTTTTTTTTTACTTTTTACTTAATCTATTGCTTTGACTCATACTGAAAATATGTTGTCGCCTTAGTTTTTATCAGAACAAAATACTATTTTTTTTTAAGTTTTTCTATTGTATATATGGAATACAACTTTGTAGAGTTTGAGTTTTAGTTACATTTGAAATATTATCATACTCAGTTTGTGCAATTAAACTTTATTTAGGATAAATAATGAATAATTAGTCCATCGTAATTTCTTGAAATATTTAAGTAGACACAAAAATCATAACCGCCAGAGTTTTTCTGAAAGTAGTGCGAAATATAAAGTTCACCTATTAAACACAAGCCCTCACACCAGTTGGTAATAGTGTGACCGGCTGCATAATTGTATATCCTTAGATGTTTTGCATATAACTTGCTATACGCTAAACCTTTCGCTAATAGCAATATAAAATGAAACTGATTTAGAACCTTATACCTGGTAATAGTATAATTATGCTCCGGGTCACATTATCCAGTTCTTATATACTATAAAATCATCAATGATAAGATATTTGGCTTTGTGTATCTAATATATAGAGTAAGTACATAAAAGCAATATAGATCACTACGCTCGTACGGTAAGAAATATATCTATGTATATTCGTGTTCATTGTACACCCAGTATTAAATTCACTCTATTTTACCTTCGTTGGCTTTTATGTAAATACTTACTTCGACTTATACGCCAATTAAGAAAAACCTTCCTTCCCTTAATTTGCCGCTGGCGCGCATTCCACGAAAATAACATAATCGCAGATCGTTAAAACCATAAAGGCTTAACGATACCATTATACCATTAACTTACATTAATAAATCAGTAGAACTAAACCCGGACTCACGCAACACGACGCACAGTTTAACTTAATCGCTGATTTGTCACGATCCATTGGCTGGAGCCAGTGCATCACGGTCCAGTTCTAAATCGGTTTAATATTGTACTTGATAAGTGGCGTGATTTTCCTAACATGAACATTGGTACTTTTGTATATGTAAATTATCGACACGATAAAAATGTAGTTAGACTTATGTTTTATGCTAATTTTTATATCGTTGGTTTTTTTAGTATTTCATTCCTCCACTGCAAAAATCAGCACATAATCCAAACCACTGTCACCACATTATAGATCAAAAGAGAAAACAACAAATAAAATCATATTTACTTTGAAAAATGTGATATTATATTTGAATAGAGCGACGTAGATGGAACAAAACAAACGCGCACACAAACAAATCGTTCACAAACTACGAGACAATTTATTAAAATTTCTTGAAACGTGCGTGCGATAAACCGATACGAATACCTTCCCTGCTGAAAACTTCGACTTATCTCTCTCACGTAGGCGATCGTTAGGCCAGAAATTATGGTCGTGGTTAAACACATGCTACATTTACTCGAAAGTTCATGTTACGCGCCAGTTACTTCTCGTTCGGGGAAGGGTTTCGCAAAAACATTTCGGAAACAGCGTCAAGGCTTAACACCGATCACTATCTTACTATCAGAGCGTGACCACCCTCAAATACTTGCGAGCCTAAGGAGCTGGAATTACAGTCTTCTTCTTCAACAGAACAACATAGTTGGAAATTGTTTTAATTAACATTTACACTTCACAATAAAATACTTTGAGATTACGCTTATTATAATTTATAAATCTGCACAACTTTTTTATTTCTATTCTGTTTTATTCGTAATTTCAATAAGTAACCATTATTACGTTATTTACGTTAACTATCTAAATCCTATTATACGGATCCTTGGAAATCGAATCTCCAATAAATACTTCCTAAATACGCTACGCCTTTAAAGAAATATGCCCTCTAAAGTTCCAGGTTTCTTCGTTTAGGATCTGCGATGATTGTGGCCTATACGATAAGAGGGATAGAGAAATATCTGATGAACTATATGTAAATATTATACTTACAAAAACAATCAATAAATAAAGAAAGGGATTAAAATAATTCTTCATATAACCGATATATTGATACACTAAAAGTTAAAACATAAACCTTCGGTTCATTCAGTTGCGCACCCAGCATTATAAGAATCACATATTTTTTGTTTAGTATAATCACACACGCGGAACGGTTTATCACGGTTGCCGAGACACATCTAACACCTCACTGAAATTGTCTTTTCGGAATCTCAAACAAGAATTTCGTGACAATAGTTTCCCCTTTCGTCCGTCGCACTTCACTTGCCCACCCTATTTGTTACACCCTTGATCAAACCACCATTTTGCCGCCTTACCAAATGCCACTCTAACTTTTTAATGTCTTCACGGATATTCTCTATTTTTAAAATGCTTTCTAAACGAAACCTTACTGAAGTTGAACGGTTTAAGTTTACTTTCGTAGTTTATTCTTGCGTCAAGGGCTGACTTTATTGCGTTAGTCTATCAAGCGGACTATTAAACAATATGAGCTGGTTGGACAATATAGCTGCATTTTTCCTACAATGATTAAAAAAATGAGAAAAAAACTATTCGTACAGGAAAAATTGATACTACTCGAAAAATTCCTGTCCAAATATTTGCTTTGTCTCGATACAGCAGGTATTGTTACAATTTTTGTATACACATTACAACTATACATTATAATATAATAATGTATACTATCCTTTAAATATAAAATACCTAACATAACAGTTTAAATTTATGACGCAGCACAATATGAGTAAAACGGAAATGAACAGACCGCATTGCATGCCATAATGCTTGTAATTAACGAATAATGCGCGTTGTGGAATCAGTAGCATCACTTTCATTATATTTTGTCGAGGCCTTTCTCTGGTTTACATTTTCTGGGTCCTTTATTGGGGCCCCATTTTTAAATTCACTCGTCATTCATTTATTTAGACACAGACTAGTGCATACATTCCAATACTGTATTTTTACTTAATAACAGTTTAGATATCAAAGAAATAAATTATGCATTTATTTGTATTTCATATTTTGTAGATAATTTTGGAGAAGTATGATAATGCACGTGTGCGTGTAAATTACACGTTAGTATCAAGAAAACTCGGGTTTAGATATTTTATTAATAATTTTGTGGTGTACGATTTATCTGGAACTCGATTCGATGAATGAACATATAAAATCACGAGATCTGGAGAGGCCCCCATATTCATAGGAAAATCCCTCTGATTCTTGCCCGCATTACAGTACTGGTGCCGCCCCTGTACAGCATATTCATTTAACATGAAAGAGAAATATTGTGCATTCGATCAGATGATACGTTTAATTATGCTCTTTAGTGCTGTGCAATTAAAACTGTTGTCTGATTTCGTCTTTCATGTAGAGTTGGTTATTTTGACACTTACTCGTATTAGTAGGTATTTATTGAAGGTGATATTTTATTGTTATCGTTATGTACTGTTTTTTATTTAGCTTGTTTAACATACGGGGTTATATGATAGGGTTTAAGGTTGTCTGGAAAAGATAAAACCGCCTTTTATCATTGCCATGTTATTTGTATTTTATTCTTTTGTGTTGTATTTTTATGGTGACAAATAGAATTATTGTATTGTATTGTATAAGGAAGTACTAAGCTTATTTGATGATTTTATTACAGTGGTAAGAGTTGTTCATCATGACAAACTGAGTTTGGATAAACACACTGATAATCCAGTATAAATACGACTGAAATGGTTAACATAACCGTAAGTTATACATCTGAGAATATTTTTTGATATTTATTTGGAATACAATGTTCTCCACAATTCATACAAGATAAAGAAAACACCTAAAAGATAATGTTGGAAGAACTTTAACCCCAAAGATATGAGAAATTGAAAGAATTCGAAGAGAGCCTAACTATTCTGACTAGGACCTGCAAAGCATTATTGAAACATAATAAGAAAAATACTACATTTAGTTTCCTGAATTAAAACTAATCCCAAATAGAGAATGTAATGAACATAATTTCTTAATTATAATCATTGCAGAACAATAAATTAACAGTAACACGCAAAAAATATATTCCGAAAATTACAATTTCTGTATCAAAGCCCAATATTTTATTGCTTATTGGAAATTATTCTGTATTCTTTTGATCATGATATCGATATCAAAATGACACGAAGCACTCAGCCGATTACATTGCCAGTTTTTTCGAGGATCAATCAACTAATCAAACTAAAAACGTGTTCGTTTGCGTACTACTTTTTTTATGACGGTGTCAGTTTTTTATTTAGAAACGGTCAATATCGAGCTGTATTTTGAACACTATTTTGATGCAATAAAGTAACGAACCGGAGATGTTTTTTCATGTTAGCTGAATTTAATTCCGTTAAAAGGAGCACTATTATAACGCATACTCGTCAGAATTTTTTTCAGAATGTTTGTAAAAGGTTAACTTAATGAAAAATTATATTATATTATAGTTTATTCATACTAATTTATTTGTGGATTCCTATCCATAAACACCATGAAGAGTCTAAACTACAAAAGTAAGTGAAAAATTTTAGTCCGAAAATATCAACGAGTGAAACCGCGGGATGCAAGGCACCATTAATCACGCGAGGCTTGAAAGAGAGAGGAGGGTGTTTTGGTCAGAATCAGGAAATATCATAAGGGTGGAAGGGGTGTAAGTAAGATATCACGTGTATTAATTTTTTCATCGACCGCATGATTTCCTTCCCAAAAGTGGCATGTAGTGTTTACAATTGTTAGAGTCCACTCTGTCCACTTGGTATAATCCTCAGACTCAAACAGACAGTGCAATAACTACTAATCTATATTGTAGTAGGGCCAGATACTGTGCCACGATTAATTATTCATAAGCACAAGGTTATATCTATCAAATTTACACAAATTATTCGAAGTATTTTATAAATGTCAAGGACGACATAAACAACCTTGCTTATATACATTGTACTCGCTCTCCAATTTTACATAGAGTTTTACAAAACACGACTTGTTTTCTGTTGTTCCCATATGAATTACAGAACCAATTTCATAAAGTCACTGGTACAATATGGCGACACTCGGCCATTACCTGTTCTCACATACAAAAAATAAACAATCCACATTCTCAGGCCAGGTGCACTTTTCAAATGGAATGTGGGAATGGAATTGATTGTTGGACCGTTTTCCATTTAGATATGGAAATTTAGACAGTGTGTATGACACCACACGGCTTGTAACTGGGAGATGCTGGGCACTAAGTTTATATTTTTGGTTTTTGGAGTTTTTGGATATATTTCAGTATTTATACCGAATTCCCAAAAAAAGCGGAGGCACTCATTTGGATTTTATTATATTTGTTACTCAATTTCTCGGAGACAGCTGGAGCGACCTGAAAAATTACTATAAATTTTTTTAAAGGGTGGTCCCATGTAAATTTTATGTGTAAAATCTGTCCAAAATTTTATTTTTAAATTGAAATCACTAAAAAGTTCTATCGGGGTTTAGTAATGGAAGTTGATTTTTTTATTTAAGTATTTTTTAAATGTAGTACTTAGATAAAATGATTTGAGTACAGTTTTTTTACAGCGAGGAAAGTTCAATAATTTTATCATCATATTAGCATCTATTTAGAAATTAGAAGAGATAGATCCAAATTCAGTATATTTTAAGACAATAATTGTATAAAGAACTTCGGCAACCAAGTAACAGAGGGCCAAAATTCGATTCCATGAGTTTAGAAATGTCTTGCAATTACATACCTGTGTGACTTCCGTACAGTATAATATGTTACTAAGTATTTGACATAACTAAGTATTTATAATAATCTATAAACGTAGTAAATTAAGCTTTTAACATAATGAACTTTAAACCAATTTAATGAGAGGGCACTTAAGGTCGGGTTAGGTAATCTATTCATATGCAAATTTAGACCCGTTTAGCAATTAGTGCTAATTTGAACGCAGGAAATGCAGAATATAACTGCAGTATGTAATATCTTGTTGCTAAGGGTGATCTCTACACAAACCACGTAAGTTTTTCGCATATTTTATTTGAGAGCACAAACGACATCGTTATTAATAAGAAATTTAACAATCAACATTATCATGAACCGTAATCTACTTGTCTTTTTCGCTGACACCTTTTGATGACTCAGAAAATATATCTATGGTTGCAATGAATAAAATGGGTTAGTTCCTTACTCATAATTAAGACTCTCGCATATAAATACTAATATTTAACCCATACTACTACTACATACACTTTTTTTAAACTGTATCAAAAGTTTATTAGCAAATTAATAAAAAGCTTGCCTAATATCTTTAAACATAATACGGTTTCGACTGTGGTAAGTTTCCTCACTACAGCAATAAAGCTTAAGCATGTGCTCACTAACAAGACTTAGAAGCAAACAAGTAGAACAGCTGCGGTCGCCCCTTACGAATTTCCGAAACTCATTCGCCTTGGGCAAAACATTCCTAAAATTTCAAAATTCTAGGATTAGCGGTTAGTGGATGGCTAAATGAGTTAGCGAGGGACGTGAAACTTAGTTCAAATATTTTTGCAGAAAAGCCATACGCGCCTTAACATGAAACTTTGTTGCTAAGTCGGGAAAGTTCCAATCGTTTCATGTAGAGGTAATTTTTGTTTACGTTGACATAATGTAGCGTAGAAGTATGTTTGATAAACTTTGCGTTCTGTTTCTGAAATAGAGGCACAAACCATTGAATTATTTTTAATATTACATTTAGTGTAATGAGTTTACTCATTTTATTATATAGTTATGTAGATACCTAATCTTTTCACATTTGGCACATGTATCACATATACATTAAATTAAAATTCCGAAATCTTTGCCTTGAACCTATTCCAACCCTATCTCTAACCCCCGTCGCTAAAATTTGTCTAAGATACCGCCGCCGCTAAATGGCGGATTCATATTATTTCACAACTCACTCATTATTGGTATCAAATGAAACAGCTGGTGACTAGTAAAATGCTATGCATATATGATCAATTTCAAATATCAGATGACCGCTGACGAAATGGCGAATCACTTATATTTTGTCGTAGGTTTTTAAATTTTTTATATTCTTGTTAGAATAAAAGATCTTCTAGGACGTAGCGCCGCAAAGTGGTTATTAATAAATGCTTGCCTTGTTCTTGTTCTTGTTCATTCGAGCGGTGGTTCAAGTAAACATGTAAATGTTTTGAATAGCACTAGTATAATAGTAAATTTTAACAGTTTGGAATACTTCAGTTTTGGAATAGTTACCACTAACAATCAACCTGACAACACAGTTTCTATCCTAGAATTAAATAGACAACGATCAAATCTAAAGCTTAGTGCACGCCGGCGGAACAGAACGCTATCCCGGGATTTCACTTGTTGTTCTCTCCCAAGTTACCATCGGCGCGTCGTTCTAATTAGTTCATCAGATAATTTAGTTTGCAGCGCTCGTTACGCCGGGGACTGGACTGGCTAATGCAGACTGAGCCTATAATCTAATTATTCGACGAGACAAATACAAATTAATTTACATGTATAGGTAAAATTGTACGTCTAAAATGTAGAGCACAGCAATAGTTTTTGTGAAAATGTAGATGCTTTGTAATTTATTATATCTAAAAAAATGCTATGTATTTAATATTGAATCGTAGAAACTCATAATTATCGTGGTATGAATATAATGATAATTAGATAGATGCACTCATCCAATTATGAAACGATATTTTTTTCTATGTAGTCAGATATTGTGATAGTACGAGTAGGCAGTGGTATTTAGTAAAAAGATTTTTAGTGGTATTAGTAACATTTCAGTTGCAAACTATGGCTTTGTTTTTTTTAAAGTTCAATCATTCTGGTCAATTGCATAGTTAATGGTACTACGACGAGCAATTAGTAATTGCGTTAGACAAAAATTATAAAAGACTACTAAATATAGGCATCACAGATCAAAACTATGTAGGCGCTTGTTAGATAATTTGAAGCGAAATGAGTGTACCTGTGTATTTACTATACACACACCGTAACACTAGTTATTATTTTACTACTAATACATAATACCATTAGAGCTGCATTTGAAATATTGATTAATGTGACCATACCAAGCGAGCAATACATGTCCGCTTGGAGTCAGACAACATTTTATTTTTTCTGCGTGAGAAGTTTACATTGCTTGGTCAGTTAGCGATATTTTCAAAAAACAATGTACTTATCATTTAACTTAAGTTATTATAAAGATTAATGTTTTTTTGTTAGTTGTTTGTTATTTAATTTTTGTATAAATCACAAGTTTGATCGTGCATGGAGTACTGCTCGGATCTCTAGGACGGCTTACCTAAATACCAGCTTGAAGCGTTTGAGTCTGTCGAAGGGAGAGCTAAAAGACTTATAGATAATGGAGCTTTGGTCAAAGCTAATCTCAAAAGCCTTGAGCACAGTCGAAAACTGGCTAGCCGGTCGGTTTTTTATCTTATACATTTCGGGGAGCATAGAATTACATAGTTTAATTCCAGCATCTCCTTTCTACAAACGGACTTGTAGAGATACTGCAATACGCCACCCCTATATGACAGAAATTCCACGGACTCACACTAAACATTTTGCGTCGACTTTTAGTGTGCGAAATGCCAAGTTATGGAATTCACTGCTGAGTACTACATATCCCGTAGTATATATCCTGATAGATATAATCTCGATATTTTCAAATCGCGAGTGCAGCAAGCTAAGCAAGCAAGGCAAGCGTGCCAAATCCTAGGCCGCATCGTCGCTTTACATCAAATTGAGTTGCGGTCAAGCACAAGCTTATATTGCCTTCTATAAAAAAAAATGATTTTTACTACTGTCATAATTATACTTTCCGATTACAAGTGAGTATATTTGGCTGAGACAAGCGGTGCTTCACCTTAAATAACTTTTCTTAAAATTTGAGCTCTATTCAAGATCGCTATACATTAGAGTTTGTTGTTAAGCATATTACTTAAGAAACTGACGTGTTTATTTTATTCGGAATTTACGCCTGCTTGATTGTTGATAAGGTGAGTGCGAGACGTGCCATCGTGGTGGAGGTGGTGGACAAATACGCCTCATTCCATCCCTGAGTATGTTTACCGAATATTAGAGAGACTATAGGTGGTCCTTTTTAACAATTAGGTAGCTTAATATGAATATTAGAACCTATTAAAAAAATTACGAGACTTCACCTATCTCTGAACCGCTCTGTAAACGTCTTTTACAATTAAAATTCCTCTTTACTATTTCCTTTTAATTTTGTTCAAACAAAATTGTGATGGGTATTGATAATTAGATATACACGATATCTACTTATCAACACACATCAATCATAGAAACTGAAGCCTATATTTCATAGGCTTCAGTTTCCTATTTTGTTTTCTACTTGTTTTTTAATTACTAAATAAGACAAAGATAAATAATACAACTAAGCAGTTTATTTTTAGAAATGACTTTAATTTTAGTCTTTACCTGGAAATACTTACAGACTTTAAAAACCTTATTCTATAATTTATTTACAACTGATTGATACATTATACTGTATTAATACATTAAATTTAATTATTACAACCTTAATTCAAGTTTATACAGGATAAGATTGTAAGAGGCCATAACAGCACTGAGTTTCCTTAAAAATGTGATATTTCTTTTTTGGTTTTTGATATTTCAGTAAATATTTTTTCATGATGATCATGATATTTCGATCACCAAGTCAGTATCGTAGTAATAATATTTAATATTAAAAATAAATAGAGAAATAGTTTTAATTACATATTAAATTAAATTCAGATTCATTCATTCATTCCATTCCTTCCGTACTTCCAGAAGATCGGCAGGACGTGTTCCACTTATGGTAGATATACCACCAATTCGTACCAAACGTTTTGCTTCCTCCTTTTTAATAAGAACTGTAAAACACTGGAATAACCTGCCTTTGTCTGTGTTTCCGGATAAATACAACCCGGGTGTTTTCAAGCGCAAGGTGAATAGGCTCTTACTAGGTAAATGTGCTACATCTTCGATCACATTTTCACTTATCATCAGGTGAGATCGTGGTCAAACGTTATCCAGTAAGTTGTAAAAAAACCCGTTAATTTTATATACAATTAAACAATTACTAAAAATACGAAAAATGATCAAATAAAGTAATGATAATGAATTGACACTTCCTGGCTGAACACTTCGTCAGATTTGTCAGATACTTACAAATACAGTGTGAAACTGTCAGAATTCTGAACTCTACAAAAATATGACAGATGACACTTGACAACAAACTGTATTTTTCCATTTATTGTTCTTTTAAAAATGTTTTTCATACAACACAGATCACGCGTTCGGAAATCGTTTACAAGGAATTTAAGAAATAAGTTTATGTAAACTCGGTGCTAATATTACCTCTTAGCTTCTAAAAGTCTGCACATTATTCAAACGCTTATTTATTTTTACAGCCTATATCACATTTTTTTATTTTATATCTACATGATTTTTGTTTTGGTTTCAATAAATTGTGTTTATTTGAATATTTATTACTGTCGTATGTTGTATGTTTGATTACTACAGACAATTTATATAGAACTCGAAAGTTATTACAAGGTAACTTAAAATTATAGTATTTTACTTTGACATGATGCCACAACTTTTGTATTGTTTCAAAATTTACAAATACGATATATAAACGATGGGGTTTTGATACTTAAGTTTGTAATTTTACTAACATTATAATTATTATGTACTTTATACACTAATAAATTTTCCTTAATTTTTACAGGAATTACAATGAAAGTGAATGTATGTGTAATCTTAAAATTGTATTGTCAAGCATTTTACTCTTTATGTACAATTTAGATATGTTATTTGACGTGATTTCTAAAATACCTTTCGAAAATAAGGATGTGGTGATGAGATAAGTGTTATATATATTAAACGTGGAAATTCTCACTATTTTTACGTACTCTATAAGTCAAGTGAAAATTTAAATAATAACAAACGGGCTGTTTTTCTTCTCATTGCGCTGCCAGTAAAATCATAAATAACGCCAGGTATGTTTTGATTTCTGATGTAAATTGTGTCTGTTAAGATGTTGTTGAGCTATTTTTTAAGATTATTTTATATAGATTGTTCTTAGAGTATATTATTTACAAATTCACTACATAGTTTTAAGATAGAAAGTCTAGTCTTACTCGATCGACATACTCTTTTAAACAGAAGATTGGAGATATTCGCTTTAGTTATTTGTTATAAAGTATCACTTCATACGAGCGCTAATATTGCAAACGGGTTTCCCCGAAAGAAAAACCATAGCTCTGGTGAGTTACCAGAAGTGGATTTAGGAATTTGAAATGTATGTCATACAAAAAATATTAGACTACGCGTTATTTTGACAACTTAAGAGTAAATATTAAAAAGCTCACAAATAAATTTGATACCATAATTTTTGTTATGTGCTAATTTTTAAGTATGAAAATAGAAACTAAGATGAAGTTAGAGATTTTTCTTACAGTAAACAATAGTAGTTGTATCATACACTACATTTCTGGGTAACGATAAAAATTACATTATAAATATGTCTACGTGCCACACAAGCAACCAAAAACCTTGACATTATTATAGTATGTATCCTTATCTCACCATTGTATCAGACGATAGAAAACGCGATGGCGACCAAAAAATAGGCACTTACGCCGGATTCAGTCTTTGATCTAACTATACATGGAACACAGATAACGACCAGTTTTATTTTCGGATTAGGACCGTCCGAGCTACACTGTCGTCTCTAATAAGTCCGGAGAGGGTCAACAGAATCCGTCTTTTAAGTCCGGATAACCTAGATCGGGCATTCGCCGAGAGCCGGTTCCTCGATTGTTGTCGACGCGCATGCCCCGACCCGCTCGTCCGAGGCTGGCGTATCTAGTATCCGCTAGTTTGTCCCTTTGTGCCACTTCATCGTAATATCTCGCATCGTTCAAGCCTGCGCTGTATTTTTGACTCAAGCTATACTTATCTATGGTGGCGTATTTTTGTACTGTCGCATATTGACGAGACGCTTCTGGTACGCCGTTTTGTTTAGCTAGATCGTAGGGGCGCTCTTCTTGTGGCAATGCGCCATCGAGTCTAGCTTTGAACTCTTTGTCTTTTCTTTTACGGCGTTTGCAAGCGCAAAGTGCTACAGCTATAGCACATATTAGTAAGCCAGCTCCTGCCGCGGCAGCGACGTATGGAGGTGGTAGTGATATTCGGAATGAGCAATTGGAATCGTCTTCATCGTATCCTGAAGGACAGTGGGGGCTTCCGTCACACCATAGCGCGATAGGGATACACGCGTTAAGTTCTGGACACCTAAGAAAATAATGTCTATTAGAATTTTCTTTGTCTTCTAGAATCAGTAAAAATATTTTATAAATTTTAGTTATTTTTAGTAAGTAAAATTTATTTATTTTATAAATCGCAAAACAACAAATATTCGATCGATTTTCCAACTTATTTTGACCCACTTTTATTATGAGTTGCAAGGGATAATTTTACAACGTGCTTAGCAAACCTTATTTAAGTTTGGGAAAGGACTCACCTGTATCGGCAATCGGCCACAGCTGCCGACAAAATTGTAGTCTCCGGGTCGTGTTCAAACGAAGGTTTCTTCATAATCTCTATCCATTTAATCGAATAGTCGGCCTGTTCGTGTTGTAGGAAATCGATTACGTAACTTTTTGCGTGCGGTTTCAGCGAACTTTCCAACGCCGTGTCAGACTTCCAACCGGGAGAGTAAAGTTCAATGAAGCTCGATCCATTAGGGCATACTTCGCGATACTTTGATGTATCGCGAGCTTGGTATATAAACATCCTGTTGGGCGTAGAACAAAACGGCGAAGAGTTGACCATCTCGTAACCGGGTATCTTCACGTACAAATACCGTCCTTGTACTGGCGTGACGTCATCGCCTCCAGGTTCAATCAACCAAGGTCTGTGTACACAAGCCACTTCAGCTCTCACGCTTTCCGAAATGACGTTTCTATCTCCGACAATTTCCGGAGTGATCGACGTCTGTCGTTTATCAAACAGTCTAATTTCGCCACTACTGCCCCTCAATCTCCTTTCCCCCCATCCCGTCGAACAAATAGTTTCATCGCCGGGTCCAGTTGGGACGAATTTGTATTCACCCTCGAAAGCAAAGTCTTCGTAATCCTCCGTTATATTCATCATTGTGACGGTGAAGTTCACTTCGACGACGGGGGCTGTCAGTGTGTGTATATTCAAGGGCTCTGATCGATTGGTACAAATACAATCCCTTTGTATAGGCACTCCATCCCAAGGATACTCGGTAATAATGATTTGAGCCAGCCCTTCGCCGCCGATGGTTCTTTTCGCAGGCCTATCGCATTTCCACCGACTGGTTCGAGAATCTTTGTGTGTGCTACAATGCTTGTTTCCGAAATAAGTGCTTGTGAAGGTCAGTTGGACTCGCTCGCCTGGCTTCGCCTCGAATCTGCGGAGAATGAGATGTCTTAACAAAGACGGAAATAAAACGTTTCGTTTCGCCGAAATAGTTTACGATAGATTCTGTCGCCACAGAAATGGTTTTCTTTTGTGCGTGAGAATGAATAGTTTGCTAAACTACGAGTTATTTTCTTTCTAGTGATTTTTATTGTGCATACAACTATTTTTGTATCGAAATAATAGTAAATCACGTCAAGGAAGAAATAAACCTACTTGAATTTATAATATTATCCACTCACACGTCCGTGGATAGCATAGTATCAAAAAAAAGGGGTGGTCTTACGTCCGTGGATACTTTAGTTTCCACGTGCTGTGGTTTTAATTTTTGCCAAATAGCGGCATCTAGCGATTTAGATTTGAAATAAATAGCGACGTTGTCCCAGGACGCGTGAGTGGATAAATAGGTAATATAATTTAGAAATAAAGAAAACACTCTTTTATTTTGTACACACAGAACACTAAAACTACTACTAATTACCTATAATATTTAACAATAATAGAATAGGTCAAGTTGCAGTGTCCCGTGCGTCAAAAAAGGTCAGCACTCGGCATGATGCTGAGGATTGCTCCTCAGCGCTGATTTTCAGCGTGATCCTTTAGAGACGCGCACTGGAATAAACAACTTGAAGAATTTTACTTGTCTGTCCTATTGCTGATACTATAAAAACATATAAAATATTGTACTCATCATTGCTTTCAAAGTGGAATATTCTTAATTATTAGTCTTTCACACTCTTATTACTACGGAAATAGAAACCCATTTTCATTAAACACTGGAGTTTGGGTGAAAACTGTGGATATTTTTTTTCTATTAATTATGTTATGACATAATAATTACGACGTCTATAAAAAAGTACTTAAAAATTAAAAAATAAACTTACCTCAACACGCAAGTGAGATTCTGCGCACCTCCCCTCCCGTAATAGAATATCGCCCGAGGCGCTTGGAACCGTCCGGAATAGGTCTGAGCGGACTTGAAGACTCGGTCGCAAGCTGACTGCGAGTCTACCAGGGGCTGGCCTTGTTCTGACACGTCCACAAACTCGTAGCGGAGGACGAATGATACCGGATACAGAGCTGAGCCTTGACGCAGTTCCTGAGGGGAAAATGATGATAAGTACCTCTGCGTCAAGCTTTTTAACAGACTTTAATAAGGAGGATTACAATTTATCAAATTTATTTCAATTTTTAAAGATTTTTTCTAATTTTTAAACGACACCAGCAGTTTGATGCGGAATGCAATTCTAATTGGATTTGTAAAGTTTTTCGATTAACGCCAAGGTTGTTAGAACATCCCAAATTATGACATTTGAAATCGATTGCAAATCTAAACGAAAGGAAAATCGCAATCAAAAATTCAATCTAAGCGTATTTCGTGCTGAATCCGATCGGAAACCGGGTTGCTGCTAATTACTAAATCATTATTACACAAAATTTAGAATTATCATAGACCAAATATTCAAGTTTTTTTACTAATAACGATTGTATAATTTTGTAATTCGTACGTATTTATTCAGCGAGTAGAATTTTTGCTGTGTTTATACGAGTAATTTTTAAATACAAAAAACACTTACACAAGAAAATCTAAAACACCACGGAAGTAAAATACTCTTTATGAAGAAGCGACGCAAACACAACATGATTCCTTAAATATTCTGAGCACACATTCTTTTCGCTGTACAAAAGAGCCTTTGTCGAATCTCGAATATCTTACTTATATTAAACTAGCATAGTGTAGTAAAACTTCCAATATTTAGTTAGTCACTTGCTTCAGTCCTTCCCCTGAATTTGATATTGAATAATAAAGCAGTTCTCAACTTGAGACTTCAACAACTTGCTTAAGACCAACTTAGGGCAAGATTCTATGTAATGATAGTGTGTTTCACAAGTCCACAAAATATACCATTACATAACGCCAGACATATTATGTCTAATTCTTAAATAATTGTAACTTTAGCATCATGATATTTTTGCTCACATACGCAACATTTTTGTAGACGATAAGCACATTTTAAAATCTTGTCAAAACCGTTAAGCGTTTAAACATCACGTTTCACAACTATAGTTAAAACATATCAGATTTTTTGTACAATAGAGCTCATACTGAAACTAACATCGTCAACAAAGCCTTTTAAAGATGGTATAAATTTGATCTAAGCATAGAAGTAATTATATTTTTAGACTAAAAGAAAAAATATACATTTAAAAAACTATTTTAATAAAAAAAAAAATATAAAAAGCCAAACATTAAAATTAAAATGACCGCTAAGCAATGAAATTAGAGTGAAAGGAATTGTCTCATAACTTTTATGCTGTTGTTTTACTTTTTTTATTCGATGTAAACAACTTAAAAAAACGTGAAACGCGATGTTTAACAATGTTTATGATATTACGGCAAAATTGTGTAGACACCATGTCTTAGAAGTTTTTTCGTCTAGCGAATAAACTGTTTTAGTCGTACTTATTCCGTTCATAATAGAACAAGTGCGTAGAATACTAATGTCAGATAATGCTTTAGTGGTTTTAGCGTAAAAGGTTTTGTTCATTGATTTATTATTGCATTATCAGAATCAATAGTATAGATATAAGCTAGGTATTTTATACGTTTAGAGCAAATAAGTAACTGTGTAACTTTAGACTTTATTTTGTTGATCGCGCCGATTCGTGAAAGAGACAGTTGCATTTTTTGTACTTTTCACACTTGTTAGAGCGTTTACATTTCCTATATATTTTGTTTGAACTTGTTTACGCCAAAATGAGTTCCCGACGAGAGCGAAAGAATAAACAAGTGTCTCAGGATAAGCATGCAGATGGCCCAGAAAGAGATTCCTTGCTTACAAAATCGGATGCAGCCATAAATAATATACTTGTCAATAAGCAAATTACTCATGATTATGAATGTTCAAAAGATAAACGCACTAAATAGTTTTCGAACTGATGTCTTAAAAGCCTTGGAAGCAAATCTGAAACCACTGCGTGATGACTTACATTTTTTAACAAATCAAGTAAGTAATATGAAGATCTATATGGAACGAATACTAACTGAGCATGCATGCATGAACGCGGATAAAATAATGGCTTCTGCTGCCGACTTAAAATTTTGTACGCTTAACAAAGAGATTGACGATCTCAAAGTAGTATCAATAACAAACTCTAAATTATCAAACTTCGAAGAAGAAAAACTCGTAAACGAAATCCAGGAAAGAGCTATCAGAAGTAAGAATATTATATTAGTTAATTTACAAGAATCAATCAATCCAGACAAATCGAAGCAACTCACTGAAGACATGATAACGGTCAAAAATATTTTATGAGACACTGTGGCAGTCACTCCAAATATTACGAAAGTGATGCAACTCGGTGAATATTCTACAGCAAAACCTTGACCAATTAAAGTAACCCTAGAAAGTCCACAATAAGTCAAGATTGTGATAAATTGTAGATTGAAATTTCGAGACAATATTCGCATATATTACGATCAGATTCCCATGCAGAGGAGGTTACTAAGTGAGCTAAGCCAGGAACTTGACCGTCGTTGGTGAGATAAATATTAAAATCAAGTTTGTCCATGGTATACCTACAATTATAAAACCATCTTAAAAACCCAGTATTTCAAGCAAGAAAATACCGAAAGCTGTATAACTATTATCTGCTGATAAAATATTATAATAGACATATCTAAATACATATTCTTAACTAGGCATTAACTTACAAATAACAATGGTAAATAACGATTTAAAAAATATGTCCTTTGATGTTGTATGTCACAATCCGCATAAACACGCATATGTGTTATCCTACTTCGTCATATTGTATTATGACGCGGCTCAAGTCCGAGTCTTTTGTTAGATAAGCTTGTAAACAGACTTGTAATAATGTACCTACAGTATTTAAAGTAAAAAAGAGATCTAATTATAAGGGTAGGACTTCTTATCTTTATACATACGGACTATCAATATTATATACGCTAAGATCATGTCTTATTTACTTATATTATGTACAAATGCCGTAGCATTAAAATTACTGTAAACTTGTTTTCTCACATAAGTGAAATTGTTGTAATTTATTGATGAGAAATAAATGTCTTTAACCCGAACAAGAAATGCTTTCGAATAAGTAACAACCAACTTCAATTCTGCGGGCCCTTTACAACAGTTTTAAGTTTTTTATCTGTATAAAGAGCATGTCCAGCCTGACTTACTGACTTCAAACCCTAAGACGGTCAAATGGAGGTTTTAAGCTTTACCCCGCGTCCAACACCGCGGGTAACAGCTACTAGTTAATGTTTTAAACCTAAATACTGAACCGATTCATATGAATATTGATATGGAACCACAGCTAAAGTTTAGTAATTCAATAACAATAAAAATATTTTCGAAAACGGTCCTGTTGTCACTGAAAAATTTGGATACATGCAAAAAAAAGATTCGCAGTTAAGAACGTCCTAAGTGATCCGAATTAAAAATCAGTCAAAACCGTTTTAACAAGCGACAATTAGCGGGCATTTTATTTGATGCCAATATATTTAAAAAACTAGATGGATTCAAAACAGCATACACACTAATTAAACACCTATACAAATTAAACTGTATGATCAAGTATATTTCACGTTATTTTATAAATCTTAACACATAAAATCAGCACACGTCGCTCAAAAACCACTTTAAAGATTTACAAAACTACGTCCACACAAACAACACACGTCATAGCTCAGCTAATTAGAGCAGCAAATATTTAACTGCCATTTCCAACGTACTCTCTCGTATGCATGAAGACTCACACTGGCTAGGAATTTTTCAACGTGCCCAGGAAATATAGCGTCTAAAAGTGACGCTGGAAATGGTCATGAATTTCGTAACAGAAGCATAACTGACTGGTAAACGTATCACGTACGGTTTCTGAGTAACTAATAACTGAAACTGACTGTTCTTGAAGACATTATACGGTTGTCCTTCTGCGTTAGTTGGGACGGCATGTCGTCTCGGTCTTTGTGGGAGAAACTGGGAGACTTTCAGGGAATTGGTTGGATTTAAAATGTTTATTACAGTGAAAATAAATTTGAGAACTCTTTTTACTAAAAGTTTGTTTTTGACTTATCTATCGTGATCTTTTCGTATCGTATAAATTGATTTTGACGCGAAATTTGCAACGAATAGAAGTGATATGCGACCACATTGCATAACTAAGGTGTATCTCGAAATAATAAGGTAGACTAGACTTTGTGCTATTTGTTGTAAAGATCTCATCAGCGGGACTATTTATTTCTCTTTTTCTCAGTACTTGACTTTATCAAGATACTGAGAAATAAGGTGAGGTGTGGAGGTGGAGACAAGATACCACACCACAAAAACAAAAATATCTTTCGATTTCTCACGTTGACATCAAAACAAAGCGGGTAAACACTACATATTGTTTAAACAACATCTTACTATAAATGAGTTTCCGCAAAATTAACGTCTGACTCCGTAAATTTAAACATCTTTTATTGCGTATATAGATGAGAACAATGCTTTTTATTCATATCAGTGATTGTATAGCACAGCTGATATCGTGCTTTCGTTTAAAATATACCTTAATCTATTATGTGTTTCCCTTTTCCTGGGAGTAAACGATCAAGCAAGTTTTTAAGAAAATAAAATACGTTGTGTGTCGAAGGTTCAGTTCTCCAAATGCAGGCATCCATCAATGTTCAAGAACGGAGATAGTAAGTATTTGACTTTATTTTTGTCTATTGTTATTAACACTCTTACCTGCAAGATAGTAAGTGCGTCACCGGTTGTAATGTAGCTTTCAGAAGGCGCACACGGACGCGTCGCACGCGTTGCATTTGATAGAAGCGCGTGGTCGCACAGCCGAGGAGACTCCTCTCGACAGAACGAACCCAGCAAGGACTTCTTATCCTTCATCTCCAACTGTTGGGAAAAATATAACTAAAATTAAACTTTTTTACGCGATGTGTTTTAAATAAATGTATATACCTTTTACTATTTTGCTGGGAACTTTGCCTGACTTAACTGGCTTTAAATTTGAAATACATTTAGAAATCTTATCGTATTAACCAATAGGGCCCCATTGCTGGACACGGGTCCTTATGAAGAGGTAATAGTCCACCACGCTAGCTAGCTAATTCTGACTGGGACTTTAATTATTTTCGAAACATATATCAGAAGGTTTCCTCACGATGGGTCCCTTCAATATTAAAGTGAAAAGCAGATGATATTTATTGAATATAAATTAAAACTTAGAGGTGTATGTCGGAACCTTACCCTTTTGCTTGAAAGGCAAAAACTTTATCAACCAAAAACTTCTTAACATACTAAATATAAATTAAAGTAACTATATTATATAAGTATATATTTTAATATGGGTAGGTACCGTTAAAGTTAATTAGTTTTAAGCCTATAACAACAGCAAGGATCTAAAATTTATGCTGGCTTCATTCTTGCAATCTTCAAATATCATGTTCGTTGAAGTTAATCCAATTAACAAATGCATCAGTCAATCTAAGGAAAATAATAAGTTATTGTAAAAACACCGCAGTGCACAAGCCCGTAATTTTAAGATTGTCATTCACTTGGCCTAATGTTTTTTATTGCTCGATCGATTTTATTGCACTTTCATATAAAACTAATGCGTGTTTGATTTATATTGTTTATTATGGGAGACGTATCATCGTTGAAGACACGAACGACTCATTTTATCTCCGATGAAGGTCACCGAATGTGAACGAAACTATAGCTGGACCTTTCCAACAATCAAGTACCTACGCATGAAAACCCGACTTCTTAAACAACACATTCATTAACTTTTTAATCTTCATAACAAGCTACATATTTTCTATATATTTAGTTTGTACTTTTCTATACATTTAGATGTTTGATTTTTCTAACATTAGCAGAGGTATATAAAGCACTAAACTGGCCAATTAACGTGTATTATGGACCTTAGTTGGATTAATTTTTGTATTTTTTCTTAGTGTATTCGAACATTGAATGAATGAATACATAAAAACCTTTTAAGCATTCCGGGCAGGTTCGTAAGTTTCATTTGAGTGTCTGCTAATAAAAAACAAACGTTTACTTCTTCCAACCTCATTTGGGATTCAGTGCCTAAGTCGAAATACTTAGTGGAATGAATACGATTGCGGCAAGAGAAGAGAACTAATGGTATTGAATAAATAATTCATCTTCATTCAAATACACTACTTACTTACACTATCTTGACGGCAAGTGGGAAAAAAAAGAATAAAGTGCACGCATAGAAGTTTTGTTAAAAGTAAAATAGGTTTCATTGTTTTCTTTATTATCTATTAGGGGTTTAAATAAGACAAAAACGATGTTATTATTATAAAATCTAAAAGCTGAAACAAACAATACTGATAATATAAATAAACGCGTGTTATGACGTGAGAATATGGTAAGACACTATAAAATTAATTTTAATAAAATAACTGTTCGTAATGAACAGTTGATGACTTTAAATTACTGGTGTTTGCTTGAATTGACACACTAAAAGACAATAACCCATGGTATTTCTATTTTCACTAATATAAAAAGAGCTCACAAAAATTATAATTTCAAAGTATAAATCTTAAAGTTCAATAAGAATGGATTCGTTTATTTTAAAGAAACGTATTCATTCTTAATGCAAACTATAGTCCGGATGAACGTAACGAAACACTGCAGTGCAGTCGGCTGGCAACTGGCAAAAGTGCTCAGACACATTAAAGAAAATTAATGTTTGGCTGCCGACACCGACTCGAGAGCGTAAGGTACTCGGGAGTGAAATGCCACGAATGAACCCCGTACTAGCGCCCAATTTCACCATTCGGGTCTTTTACCATCACTGAGTTACTAATTTGTTTTAAAAAACGTTATGGGTACGCTGCACATTATAAAAAACTGTTTTGTATTATGATAGCCTTGAAGTCTGCTAGAATATTTAGTGGAAAGACATGGCTTCCAAAACCGGTTTAGGGCTGCATATACTATTCGTTTCGACACAAAACTCCTATAAAATCATCTAATTGACAAAAAATTCATGATTATCTGTTGAGAAATGGATGACATTCATATTAATTTACAAAAGTATTATTAAGATAAAACAGAAACAACCGCTCGCCCAATAATGTGTTTAGTACAGTGTAGCCAGTCTACATTTTATGTATTCAAACTTCAGAACTTTGGATTCTGCTGATTACGAAATCATGACGCTCGAGTTACGAAAGTAAACACTAAAATTTTAACAAATATTGTGATTGAACAACTTATATAAACGAGAGTGGCACGTGAAATGATTATTCAATTATTGGCGGAGTCCTTTAATATCGAGTGGTTGCAAAATCTATTTTAGTGAAATCCTCGCTACCAGTCGCTACCTATGTACTATCATACTAGCTATAGCATTACTAGCAACTAGCAAGCGAAGCGTCTCTTCCATAATTTTAGTATTGACACATTTAATTCCCAATCTAATGAAGGGCAACTTCGACTGGGATTCAACTAAATAACTAATCTCGAAATCAAAGCGAGAAATCAATAGTTTAATAATAATGTCTAGGTCAAAAAACAGTACCCACCCAGTAGTTTGGGTAATCCAAGTAAGTAACCCATTGTAACGGATTCATAATGTATTAAATCAATTTATTATTATTTTGTACTAGCTTGTGGCTTGAAATTCTAATGAGTTTCTTATAATTCAGATAGAATTTGCTGTTTTTATTTATTTGGTGAATAAACATTATCTTATAGTCTAATAATTACCACTACTGTGACTTTTAATTATTTATTTTTTAAATTTTTTACTTGTGTATATTGTATATACCTACCTACTAGTCTACATTCTTTAAGAAATTTGTTACAGAATTTTTGCGAAAACGGATGCAAAATATTTCGGGCTACCTACATCTTCGTAGTCTAAGTAAGTCGAGGCCCGCCGTAAACTCTTGTTTTATCTTGTTTATAACTGGAGAGATATAAAAGTGGAGTTTGTTCATGCGAAGTATTCTACATCACTGCCGCTGGGGTAATATATCTAGGTAGAAGTCAAGGGGTCAAGGAAAAATTGGAGCGACAGTATGTTCTGAATATTTAACAGACTCATAAAGAGAAAAAGGCTTGATGAAAAATCTGTAACAATTCTAAAGATGCTAATATACATGGATTGAGTTACCATATCGAAATCTGATATGTTTTTTCAAATATTCCTACGTTACGAGTATTACTCGTACTTAGTAAACTTCGTTCCATTTTTTCCTTCCCGAATTAGAATTTGTAGCTGGAAATATGTTCAAAACAAGCTAAGCGTGTTGATTAGAGCACAAACGAAAACATATATTTTTAGCGGTGATATAACTTAGACGTGAATGGCGCAGAATCTAGAAGAGTGTGGTATAGAAGCTGTATAATAATATATCTAGTTAGTATACGGTATAAGAAACATAAGATGAAAAATTAGTCTTGCTTTTTGTCAAGTACAATGTGTCTGGAGAGATCATCTCTTTTCACGAGATTTTCTTTAGCGACGAGAAGATGGGTATACAGGATTTAATCACACACAAGTGTAAATGAAAACCAAATGTAACAAAAATAGAATGTTGCTAGAGTGAATAAAAATATTTGAAATGATGATGATGAATAAATATACCTAACAATTATTATACATACTTTTCTATCGCGATCGGCATCAGGCGCCGCTCCATCCCATATCGTTAGCTGTGAAGAACAGTCCTTCTGCTGATCAAAACCTGCTGGTTCTGTCCCCATCGAATGGTACTTCACGAACGACACCCACACTATTTCGTTGGTACGCCCCTATAACAATATACATAATATAAATGCGAAAGTGTGTTTGTTGGTTTATTTTTTCGTCTTCTCTTCTAAACCCAAGTGATGGACTGACTTGATATTTTGCACAATTATAGTTTAAAATCTGAATAATGTCATTAGCTATTTACTTCTCCGTGAAATATAACGTGGGTGAAGCCTCGAGCAAATGCTAGTAACTTGATAAAATGAAGTCGTAGCAAAGCAACATCGTAAACGTAGAGGTTCATAGCAATTTCGTAGCACACCGTAACCTTTTCGTAGCAGATCATTTTTGTTGTCTACAAAGTTTCTTTAAGACTATTCAACTTTGTACATAAAAAAGTATATGGCGTACCATGTTTACGATTCCCCACGAGTTTACTAAATAACCTAAATAAAATATTACTTAAAAATATCCTAGTAGTAATCCAAAAATGGTCATACACTGAAACTACGAATTATTTCTGTATGGTACGTAATTAATATAATTAAGTCTATAAAAGAGATGTTTGTAACAGCTTTCACAGAGATTTGTGTAATGTAATGAAAGAAAAACAGAAATGTGATATTAATTAAGTCTGTAATGAAATTGGGTGGGAGAGAAAATGATGTTTTGATGGCAAAATAAATACACATGTACGTTAATGCTATTTATCCACGTAAGTAAGTGTATTTTGTAAGTTTATTAAAACATGTTACATATATTTGTAAGCAAAAACAGCAATATGTAGGTACTTATTTATTAAATTAAGGTACGCTGATATAGGTATTGATGTAACTGAAGTTTGTCTTGTTCGTCTTATTTCATCATAAAAAAAACAAACGAGTACCTTTGAAAAAAAAAAACAAACGCAAGTAAATAAAACAATACCTGAAAATAGTAGACACAAGAAGTATTCGGAGGTAGCGAGTGCCTCGGATTTCTCAGAACGCCGCTGGTTTTGTCCGAAGAACGCAGAACAAATCGACAGCGCCCGTCGGATCTCACGTACGAGTGGGAATCTTTGTCCACGTACAGTACCTGTCAAGAAAATATATGTTTTAAATTTACTAGACAAAGGATAAAGAATTGTATTTGAGAATTGGAGAGCGGGTAACATCTTAAGAAGTTTGTAGAAAGAAGTAGGTATACGATTATTCCCAGCAAGGCTGTGAATATGTAAGTTTAATAATTCGGTCGCTACAAAAACAATTTACGTTGTTAAATATTTTACTTCCTATCTCAAGGACTAAAATTGCGAGGAATTTACCAGTTTTTAGAGCATTTATCAACGCTGAAATATTATTATAATATTTTTGCTTAAACTTAGGGATTGCTCGTTACCTAGAGTTGATTAAAGATGGAAATATTTGAAAGCTAATGGGAAGGGAGAAAAATAAATTAGAGGAATCCTGTGTAAAGAATAAACGTTTAAGCCTAAAATTATGGGATACGTACAGATTTTGATGTATTATTTAAGGGTGTATTAAGCCGAAATGCAGTGTCTGTACTCATCTCGTTGAACAACTATCTATACTGGACCAACTTGGTATACCAGGAAAAAAATACATTCTGTCGAGGGTAATTAAAGGTTTTGTTTTATAAAACTGATTATTTTTCTCAAATTCTGTGTTGTTCGTATTGTGAAAGTTAAGTAAGTTCAATAATAAATAGTTAGTAATAATAATTGTTCAACATAATAATAAATTCCAATAACACGACAAGTTATTTCACTAATAAGAAGCAAGCCCCTTGGTTCGTTACAAATATTATAACAATAAAACACTGTTTAGTTAGCGCTACTTCCCATTGAAGTGCACGCTATAAAACATTCAAACTATAGTTGGACCTTTCCAACAGTCAGGTACGCGTGAAAACCCGTTTTCTTAAACAATATACCTCTTGCCACATTCAATAAAGACGTTTATAGAAACATCAGTACGAGATCGTAACACATGCGAGATCATGCGTTATTCAATCGTTGTAACAAGTCAGCTATAATGATTATAGGTAAGTAACTGTAGTCATTTAATCGGTTATCAAGTAACAGAGTATATAGTACCGGCTGAGCACGGCTGTTTAAGCATAGATTAGACGCTACGGTCATTATCATCATCTATAAAACGCGAAGTACTAGCCTAGCTTAGAAATAACGATACTACTAGTGTCAACATTTCTAAGCTACCAGGAGACCGATGACATGGCTTACAAATGGTAGGCGGACAAAAATAGCGTTAAAGCTAATTTACATTACCTGCTACTATTTACGGAGCACAACTTTTTAAGCAATTCAATGGAAATTAACGTTAAGATTTGCCGCTTTTATTGCTTCCAGCGGTCGAAATATTTGTTCATAGTTTACTAATGTTTGCTTCTTCTTTCTTTTATTATATCAGAATGCTTAATTATAAGATTATTTAATTAAATAACCTAGGGAATAATGAAAAAGGGAAAAAAAACCTATTAAATTAGTAGTTCCATTTCGACCACGATATTTTTTGCGGTGTTTTAATAAAACCAACAACTGTTTTTGTCATATCTATAGCAAATATTATTGCAAACAGTCAGTAAATAGCACCGTAGAAAATATTATATTTTTTGGGACATATACGCTCTAGTCAAAAAAGATTAAATATTAAAATTCTACGCACCAATTATCGTCACACAACTGTGTCAAACATAATAGTTCTTCTTAAATCAATGTTGTAAAAATAATCTAAAAAATAATAATTTAACGCACTGATCTTTCTATATAAATCACAATCGTAGATTAGTAGCCAAGGGCTGTAAGGCATTAATTGCAGCCCGAAATATTTACTCGAACTATAGGGTGTGGTTCGAGGGTGCAATTGATGCTTACACCCGAGCTAACTACTCTGCTTTACATCTCGATTGTCAGGTAAGTAGAAAAAACCGGCATTACAATAATAAAACATTTAATTGCTGCTTCAGCTTTCATTTTCATTGAATCGAGAGTGCAGCTTATATCTTCATCACTTACAGAACTCATGTTTTTTCCTAATTAGCACGTAATTATAAAAAAATCCCAAAAACAAACAATATTTAAAGTAAAAGTTTTCTATTCCCGCCTTTTTTCATTTTTTTATTATTTTTTTCAAGAACGAAATTGAGCTTCGCCGTTCGATAATTAAAATTTTTATAGCAAATATAATATTATAGCAAATATAAATAATATTTGCTATAATATTATTGCAAACAGTCAGTAAATAGCACCGTAGAAAATATTATATTTTTTGGGACATATATGCTCTAGTCAAAAAAGATTAAATATTAAAATTCTACGCACTAATTATCGTCACACAACTGTGTCAAACATAATAGTTCTTCTTAAATCAATGTTGTAAAAATAATCTAAAAAATAATAATTTAACGCACTGATCTTTCTATATAAATCACAATCGTAGATTAGTAGCCAAGGGCTGTAAGGCATTAATTGCAGCCCGAAATATTTACTCGAACTATAGGGTGTGGTTCGAGGGTGCAATTGATGCTTACACCCGAGCTAACTACTCTGCTTTACATCTCGATTGTCAGGTACGTAGAAAAAACCGGCATTACAATAATAAAACATTTAATTGCTGCTTCAGCTTTCATTTTCATTGAATCGAGAGTGCAGTTTATATCTTCATCACTTACAGAACTCATGTTTTTTCCTAATTAGCACGTAATTATAAAAAAATCCCAAAAACAAACAATATTTAAAGTAAAAGTTTTCTATTCCCGCCTTTTTTCATTTTTTATTATTTTTTTCAAGAACGAAATTGAGCTTCGCCGTTCGATAATTAAAATTGATGACTATTATACTCATACGAAGACAAGGTTGAATAGCGAAGCGACCTCTTTTGTCATTGGGCTGAATGCATGATGTCTATTGCCAGTATGATGGTTAGATGTACGCGAACTTTTTGAAAGAGTGAAGTTTTTTTTAATAATTACCGCCCTAGGGCTTTTCTAGCTACATTATGACCCTAGAGCGCTAATTGGTCACTTACAAGCCCCATTTGAGGGTAATAAGGACTTAATTACCGAATATGAGAGATGTAAAATATATTTCAGTAAAACCCATCTAGTATTTTAGGAACAAAAGTACCTATTTCAGAATCATAACATTTCATCTGTAAATTCATATTATATTTTCCAAAGTCAGTAATTCTAATCACCGTTTCCGTGGAAAAATAAATGTTGTTTACTTGGAAAAACTAGTTTAGCAATTTTCCTCTATAGTAACACGAAATAAACTTCTAGTAAGATATCAGTGGATTTATCGCTAGATATTATTCAGTAAACAAGTTACATTTTCGGTCATCCATCACAGCCGGCAAGATAGATAAGGTTATACATTAATATTGTACAAAGTCGGCAAGTTCATTAACCTCGGCCTCCCTTGACAACTATGTGGGGTAGTTAAATGGTAAATCTTTGATTATCTTATACTTCACCTTAAGGTTGTAAAGGCGCGGTCATATCGCAAGATATACATCTCGCCATGTTAAATTAGAAAAATCTATATTATATTTATAACTTACCTGAACTTCAAGCTCAAATCCCGGTAAGTAGCTCAAGGGCACCGGGTGAAAAGGATTATCATATGGAGACGTATGAAATTCCAGCAGCATGTTAGGTCCACGGCTGACTATGTCCGGGACGGCATCTCCCCCGCATAGTCTGACAAGCACCGGAGAGTCTCTGGTCGGTCCGTCCCACACTGTCAAGTAGTCTTGGACGACGTTGCATTGATCCCAAATCCTAAAAGACGAATGTAACTGGTGAGAAATATGTGTCGGTAAACCCCTTGTCTGTCAAGAGAGAGTGCACGAGTTTGATTCCAGGTTTAGGGCAAGCGCCTCTTAGTTTTTCTCACATACATATTAGAATTAATTGCTCCTATTTTTAAAATGTCATGAAGACACCTACTTATCGGAGATGATGCTTTTGCAAATAAATCTACAACTCTGAAAAGGCCAACATGGTGGACCTACAGAGTAAATATAAGCTGTCTTTTCATTGGGGGGCCCGTGCCCAGCAGTGATGCTATGTGTTGAAATGCACTTAGTAAGTAATATACCTAAATTGCCTTAAAATAAAATAGGGAAGTTTTAATACAAAAAATCTTTATTTGATGTTCATCAAATTTATCGCAAATGAGATTAGAACTTGTTTTTGTACGTTTAAACCGAAAGTTCCGAAGCTTTATACTTATTTTCCTTCTCTATTTCTTTATTCCGACATTGCTTTATTCCGTCCTACATCACCCTGCCCGACTTTGCTATTCATTAGTTTCTACTACAAAGAAAATCTAAATTCGATTCCGTCTATAAAATTCATGTACGGCAAAGGTGGGTTTCTCGCCAGCGTTCCGCGTGGTTGAGTTTTAGTACGCCGCGGAAGCCCGTGTAGCAAGCTATTCTGCGCTTTTCCCATCCCGCCACCGGATCGCATCTTGTGCAAAATTACACGCAATTTTCTAACTTTCAGAGCACAAATGAAATTTTCAGGTGAGGTACGATGCTGCCGGTTTCCTAGGTAATGTTTGTGCGGTTGTAAAATGTGGCGAAATAGTTGGTACGCCATGTTTGATTCAAGTAATAGAAATAATATAAGTGTATTGTAAGCATAGGTTAAATCTTCAACGTCTTTATTGGTGAAAGGCTTCTTTCAGATAACATAATTTTATTACCTACTACGACTTGTGACAATCTGCAAATAAAAGCACAAATATATAACTACACATTTGGCTGCGTGTCAACGAACTTTTGGAACACATCTAATATCCACATACAGATCAAGTTTAAGTAAATTTTAAGTACATATATACAGAAACTCTCCTTAAGAGCATAAGTAACAGTAACAGTATTCCATAACACGTAACGTATCAACCCATCACGTCTAGCATTTTATATAAAAAGTAGTTTAGTATATTTGTAAAAAATATATACGTTTTTTTATGTATTACATATTTATGCGTCATATTGTTGAAATAATCTCGTGTTGTGTTATTTCTGTACAATTTGCTTAAACTACGAGTATGTAATTTGGATTGTTGAACACGTAAACAAATTCGTGTTTTCAGTAATTTTGATGCTGTGGCCGGTTTGTTTATTTTACCCTCAAATTGTGTGCATATAATGTTCAACCCGTTTTGCAGATCTAATTATCCTGGAAAATAGTTTATGGTACAGATAAAACTGTGTTTGTGACTACAGCCTATTTTACAGGAAGTTTATGGCTATACAAATGTGTTATATACGGCAACGGTTATAAAACTGAACGAATAAACGAAACATCATACGTAGCTTAGTTTTGTAAGTGTATTATATAGTTTTAAGAGCGAACGGCCTGACTTAAAATTGCGATGTAATGCAATGTTATAACTGGGAGAAAATAGTCTCAGTGTTCCAAGATTGTGCTAGTGAGAGAGACCCATGTTACCTTAGAATACCTTAGAAAGTGTGTAAAATAGTGATGTTGTAAAAACGATAAAAAGGAAACAAATTTTGCTAATATTTAGTGTAACTGTACTAGTTCGTTCTGTACTATAACTTACTTTAAAACCCGTTGACTCCGATCATACGTCACTACTTGGTCTTTGATATGTATCTTGTGACTGTTTGTTTGTCTTACTGCTAACAAAACATGTTTATCCGCTGGTATCTGAAACAAAACACAAGTGTAAATAAACGGGTAAGTGCGAGTCGGACTCGCGCACTAAGGGTTTCGTACAACATTTGTTCAAGTTTCTACCTGTTGTTATTAATATCAAGCAAACGGCAAAAAAAAACATGTTTGATTTTAATTATAATCAAAAAATAATTACGTATGTTTATGAGAGCCTCCATTAAATATTATTTTATTGAGTTTTTAGTATTTGCTGTTATAGCGGCAACAGAAATACATTATATGTGAAAATTTCAGCTCTCTATTACCCAGACAGACAGACTGACGGCCGGACGGACGAACAGACATCGAAGTCTTAGTGACAGGGTCCCGGTTTTACTTAGAAGGTACGGGGAACCCTAAAAACAATAATTTACTAAGCTTGAATGAATAAGCTTACCTGATTTGCTTCACTCGTATTAACAACAAATGATGAACTAGAAGGATTTTTAAATAGTTCAAAAATATTTATTTAAAAATAGCTTTGTCTTTATCCACCCTGCACAGTGCATAAAACGGCAAGTACCGCTCTCTAACCACATTGAAGTGAAACAAGTGAAATTCTATTTCCGTTGTATTTATTAACCAATGTCATAATTTTTTTTTGAAAAGAGACAGCTAGAGTTAATTTTTATGCTTAATCATAAACACAATACAGGGCACATGTTTTGCGGAAACGTTTTGTTTCGGTAGGTATTGTAGCGATGCTGCATTGCAAATGTTCTTTTTTATTTATAGTGTTTAGCACCAAAGAAAAAAATTCGGTACTTTACTATAATAATTACAGACATTTTAAGACAAGTAAAATTGAAAGAATCCCGACACTTGTTGTGGTAGCCATCTTGGATTTGAAATTATCATAATGTATAGCATTCTACTTGTTGAGCCCTTTCATTTGATACCTATACTGAGGGAGTTGTGAAAAAAAATATTCTCTGCCATTATGTGTGGCGGTAGCCATCTTGGATTGATTTTCATGAAATATGGCTAAGAACACTGCCGATCAATACACCTCTCATACAATAGAAAGCAAAAAAAAGACAGGCACACACACTTCAAACCTATAACACCTTGTCATTTTTGAGTCGGGAGTTAATAAAAAAGTAAATAAATTTTGTACTTGGAACATCGGATGGTACTACAGACGGACGTTTGAGCATTTTATTTTTAAAAGAAAATTAAAATCATCCTTGCTCTCAAGAAATAAAGTACAATCTCGTTTGAAAATTGTAATGGTAACCCATATGTGCGAATGCGAGCATAGTCATTTAATATGTACATTTTTAGCGTGTAACTGTTGCGCAGTTTGGTGCGAATTTTGAATTAAATATTGAAGGTACAGCCCTGTAAACCGCATGAGCTGGCGCTTAGCGCACGTCTTTTGTTTCCATTACCATTAATAATGTCTCGGTTATGTAGTCGTTGTCTCTCAAGTTGATGCGTAAATATATGTTTGTATGGTATATAGGTTTTTTATTGTCACCTTCAATAAAACTTTAAAAAAGTGTTAGCAACCTACGATTCCTTTAAAATGATTTACCGTAGAGAAAACATATTTATAGAAATTTGGTCAAATGTCTAAGCGATTTACGGAGCGATTTACCAAATTACGGAGGATGATAAAATTGGAATGATTTTATCATGTCCCTAAGAATAAATGTGCCTTACATTTCGTAGTCATGAAATTTGCTATAAACAAAGCAGATACAATTAACTGATAGTAAATGATACTGTAATTTAACCATTACGACTATCGACGACAGCGAAAATCCACTACATTAATTAATAACAAGTGGTAAGAAGCGAGTTTGAAAACAACCCTACTGCTAAATCGTTAAACCTGTACATCATCCTTAATTATTATTTTTTAATTTTAATGTACTCAGTGTCACTCTCACGACTAAGACGAAGAATCTATTGACATCACTTACATCAAAATACGACAAGCCGTGTAGGCTCTAAGCCGTGCAAAATAAATATACATAGATACACTCAAAAAACATCCCTCCTTCTTTCGCAGTCGGGTAAAAAGATACGAATTTATCGAACTTTTAATTTATCTACTTTGTTAGTAGACTTTAATAATTTGGCATTTCTCGGATTATTATCTACGTAGAGTTTCATGTTCTTACTTAGTATATCCAGTTCCAGTCTCAAGTCAGAACAATGAGAATCACTGTACTCAAGTAAACCTATTCTCCTTTGACACATCGTTCCCTAAATGGACCAATCAGGACTTAATTACCTCAGTAACGTAGCGTGAAATGTGTAGCGCTCGCAACACAGTTGAATTAGATGTTTCTAACTGATCACCAAAATTAAAAAAACGTTAGTGCTATTATTCAGTTTTACTCTTTGATGGCGATCAGATTTTTGATGGTTGACTTAAACGATAACGAAAAATAACACGTCAGGTTGAAGATTAAGCTAGGTTACATTCTGATGATAATCGTAGTTATGTACAAATTTGTCTTAAAATTGTCAGAGGTGATCAATTCCGCCTAGATATGAAGAAGAATATCGCTTAATTTATTTTCTATAAAATATATAAAATTAGAAGGTAGGCAGCAAGCTGGATACAGCAAGCTTATAGATCAAAATAAAGTTTAATATTTATTGGTATAGCAGCAACAGAAATACATTATATGTGAAAATCGTTTCGTTTCGTGAGATACAACTTGGTGACCGACAGACGAACGGAAGGAAGGACGGATGGACAGTGAAGTCTTAATAGTAGGAACCCAATTTAACTGTTTGGGTACAGAACCCTAAAAATGGACACGCGGTTTCATAATAAACGACAAAAGTTGCGCGATTGGCAGAAACGGTGCTAATTTTCTGACCGCAGACCTCACTGACTCAGTTTGCAGTCAAATAATGCTTACCTACAGAGTATGTCCAATCCTTCAAGAATCTTAGATGCGGTAATATTATGGATTAGTTGAAAATTGATTAGTCCCCTAGGTCACTCTTGAAACCAAATGTTCGAATCTAGTTTAGTATGTTCAATAATAGAAATTGATATGGTGCTAGTTAAATAAAGTCCCGGTAGTTTTGCGACACTAAATCTGTCGATGATTGTATAATTTTTTATTGCCTAAGAATTAGTTAAATCTCATTCTTATATCGGACCAGTAGAGATACTTGAAAGCCTCACCGGTTCACGGTAGAGATTCCACGGACTTGTATAAATCGCTTCGCGTTTACTTTTATTGTGCGCACTGCCAGGTTGTGGAATTCACTACCAAGTTTTATATCCCGATAGCTATAATATCAGTCTCTTCAAGTCACGAGTGAATCCGTTTCTTCTAGCGCGCTAAATCCTAGGCCGCTTCGTCGCTTTACATCATGTGAATTGCGGGCAAGCGTAAGCCTAAGTAAGTGTTAGTAATTCTATAAAAAAAAGTTTACCTTAGTATGTTCAATCCTATAAGTACACGTAGCGTTTCTCGGATAAACGCCCGGGAAGTTAGGCGACTGGATGCGGCAAGCTTTTAGATCGCAGTCGCTTAGTATGCGGTCGCAGTACGTTCCCGGGACCTGCTCTCCTCTCCACGCCCCCACTGTAGCGTTCCCATACCGCAACCGCGCTTCGCTCCGTCTTAGAAACTTGTACGCCAGTTTGAAGTCGAAATTGTATCCAACAGAACCCTGTGAATCAAACGAGTAAGTTTAATAGACAGACTTCATGATTGAGGCATTTCGTAAGTAATTAGGGGTACATTATTTAGATATTACATATGCACTCATTTCGTGTTAGTTTTTAACTGAATTCGAACAAGGAATTCTCAATTCGTTCTACTCTTATTTGTATATAGTATTTAGGTTATCAAATTTAAATAACTGTAATTTTTGAAGCAATTGCAGAGTTGTAGTCGGTTGACATACATTTAAAGATGTGTACCTGTAGCTTACAGTAACTGTATTTTGTAAATTTACTTCCTGTGCTAATAATATCATTATATACGAAGACGTTAACATCATCAACACAGAAAATAGGTACTTAATGTTCTAATTTTAGTTAAATATTGTACAAAAAAAACGATTAAATGATCAGAGAATCGTTTTATTTTTAAAAGCCAATAAACACCTCGAACCTTCTAAAATGTTTACCCAACGTCGTTTGTACCGACTGACATGTTAAATTAGAGTTTTTGCTCGCCAAGCTAATCCTTATAAATGAACAACGATATTTATCTTCATTAAGACTCACTTACTAAGCATCCCTTTGTGTTGTACTGACATGACGTAACTCTAACTACATGCTTTTGCCAAAATATTTCACATCATCCGTTGGCGTAATAAGGGTGAATTTAAGGGTTCGTCGCACTTTTAAATAAGGTGATGAAAACTCCCGGCATAAGTAATTAAAAGATATGATAATTAGTATGGTAATTAAATAGGATCTGATAACGGCTGAGAAAAGAGCATGTTTTTGGTGAAATACCGGTACGTATTGATTTATTTTTATGAAGACGTAATACAGACTTTCGGCAATTACGTAATATACTGTTAACTAAAATTTTACTTAAGACGTATTTAAAAACTTGAATATAATATAAATGTTATTCTGAAACATTACATTTAAATTATAAAAAATATATTTTTAACATGATCTACTAGGTCAGAACTTATGAGCATGATATGTGGCTCAGAACAGTGCTTTAGGTCTAGATATAAAAAAATATCCGTTGAACTTACAACTGAAAAAATAATTGGCAAGAAAAGTCATGGAAATTATATTCCAATCAGCAAATAATTCATTGAATTGCCTGATATTGATGGAGACAAACAGTCCCACAACCCTAAATAAATAATAGTACCCTACCGTTACAATTCTGATTGCACCCATATCGCTCAGTTTTCTACGGTTCATTGCGTTCCCTTTATCTGACGTTAGCAGCCATAATGTGTGCAGTGAAGGTATAACTTCCGATTAATTAATTAAGCTTTGGTTAGGGTATCCCAGGGGATCTGTACCGTCAGGGGAACCTCACTGGCATTTTTCACCCTCTGACTGGTGTTCGATACACCCCTCCATTTTACGATCTTAGAAATAAGGCAAGTTAACAGTTGTTAATTGATGCTATTAGCTGCTAATGCTATAATGTATAAAATGAAATTAGCGGCTATTCAATGCCCAAGTTTTAACCACAACGAAGATAATATCTAAAACCTTATCAGACTAGTTATAGAACAAAGTTATTAAATTTAATTTTCTTATTCTTGAAGTATAGCAGAGGTATTCCTTGGGGGAAAACTGTTAGCAGTTTTTTATTAAATTAGCAAACGTGTAAGTTGTGGAATTCTAAACTTGGACGTGTTAGTCCCTGGGAGATGGAGGAATAAGGGATGGAATTCTACAGTTGAAGGTCAAGAGGTTAGGTCTGTTTGATAAAAACGAGTGTTCATACAAACGTATTTAACACAAAAAAATTAAAAACCCAATTTTTCATTTAGAATGAAACAACTGTTATTTAATATTACCATTTACCTAGACACCAACCGACTGGAAAGTATGTTTTTGATTATTAAATAATTACACTCTACAGACGCTTTGGACCGTGCCATTATTAAGTAATACAACTATTTATGCATTTTATTACGTATCATGAATTTCTAGGCTTATAAAAGGAGACGACACGTTTTCTTTTCTAATAAATAATCTTTTGCAGTTTTATATTACTCACAGACAATTTTTAATTTTTTAGTAAAAAATGTACGTCAATTGTAGCGTCTAAAAATTATTTCGTTCTTAATGATGATGATGTTTCGATTACTCAAAGACAACGATTTGCTTTTCAGTTGATTTCATACAAATTCCTCTTACCAAAGCACATTAATAAATTCTTAGTACAAAAAAAGCTAAGAATTTAGGTCTGGCCTTGAACTATGAGTATTGCCTGATTTCCAGCCATTAGAATAGTCAAATAACAGCTACAAATTTATCTACCTGCCGTTTGAATAGAATTGAACAAAGAAACTAAAGCCACGGTCGAGAGGTTCATTTTTATTACGGGAAGCATATAATATATTATGCAAATAAATTCGAAACTGTTACCTTGTAGAAAGAAATACGAAAATAGTTATCAGTTTAATTAGTGTTTTGATATGTAGTTATGTGTCCAAGTGATAAAAAACTATAGTTATCAGTATTAAATTGAATCTAAACGAGCCTGATTAAGTAGATCAATTATTGCTAATCTAAGAGCGTTAACCCGGTGATATTTATTTATGTAGATTTTATCCAATCATAAATTCTGTAGAAAGAGGTCATATTAGTCCAACAACCTACTTCGAACTAATAAACAACGTTTAATAACGGAGTACGTGCAATATAAAATCACGAATGGTTTCCAATCTTGTACAAGAAAATAGAATCATAAACTCTGCGCAGTTTCAACTAGATGGAATGCTTAACCATACATAATATGATTACTTGAAGTTTTCGTTATTCACATAATATTTTTTGTCAAGTCAGCTATGCATTTGATTACCAGCTCTATTTTTGAGCCGCTGGCATGAATTAATCACTTCCTAATGATGCCACAAACTTAGAAAATGCATACACTACATTCATGAAAAAAACAAATCTTTTGCTAACTTAGGAATGGTATTTACCACTCGTACTTGAATACTCTACTCATCTCGTACTCGTACTCTACTCATATAAAATTTGCCTAATATTTTCCACGGTTGATATCATCCATAAAACTTTATATTTATAGAATTATAATTGCGAGTTGTTTATACATATCGTTAATAGCTAAGGGTAAGGGGGTAGGGTAAGAGGGGTAAGAGGAAGTCTAATATAGACATGAGTCTCGTTGCATATATGCTACGTTTGTGACGACATTAGCGGTTCAAAAATAGACCTCATAATGGCATTATATTCAGAAGGGAGATAAAGAACTAAATTATGAACTCACCTGTTGGCTTAGTCTATCTAATCTCAGCGTCATATTGATTGAATCTGATTCGCTGAAGTATACAGTGTATCCCCACGCCGAGCCGCACCATTGGCCCATGGGTGGAGATGGACTCCGCTCCACTATGGTCATGTGACCGTCTGGACACCCATCTGATGTGAACGACACAAACTTGCCCACGGTGAATGTGTCGAACGTTAACTGGAAGCAAACATTTTATTTAGAAAACTAATGCATGTTTAATTTATTCTTTTTAACAATAAGGGTTTTTACGCGTACCAGATTTGAGTGCAATACGTGCCATCGTTGTGGGCACTAACATCCCTAAAGAAGTTCACACACGTTGTCAACGAAACTATAGTTGGACCTTTACAGCAGTCAGATGTGCGTGAAAACTATGTGTTTTGTTTGTTATTTTCTGACTGTTGGAATTATAATTACTGAATTAAAAAAGACAGAAAGGAAGGAAATAATCTCATGAAAAAATTAAACACTAATAATAAGATGTTCTTAAACTAATTTAATTTTTTTTGATAGGCTTGTTAATTGAATGCATCTCGCCTGATGTAAAGCGCGATGCGGCCTAAGATGTAGCACGCTTGGCTATATGAAACCGAACACATATTTTATTCCGTAGGTCTATTACGTCAGCGTCTTACAAGTTTAAACTCTTGAGCCTTTCCTAACCATTTACATGAAAAAGTAAAATAAACAGTACTGTATTTCAACATTGACGTACTACGAGTGAGTCATTCTCAGAATTGTTTCCCTAAAGGAATAGCAACAGAGCGTAACTTTATAATGAGCTACGCTTTACGAATAACATCTTTTGTATTTCATGAACGAGTATAAACGCAATAAATCTTGTGCTTCAAGAAATGTACGAATTATTACATACGCTATGAAGACTGACATAAGTATGTTAAAATATGTAACTTAAAAAATATTTTTGAATATTCGTGGCTGAAAATGGTTTGGAATACGTTGAACATAACTTTGTTGAATGTGTTAAAGAGAATATTAGTAACTTCAAATGCTTTTTTTACTTTTATGTATTATGGTCTAATTTAGTAAAGATATCAAGAGGGAGCTGTTGAAGATATTTAACTTATAATAAGTGGTTAAAAGCGACTTTAAAAAACCCGACTGCAAAAACTTTAGACCCACATACCATTTTTCTGGGAACACGGCAGTCTCGCACGGCCGTACCATCTTTTTCTCGAGGCGGTAAAAGTATCAATTCATGATAAAGTGGTTGCATATTTGCTCATATAGAGAAATAGGTATTGAATGAACCGACTTGGCATTGCATTCGATTTTACAACTATTTACGGCAGAATAACTGTGCTGCGAGTTTTGTGCTTTTTGTAGGTACATGTAATGTTTTGATCGGATTTTATCTTAGCTAGTAACGCGGGATGCAGTTGGTATAACCTATAACTATTTGCAGGTGAAGACGAATCTATTGACATCACTTACTTAAAAATACGGCCACCCGTTTAGGCTCTAGGGCGTGTCAAAGTAATATACGCTTAAAAAACATAACCCTTATTGCCAAGCACATTTCTAATATGATGTAGCTCAGTACAGTCCAGATACTCTGTCTTGCATTGCTTTAAAGATCTATTTATAAAACATTAAAGCTCTTTCTTTCGCAGTCGGGTAGCAAGTTGTTAGAAGCGAGTTCGAAGAACCCAAATTCTAAATCGTTAAACCTGTAAGGATGATACTTAATTTTTATTTATTTGATGTACTCAGTGTCACTCTGACGACTAAGACAAATCTATTGAGACCACTCATTCAAAAATACGACAAGCCGTTTAGGCTCTAGGGCGCGCCAAAGAAATATACGAGTACATACAAACATACACTCGAAAAATTTAATCCTCCTTCTTTTGTAAAAATAGATTATTCTTCATAATGTTGGGTCGTAGCTTCTATTAAGTTTGTGATAGTACCAATTTTAACTATGTGCCAAATTTAACATATAAAATTATAATTTAACTCCTTTAACATATAAAGTAATAAGGATACTGACGAATAGCAGCTAATGATCAATCACCCATGAAGACGATATAACGTAAGTAACGATGATTCGATAAAATGGAAAAATAACATAATGAGACGTGAGAGATATACTCGTACATTATTTTAACGATTCATTTTACTATTATGACAGTGCAAAATAGTAAACTTGAATAACCTTTCACATCTTATTTTGTGCCAATTCTCTTATTTGTCATAAATGTCGTGATGAAAAGTAGCATGCTTCGATAGTGACAACTAAATAATATAACTGGGCATACTAGTATGTAGTACTATCTCACGTTAGACGCTCTAAATAAACAGCCTATGGTTCCTAGAGAATAACTCTCTTATTCTATCATCTAGTTTTTCTTTTAGTTTAAATTTTAACCTACCTGAATAATATCCCCGTAGTTTCCTCCAAGGGCGGTAAAGTTAAGGTGGCATATAAAAGGCAGCCGATCTTCTCTCGGCCGTCGAACTTCTAGCTCGTACGTTCGCCCGACATCTCCCATGTATGTTCTGTTACATGCTGCAAAAAAAGAAAAATGTATTGATAACAAAGGTTTTATGAAGTATCTCTATATTATAGGCCTATAATAAGAAAACTAACAGCTAGTTCTCTTATTCTGTTTTTCGACTTTCGAGATAAAAGCAAAAGTCCTTTCAGCGTTACACATTAGTGAATTAAATTGGGAACACAAGAATTATTCGGAGCACTGCATTGGAGATAGGCAAATGAGACAGGTCAAATACAGCGCTCGTGTCTATTTTGGGTGCGAAAATTTCAAGGATTGTAACCACTACAACTATAATAACGTCGACAATCCAAAACAAAAAGGGCGTATACTGTTAAAAGTTAATGAGGCTAAAAGATCGAGCAAAGTGGTGTTTTTTTTTTATTTCAAGATGGATTAAAATAGTATAATCAATTTTAATATTAAAACAATGTATAAGAAACGAATTTTAGTTAAAGTAGCCATTATTTTATCCGTCCTTCAATTCGGATCTGTGAATTTCTTGCTATTTTATACTGTGACGCATAAATTTACAAAGTGGCTGTTGTAGACATATCATTTGTTTGTCAGGGTTATTGGCATCCTCTTTCTAAAGGTCTTGGTCATCCGCTTCTTAATCAAAACATATGACGTCAATAACACAGTATTCTTGTAAGAACGTTAGTTCTTTTTTATAAAATAATTATCAATAGAAATATCGTTTATCTATGTACATTGTATGCGAACATAGTAATTATGTTTGTTTGTTTGAATAAAAAAGTCTGTTTTTAAACATTTTAATAAGTACGAAACGTTTTGTGGCAAAATGTTTCGAACTGAACACTATTAAAGAATTTCAAAAATAATAATGGTCAGGGAACTAAAAACAACAATCATACCGAATGACTCATCAAAATTGCTTCATTTCTTTTATTTCAACTAAGTAACTGTAAAATACGTTTGTATTATGACATACTGAAACATTTAACAACGTATGAGCTTCCCAAAAGTGCGTTTCCAAAGCCTACAAAGGCATGAGAAAAAGCATAAAACCTCGCAGAAGGGTTTTATCTATTATTTTGTTACCCACTTTCTTTTATGCAAAAAGTAATATAAAAAGGTGATTCTACGAAAGTATGTCGCAATATAAAACCGCCGCATTCCGAAACGTCAAGATACAGAACAGAAAGAGATCTTTACCAGCGCTTTGTGTCTCTATTCTATGACAAAGCGGTACATATTGCAACTACAGAACAAAGATTTCCTCGGATCCTCGACTGTATGTCAGCGTTAACAAAGAGTGGCGCTTTACGGATAATACGAGTACCTATCGTGTGATGTGCTAACATCTACTATCGCAGAAATGGTCAAATCTATTCGTATAGCATGACAAAAAAATGGATAACTGACTTTTACAACGGCAGGCGCCGTGAAAACTCTGAATATAAACGTAAACCTTTTGATAAAATTTAGACTTAGATTAAGACACGCGAGAAATATACACTTTCAAAGCCAAAAAAGAATTTTTCAAATCATTAGCGTGAAATCAGAAACTAAACAACAAAATGCAGTCGGTTTGAATCTCCTCCTTTTTTGGGATGTCTCTAGAAAATAGTAATAAAGTTTATTGATCTTTCTCAAATTTTATACATGGATATCTAAAAATAAATGTTACTTTTTAAACTAGAAATTGGATTAGTTAAATGGTTTATGTTGTCACTGATTATTATATGGAAAATAAAGGTAGATAAAGGGAATCTACAAAAGTAAAAGATGCAAAAGAACTGCAATAAAGTAAGAAAAACTCAATCTAGCTGAAGCTAAACATACACATAGTATTAACTGGAGCGACATTATTAAATTTGTTATTATAAACGAACAAAGATAAAAATGCAAGTCAACTCCAGCACTTAGCGGTACCTGTACTATTGTTAATCTTTTGTACACAAAAAATACGGAAAAAGAGGAAGGGAAAAGGTTTGAATGAGCTCGTACACAATGCGGCTATATTTTTACGGAGTTTTTAAAACCGCCTTTTGTAGAATTTGACAGCGCATTATAATTATGGCTATAGCATACGACAAGTGTTCAATATCACTTTAGAGAATTGTGTTATTGTGCTCTACAGTACAATATAAATAAGTAGTGGCTAACACCCACAGCGTTACCCGCGACTTGTAATGCAATTGAAACAAGTATCAAGCTTTGAACTCCAATTTGACCTAACTAGCGGTGGAATTATCGAATGCTAAAATTATTTCTAAGTACATTACTACAGTTTTTAATGAATGCACCCTTCATATTTCAGGTCTCTAGGTTCAGCGATATAGGTAATGCGTTTTTTCATTGGTAATATCAGTCGAATTAGTCAAGAAATACGTAATACAATTAAAATAAAAAAAACTCCTACGGAGAATTCGCATCTGCGACGTATTATAACGCAGAACTTGAACTTCTGTACCTAAAAACATGAATTGTATTCATTAAAGGGTTTAAATTTGTACTAAGAAAGGATTTCTGGAAATTCAACCCCTAAGGGAGTCAAATGGGGTTTCAAAGTTTAAAACTTCTTTGTATTCTATTTTTTGTCCCGTGCCGCGGGTGACAGTTACTTGTATTTGATTTAATTTCTAAGTCACTTTTGTAAGATCATTTCTTAATCTATTTATTGACCTATTTTCCGCAATGTTACGAGAATGGAATAAGATAGCATGTGGATGATGATGATGTTATTCAAGTAGTTTTTTTATATCATTTTCGGTCCAAAAGTTTGTTTATTAAATTGAAATAACTAAAAACAGTTTTATCAGCGCCTGTCATAATGAAGACAGTAATCATTTTTTTAAAGAACTTGTTATGATTTGTGTGTCTACAATCAAAGCGTTCATAGCTATGTAATCAAAATATTGATACTACACAAATTCAGTATAAACGGTGCAAACAAACAATTTGCTTTGAGCATAATTGGAGCTTAGCGAGAACGCCGAGACTTAGTGAGAACGCTATTAGAAGCTAAAGAACTTTTCGCGCAAATACATGGAAAACGTACTTCGCTGAGAGGACCTGGCTTAGTAAGTTCTAGAGAACTTCATTTAGAATTAAATTAGAAAACTATGTAATTTCAAGTAGAGATAAAACTCCTAAACGTTTTAAGGGTAAAAAAATGATGCCTTTCGCACACCCGAACATATTTTTAATTAGTACGTTTAGGAGTTTTATCTCTACTTGGAACTACATAGTTTTCTAATTTAATTCTAAATAAAACAGATATAGATATCATTAATTATCTATTAAGTCGCAAAAAATTCTGATAGTCATCGTGTGGCGCATAGCATCAGCCCCAACTTATAGTACAACAACGTGACAATCATGACCATTTTGTTAAGAACGTAGCCGTCTATAAAAAGAAGAGAAATTGTTAAATATATAACAGTATATAATAATAATTTTTTTTTTTGTTTCCGGTATTTAAACTTTGAAGCTTTACAAAGGAGTTAGTACTAACCGACTGAGAGGTGAACACAAAACATTTAGGGTATATATTTTTTCAGAATGTATATGTTAAGAAATAATTAGTGACATGTTATCTCCTGAGAAGTGCAATTACGTCACGACTAAAACCGCGGAGCAAGCTTAGGTCGTGTCTAACATTAAAGATTAGAAAAAACCCGATGTATTAGACAGTCTTGTACACGATACTAGAACGGCAACCCAGTCGTAACGATCTTGGTCTTATTATTGACACGTCATTAACAACTCGAACCATTAAACAAAATATATACCAGAACCGTTACACGAAAACTAACCACTTCAGCCGCATCTGAATAATAAAAATTCACGGCCCAGATCGGCCATTCCTAAATGGCCACTCAAAGACTCTGGCCGACAATAAACCTCCCCTAATTACGGCCACGGACCGGCTTTTATCGTACTCACATAGCTAAAATCCAACAATTTTACCCAGGTCGTGGTGGTTTATGGAACTAGCTGAAATCGTATGTAATTCCTACAGAATAAGCTCCAGTGTGTTAGAAGACAGTGGCGCCAGGAACGGTCAAAATAAAATGGTCACGATATACCTACATTAGCCCAAAAACAGCCACGAATTACAAAAAAACTCACGTGTCGTTTAATAAGGTGTTAAGTTTACCGTAGCGGTGTTTTAACTAAATATTGTTGTTAGTCACGAGGGTGCCTTACTCTATTGTTAATTAGGAGTTATGAGGAGTACACTGTCTGTTTTATTTTGTTGTTAGTGCTTGTTTGTACGTAGTATGTTTATATTACGCATCTTTTTGTGCTTTACAAGCATAACGAGTTTAGAGGCTTCCGAGGCTATGTGCGCGTTACAGTAATGTGTCATAGCAGCTTAGTGTATTGATATCACGATATTTTTGGCAAATAATTAAAGAAAACACGACAACAACTTCACTAATTTATTTCTTAATCATTGTACCAAGCACTATTATCCAGTACCTGTTCAGAAAAGATTTCCCTTTTACGAGGAATACCTCTTTAGTCAAAATTCCCAAACGACTTAAAAAAAACTGAAATTCTAAAAAAACATAAAATCTATACACCGAGTTTCGTCAATATTGATTGGAAGCTATGAGCTGTACGTGTACGTGAGTACGCAATATCAGGAGATATACAAACATATACATATCCTAACTGACAAACGAAAGAAAAGTTTGCCAGACCCGAAGCAAAGACGAGAGAGAATCTTAAACATTGAGAATATTCTAGGATCAGAAGCTGTGTTTGAACGTAATACAAATTGTAAATGCGCCGCTACAGTTTATTTATAAGCGAAAAAAATCAGTAGGTTTCTTATACAAGTCAAACCCAAATGATTCCTTTCACTTAATACTGTAAAATATTCTCTTATAAATATTACAAATTTATTAGAAGCGACCTCCATAATGAGTCTTTTGTAAGCGTCTAGCTAGATAAATACAAAAACTTACTGAAATACTCAGAAATGAAAGTAAATTTTTGAAGTATTCCCTATTCAAAGCAAACTTTGACCTCGTTCTATTGAAGACTAAGGAATCCCCGGAATGTACTTTAGTAAGTTCATAATTTATGTTCAAGATCGTATTGAATATTGTGAGGTTTTTAAGTCTGTAGAAAAGGCTAAGTTATGTGTTTACTGATTTCGTCAAAGATAAGCAATACAGGGTTATCGCTTAGGGGTGTATTAAGCCGAAAGGGGGTCACTATACTTAAAAAACAACTTTCATTAAGGAACCAACCCTGAATTCGAGAAAAATCAGCTGTTCCATGCAAATCGTTTCAACATGGAATATCGACAAAATGTATGAAACAGCTGGTTTTATTTTTCGAGTTCAGAGTTGGTCCCATAGCGAAAGTTGTTAATACACCCCTAATCGAAAACTCTGTATGTTCCGTCTTTGGGTTTTGGAATGTTTGGCATGGTGAAATATAAGATGAAAGACTGCAGTGATATAGTATAACTCTTTAATTACCTATCTCATGTACACTTAGGTATGGTACACAGGATAACCGACAAGAGATAGACGCATAATTAGGGTCTCTGTTCTTACCATGGCAAAAAAAAAACGTTCACTACGGTGCTAACTTGGAGTTCGAGAAATTAACTTCACTGCTAGCAAATTTTTCCTTCAACAAAAAATCGGCCCAGGCTAGGGAAATGGAGCGTTGATCGACCGGCGGCAAAGTGTGTCAACGACATAAGAACTGTCACGGGTCCAGCCTGGACACGATTGGCACAGGACCGAGGAAGGTGTCAGCATGAGAGAGGCCTAAACCCAGCAGTGGGATAAGGAAGGCTGTAGATGATGATGATGATATAAAACTGATCTAATAAAATGTATGGTAAGGAAATGGGTAAACATTTTCGTTTGTATCATAATAAAATTATCGGCATAATATTACAAATAATCTTTTTGTATAAAAGTGTAACTACTGACTGATATTACCTAGGAATCGACGCAGAGCCTTAACCGCTGAACCTAGGTACACGAAAGTTGGAGGGTGTATTTATTACAGGATTTACTAAGATGGGATTATTAGATATTCAACCCTTAAGGTGATCAAATGGGGGTTCAAAGCTTGTAACTTCTTTATACCTTATTCGGGTAAAATTACCGCGGTTGATATAGATACTAATACTATAATATTAATACTACAGGATCCATTGCATCCTTTGTGAAGTTTTACAGGTAAGTAATGAGTTTGATAAACTAGTTTATTCGACCAGTGTAGCAGTAACAACAATAACTCTAATTTCACTAATGCGTGCGTTGCATTGCAACTGGATATTGCATAATTACCAAAACGTTGTTACGAATTTGTAACCATTTGATAAGTTTCTATGGAGTAACTATAAAAGTACCATGAAATAATATTAATAGTTCAGTAGTTCTGCAAATGATTGATCTCAAAACCACATTGATTATGCTTCGTTTACAAATCTCGATTAATATTTCAATAAAACAACAATTTGATTGATTAATGATTGAATTGTCACGTCAACATCATCATCAGCTTACCTTAATCCACTACTAGATGGAACGCCACTTAGCACGATCCTAGGCTTCTGGTTTTGCCATCCACCATGAGTTCCACCATGTCGCAGGGTATCTTACACTCAGTTGTCCCACCAAAAGTTAACTCAATCAATTTGTAATATGTAATGTTTAACGGTCCTAAAAATATTTAGGCCTGTTAGACGCATTGCTCGTTAATAATGATATAAACTTTCACATCACTCATTAAATAAAATTTATATAAATATCGTATATCATAAAGAACCGTTCCAAAACCCATTCTTATACTCGAACGTCTCAAAAGCGGCATATAATAAATTCCCAAGCGTCATACCCGCGGACCTTGGCGAAAGCGACGCCGACGGTTGAACATAATCTAGTTCTTTCAATACCCTTTGTGAGTACATTTCCCGGGTCTTTTGTGTAAGACAATTATCGTCGGCGACAGAAAAAAAGTAATTTACGGGAATGAAATGGAGCCGTTTGAAGTGCACGAGACAGCTGCAAGGACTGTGTTTTACGGCAAATGTTTTCTGAGGGATGTTGCGCGGAAGGAATGTAATTTTGTTTCGGCTTTGTTTTATGTTTATTTTTTCAGTGGTATTATGCTACATTATTTATCTAGATATGTTGGTTTTGCTATTGTTTTAAATATAAATAAAAATAATTAAATATTACGATTTTACTTCATTCATTAGTACCTGAATCAATTGGATTTTTATATAATAATAATTAAGGCTTTAGTTTGACCGCAACTAATCTCATGTATAGCGACAATACAAACTTTACGTAACTTCAATACGCTTGTTTAGAAAAATCCAATTCATCCGCTACTTCATAAGACCCAGATTACAGTTATAGGGAAATAGCAATGCCGACCATCAATTTTACAAACCTGGAATTTGTACAAACAGAGTAAACAATGAATTAAAGTAAATTATCTAGTAATCATTTAGATTCATAGAGATTTAAACTATCAGCAGATATAATGTACATACCATACCTGCTAATCTCTCGTTAGAGAGTCTCATATTCTTCGCAAATACTAGAGTGGTCTTCTAGAAATGCATTAATAAAAAATTACACAGTCATCAATAAATTGATCGGGGTACATACATCAATCCGATGAATTGAGAACCTTCTTCATGTGAAAATAAGCTCAAAATAAAAACTTAACGCCGAATTTATTTGAAAATACGACGTCGAATAAAATAAAAAATTAATCTTTTAATCTATAAAACTACGGTCGTCGCCGCTAAAGTTGTGTCGTTACTCGAAATATATGACAAATACTTCCGTACAGTTGCGATTACGTGATTCCATAAACATCGAGTGTAATATGTTTTGGCTGAGCCCCTGCATAACTGGCGAGATGAATATTATATAAAAGAGGAAGCCAAGTCCGTCCTTTGCTGACACAGCCACTCCGCTGCCATGCGAACGTAAGAGCCATGCGATTTGCGGAAGATGAAAAAGATTTCATTCATTTTATTATGATTTTATGTAGTCTTTATATTTTCAAACTGAGTTTATGGAGGTTCTAAATTTATCGGATTATATTTTTTTATGTAACAATGTTCCTCGATTACGCAATGACGTGTGAGATTCAAATACGTACTCAATGGTCGGTATAAAATCGTTTGTGATTATGTATTCTACAATTGCCTCGAAGGGATTGCTGTTAGCAATAAGGTCGCATCTTATTGCACTTAAATCATAAGTATTTTAAGTTTGCTGTAATATTTTTATTATTTCTTGTGCACACAATAAAAAGTTTTTTTTTCCTATCTTTTGTACAGATAGCCAATGTGCACGAATTCTGCCTTTTTTTAAAACAGTTGTTAGTCGAAAGTGGCCTTGGTTGGAAAAACGCAAACTGCGCTGGGCATAGAGATTTCGAGGTCTCGAGCACAAGGGCGCCTCAGGCGGCTCGGACCTAGAGAAGGACTATCAAACTGCACTAATTCTGTGTATACTTTACATCAAATGTACTAGACATCGCTTTTTATAACTTCTGAGCAGCAGCTTTTCAACATTTTAGTAACCATCGTGCAACGAAAGAAACACAAAAATAACAAATTTCAGTTAGAATATTCTGATCAATTTATAATTTTCAAACAAAAACATTATCTTTTAAATGAAAGAACATCTGCGTCAATCAAAATATTTTTCAATTTATCCCTCCTGTTACAAAATTATCTACTGCTGAATTTTCAGAAACAACGAGCGTAATATAAAACGCTATTTTTATGGCCTGCCGTCCTCAACATCGGTACCTTTTCTCTTTTGTGACAGATGTCAGCAAACCGAGAAGGGGAGATATATTAAAAATGCGTTTCAATGACCCAAAAACAAGCTTTGCCGAGAATTTAAGCCCAGTTCAGTTCCTGCTGAAGGATTTTGTTTAAATCTATCTAATGTCAATATAACTACGGTAAGTACTGTTCGCGTCTTGTCCGGGTTTTTATTTCTTTTCATAGTTCAAACGGCCCCTACATACTAATTTCTACAACAGTCCCATTTATTTCAGGCGTAAGTGCGAACAAAAGTCGGTCCAGACTTTCGTTTCTCTCCTAGGTAACTAGAACTGTTTTAAAATTACTTACGTGTGCATGCTTTGGGCTCGTCGCTCTTATCCCCGCAATCATCTTCACCATTGCAGTACTTATCAAGCGACAGACATTGTCCAGTGTCACATAACATTTCACTCAACCTACAAGGACTCTCAGAGTTCCTTTCAAACTTCACTTTTTTCACTGGCACCACAATAACGTCGGAAATATTCTCCAAACTATCTTCATTGACAAACTCCTCGTTCAAATCTTGAGGGCTACAAAGTTTTAACGATAACAACACTATTATGAACAGAAAAGTTCTGTTGTTTGATACGTCTTGAAAGTTTTTTAGGAGACACATTTTCACGGGTCTCTCGAGATCTCGTCGTGTCACAACATCTTGTTTCGGTAGCGTTTTTGTTCCATTTGTTAGGTATCTCCGCTCAGTAACTGAAACAAAGTTGGAATAATTTATATATTAGGGCATAATATACTCGTATTTATTCAATTAATAAGTTTTTAGTTTTCTTACTAAACACTTATTAAAATAATATAATATGCGGTTACTAGTGACTTCAAAAAACAAGACTGCAAGAACTTTAGACCCGGTATCTTCAGCTAACATAGCTTATTATGACCATCTCCATCAGGTGAATACAAATCTATTAAAAACACTCACATAAAAATACGAAAAGCCGTTTAGGCTCTGGGGCGTGCCAAAAAATATACATACATACAATCGAAAAATAATAACTCTCCTTCTTACGCAGTCGGGTAAAAAAGCACTCTTTTATGGAGATTTTTTGATCAGCTTATTTTTAAATTTAACTGGCTCTAAATAAGGAAGATGTTCTCAATTCATTGGAATCTTTTTGTGTGTATGTTTTCTGATTCCTCAGAAACCTTTAGACCAATTTGAAAACTGTCTTCATATATTTAAAAATTAGTCTTACATAACTTTAATCAATATCAGTACCAGTACATATACAATATTTTAAGTAATAAAGAAATTATATACGAGCCAACTGAATTGAAATGAATTGTCACTTTTCAATAGTACCTACCTGTTACTTGTGATTACAATTAAAGTGTTCCTAAAAGCAAGGTGTGTAATAATCATGAAGTTATATCTAAAGAGTTACGCTTACATTTATTAAAGTTAAGTTATGCTTTGTTTAGCGGAAAGGTAGAAAATTTTAAATCTGGTTCGTGGAATTTGTCTGTGAAAATTGGGGAAAATTGGTTGTCGAGTACTCGGAAAGTCATTAGTGTTGTAGTGAATAAATGATAACAATCTTTTATCTACGACGAAGCATGCGCTGAATAACATGATTATGGAACCGGAGATTCAGAACTTAATCCGTACTCGGCTTTTAATTTACTTGTACGTAAATCGATCAGGTTTCGATCAGGACTATTTATGATATACTTGTATGGTCTGACTCTTTTGACTTGCAATTTAAGAGAGTAAATTTGTGTATACTCCCTTAACAAGCAGTTCAAAAATTACCTCCTGGTTTTTAAGAACAACTTTTTAAGTTTATCTTTCAGATAAATTAAGATTCATTAGTATTTGGGTACATTAATTTTTAAGAAAATGTTGTAAACAGCTATTCCAAATAAGGAGGAAGTGCTCAACTCGACTAGATATTTTTTCATGACTGTTACTTGTTTTATTGGTGACTTCTCGAACGAATTGATATAATATTGTATTGTTTATATTTTTGTTTATTTATTAATACCTCTGGAGTGGTTCCATTAAAGTTTAATCAAAATTGGTCCAAAGCATTTAGTTAAAAATCGAAATTCCTAAAAGATTTGAATCGGCGCCTGCCGATATGAAGCCAGTAAGCACTTTATTTAAAATAACTTGGGAATGGAACTATATCCTGAATTCAGAAAAATATGTAAAGCGGTTGTAGAGAACTAGGATTGTGAGATCTCAGTCAATAAGTGAGAAAGCTTGCCAGACCCATTAACCGGTACACTAATCTTAACAAAAACGATCAAGACGTTTTTGAGGTTTTCATTGGTTGCAAAAGTTACTAAAACATGAATTATAACGTAATTAATTCAAATCCTTCATTAGCTCTGAATTAAAAATAGTGAGGGACTGGAATTTAATTACCGCGACTATTAATTATTCCATAATTTATATACTCGTTATTAAATACGCTGCTACTTAATTATATTCCGAATAAATTCGAACGTGTTATTAAAAAGTAATTAAAAGTCATTTACACACACATTGATTAAACTCAACACTCGCTTAATAACTTAATCAAAGCAGTTAATTTTCATATTTTCATACCTGCAAATAGATTTTTCATTTCGATTAACGACATTAATTTTCTGAATGATATTATAAATAACTTTTAGATTTATTAAAAGCGATTTTGTACTATATCTTTGATCGAAGGTTATTTTTAAGATTTTGCGATGCTCAATATCTCTGCCCCCTTACAGCGTAGTAGGTAATTGCAAAATGCTGGTTTCGAGAAAAACGTAGTTAAACAATTTTTGATGTCCAAGCAATAATTGCAAGTTAAATAACTTTTGAAATGCATATAAAAATTACTTAAAAAATCAAGTTTTTTATTAACATGATTTTTTCTTTATTTTGACTGCCCAATTTGGAGAAAATGCGTATTACTATTTTTCATCTACTATATTTTCATCTATTATGCGACTAAAATGAGCATCGTAAATCACTGAGGCCAAATGCAGTAATTATGTTTATTACTGCAAAATCGACTAGTACGTACACTGATACTACGCACACATGCAGTATTCATACTGTATTCCTAGTTCGCAATCGTGACCTATTTTTATGCCTTGGACTAGTTAAGTGTCGGTAAGTTTTTAGTTTTATCAGATATTGATAAGAAATTATAATTAAATTATTTTTATATTACTAAATCTTATTATCTTTTATTGCACAAACTTATAAAACATGATAAAAATTTAACTAAAACTATACAAAGTTATAAACTATATGTACAAAAGCAATACCCAAAAATTAAAACTAACTTAAATCTAAACCACTGCCGGTTGGTAGAGTACCCAAAAAGCTGGCCCCATAGCCTCGTTGAATGGCAATACTAATGCGCTGACCCAGGTAGAGACCAGCATTTTGGTCTCGAGTAGCGTCAACTAGACGCTTTGTTAGGTCTTTGAAAAATAATTTTGCTCCCGGTCCCCAAGGCCCAAGAGTTTCAACCCCAAAAGCCTCAAACATGTAACCGGTATTTAAATTACTATATTTGCGCTTTTTGAGGCCTTCAGCTGACTCTGCCGCCGCACCAGCCTTGTTACTAGTAACGGGAAGATGAAACGGTGCAAGAGTGTCGACGCAAGTAGCGTCCCATACTAAAGGCCGTCCCATCTTTCTAGAGATAAGAGTCATGCCGTCGGGTCTCTTACCATCGCTACTCATAAGAACACTCTAAATTAGCTAATTATTACAATCACATAATATCAATAACTATTACAATAATCAGTCTATGATTTTCTTTCTCAAATATTTATTATTTTCAATACATTTTGAATAAAATCATCTGAAAAGAAAACAATAGTTGATCAAGTAAAAAGAAAAAATAAAATTGGTTAAATATAAAAAATATATTTAAAGCTACGATGCCACGGACAGACAAAAAAACACACATAGCGGTCAAACTTATTACATCTCTCTTTTTTCGGGGGTTAAAAATGGAAATAAAACATAGGCTAACCTAGGCTATCTCAAATAGACGGCATGTAAACCTAATTACGTCGTAGTCGAGTTATGGTTTTTAGGAATCCGTACCCAAACGGTAAAAACGGGACCCTATTACTAAGACGTACATCTGTCTGTCACCAGGTTGTATCACATGAACCGAGCGCAGTTTTGCCTTAGTAACATTTGCTGCAAAAAAAAAAAAATTACAAATGAATTTAGCAGTAACCGTAGTTAATACTGCGTTACTATCTAGCACATGCTGAATGCTGCAGATCTTGTTAGCAGAAGTAATACTTTTGTGCAAGTACTGCGTTTCTTTTTAGTTAAAAATCAAAAAATGACGATTACTGCATAAACAATTAGCACGGCAGATCTGGCATTAGCGCTTATGGTACTATAGTTTCGATCTGGAATATTTAATCATTAAACGTAAGAAATTCTTGCCGTGATAATATGACCATGATGATATGACAATTAGAACAATCATATGATCTAATTGACCTGCCATAATACAAATAATGATAATTATATTACTGTTTCATATTTGAGGCATCCATCAGCTAGATCTATCCAGAGACTAGACTTTAGGACCGTGGGGACCGAGCACTCACCTTACGTTCCATTATTTAGAGTCAAACAAACTCACCTACTGAAGTCTGATGTTTAATTATACGAGCGTTTCAAACAAAAATGATTACAGTTCACGTGCACCAGTACGCGAGTTGATTTTGTCCTTATCATACAAGTAAATTTATATAAGATTTTACATCTAAAGAATCGATTGATAAATTGAAGAAGGAAAGTTTTCATCAAAAACATAGCCGAGATTAAAGTGGCCTCAATTTACCTTGGACTTTATTTTTGATACAAAATTGTTTTCTTTTTTATTTAGTACCTGAAGTATGAGTTATTAGTATATAAGACACTATCGATAGAAACGGAGATGTTAGACCTTTTACAAATTATCCCCTAGTAGACTACCGGCGAGTTGTACAGAAGGGAATAATATGCCCTAAGACCTACCGGTAGAGTGCTCCGGTATACTGCTGTGGGTACTAAACGCGTCCTTACCATTATGTAAGCAGTTTATATGTGTAGGTGATTTTGTAGGTATATTTGAAGGTGTCGCGCAATATCGTAAAGGTTCACGGTTCACTGACTCGGAACACATTTAGCAGACACTACTACTCGACCTGCCCCTGGTTTCTGTGTGCTTTGTTTGAACAACTAACGTTTAGGATTTACTGTTTAGTAAGTACGTAGAAGAAATTTGATTACAAATATAATATTGCAATATAGACGTAAAAGTCTTTGCTTGAAACTTGGTTTAGAAGCTGATCAGTTTCTATTTATTTAATTCGTAACAAGAACGAAAAAAAAAACATTAATTTTCTAGATTATGCTGTGGACTAATTTAAGTGTCACTGTAAGGATCAAATATTTACCGCGGGTAAAACCTTGGGGTGCCGCTAGTATGTATGATAATTCAAGTCCGTTTTCTTAGGTACCGTCTGTAGGCCTAGCGAGGGAGTTTATCACCAGAAAAGGATATGACAAATAAGAATAAAGCTAATTCAAAACGACAAAATAAAGTTTACGCTGAAGAGCAAATGTTGTTTTAAATTACTCGTAAAAATACGTATTAAAATTTCAATCTATCTTAATGAAACTTTACAGACAAGTTCGTCAATAAGTTATAATATGATTTAAAAGGTCTCATGATCCAAAGGTCTACTATACTAGGACAATATGCAAGGATAAATTTAATAAAAACTACTTCTACATCAACTTCATTAATATAAATATATTATGATATTCATTAAATCAAAACAAAAATATACCACAAATACACGCACGTTAGCGATAATTTTCCGTTTTAAAAATTCCTTACTTTGCGTAACATTCTCGCAAAGGATCTTATAAATAAATCAACAGTCATAAATCAGCTGCCTGCAGTAGTACCAATATGAAACTCCTTTATCTAGGCGCAATCTAGCCACTCAGTGCAGGTGCGAATAATTTATTACTTACACACGTGCGAGAAAGGGTGGGTAATGTATTGCTCTACTTACGGGGGTCGATCGGGCTTTTACACTTTCCGTATGTGCGGAATAATATGAATGTTTTCAGTATCCAAGCTTTGACTATACCTCATCCCTTTTTTGGCTCAAACAAATGTGTGTCTAGTTTAATACGTACATCTCGTTGAAAAATATTTATATATATATGTGTTTTTTTATTTTAACATTAAAAAACATTGGCATTATGGATCATCAGTAGGTGCAATTAGCAGCTTATAGTTCGGAATGGCGTCCTGATGGGGAGGCTTATGTTCAGCAGTGGACTTCTTCTGAATGATTATGAAACGAAATCAGTATATAATGTCAAAAAATATCACGATTACGTAATCGTAAGATAGAATAGATAGATCAGTTCTTTATTGCAGACACACAACAAAATTAAATACAAATAAACAAATTCTTACAAAATATAGTGCTACAAGTGGCGGTCTTATCGTTAAAAAGCTTATCGTTTTAATAGACAATGTAATTATTTTTTGACCGACCAAATGAAGCAATCACAGTCCACTGCTTCGAGTAAGGCAATTTACGAGTAAATTTGTATTTACTCGTAAATATCTCTAAATTAGTATTTTAGTCGTTTTGTCCGTTTGTATAACATGTGTGGATGGATATATTTTATCTGGTATTGTTGATAATTTTTATTTGGAGTAGTAGTATACTTAGTCTTTTGTCCTGCACTATCTTAAACCCCGCCAATCATGCGCGAAGAAGATGCGCGATTGACGGTAGCATTACTGATTTGCAAACCACGATAAACCTGCTCGCTCAACACTCTCTGATACTGTATTGTAGAGACACTTCTGCGAAATGTCGGGGGAAAAGTGCCATACGTATTGATGGACGTTCACAATTACTAGACTGCCTGCACTATTATCTACGATTATTGAGTACGACTGCCATAAGCGATTCTAACGTTACTAACATTATAAACAACATGCACTATAAAAAAGGTCAGTAATTAGTACCACTGCAATGCACCATCAAAAGTTTCTTTTTTAAATCGCTTCACTAAGTTACAAAATAAAAAGAAAACTCGTGTATGTTTTAAACCATTCATTATCCATTTTAATAGCATTTCCCCAAAAAGAGAATCGAAGGCGAAGATTTGGATCGACGTCAATAAGTAATTTTGGCAATGACATTTGTTACAACAATGTTAAATAGGAATTATAAATAGTATAGAATGCATGTTTTCTTTATTAATAATCGATTAAAAGATTGCTCACAGAACTATTACTACTAAGTACCGAGTCATACGGTACTTACTTGAAATAAGTATTAAAAAAATCGGCCGTGCGTTATCCTACTATCCTACTATCCTACTAACATTATAAACGCGAAAGTTTGTAAGAATGAATGGATGTATAAATATGTGGATGTATGGACTATGTTTGTAACTCTTACACGCAAAAATTTGGTATAGAAATAAATAGCTTTAGACTTAGCTGTTAACATATAAGCTTAGCTGTTAACACTTTTTATCCTGTATTAAAGCAGCGCAGCTGGTATTATATAGATAAATGAGTCAATGATACTGAATAGTGTTATGTATTTAGCTTAGAAGTTTGTAAATCATTCAGTACTATATATGTACTATTTGTATTAAAGTTAAAGCCTGAACATCTGCTCTGAAACTTGTAAGGCTCGAAAAAACCACTCTCAAGTTTGAAAAAACTAAGTTTGCTAAAAGCCAAATGGTTTTCTTTGAAACTAGTCTAAGAAAGAAGTTTCTTAGCAAAATATTTAAGTGCTTGCTTTAACGTAAATTTCTGGAAATACACGAATACGGCGACATGACAAACTAGATATTGTGAGTTAATATCACATAATAGCTCAAGTAGGTAACACTTTATAATTATACGTAAACCGACTTAAAAACTTAGAGGTACGTCTGAACCAGGAATCAAACTTCCTCTCGTCACTTGCTCACTGCGTTACTATGAACTTATTAGGCTAAAACTTACTTATTAATCCACTACTAACTTTCTAGGCTACCATTAACTTAACAATATAAAATATACTATAATCCGATACAAAAATGTTAAAAATAACTTTATTTTACACACAAATTTCAAAAGATTCAGTAAAGCAAGGAACTTTCTTTTGAAATTGAGCATCTTTTGAAAATGAGCAGTTTTGCATTTTTGCTTCTTCTAAATATATACAAATTTTCATAACTGTTATCCCCGGCGTTCCTTTTTGCGTTCAAATGTTAATTTCAGTAAATTCCTTCATTTCAATCCTTTGCCGAAATCAGGAATTCAAATCGCGGTTTTAATCTTGGAAGGGTTTCTGAAATTCCATGTTGAGCATTTTCCTTCTCTGTTGGTATCAGTTTGTTTAGAAAATAATAACAGATTTGTTATTATTTTTTCTTAATTTAATTTACAAAAAAAGCAATAAAAAAATTATTCATATTAAAATCGTGTAAAAGAAATTAGCATTTCACAGAATACTGATTTTATTTTTATTTTGTGATATTGTACCTTTTTCAACGATATATATACTTTTAGGTCTTAAACTGTAAATATTCCGTTAGTATTTCAGCTTCGCTCATTTATTCATATAATATAGTTCCCTCTCCTCTTACACCTCTCCTATCCCACTGATAGCCACGTGTATTTTTTGACCGAGAGAGCGAAGCGTCTAAGCATTAACTCGCCGAATTTGCTTTCATCTGTCCAAATGTTCTTAAGTTTGTTTGTATATATGTAAGTATGTATGTATGTTGGTTCTCGCGTACAGGCCTCAATTTTGATCTGATCTCGACGAAACTTGTTATTTAGGTTCTTTAATTTTTTAGTTTTTTTTTTGTCGTCGGCGATTTTTGATTGGGGGTGGATCCCATAAAAAGGGGGGATGTTTCCCACTGCTCTATCTATCAACCGATTTCCATGAAATTTTGAATGTAGATTAAATACATTATTATCACAAATTCTGCCAAATATGAGTAGAATTGGTCAAGTGTTGTCAAGATATTAAGGTTTTCGTTGCTGATTTTGATAACAACTTATCGAAGCAACGTTAAATTGTAGGTCCCGGCTGTTAGTCATAGTATAGCAGTCGTTAAGCCGTTTCAGAGGTCTCTAGGGCGGCTTAAAACTCTTGACACAAGAGTACGCCACTTCACTCACACGAAAAAAAAAAGAAAAATGAAGAAGTATCATGCATGTAAATATTATGTACCAAACTGTTACATTTTTACAACATCAGACGTGCTCCTTCTCTAAACGCCTGCAAGCATCGAGCCATAGCACACCTATCACTCCAACAATCCTGTATGTAATTTATCAGTAATTTCATTAATTTATTATATCCATACCTTTATAAATTATATGTATTTATTATATTATTGTATGTATTTATATTATATAAGTTTATCGTTGTGTATGTATTTGTTCTATATCTTGTATTTTTATCTATCTAGTTATGTTTATTATATATTATTATGTTTACTTCGCTAAGGCCGCTCTAGTTTTGTGATGTCTTGTACGTGCATGGTTGCCTGGAAGAGATCGCTTTAAGCGATAAGACCGCCATTAGAAAGCTAGCATGTTTTTTTGTATTATTTGTTTATAAATAGTGTTATAAGCTGGTTTATTAATAAAGAGTTGTCTTATCTTATCTTATTATTGAACAAAAAACTTAAGCACTTTTTTACTGATTTTATTTTTTTTTAAAGTTAAATTTCTTAGAGTGTAGCAGTTCGCAATCTGGGAAAAAAGAGACCGCTCGCACATGTGTACTTACAAAAAAATATTGAATGAGATGTCGGAAGAAACTAAAACACCAATTTATGACATAAACCATGTAGCAATAAAGTTGGCCTTTCTTTAGGTCTATTGTTAAAATCGGTAACATGAAGTGTTGCTCTTGAAAATAGAAGAATAACAGCGACTAAATCGATTAGCAAAAAGAAATTAACTGATCCAGTTTTAGTTAAATTAGGTTTTTCGAAGTATTAGGTACCTAACATATAAGAGTTGGATGAAAATAACTTTTCCCGCGAGGTCTACAGTTCGCATAACTACTAGTATTAATATGGTTTAGGCTCTATACTCGTACGTGCCGCAGAAGTCGCATAGGTTAACGTTTTGATAGAACTCGACCAGAAGACGTTCGATAAATTCGGTATTGTCAAATTCGTCTCATATTCAGATGCAGCGATCTTAAAGCAACGATTACGCTCAATTCGACTACTCGTATTTCTGCAACGAGCAACATTTCGGAAGTCGGCCCCACAGCGACGCATGCAAATGAACGTAAAAGCGAATTTGTGTTTCCAAATGCGAAGCGCTTACAAAGGGTTTAAATTTGCAATTCTATTATAAAAGCGATGCGGATAATACGTCGAAATGTAAAACCGATGGAATAGTTTGGCGGTGAGTGTGTGAAGTCGATGTTGGTGATATTCGTGACGTAATAGCTGGATAACGATTTAACGTCATTAGTAACATATTATGCAGCTGCGGAATGTTTTTGTTCAAATTAAATAATTTCAGCTACCGATAGATAGACTTGAAGAAAGAGATATTCTGATCTGTTAACTTTATCAAATTATCGATATAAATCAATTGAGATTTAATAAGCATGACTTACTAAGACTTTGTTGTTACATAGTAACATATTATTAACCTATCATCATACATATATTCAGAATAATAAATAAAGTTAAATATACATCTTACATATTATGTCATTATATAACAAAGCATCCGGCGAGATCTCTCATTGCTTGCGGCTACTAATAATGTTAAAAATACTAAATCGCTTCTTTCTTCTGAAATAACATTTTATCAGCTACTGCTAAGAGACTATTGAACAAGATTAATTTAAAAAATATTTTAAGTGGCCTAATCTCAAAAAAGACAATTAGGACTACTGACCCATCTGAAATAGAAAGATAAGACAGGACGGTGATAAATTAATACGTAAATAACCATTGATAATGATCGAAAGCAAAAACTCTGCCGCAAACAATCCGGCGACAAACCGTGACAAATGGTAGCTGAGAAAAAATAATTGCTCTACCTAGACTAGGAGCTGACAAACAAATAAATTACAATACATCTCGCGTTATAAATAATTACATCATAAAGTACTTTGAAAAAGTAACAACCTACAGTTAGGCGCATATAGACAGACACAAACAGTTTAGTTATTTTAATTTAAAATCTAAACTACTAAACTGACATTGATAACACAATAAGACGACTTTTGCAAGTATACACTTTTAACATAAGATTTTTTTCAAATCAGTTCCGACGTTTATAAGTATCCGAGTTATACACATAAAAAAGGTCGGTTAAAATGTAACATTGTTTTTAGTTAATTACCAACTTAATTATCTAGAAATATATTAACTATTTGCAGCGTTTATGTGATTTAGCCAAAATAAGTTCTAACAAAAGTCATAATATGTAATATCCATACCGAAAGCCTCTAGTTTAATCGGCATAAGCTAAAATTCTTTTTTAGCGATTATTTCTTAAACACTATTTCAGAAAAATAGGACATCGATTTTGCAACAAATAAGTAATTTAATTTACTTCGTCTCCCTGCCTATTTTAAATGGCACCTTCCTCTAAAGCTGGACAAATTGACTTTTTCTATTTAAGCTGACTCTATTAAGATCTGTAGAAACATTAATTATACTTTTCTTTATGGATAGCTTTCCGCATCAGCGCTGGGCTTGTTTCCAGGACTTTACATTTGAGAATGATACAATAAAAAAATTGGATTATTGTTATAAACATTAAACTTATAATTAAATTATTTTTTGAATTGAATCTGAAATGAAGTATAATTTTATTATGAACAAACTTCACTAGACCAACTTATCCCGCAGGATGACGAAACGATATCTCCAGTATATAAAAACTGATCATGCTCATTCTTAAAAAACCTACGGTCAACATTAAATTCTGTTTCGAAGTAAAACTATTAAAACTTTTAGAAGTTCCACTTTGAACATTAACTGCTTTATTAATGAAAACGGTTCACTTTTGAGCACGTTTCGTCTCATTTTATTCGATAGTTAATGTTACGTGCCAGTACAAGACAAAACACGTCAATCAAAGCGTGATATGCGTTAATTTTTAAAACTGTTAATTTACATATATACTTTGTTTAAATCTATGAACATCAAACACGATCTGTAAATTCCTACATAAGCTGCTAAAGTTGTTATCCTATTCGAATCAAAATTATTTTTAACGCTTACCCGCACAGCTGTAAAAGTTGTCCACAGAATTTAAACCGCAATTTATCAAACTTATATTAAATCTCTGGCACTGCACCTGCCCAGTCACCTTTAAAAGTAATTTTCTACCTTAAAACTGTAATGTTTTATATTAAAAAGCATAAATAACCTACTCTTAAGTATTACATGCCGCAATGAAATCTGCAGTATCGTGGTTTAGTGCCGTATAATGCGACAATTATGGAAAAGTCGCTACTCAAATATGTATACTTCAGTAATACATATACGTAATACGTAGTATAGTTACCTAGTTTAATTCGTGCTCCGAGTACTTGAAACGTATAACAAAACAAATGAATGAATTAGCGTTTTATTGCCGATACACAAACATCAAATATACAGGAAAAAGTTTTACATCTAGTGTCACAAGCATATGTTAGACTATGTACTTATTTTTTCAGTTATTGAAACTACCAAATTACTGAAGCAATTTCATAAAATTTATAAAGAAAGAATGATAGTAGAAAGTCCAAAAAACTTATGCTTACAATTGAGACTATTTATAATAAATACTTAAGTAATTTTTTAGGCCAAACCGCTTCAAACTTAACATAAAACCATCTTATTTACTTACTACTATAAACTTTTAAACAAAATATAGTTAAACAAATATCTTCAAGTGACAGAGAAATCGGTTAGTACACAATGAAAAATAATATCGGCCAAGTGCGAGTCAGACTCGCGCACTAAAGGTTCCGTTCCGCATCACAACAACATAAGTTCAAGTTTCTACCAGCCATTAATATCGAGCAAAACAAGGTAAAAATTACGTTTATTAAATGGTAGCCCCCTTAAATATTTTTTTCTTTTATGGTAGGTATATGTTGTTGTATTTAGTAGCGGCAACAGAAATATGTTATTTGTAAAAAGTCAACTGTCTAGCTATCAAGGTTCAAGAGATACAGCAAGGACTGCGAAGTCTTAGGGTAACGTTTTTACCCTATAAACTTGAGAACTTCCTTGCTATTAAAGTTGATTAAAAACTCTTTGGCATCTCTGCTAACAACAGTCATTGAACTAACTGCAGTCTGTTAATTTGCAGCCGCAACGAAGTAATAACTTTATTGGCGTGCATTCAAATCTTGTGCCTATAATGTCGCTAATGCCAAATGACAGCAAACATAACTGTAATAGGTGAATTAAATTCAAGCAAAGTATATCTTAATCCAATAAAAGTATTAACTTATCTATATAACATATATTATATTCAATGGATATTTTATTTTGATATACCTACTACCACTTTTATATATTTTAAGTGATAGAGTAAATCCTGATTAACGGACTTATAAACGCTAGGTATCAAATAAACCGCAGAGCCTATAACTAAATTTGGAAGGTGTATATACATTATAGGGTGATCGGTTGTGGAGAAAATATTTTTGGAAATACAAACCCTAAAAAGGTCAAATGAGGGTTCAACGTTTAAAAGCTTTTTAAAATTTTCGCCGTGACCTACTATTGGATTCCTGGCTGACCCTGAAACTTGAATCTAGAAGATTAAATAACTGACTTCACAAATAAGAAGTTTGTTTTTTATATATAATTTCGCAGAAAAGACAGAACGTGTTGAAAAAAATAAGATTTTGTTTAAAAGGTTTTGTTTAAAATTTGTGCAGTATTTTTTTTATAAAATTCAGTCTTGCAGTTTTTTTTATCAAAATAACTTATCATAGATGATATTTTTTTCTGTATGGCAAGTTTGCCAGCCGAATTGAAGTCGGTTTGCACTTATCTTAAAGTATTACTTGTTTAAAGCTATCTCCGCCATTCCCAAAATAAGAGCAATCCTAGTCCCGCGAATCTTATTTTTTTTCTAGTAATAAATATAGCCCATGTAATGCAGTGATAAAGTAGCTTTAACAGCAAAATAATTTTAGAAATCAGACATATAGTTTTTAAATTAATTTGTTTCATACGTCATTCCAAAAATACAAATAAATATTTTTATAATATAAAGAAGAAAAGATTTAAATAAAAACAGGTGTCTAAAACCAAATAAATCGCAAAAGTTTTTTATGTAACAAAAATTTAATTTTTTTGTTACATAAAAAAGCTTACGTAATGAATTTCAATAAAAAATGATTTGCACATCTAACAGTAATATAATATATTATATATAGTATAACAATTTAAATTATACATTAATTAAAAATATATCACCAGTAATAATTACGACGGAAGCAACTCACATAATAGGAAATTAATACACATACACTATATTAGTACGTGGTTGTTCTCAATACAGAAAATAATAATTTTGTTGTTCAACACGTTTCGGGAAACAGTTTAATTATAATATTGTATGCTTTGTCGGAGTTCCGGGTTTCAGTTCATAATTTGCTGTTGTGGGGTGAAAATACAGAGGCTAATGATTGGTAAAGCTGATGGATTAAATTCGCGAAAAGCAAATAATATACGAGTACATTGTGATCACAAACAACAAAATTATAAAAAGGTCTGTGTTCTGAAGGGTTTGGTTGGCTTCAATAAAATCCGCCTGCAAAAACTTTAGACCACTTTATCTTAACGAGTGAAACCGCGGAATTCAATCTGTATAGCCTAATGTCAATAGCAAATAACAAGCAATGCAATGACACAGCGTACCTTTAAATCGGTTTTTCGGTTTAAGCTGTAGAGAGTAACAAATAATTATGCATACATACATACTTACATACAAATTTACAAACATACACTCGAAATAATTACCCTTATTTTTGGCAGTCGAGTAGAAACGACTTGACTTGACTTTAAATAAAAATAATGTTGTCAGTTTAATATCTAGAATCTTTTTTTTACATTTATGTTTCCCGATTTGAAGGAAGATTTGAGGAAAGAATACTTAAACGAAAATACCCGACGACTAAATTATCGCTGCCTCGGTCAAAAAAAGGTAATATACAAACTCAAACTTCTGCCTGTCACAAAACAACCAAGTTATTTCAAGCACTTACAACACAACTCTTATGAAAGTCAAGTCGACTCAAGTTTCTTTTAACGAGGCAAGACGAATATTCCTGAATGTTTTACGTCCAAGTCTCATCTGCGGTGGCTGTTGAATAATGGACCGCATTAATAAACAGAAATGGTTCGCGGGACTGCGAACTTCAAGTAAGACAGTAAGGGGCGTAATTAATTACTGAGTCTAATAATAGTCAACTTGCTACTGACAGGAGACAGAAACTATCACTTAGGTTTGAGTGGGATTAACCCGGAAGGTTTGAGTGCGTCTTCAATTCAAGAAAGCTTTTGAGTATCACTTTTTAGGTAACATCCTTGCGAGACACCCTTACGTCTAATACATTTTATGCAACCCCCTACACATATTATAAATAAGAAAGTGGGTTTGTTAGTTTGTTTGTCCTTGTTATTCTCAGCAACTGGGTAACGGATCGTCCTGATTAAAAACAAAGCAAAGCAGCAGGTAAAAGCTAGTATTTTAATACATCAACGGCAGTTTTTGGCAAGTATTATGTATTTAACAGTCTATGTACAATGTTACCTTACCATTTAACCAACTTCGAGTGAATATTCTTTATGTTTATTACGGAATTAGCCTCCACTTATGAATATACAGTATGCCAACTAAACTTTTGATATGTACTTCTATCTATACTTCTATACGAATATAATAAACAGAAAAGATTTGTATTTTTCTATGTAACAAATAAACTTAAAAACTACTGCACCGATTTTAAAAACTTTGCCGTCAGAAAGCTATTATTATAACTAAGTAACATAGACCATATTTATAACGCGAAAAAAATAAAAATCGCGGCTAACAACGATTTTTATTTTTTTACGCGTCCTTACATCGACAAATAAAATTTGACATTTACAATCTCATTAAACACGAACCAAAATACTTCTACGAAACTGTTAACAACTTTAAAGCTTAACCATTACCACCGGTCCAATATAACACAAGCTTTGCCTAAATTAATGCCAATTAATCCGTGAACCGACTAATATTTGTTTTGCTCTGACCCTCACTAATGACGCAAGCGCCGTCCCAAATTTCGTTTAAAAGGCTGCCTTTCATAGTTATTCAGAACGTAGCAGTTTATAGCCCTGAAAGTTTCTTCGATAAATGCTAGCTCGATAGTATTGGCATGCAAATTTATTGTATCAGCAGTACATGAACTATTCATTTTAGGTTTTACTAAAACACAAATAAGTCAATACTACTTAGGTATACTTCTACAAATAATAAATATAGTTACTTGAAACACGTCACAAATGATGGCTATAGCAACTTTAGGATATTTTTTAACTATGTTTATCATTAATAATTAACAAACTAATACCCAGTACATTACACGTACTATTTTCAAATAATATCGTATTTGTAAATAAAGAAATAAATTGTGATTCATTTTTTTTCTGGCTTTGAATTAATTATGTCTTCTAATTCATTGATCATTGAAATAAAAAATAAATTATGAATTCATTATTATTATCAGGTCATTGGCAACATCAGTATTTTCTGAAAGCAGCTCTCCATCACAATATGTAACTTTTTTATTTTTAATACAATTATCGCTGTGTCTAGTAAAACATTTAATAATTATATCATAAACTTACAAATAATATAACTTCTAAATATGAATAAGTAAGTATAACTACCGAGTCTAAATAGACTGTATTTAAATGTCGAGAGCACCATCTGTATTCAAGAATTAAATCCATGCTAGACCATACTCAGCACAAATAAGTTACAGACGTAATCATTGCTTTGATTTATGGGTAATTGTTACTTCTATAGAAACTGGGATGTACCAAAAACCTAAATATATTACATATTTAGGTTTTTAGTACATCCCATAATAATATACGTAAATTCAACGATATGTATATAAGAATTTATAAGAGACATTGGAACTTTAAATAATTTTGATTAACAATACCGATTTTCACTCGTATCTCAGTGTTGGAAAGTTATAACTATACTTTCTTTCACATTTGATGAGCTTCATCGCGAAATGGGTCGTATATGTCCACAACGATGGCACCTTATTTATTTTTGATTTTAGGTTAGCTTTAAGCTCTATCTGTTGTCTATTGTAAAGAGTAACCAAATGAACAGCTTTCACATAATGGTTCAGAAATCAACAGAAAGAATTATCTACATCGATCGCAAAAAGAAATCTGGGAAAGAATCAGTGAAACTGTGTTAAGATTTTTAGTTTAAACATAAATTGGCTATATTGCGCTTGAGATTCTGCAAAAACTATTGATGGGAAACTGCACCTGACATAATTCAGTGATTTAATATTTTGCAACTAATAAGAGTACTAAGTCTTTACTCGTATTTTAACAAATATCGCTCGATATTAATGCTTGAGTTAAGATCTCATCACACTAAGCTTACATACGCCGCGCCGTGCAATCAGGAACATAATTGCAATGCGCTAGTTATTTCCGTCAAGACCAGAATTATATTACCACAAAGCCTTGGATTATTAGAGCGTAGAGCTTATGTTGGCTAAGAAGAGCTCTGTAATATACGTTCTGCTCAGTTCTGTGCTATGTATATTTTATAACTTTATATAGTTTAATTTTTTAATTAATGTAAGAAATTGAAAAGGTTCTAAATTTGTGGGAATCTATTGAATTCTTTGCACAGCCTAGACTGAATTTAATTTTTCGTTTTTATTTGAAAGAGTATATTTACTTTTGATAGTCCCATATGAGTTTTATTAAAAACAGTTTTGTAGTTTGTTTGTAAATCTTATTAACTGAAACATATGTATGGGCGTCTAACAAATTGCACTCGGTTGTCACTTTTTTGCACTTAGTCAATCCTAGCTGTCTCTCATATGTCTTACATAGGCTTGTAAAAGTAAATCTTTTCGAACTACTACTTCAGACAATGCAAAGTAACAAAAATTATATTGTTTATAAAACAATATATCACCACATAAAGTTTCAACTCAATGTTAAATTGTTAATGCGTTTAAAATTGGGTTTTATCACATTGAGTAGCGGCATAAAACAAATTCTGCTATCCTAACTTCTAAAGTTTAATAGAGAGAAATAATGTATGCAACTATACACGAAAAGCTTACAAATTATGATATTACAAACCGCTGTTAAACAAAAAACATAAGAATAATTGTAAACATCTTTACAACAATAACTTTTACTCAAAACACAAGAAATATTTCTGAGCTACAGTGGACAACGAGCACCCACCCGGCTTGTTAATGTTTTTAATGAGAAAATTCAGTTTATTACTGTTTTTAATGAGAAAATTCGTGCCAATTTCCCAAAATAAAAATTTACACTTTCATCTAAAGCATCTGTTTGTCTATTAGCGCACGAAATTCTTCATTATAACCAAATACTCAAATATTCAAATCGAGCAAATGAACCGACGTGTACGGACAAAACCCAGAGGGAAAATGGATGAATCTTTTATAAAAATTTAATTCGGATGTCGCGTCATCACAAACGTTCCACCCCCGTTTTACCAAAATGAGGAAATTTTCTGAACTGTTACTCTCAATCCCGTACCATGTTACGCAGAAATGGTAAAGAGAGTTCCCCTAGAGTTTTCTTTGAGTTTCTTTGCTGATCTAATCACATCTGAGCTTTTAAATAAACAAAGCGTAACATTGAGATAAGCAGGTACTTTGCATTTGAAACGATCTAGATATTGTCAACCATTTTTTTTAAATTTGTTACCATAATATTTATTGTTTTAAATAAATTAATAATAAGAAATATTTTAGAGAATAGCCAATATTGATTCGGCAGCAAACTTATTAGTTATTTCGATTTATAGATTATACGAATACGAGTTCTACCAGTATATCAGTTCAACGAGACGTCATATTACGATTATGTAAAATTTCGACAATTGAGTTACCTTGTAATGAAAACTTCTAAGCGTAGAACCTGATTGTAGGACTACTCGTATGTGGTCATTTTATCAAACAAGTATTTACTAAGCTGCTTATTTTTTTAAAAAATTATGGCCGTTTCATATGCATTATTGAACATAACAGTAAAATCCTATATTTGTTTATTTGTGACTCCTTCACGGTCAAACCGTTGAAAGGATTTGTATGTAATTTGGCACTAAAATATCTTATATATTAGAATAACACATTGGGCTACGTTAGATGTCGATAAGTTTTAATGTTTTTGTAAGATAATCAAATCTTCGCGGGTAGCACTGCAGCTATTTTATTATAATCTGATGCAGCAAACTTTGAGATAATTCCAAGCTTTTCTTATATCAATACTTAATATTCATCAGCTGAATCCAATGTAAGCCAGAATACTATAGTATATTCTACAACACGCAATCTTCCAATGGACAAAAGAACCATCAATATCATGGTAATAATAAGATTATTCAAATAAATTGGCTTCACTGGAGACGCAGCGGAAATGCAAAATATGAAGATTTCCATAGAACGCCAGTAAGACGGTAGACGGTATAAAATTAATGACCTCTTCAAGTCTATTCTAACATTATAATAATCCTTGGATGCTCAATCGTTCAGCCAACCACAATGATCCAAATTACTTGAACGACGGAGAAAAATAGATCGTCATTTTTTAAGATAAGGTTTACGGGAGTTACTGTATATACTGACGTCGTATTCCGGTCTCTTTAATCGATGTTAATAAAGATATTTTGGAATATATCACAATATTTTTAAAGTAATATCGTTACTCGTAAATGTATTGCGTTTGTGTGTGAAAGTCCTTATTTCTCTATTATGAAATGAAGGCGGAGGAATCAGAAATACACCTTTGAATTTACCAATGAGTACAATTTAAATTAAGTCAACCTTAAAAATATTAAATTCTGACAATGCATGCTCACCAAATGGATTAAATTCTCACCAAATATTGTTTGACAATCTAGAAATCCTTTCGTTACAGATTAGAGTGACATAATAATATCACGTTAAGGTTTTTACTCGTATTTTATAATAAACCATACATTTTCCATATTATTACAACGAATAGAAATTATTATTATAAGACTTTTATCATTTCGTAGACAAACTAACACTCTCGGCAATAGCCTTAAATATAGAGGTAATTTTCATGAGTTACAAGTTGGTGAGAAATCATAAATTTTTGTAAGCATTTCGAGTTTATAAACACAATCCTTGTCAATTAGATAAAATAAACAGGTGGACGATGCCGTATTTCTTACTTAAGGATAACATTCATCGTCTTCTTTTCCAGGACAAAAACAACTTCATCACACGAGCGGTAGGTCTAAGAGATTTTCTGTAATTTATTGCAACCATTATTTACGCTGTGTTTTTGTGATATTTTACTACAATAACGGAAATGCATTTCATACTTTGGCAGTTCTTTTTGAGTTGATATTTACGATATCATGAAATAAATAGAATAAAATATTTAGAAAAGAAAGTAACTTTTTGCCTAATTTGCTATCTTGCTCTACGTATATTTCAATATAGCATATATATTTTTAGGCAACTCTTAACTTTTTTGTAATATCTGGCTTCTTAATAAATTAATAATAATAAATGGCACAATTTATATTGAGAAAATATGTAAGAATGTTTATTCTTTATTAAAATTTTTGTAATTTTTTAAAATGTTTCGTTAAAACCTTTACAAAAAATCTTTTTAATCCATAGTGAGCAATGGTAACTAAATTACAATTTTATTTTTACAAATTGCATATTCAGTGCTTCTAGAAACAAATAATTTTTAATTTCGTTGAGAAACGAAACACTGAAGAATTTACCAACTTTCCTGTTCGCCTAAAAATTGGTATTTAAAAATATAAGAAGCTACCTAAAGTAAAAGCTACCCACAGAATTACAAAACAAATAACATTAAAAAAGAGGATGTCCTGAAAAACACGAGAACCACAATTCGCAAACAGAATATGTTATACGCGGTTCAGTTGCTCCGACCAGTATTGCGGCGGTATTGTCGCTAGGTGTAGTTGAATACAGTATTACAACTCTCATACTTATGTAAAACATCGAAGTTAGCTTGCTAAAATGATGTACCTACATACCACTGGCAGTTCTACTTAACTAGACAATTTCTAATCTAACTTTAAAGTTGAAAAACATCGTTTTTACCGGTCTTTTAAAATGTACTATGTGATTCGTAAGCCATACTAAAGATTTTCGTCATCCATACCGTAAAACCTGATGATAAAAGTCTTCAACTAGTGCATCTTATCATTCATAACATACGGAGAAAAAACGTTGATAATCGCAGTTGAGCCGCTCAAAAAGCTATGGAAAGGGCTCTCAGTATATCTCTGCGTTATCAAATTCGATACAAAGTCATTCTCCAGAACACTAGAGTCCCCGACATAGTTTTATATCTTAGTAAGCTGCAAGAACAGTGGATCAGTCATATATACTGTAGAACCGACAACTGATGGGGTAAATGGGTTGTTGAGTGGAGACCGTGAACCCGAAACGTAGTGTAGAATGCCTTGCGAAAAAGTAGTGCAAAGATATACAGAATATAGATTGCATTTAATCCATTGCTTAATGAATGACGACTATTGTTAAATGTATATTGTCTTGCTGTATCTTTTTATCTTTTGTTTGATGTGCAATAAAGCTATATTCATTCAATTATTCTAGACAGGGACGACCCTACGACGTCTAGGATAATTGAATTGTAGGAGTCAACCTCCTGGTAGAAACGAGAAACCCAGAATAGGGTCAAATGGCGTGCCAAGGGAGAAGCTTATGTCCAGCAGTAGACGAAAAAAAGCTGACGATGCTAATGACTGAAAGTTTATTTGCAATGTGTAGCACCAGCGTTAGGCCTGCAGCGCTGAATCCACAGCAAGCTATAAACATATCTCAGCGTGGGTTCAGCGATCACTCAAGCGAGATACATTTATAGAATACACACCATGTATATGTAGAATTGTCATTGGTTCTAGATTGGTTATCTCGTAAATTTTAATTTAGCAGATAAAATCTTTACCTACCTTTTGTTTACGCAAATCAACTATATACGAGTAACTAATCTATAGGAACTAAACAACTTTTTTTTACCCTAACTTTGCAGATCGACTTTAAGTACTGTATCTCAAAATACAATTTTGCTTCGTAGTCGGCCATCATTGTGTTTTCGAGCGTTTGTTTCCTTACGTAGTGGCAGTTAGGAATATTTATTGGATGAACTTGTGGCGTGACGACCGCTTTTTAGCCAATTGTAACTACTCCAGTATTGCTTCTCTAGTGTGTAGTGATGAACGTCTTTAAACGTCTTTATGTGTTTAGATATATATATATATATATGTGAGTAATACGTACTTTAAAGTAGATACTTTATTTCTTACTGGGAATTATATATTTACATTATTTTTGTGTATTAAATCAAATCGACGACTAAAAATTCAAAGAACCCATACACCAAGTATCGTCAGGATTGATTGGAAACTATGACCTGTACGCAAGTATGTAATTTTAGGGGACATACAAACATCATAACAGACAGACGATAAAAAAAATCCCAGACCCAAAGCAGAGACGTTTTTGTATGGTAGAAATTATCTTATATAAGCAACTACACCTTAAACTACCTTTTAGTGAAATTTATCAAGCGTTACACGTAACAATCAGTCTGGCATACTTCAAAAAAGAAAACAATGCCCCATGCGTTGAAACCATAGTATAAAATCTGATTATGTTCCACTAAGCGTCTTTCCAAAATTTTGATTGTCAAGTAAGCTCGCCGTTACGCCAATGTGGCTGCGGTTATGATCGTTAAACATTCTCCAAAAAAATACCTTAACCTAACGTCACAAAGTTTAAAATAAAACGTCCCATGAAGATACTTTTCAATCATCATAATCCCCACATAGGGAAGCCTATTAAATCAGGGACGGAGTACCATCAGAAAGTCTTATTAAAGTTTAACAACCCATCTTATGACGGACAGGACTTATGCAAATGAGAGGAGAGTAGCGGCTGTACCAAGCTGTGTCCAGGATTAAGGGAGCCCGGTTTGGGGTGTTTTTGCAGTGCCACATGGTGCCTTAACAAAACAAGCTAGGGATGATGGATAAGTGCGAGAGCAAAATGACCGCTTCGGGCGAGTCGGGGACGTTGGTTGAATGTAATTTTAATTTACTACGCTCCGCTTTCAATCGTTAAGTAGGCTGGTTTATATTATCACCGTAAAATTATGAGTGCTAAGCAGCGAACATCTAGTAATTACAAAGCCACTCAAAGCAATGATATCGTATGCTACGGGTGACGTTCTGAATATACATTCAAATGTGAGGCAATGAACTTTTACTAGGCATAGATTAGCTTTTAATCTAGTAATTTAGTTGAAGAGACTATATTGTATATATTTTTTTAAATTGTTGGCATTAAGTTGTACGTATTAATTTTTTTTATACAATCTTCGAATATCGTAGAAACTAAATTAATGGTCTTACCAAAAGTGCTCAACAACCCTAAATTATTCTCCATATTTTTATTTCATGTTATCCGCACACTTATTATTTATAAAAGAACCGAAGCAGCGTACTAAATACTAGAAAAAGGATTTAAAACGTACATTTGAGTGTTATAAGTGAGTGTGATTGAAAAACTCATGGGCAATAATGGAAGAACAAATAGATTGCCATTAATAGATGAACAACAGTGAAAAAACGAGTAGTAAAGTTTGCCTCGAAATTTTCAACTATGAGAACCTTATGACAATACAACTGAACATGTCGTTATTGGTATTGGAACTGGTCAGAATCTTCAAAACTGCCTTAGTGAACACCCAACAATAATGACAAAGTAAACATCAAGTAATCGACCAGCTGGAAGACACGAACGCAGATTGTTCCCTCCAACCGTATATGTGTATGTCGGCGCGGAACAATTAATTACATTTCTTTACTAATTAAAGTTAACATTTAAATCGTATGGCATTTATTTGTTAAATCTAATTAATTGTAAAACTCGAACGAGGGTAGGCACAACTTGTTATTAGTATAAACACGACCGTTTGTCGGTGCATTACTCAGTCGAGTAGTCGAAATACTAAAATCACGATGAAATAAATATTTGAGAGGGGATCTGATACAACAACCGTTATTATTCCGTTTTTTTGCTTGACACCAATAACGACAACAAGAAGACGCTTGAAAATTCACAGAATATTGAATTGTAAATTCACATCTTATATATAAAAATCAATTGCTGTTCGTTTGTCTCGGTAAAACTCGAGAACGCCTAAGCCGATTTGGCTGATCTTAGTCTTGAAATGATTGTCGTACTCCAGGAAAGGTTTGAAAGGTGATGAATGTAAATAACTATAAAGCGGTACGGTTTGCCGGGTCAGCTAATATAGCAATATATATATATAAAAATCAATGCCACTTTTCGTTGTAATTGTATAACTTAAGGACGGGCTCACCTATACAAACCAAATTTTTAGGCTTTAGTCGGACTATTTATTATATGGTTTATGTGAAGTTTGTACAAAATCTGTCGAGTGGTTCTTCGTTTATCACATTTTTATTATTTCACTTTATACGTAGCAGAGCACGTACCCATCTGCTAGTGAGAAATAAATATGTAAATCAAAATAATTTGAATATATAAGTTTCCATTTAACAATGGTAACATTCGGTACTAGGATATTGTTTTATCCTGGATTAACACGTAGGCTACTTTTTATTCCGAAATACCAAGAGTTTCTCGCAGGATAGCAATAAACAACCAAAAAACTTCACATTTTTTCCGAGTGAGTACCAAGCGCTTTGACTGATTTTTTTTTCTTCCCGGAATTAATACATAAGTCGTCGAGTTCCTGTGGCATATAATAATGAAAAAAAAACACAACGTCCATATTTATTCGCCAGAATTACATTCTTCCTAATCTTGTCAAACTTTTAAACTAATAATATGACGACATAAATTTATACCGCGAGTAAAAGCTAGTACCTATTACAAATATTAAAAAAATATTAAGTTCTTAATACGTTACTAATCTGTTCTAGTTTTGCGCCTATAAATTATTAATTTTTTTTGTTCACACTTTCAAATGTTAAGAATTATAACTATTAATTCGTATACTATAATAAACTTCTTCTTCTATGTTTTAGGAACATAGCAATTAAGTGTATCAAAAAGCAAAAATACTAAAAAGCTAATTGAATACCCAACAAAATACAAATTTGTTTATAGTATCTTGCAATCTAATTGAACATTATCTCTTATTTATCTCACTGCTTTGAAAGCATTTACCGAGATGCCTTGCAAAAACAATCTAAGATCTTCAATGTTGTCAGTAAACATAAAAATATTTATAGAACGGCGCAATCCATTTTCTCTGGTCCGTCCTATCTGACCCAGACATATATCTCAGCTGCTGCATAGCAAAGAAATAACAGTGGAACCATCGCCTACACCGTGTAAAATTAAATGTGTGGATTTTCTACTAACTACAAATGATTAATAAGTTTCAAACCTAATTAGTTTACTACTACTAGGTATTAGGCATATCTAACATGATTAAGTTTCATTGTAAAAATATGGCAATACGTATTATCTTTCAGCGGGATAGATGCCAAGGTACTGATAAATGAAAAAGTGTAACTGTTGCAAAAACCCAACACCCAGCCTATTAGTGAATCCTGCAATCTAGGTAGTAAAATAGTTGTTTTACTTTGTTTGTACACGTTTTGTTATGCCATATACCAGAAATCTAATCCGTTGTGTAATTGTCAGCTACTATTTTTCCACTGTGTTGTTTCTTAGCGACGTCGTTAATATATTTTAAGTTGGCTACTGTATCGCTTCTAATCTACCCTTTTAGGGTTTTGTTTTCAAAAACCGTGGAGATGCCCTCTTAGTACGGTCTTTTAGAAACCCCCCACCCCTCCTCTCGAGCTTAAGAGTACACTATCTGTGTCAATACATTGCGGCGAGAGCCATTTTGCGAAAACATTATTCTATATCGCGTATATTCTTAAAATAAGGACCCATTTGGGAACTATTATACGAGATTTCGTTCCCGCAAACAGATCGTGATATGGGTGCCTTGTCTACACATCCAGTTCATTTTTTCCTAGAGGCTTTATCGAGCGGAGTATATTCGAGTACGCTTTTTTCTTTATCGGGTCTACGAGTGGAGCGATATTTCATACTATTTTAGATCTTTGTAGGAAGAAGTTACGTAACGTTGCGTGTTAGGACTATGTGTAACAAAAAAGTGGGATCGTTAGTTCGGGTTAAGTTATGATTGTGCATGTTGTAATGTTATGTTGGCAATTGGTGTTCTGGTCCTGACATCAGCTTTAGGAAATAATAGATATCAAGTATGTAATCGAGTATTGCATTGACACGCTTAATATAAAAAGTAAGATAAAATAAATCGATATGATAAAACTAGAATATGCATAACAGTAATTACTGCGAAATATCCTCATTCAAAAAATTAACCTAGTTGAAACAACGACATTGTAGTTGGATCATTTAAAGGCCGAGATAGATAAATTGATTTCTACTATTTTAATTGTCTTAGTAACTTTATTCTATAGCTGTTAAAAATAAAAATTGTAAGCTAAAAACGTTAGACGTCTGTAAAAGAAACTCCTTTCTTTTACCTAATAAAGTTATTGTAGAGATTCCTGATTCTGTGCAAAGATAAAACATGGCAACAGTTTCAGAGTTGAACCATCTTTGGTAAATAGCGATTTTAGTAGAAGTGACAATCAAATACAGACTAAAAATGTTCTTTGTACACCATTTTCAAAATGAAAATTATATAAAATGAAACTCTTTCTACAAGCTGCTGTTTCATTTCCTCATAACAAAGCAATATCGAAAACAATGTCGATATTACATTGCTAATCTACCGAGCACCGGCCACTTACAGTTAAAGTAATCTTGGTTAATCCGGTGGAAAGTAAGTGTTCCTAATACGGCCACTATTTCACGTAGATAATTGCTGGCTTGGCTCGGGCCAGATTAAACCGGCGGGCGGGCGCGGTCGCGACAATGTAGCACTCATTTTAATACTCTCGCCACCACCGTGCGAAAATATCAGTATTTTTTTAGGTTCAGCTTTGGTTCGTGGTTTGTTTATAATTACAAGAGGGTTTTAGCGTATTATAATTTAAGAGTTATAGTTACTTTTGCGGTGGAACATTAGAAAGCGTTTTATTTCTAGCTGGTTTAATAATAGCTATAAATATTCGATGCATCCGACGGGGCCCATTGTACATACTACTGTTTTATATTTTAACATCTTTATGACTATGGAAGCAATAAAATCTTAAAGCTGATTTAGGAATATTTCCATAACACAGCACAGTGATGTGTGTAGTTTGTATATGGTTATTTTTTAAATACATACTCGTATATATTTATTTTACAACTTTTTCAAAGTCAAAGTCAAATCATTTATTAGCCTTATAACTACGTTTGTTACACTAGGCAAGTCAATACGTACAAGAATGAATTATAATATTATGACAAAACAAGTTAAAATATAAAGAAAAATTAGAAAAAACAAATTTGTGTCTAGATAAAATGTTAAATTTAATATTGATGTCAAATTACTTTATTCATAATACTTAGTTATGTATCAGTCCGGTAACATTACAAGTCAAGTATTGTTTAATGTCAATATCCATTTTTAATTAATTCTAGAATAAATATTCAGTCAGATCAGTTTGTAAGAATTCTTTCACTGAGTAAAAAGCAGTGGATTCGAAGATATTTTTTAATTTACACCTTAAATCATTGCCATGTAAGCTAGCTACAGGACGAGGTAATTTATTGAACATACATATCTTAATCCAGATGCCTTGTTTCTTTACTTTGGCTAATCGAACTTTTGGTTTTGTTAGAAGTACGTCCGGTCTATTGCAATCTCTAAGATTGTATGGTATGTGATTCGTTTTTATCATTAGATTTTCTTTCTCGTCAAAAATTTCTAAGAGACAATCATAAATAAAAATGGACACCGCTGTCATTATTTTGTGTTTTTTAAAGTATTGTCGTGCTGACGTGCGTTTTTTTAATCCAAATACTATTCTTATGGCCTTCTTCTGGGCTCTTTGGACTTTAATCATATCGGCCCCGTTGCCCGATACAGTTATCGCATTTATAAGATATGCGATGTACGTATGCATAATACACTGACAACATATCTTTCACATCTAATACAGATCTCAGTTTAATGAGCGCATAGTTAGCACTTGCTAACTTCTTACACAGTTTACCTATGTGGTTTGTATGACTAATAGTGTGATCAACAGTATATCCTAAGAAGACATTTTCTTTTACTGCAGGATTCTTGATCACACCTTTGCGAGATTGATATTGCATAACGATGCTTTTATCCGCATTTAATATAATTCCATTAGCATTGAAACAATGTTTGAGAATATTTTTTGCCTCTAAAATTTTTATTTCTAGTTTCTCGTTGTGCTTATCCTTTATTCCTACATGGGTATCATCGGAAAATAAACTAATATAAGTCCAATCAGGCATGGCATGGACAAGATCATTAATATATATGAGGAAAAGAACAGGTCCTAATACTGATCCTTGTGGTACTCCTATATCTATAGTAGCAACTTTAGAATTTACTCCATGTAAAGAAACAATCTGACTACGATTACACAAGTACGTATGCATCATATTCAGTTCAGAGTCATAAAAACCATAGTGGTGTAGTTTTATTAATAATATGTCATGCCTTAAACAATCAAATGCTTTAGATAGATCACAGTATATGCTAGCACACTTTTGTGATTCATCCAAGGCATCCAAAACATAGTAAAGAACTTTCCTAATTGCTATTTCCGTCGATCGAATTTTACGAAAGCCATACTGAGAAGTTGTAAAAAGATGATTTTCTTCAAAATATTTTAATATTCTAGATTTTATAACCGTTTCGAGAATTTTGGATATGGTTGGCAGTATGCAAACTGGTCTGTAGTTGCCTAGTTCTGAACAATCGCCCTTTTTAAATAGCGGAACAACTCTACCTAGCTTAAGACAATCAGGAAATATTCCTTTTTCTAAACAATCGTTAATTAAGAAATGTAAAAGTTCTACCAAGCATTCGTTCTGTAGAATAATTTCTTCAATGTCTTGGAAGTCATATCGTATATGTCTGGTGTGTACTTTTCTTTCATATTTTTAACAATTGTTAATATCTCTTTGAGATCGATTGGGTCAAATTTGATTTTCGAAGTCGCTTTTTTCGTAGCATCTAAATATGATATACATTTGGCAGTGTCTGTATTAGTATTACACGTCTGTATTAGTATTATACTTTGTGAGCTATGTGTGTGAAAAAAATATTAAATTTATCGGCTATCTGTATAGAATCAGTAAGATCTTTGCCAACTTCAGCTTTGATTTCATGTTATGCAGATCAGTTTATGTTAACTTCTGACTTACGTTTAAAATATCAAAATTATTAAACAGTAATGAGAATGCATTCTATGTAGGATAATGAGTTTCACAACTTAGATGCGTAAATGTTGTCTCAGAGTAGACCTAGACTACATGGCAAACCACAATACGGCTTAGAACTTCACTAATCTCTTAGATAAACCCACTAAAGTAGCGAACAAACAAACGCTCTACATTTTAATTTGCTTCAGTTTAATTTGCATTTTAAATCAGAAAATGTACTGATTACTAGCTCACAGATGTCGTTATTGCTCTCAGCTATCTGACCCTAATTTCAAACAAATATCACCATCTGACACCATGATGGCGATGGCATTTAAATTAAATTATTAGTCGATAAAAAATAAAAAAAAAACTGTTTCGCATATTTGATTTGAGCTAAAAATATGTCCAGAGGGAAACTCATAATTAATTAATTTAATGATAACTCATTTAAGTTATTTCTTGAACATTATCTACTTTCAATTATTTCTGCATTAAGGGGTAGGTAGTCTAAGGTAGGTAAAAGTGTTTGGCATTTACAAAGCTTTTATACTACTGCCAGAATATTTTATCCTAGAATTAGAATTCTATACGACTTATTATCAATTTATATACTTTAATATTTCTTAGAATAAAACTGGAAATATTTAAACCATAAAGATCTCTCTTGAAAAATTTATTGTCAATTAAAAATTGGGCAAAAGTTTAATCTTAACTAATAGCTACGCCGTAGCCACTGTTACAAGAGGAAAAAAACTACTTTTTAATCACATAGTATGTACGCATGTTTATTTTGATCATCTGTCATTATATGACATGTTGTCTTCTTTCGCATAATAAAGACGCCCAAATTTGAAATTAAATGTCAAATAAAGCAACAAAAACTAATACCAATCTAGCGTGCATATAGCAAATCGTAACGATTTAAACACAACAGGCGTATATAAAATTCAAATAAACTTTTTATAGCGTCCCCTAATTCATAGCTTTTGATTACTGCTTTGATTACAAAAGGGTGAGTCTATTCATACGAGTACTGTGAAGGGTGCAATGGTCAGTTGATCGATAGATAGAACTAGCCAGTAGCCATATTTTTACGACTTTATATACGTTTCGATAGAATACATTGGAGTATGATTTTAGGGTTGTGTTTAATAGGCCGTGTAATGTTAAGGTATGAATAAATAACGGTAAAAATCAAATAATTAGACTATTTTAACATGTGTAAAGGTGCTAGAAGCATTTTTATAAGTGCTTAGTAATTTTGTAAAAACACATTATTACTCAATGTTTATTTATTTCTACTATTCCGTATTTATATCGTTATGTAGGTACGCTGGCCTCTAGTGGTGGCCTATGTTATGTAGGTATTAACTTTTGCTACTACGAACTAATTTTTTCTAATAAAGCAACTTGTTCGGTAACAAAAAACATTTTATAGTAAGTTATACTCATACATTTGACTTTTGTATTTTTGTATCATTTAATCATCATAGGTTTGTTTGTGGTATACATATATACATTACAAATATTTATGAACATAAGTAATTTAATACATTACGAGAACAGATTTTTTTGTTAACAGAATTATTCAAATTATCTCCACCTCAATTTGAATCTACCTAAAACGTGGATCTGCCCGAAGTGGCACCTTTATACTTTTATTCCAGTAACGTGCCTCGTTAATCATAAAATTGAATAGAAAATAACTGTAGCATAAAATACATTTCCAACTTTAAAATTTTTAAACCCGACTCATTAATAAAATGCGGACAGTTATGCAAATAATAAAAGCTTGAAAATAAATGGGTTTTCTTTAAAAAAGGCCGGTGCCGCATCGGAGTATAACAGACCATTCTGTCCATTTCTGTGCCATAAAGGCCACCCCGTCGTTTTAATTACTGAGCAAATAGACGGTTATCTCGTTTTAGGGTTTCCAATCTCAATAGAAAAATACGAATCCCTTTAAATTTTATTTTTCGTCCCTTGGATACGACTCTAAAAGAATTTTGCTCAGAAGTCGTTTGAGTTATCAATTTGATAAACTGGCATCATATTAAAAGAATATTCATGAACAAAAAATCAGAATTAAAGATATTGCTCAAGTAGAAGAACAAATAGAAGTATTCAAATTATTATATCACTAACATTAGAAGTATAAATTTAACTAGGTTGGTACAACACTACTCTTGATATGGGCAGACGAAAAATGGTGTATACGATATATTTTTTTTTTGTGTCTACTTAAAGACTGTGCTGTGACCAGTCTTTGACAGTGGTTGTGACCAGTGATTGACTGGTCTCAGTAAAGACTGAGACCAGTCAATCACTCTCGTGATTGACTGGTCTCAGGACTAGCAAAATGTTTAGGAAATAATATACCAAAATGGCTAGTAAATATATAAAAAATAAATATGAAGAGCAAAGCGATTTGTATAAATAATAAATTTTTAATTAACTTCTACGGAATCCTTTACGATTTTGATTGTCGATTGCTTGTTGACTCATTCGTCAACTGGAGCTGCACTTTTTTACTGTTTATTTAATGTGTTATTTTTCTCTTAACCTTCGATCTATATACGTATATTAATATATTAATCTCATTAAACCTTACCTTTGAAAGTTTCGTCACTCTCTGCTTAGGAATTTGTATAAATAAATAATTCTAAAACCCAACAACAATAACTGCGTGCGTATGACTCCCTCTTTACTTCGTCCATCGTAAAACTCAAAATTTTAGTATTCAATTTTCTATAAGCATTGTACACAGATTGTTCACTTGTGAATGTACCAGACTGTATTGTTCATCAATAAATCTATATTAAAACGTCCGGCGTGCGGACAGTCGTAAATCTCTTATATTGCAGTTTTGATTCCAGTATTAAAAAAAACTGACAAAGATCAAAAAATTTTAATAAAAATAAGGTCTTTTAATCGATGTATCAAAATCAAATCAAAATCAAAATGTTTTTATTTCCGTAACTAAAAGTGTTTTTACATATAATCAAGGTGGGGGCCCTCTTTTAAGTATAGAAATACTTGTGACAGAGGGTCCCGCTCTTCCATATCTATTCATCCTTTACAGAATATGTATGTTCTTGCAGAGACTCATTGATTTTATTAATGAATTGCTCAACTACGTAGAATGGATCTTTACTCCCTAAAAGTTCAGTTAAATTTTTCATGGCTAGCGTAATTAGCGATTTGCCAAAATCAGTAACCGTTTTTGTTTTTATACATAGTTTTTTTACTATGTTGTATGATAAGTTTAGGAATATCATAAGGTGGTCGGTCACTGAAGTATTTAAGACTGCAATCTGAGCAAACATGTTATTTTTATCAAGCTTTAATATGTAGTGGTCAAGGCAGCTACTTTCTCTTGTCGGGATACTATGCCCAGGTATTAGACCATGTAAAGACAAAACGTCTAGATAGATAAGTCTATTTTCTCGCTCGTATTTCTGTTCTGATTCTTTCTGAATTGAGTTAATATTTATGTCTCCAGTTATTATGATATTCTTGATAGATTTGATTGATTCTAAATGTAAATTGAGAGAATTTAAAAATATATCGGCATAATTATGTATTGTTGAATAAATTGTAGAATATCAAGGATCGTTAACATTGACTAATGCCTGGTGCGTCGTAGCGAGCAGCAATCTTATCAGTTAGATATGAAAGAAGTAAAAGTAGTCTTGGTTTCTTTTTGACAGAGCTAAAACGGTGAATTTTCCAAACGAACCCAGATTGCTTACACTTGTTTCACTTCTTTCATCGCTAACTTTACGTGATACCAACATAGATCACTGTCCCAACGATGTAAGCAATCCATTTGAGAAGTAATTAATAAGTAATAAGGCGTAATCTGTTAAATTTTGTAATGTTAAAATCAAATTGTAAATATTGTTACCAAAAAATTTTTCATCAAGATTTAGTCTACCTACTCATTATTTGCAACGTCACATCTTTTGTAAATTTATGTACCAATATTTTTCGCAACATCATAATTTCAAATAGCGTTGTACTACAAATATCAACAGTTGACGTATAGTCAGCGTATTAACTCGACCTCGGAATTATTTGTATGAAATGCCATACTGCAACGCAAGTGAAGTGATTTATGAATAGTAGGTTTATTTATTGTAGGTAATAAACCTACTAAACCTAGCTGTAACTATGGATTTTTTAGTTTGAAATAAATGAATTTCTTTACATCTTGAAATCATTTCTTTACATTTTTTAATTTTTGTTACATCTTGTATCGAGTTCATGTTTATTTATGTATATTATGCAAATTATGTCCATACTCAGATCCAGATGACAGTAGAGAGGTGTTGCGATTATTAACAAGTTACGAGACTTTTTTACGACATTTTCAGAGCCTGTTCAAGAGTATCTTTTCGGTAAAAATAAATTTTACAGCAAAATAGTTTCAAGCAAATTATTCCACTGCTTTACATAACAAATTGTCGTCATTCATTAATAATTTTACTTAGCTTAGCTTGCATTTCATTTTTTCCATATTGAAATTGTTGGGTTAACGTTTTCTAAGCAGATTTATAATCGATGCTAAGGACAAAAGCTCATTATTTTGCGAAACATTTTAAAACTAAAAACGCAGCCTGAATTAACCCGTCAGATGCCAACCCTGCAATATTGACAACGTATCGGAAAGCTCTCTATCTGCTGTCATAGACCGTGTTCACGCTGCATGCCGCACCGTGTCAGCACACTAGTTCTCGCGATCGGTACGGCAAATTTGTTTATGGCACAATGTATTCTATCTCCAATAAAAACGTGATAATTCATTCTATTGCACTTGAAATGAATTTAAATATTAGACTACCTTTTACTCGTATGTAATGTCCTGATAATTACTGCGTCAACACAAATCGTCTGCCCGCCGCATCGGCCTAGTGTACTAGGTAAGTTAGCAGCTGTTACGCAGTTTCTCTCTGATATATTTGTTAGACATTGTGTGGTAGTGAAAACTGCCAGCGGCAGAACGGGTTTTGTTACAAGCAGATAAAATCACTTTGCCTATTGTTGCATTATTTAAAACTGAGGTTTTTATCTTGTTATTAGTAAAAAAGGTGTACTTTTGGTATATAGAGTTTTCGTATAGAGGCTTATTAAACCAAGAAGTCGTACCTATTTTTTATGATGTACCTACACCTCACCAATTCCAAATTCGACAAAAAAGATTTATTATTTATCAATTCGAATTTAGATGTTGTCGTTTTCGTTAAAAAAATATAAATATTATTTAATGAGGTCAAGAGACTGCAATAGTAAACAGTTTTGCTTGACTGTTGGCAATACAACGACCAAGCAAAACTTTGTACATTCAAACTCTAGATTGGCACTGCAATTGTAGCAGTCAGGTTAACTAATTCACTTTGAGTTACAAGATATTATGCTATGCTTTAGAAACCTGATATACGAGTCGGGTTGGGCAAGTTGACCTATCTCTTCACCGCAAGGATCGATGCTAGAGGAAGCTCTAGAACACGCTTGACTGTAACCGAATCGAAACCCCTATGTTCAACGAGGAATCACGATACATAGATGTACTCGTGTACATCTAATAATTTAGAATAGAAAAATAAATGTATATCGAAGCTAAAAATGAATAAGTAGTATTTATACAATTAATAGATACTTTAAAAAAGCGACAGTCGATATCAATTCCGTAAGCGCATATACAAATTATTCAGTGATTTTGATTTAAAAAGCCAAACTATGAGCAAAAGCGAGTATAGTTTTTTTTTATAAAAACGCATAAAAATGTTGGGCGCGAAGTCAACAGTTTACAAAAGTACTAGTTAAACAATACTGAGGCAACATTACTTAGAATGCTATATACGAGTATTTTGATATAAGATATTTAGAACAGAGTGTTACACATTCCAAAACGAATGACCATGGATTACACGTGAGAAGAGTCATCCCTTCGAAATACGGTACGGGTTTGCCAAGTCATTCTTAAACTCATCTTGATATGTATGTAGTATTTCATCTAACACAGCATTTTTTATTGTTATTAATAAAGATTATAAATATTTCTATAAGAGGACTAAACTGTTGCATTTTTTTTTAATTTCTAGTAAAATAACGGCAGTCAACATTTGTGATTTTTACAGCTGTCATTATGACTAACTTACTTTACAAAAATTATCATCATTATATCATACGTTAACATGCGATATAAATCTGAAATATTTATATTTAACTGATAGTTCAAAAATATCACGACGGACAGGATTAAATCTGCATTGTGTCGGGTAACAACGTCTAGATAATTTTTGTTCTGCTTTCTTTTTTAAATGAAGAAACATTGATATATGGTCATATACAATAACGTAAAAACTCACGTAATGATCGTGAGTTTTTACGTTACTGTTTAATTCAGATAAGTAATATTTGGAATTTGAATAACAAGCTCATATTTATAGTGATACTCAGACAACAAACGTCTTCCAACTACTTCTGATGTTCCGTTGTTCGCACTCACAGCTCGCTCGTTCGGGAAACGTCTCCCGATTCCGACGCCTCGTGAAAACGTGGAAATTGAATTGAGTCTGTACTATTCCTTTATCGGAAATGTCTGTTATGAGATACACGAATTTCTTTGTTGGCGGCGTGGAAATGGGACGTTAGCTTGTATGCTGTTTGCGTTGTGCTCAACGGTGTAGTTGTTGGAAATTTCTAATCAGGGACGCTGGTTTCTGCAACTATTGTTTTGTTCTGTAGTGGACTTTGAATATTGCAAGTCACAATGTTACTTTGGTTACATTGCAGCTGCTCCAGCAGTTATTAATTAAACTATTTTATAATTTGAGCGTTAATACTTACCTGTTGACAAAATTTCAAAAGAATGCATCTGCGTCATGCATACAAACATCAAATATAAGTTGTTATTTACAAATAAAAAAAGGTTTAACTGTTGCAATAAAACTAACTATTTTTAAATTAAAATTTATATAACTTTTTCGTAATTATTGTACTAGTAGCTGTCACACGCGGCTTTGTAGGCGCTATAAAATGGAATATAAATAAATAATGATATATTGTTTTTATTCATATATTTATATATTTCAATCCAGATTTGATAAGAGTAAAATTTTCAAACATTACATATTTCTTAGTAAAAATTAAATGACCCGTCTCTAGGTACAGCGGTTTAGGCTTTACGTTGATTCCTGTTAAATATTAGTCAGTTAGAACTTATTCTTTTCTGTTTTAGATATTATAATATTTATCCTATGTCAATTTGGCTCAAAAATAAATGCGTACTCGTAGACACGGGTCAGTGAGACGACAAAACTAAGTGAATTAGCGCTACTGTCTAAATAATACTTGCAATTTGCTTTTAGTAGTCTCATTGTGAAGTTAAAATATTTTGTCACACTTAGAGTAAACGGACGAGCAACAAATTTAGGTTCTTGCTACAGCTGTTTAGTTTTACTGCCGTCGAAATATTCTAACACCCGTATATATAATGAACGATTTGATAGAAATGTAGCAACTTATGGTATTACCAACTATACATATCAACAGATAACGTCCCACTATTGGGCTCGAGTCTCCCGTATGAAGGGGGTGTGGGCCATATAGTCTTCCACGCTGGCCAAATTGCGGGTTGGAGATTTCACTTATCTTCGAAAGCTATTATAATAACCTTGTCCGACAAGCAGGAATCCTAAACGATCTTTTCCTTCGCTGTGTAAGCTTATGGTAATTGTATAATTATACAATATTTAATTTTGAAAAAGTGACAAACTCAGAGGAGCGTGCCTGAACATGGGATTGAACCGAAAAAGAACGCCCCTTCGCTAGTATGGCAAGGGGCTTACTGACTGGGCTACCACTAAGTTTTATTACCAAGTATGCCTAATTCTAACCCTTGGGAAAAAATACATCCTACTAAAATAAAACTGTTGCTCTAACATCGTCCAACACGAACACTCGATCTAGCGCAGTCATAAAACTCTTTACGAGTACGTAAAGCGACCGTTTAAAAAATCAAACGCAATTTTATCCAGTTTCGTAATAAAAATGCCATCTAAACTTGCCGGTAGAGTGTTGGTTTCAAAAGACGCATAAATAAAACAAGTATCAAATATTTAAAATTATTATATGATTTAATCTATATAAAAATCCAAAGTTAGGGCGAGTGTACATAATTATTTTATAAAAAAAGTAATTTTATGCAACATAACATTATTATTAAATGGTTATTTTTCTCAATACTCAATATACCTAGTTATTAGTTAATTAGATATGATATACAGCTCTTAACTTAATGCAATAAGTACTAATATATCTAATATTAACCCTACTTGGGTATGGCAATTTGTTGAGTGGAGCGCATCGATTTAATTTATTTCATTTTAATGTTCTATCGTTTAAATACTCTTCAACACTATTATAGCACTTATCTAAGAATAGTTTTTTAAAATTTTTGTTTGTCTCATTTAAAAATTTGAAGGCTCACTGTTTGGCATAGCCCTAAATAATTATTTTCAATAAAAGCATATTATTTAATATATAAAGACGACTAAATCAAACTAAACATTTTTTTTAAATATCATGAGAATTGAGTAAATAGCCTAGTTATTATAGGTGACCTACTTTCTAGTACTCGTATTTATGGTGAGGGCAGGTTATTAATTGAGTTATAACTTATTCAATATTCATAATATTATTAACTAAAATAAAATAAATAATGACTTATCATCTGTTACTTATTGTTACACAAAATTTGATAACAACGTAAAATGCTTGTCTTACTGCCTCAAACCAGATAATTTTTCCATTGTCAAAATAATCGAAAAAACTAAGCTTGCCAACTCAAAAACACCAAAAATACTGTACAGAAATAAGTGCTAATAAAATTACCGGTGTAGGAAACCCAGTTATTAATAAAGATATCATTCTCTTTATGAGTGCGAATAACCAACGGTGACGCAATTAAACCAAACGAAACGATCCCGTGTCCATTGAGATTTGCATACAGATACATCATTATAGCCTGAATGGGTTTATGTTGTGGCGAAAAATATACCAGAGGCGTTTTATGGGTGATACGGGACTGATGAGTTCTGGGTCAAGTTTAGATTTAGAAAGCTGTGAAAAGCTGCTGAATAGAATACCATTACTATAACGGCATAGTTAACAAGTAACATTAATATTTAAAAAATCTCCGATACGAATAATACAAAGATATGTGATTCGCCTGGTGTGGTGGCCATCTAGCATTTGAAATTTATTATAGTATATCTATACTATCCTACTAGCCAATCGCTTTCATTTGATACCCATTTTAAATGAGTCGTGTAAAAATATGTAATTCGTCATTTTGTGGCCATCTTGGACTGATATTCATCAAACAGAAGAAAATCAATCTGGACTTATTCACATTTCAAAAAAGAAAAGAAAATCAAAATTGGTTGACCCGTTCACGTTCTATGCCACAGCAGCCACACACACACGCACACATACCCTCAGACATGCCAAACTTATGACACCAGTTCATTTTTGCGTTTATTAATAAGAATTATTAGTATGTGAGATGCCTAATTTCTGAATTTCATCTCTAGTTTTTGACAAGTTTCTGTTTGATTTAAACACAAACCAGCACCATTTTAAGCAGCGTTTACCTTTGATATATCCATTAAGAAATTGTCAAAAATATTAATGTCAGGCCTCATAATGGCTAAGAAATGAAACAAGTAAATTTTTTGACGAATATACAACTATCGTTGTTTTTCTCTTATTTCGTGATTTGGACGACAAGAATTAAAATTAAGAAAACATAGACCGTGTCAGAGGCCGTGTCAGTTTCGGTTAAAAAATGGCAGTTTCAACGCCATGTCCAGATGAAGGGATATTCAAGTTTATATAGGTATTCTTGTACTCGCTACTTTTTAATCAATGATACGCAATCGTCAATTATTTCGATGTCATTTTTTCCTGACATTTTATTCCCTAGCGTACGCACGAACAGTAAGCAACAATTCCACTTTAAATTACAATTCTAAGCAATCTTTATTACATCAGTGGAATGCAAAACCACCAAGAGTATCTGAATCCGACCTAACGATTCATTCCCCCGGGTACCGGAGCATTACCATTTCTTCTCAAGTCGAATGAATAATACTTACATTTCATCTTCAATCTTATTCCGAGTTGGAAATGAAGATGGTACACCGGCATTTGCTGCCATCGATTCTTCAGGTCAGACTGCACTATTATTAGCATTGAAAATCTGGTTTTATTGGAGGAAAGTAATTTGTGACTTGCTAATATTATATACCTAATAAGTACTTATTTGCTCAAGACACAGGCGTTTTTTAATTCAAGATAGCTAAGCATTTGACCACCAGCTCAAATCACTCACCAGCAAAAGGAATACTTAACTAAAACAAAAAAACTAACTACAAATTCAATAAAGTCAAACTGGCTTTAGATTCCATGCGATTAAGAAGTCGCCCAAATTAACATTGTAGCTCGAACAACTCGTCGGCGTCGTACTAAAGTTGAAGTATTTCATAACTGAACTGAGCTCAGAGTTTGCAGCAAATTTGTTGAAACTGTACATATTGTTTGCAAAGTGGGCTATTTTATGCAGCGGCGTAGACCGGACGGTCAGCACTGTCCTACGAATCAATAGCGGTATTCGTAAAATGGACTTTATTGGCTTAAGTTAAATTGACTTTTATGGCTGGTTTAATGGAGCTCTGTTGGGTTAAATAATTCGATAAAAGGGATTTTTTTGTTTCATATTTTTAACATTTATACGCATGGATTATTGCCAATATAGAATAACAAATTGATATTATTTATGCAAACATATTTTCTATGCCTCTATATGGAAGACATTTCTTAGGTTTGCAAATCAGTGCGCGTTAAATATTTTGTGAGGACATGATTTACAAACTGAAACTCCTTTTAGTAACTAAGGAACTATTAACAGACCTAGAATGACAGCCTCTAAAACAATGTTAACAACGCTTAAAGTCTCGAGCCATTCTAAAAAAATTAAGATTCTCAGTGCCTGGAATCTACAATTGGTATTCATATTTATCTATGTTCCCTGATTTTTAAGCGACAACTCTTTTTTTTTAATCCTACACAGCTAGACTTTTGAGCACAAGTTCGCACGATCACGAAAGTCAGCGATAATGAAGCCCCAGATGAAGCATGCCTAGTCTGGAATACATTGGCTTTCAGGGAAGGCTGCCGGAACACACCGATTTGGCGACAGATTTAACAATTTGAGGGTGGTAGCTAGCTAGGCGAGCGATAAATAACGCCCTACCACCGTGCTTTGTATCGTCAACTCAACTCTGTACCGTTTTCTAAAATTATTTTCTGTTAAAAAGTAGGTACCTATTTGCAGCTGTGATTTATAAATTTTGCCGAAAAAGGTCAAGTATTATTTTAAGCTGCAGTAACTGAAAAACTGCCTGGCGAATCGAAATCGGTTGTTTTCTTTTTAAAGCATAGGTTGCTTAGCGTTTAGTGCAAAATAATATTATACTTAGTTTCATAATATAGGACGCGTGCACACGATCTGTATCAGTTTGGCATGAACATGACTTCTCCACAATAGAGTTACACCGTCAACAATGTAGCCAGTCAATCGCAGTATCGACGCGGCAAACAGAGTTACTAGAATAAACCGGACTTCAACTGTTTCGGCCATATGTTTTTAGGTACAAAGTTTCATATCAGCGCTGTCAATCTATAAATTTCGATGACGTAATTTTTGTTATTTTCAACATGACATATGAAACTGCTAATAAAAATGCTGTTACAATTAGAATATGGAGTAATTTAATTATTAAAAAAAGTAATAAAACAAAACTGCATTTTTAAGCTTTAGAGCAATTTGTATTGCTCCAGACGATATGGCCGCGCAACCCATTAGCAATGTATTGTACCATAAAATCAGCTAAGTTTGTTTTAATTTTATTATTACAAGCAAAATGCGGTCATTAAGGAGTCTTCCTATATCGAACATACCCATTATTAAAGGCAATTTCTATACCTTCTTTAAAATTGAAGTTTCATAGCAATGTGAGCTGTACCTTTTCCGTAATTTTTATTTGTTTGTATTGTCCAATTCCGAAAAAAGCTGCACTGTAAGCAGGTAAGCCACGTCACGTAGCGGCTGCTCGACTAAATATATTATTTCTTTCGTTTCAGAATACTACCTTTATTATACTCAGTCTTTATAGTATAACATATATTATATTATATTATTATATAACATATATTATACATTTATAAAGTGTATATACGAACAATGACAATGCAGAAAGGCCCGCCTTCAACGCCACCTATCTGCATAATTGAGAATGAAATGTTGAATGGCGGTCGCTTCGGACCAATACGATGAACGCTGAAATGCAGATTTAAATTTGAAATTCAGAAGATACCGCTTGTTAAATAGCTATCCAGCGGCTAAACTGATTTGACCAATGAATAGACAGATACTTTGCTGTCAACAATGTTTAAACTTATCATATTCGTTTTGACTGCTTTGGTAGATAGATCGGACGACGTAGTTTTAGTACAGAATTCTTAGCTTGTTTTAGTAATAATTGTAGTAAAAAAGTTAACTCGCAGAAATGACTACAGACCAACATGAGAGCTGCAGCGCAAATTATATTTTATTGGGTTCTGTCTGGGGTGGTATCTGGGTTTTAAGTTTTTTTTTTTTAACTTAGGGTAATGCACATTGTACAGTATTGCGGAGACATAGATTTTTATTTGCTTGCAGCATCACTACCGTCGAGTCATCATGCCAGTTAAAGATATTATCTTTTAATGGCAATGATTGTATTTATATATGTTATGGTCAAATATTGCAACTGAATTCTAAAGCAGTTATCATCAATTTATTATAATTGGTTATGAGGCACACATTCAACAAACTCCACTCTTAGGTCCTGATTATCATTGGTATTTGTCGCTAAAATCTAAGTGTATCGATTTTGACTCATTTAGCTTTATCTTCCATTTCTTAGTTTAATCGAAGACCTTATGTACAGCAGTTTGAACTTTTTCAACGGCTTCCTCACGCGTATCTCCTATAGCCATGAAGGCAGTTTCGTCAGCAAAGGTAGCTGTTGTGTAATTTTCTAGTTCTAGTATATCGCACGTGTAAAAAAAGGTACAGTACCGGACCTAGTACACTACCCTGCGGTACACCAGTTTTTATCTCTTTTCTTAATACTTTTTTTATCTTGGATTCGAAATTATCGTAATGTTATAGTATTCTGCCAGTCAAGTTTTTTCATTTGAAACCTAAACATAAAGAGGAATATGTGTAAAAAATTGTACTGTGCCATTATGTGAAATATAGCTAACAACACTCCCGACTAATACACCTTCATACGAAAACATCAAAATCGGTCCATCCGTTTTGAAGCTACGATGCCACAGACAGACACACACACCTACACAAACACACACACAGAGAGACGTCGAAGTAATAACAATTCTAATATTTCTGACTAAAAATAAAACCGTATAACCTACATATATACTAAATATTGTTAAGATTGGTTGGATACTGTAGGCGAGTACAATATCTATTACTTACTCAGAACAATAACCTTAATTCTTTACAAAAAGAGCTTCTTTTACAGAGGTCCGATGCTATTTGATACATACATACATACATTACAATATACATAATTGCATAATTATTCGGACTAGTAGAGATACTAAAACACACCACTGGTATACGGTATACATTCCACGGACTCGCACTAAACGCTTTGCGTTGACTTTTGACTGTGCGACTGCCAGAATTAGTAGTAGAATTCGCTGTCGAGTACTATATTTTCCGATAGATACTCGTATTACCTCGAGTTTTTCTAATCGCGAGTTTTTCAGTTTCTTCTAGGCGCTTCACATCAACGAGTTTTGGTCAAGCGCAAGCCTATAAGTAATAAAAAAAACTTGCTTAATGCACAAACGCATTGTTCGTTCGACCAGTAATATAGTAATATATCTATCTTATAGTCTAGCATCACAAAGAACAGCCGTTGCATAAAAACCCGCGAACTCTACGCCGGAAGTACGTACGTACGTAACTACAGTCCGGAGCCCCTATAACCTTTTTGTTTGACCCGGCCTTCCGCGAAATTATTCCCACTTTCCACTTTGTTACAGATGACCGTTCCAGCTTTGTGATAAAGCGCAATTAGATCTGTGATAAAGGCAGACCTTTTACGTATTATTCGCCGAAACCGTAGAATATTGTAAAAAGCTGTGTACTTATATTTTAAATTACATAAGTAGTAAACTATTTGAAAAAAAAGTAAATTTTAAGACTTTTTTCATGCAGCCTACTAGGCACGCTGCTCTCTGGTTGTCGGTTGGAGTTTTTGAATTATCTGTAGATCATAAATGATTTATAGGTAACCTTCCTGCTATTTTTTTATTGTTGTAGTCAGTCATTTCGTTATTCATAAAGGCGTTTTTGAATTTATTAAATACATTTAAATTTACAGGCTATAATATAAGTTAAAACTACCTCATAAACTTGAAATAGGTAAGATAGTATAAAAAATAATAAAGAAAATATACTGTCATAAAATTAATAATATTTAATAAAATCTTCATGTAAAAATATGACATTACCAGTTTAGTTGCAGGTAGTTAACCGAAATTTAAACGTAGAATAAACAACAAAGACTATCTTATTGGAATAGCAGATATATTCATATCCCTTAATAATTATTATATAATTTGTATCCCTTATGACAGTTAATTAAACTGCAAAGATACTCGCCACCCAAAGCAACATTAAAATTTTACATTATTTACCTTATGCCGCAATACTTGTCGAAGGAAAAATAATATCCATGATGGCACTGGCTTGTAATCGTTCAGCAATTAAATACACAGCACTAAAGCGTCACATAGATATTGATGATAATAATGAAGGGTTTTCACAACATCATCTGGTCCTTAATTTATCATCAGTTCACCGTGACAAGACTTAGCCGTCCCAATTTGCAGGCTATCATTTCCGAAAATTAATGTTCAAACATCTTGCAACTCACAATGAGTTCTGAGAGTATTTCTGTCTGGAGTGGATGTTACAAAGAGTCACTTTCATTCACATTTAACAAAAAATAACAAAACTCCACGATTCGCCGCCAGTTCTATTGTCCGAAGTGGGTAGGGTGAAGAGCGTAGCACGTTTCTACGGCGTAGGCACGTCGTAGTGCCGCTACGGCCGGTTCGCTACTGGCGGGGGCTACGCGCCGACCCGGACCAATCACGCACACTATCTCACTTAGCTCACGTACCGTACACATACACGACTTGGTTGACTCACACAAGTACACCGCTTACAAGAGTCTTTGCGAGTGCAAGCGGGAAGGTAACATTTTGGGCGCTTGTAAGTGACGCACACATGGATGTAGATTTACGCGCACATAGTTAAGGTCGACGCATAACTTCTCTCATGTCCATACACATTGCTAACAGAAGTTTTAATCCTAATAATTTATATCTCACGAGGTACTTATTCAGTTACTTTAGAAATACATAACGTAATATAAATAATAAAAATAACGAATGCATTATTATATTCTAACTCTAATTGTTTTTTTGGAAAGTTAAGTATTCAATATTTTTCCTAATGATATAGCTTGTCTGATACAATTGCTAGAAATATTAATTTCGGGTTCAAGAAAAATTGCTTTAATCATTTACGTTCTGATTAATAAACGCGTCTTAACTTTAAACGTCTTTTGTCTTGTTTTGACGCGTGATATTCTCCATCGGATAAAACAAGACAAAAGACATTTAAAGTTAAGACGCGTTTATTTATAAGACCCATAGGGTTGAAAGTCGTGCTTAGAATAAATTATCACTGTTGTAATTCTGATTTTAAAATTTACATTCGATAAATAATTCTGCTTTTTGGTTTTATAAAGGGAAGCTAACTATAGTTTTGATTGAGCTCACAAAATTGCCAGCACTCGTTTAGCTATAACGAATGTATAGTTATGTAGTGGACATCGGAACTAAAACTGATTCTACCAAAGCGTGCCGTCCTTTATTAAATCTGGAATAACAAAGCCCATGTTCTTCAGTCTTAAAGTTAGAATGTCACCTGTCTATATCAAAAGTGCTGGCATTGGTATAAAACCAAATTTGAGTACCACAGTCTCTACCTACCGTTAGTTATCGCTCAGAAACCATAGTATCGTTACTCATAGTCAATACGCATATAAGAAGCACCCAGGCTGCTCTACAATATTGCTTATTAGCCGCTGTAACAGAAATAACAATATACCATTTTTTAAAGTGAGAGCCTGGACCTGGATATAATTTTTATTTATTTTCAGCTCTGTTATAAAAAATAAAACGCACATTTAAAATTCTATTATATAAAGAAAAATATAACAATGTATAAAGTGTAAATGAAAAGTGTAACAATACTTAAAGGTTAACTTAAAGACCCTTAAGTATAACACTGTAGATATTTTTTTGCAATATTTCAAAAAAAATTGCCTTCTCTATACAACTTGACGGATCAGATTTTTGTATGGAGACACTAATATATAAATAAATTATTAATTTTGGAAGAAATCGTTTTTGCTAAACGAACTTTTAAGTATTGTCACACCTTTCTGTTACACGTTGTATATATTAGTAAGTAAAATTCAACTATCCCTCGAAAGATACATTTTCCGAGAAAATGAACTATGAGACAAGTAAAATAATGATTCCCAAGATCCTTAGAGCTACTCAGTCGCCCTTTCAACTTACTCTGGATACATTGTATTGTCAAAGTTTCAAACAAAATTTAGGTATGAAACTCGAGCAAAAGTTCCCAATGAAGATGTCGCAATTAATTTTCGATAAAATTTAACTCGTTAACGTCTCAAAATTACACTCTTTGAGAAGGTTCTAATTGAAACGTACAAAGTTTTTTCATTAATATTGTACAGTGTTTTTGGAACGGTTCAATACTCCAGACGAAGTTGTAGATTAAAATGACACCTGGCAACGGTTGGTGTAATATTTTATAAATTAATGTAGATAAAGAAAATAAACGGTTGAAGTTTGTTAAAAAATAGTTCATAGAGCATTTTTTAACTTTAGCACTTAAAACAAGTTTTGTTGTGGTTTAATTATCCTCAAAGGCCGAAAAGGCTGCTAAACTTGTAAAGGGTCTGTCTATAATACGGGCTCTACGCTTGGTCTATGTAAACTGTAGTGGTTATAAACAAATTCATTGGTGAGACTTGTATTATGACGGGCAAAAAGTGTCATCATGAGACTCTCCGCAAAACAGAAATAAGAAATCGGAGTTTCGTTTTGACACTTAAAGCTTCAATTCAATCAAAACAAAGCTATGCATATATTCATCGCTAACATTATGTAATTTTATAACTGGACTTTTTAAAAAAGCCTGACGACGAAATTAATGGAACAGGGCTGTTTTTTCTCGAATTCTGGGTTAGTTCTATTCTGAAAGTGGTTTGACACGACGAGCACAGAGTCCTTTTTAGCTGTAATTACTTAATTAAGAAGTTGAATTAAGTGATCATGGAGATAATAGCCTATTCGTTACATCATTTGTATACTAGTGGGAAAAGAACTCTTTTAAGACTAGCCATTCATACTCTACGCACTTCGTTATAGATAAAGCTTATTGTAGCTTTATCTATAACATTTTTTAACAAGATCTCTTACCGCATATATCACAACGACTCAACACAAATTATTTCACACAATGAACAAAACGGAGACTTCATCTTAAAGAGAGCTGTCTTCGCAAATGCCCCAAGGCTTAGAACTACACGATGAAACCCACTAATATATCTAAGTACAGTGAGGAAACATCGCTATCGCTGGACTTTTACGAAGCTGGTTTAAGATATTGCGGTGATCGAAGAGCCCTTTGAGACTTCCTACTGTCGGAAATTTAATTTGATCGCATTTTCTCTTTAGCCTAAAGAGCTTTTGATGCCTTAAGTAAAGTATGAGAAGGTTAGGAAAGTTCAGACTAAAATAAGCGTTTTATGTTAAATCAACCAGCATAAGTGCTTAAAAATATCAACAAGATAACAAATACAACTCTAAGTAACAAGACAAGTAACAACAAAATTCTATTTGACAGGTACTTATAAATATTTTTAGTTCAATTAATTTGAAAACTTTGATTTGATGTCCTCAGCTGATTTTGATTAAATTTTGATGTTTCTGTCTGAAAAGTGTACCTTTTTATACAAAAATTTTCTAAATCGGTCCGGTGAACATATATGAAAAAGATTCTGACAAATTGGAAGCCTTTTTTAGAAGTTTAAAAAAATATTAATAATCGGCGTTCCGTACAACATTCGTTCAAGTTCCGTACAACATTCGTTCAAGTTCCGTACAACATTCGTTCAAGTTCCGTACAACATTCGTTCAAGTTCCGTACAACATTCGTTCAAGTTTCGTACAATCTGTCGTTATAAATATCGGGCAAAAAAGGCAATAAAAACGTTTGTTGTATGGGAGCCCCGCAGAATATTTATTTTATTTTGAATTCATTAAATTTTTTAAGTTAATTTACTACTTAACATTTACTACTTGTCTGTGAAAATTCAGTTATCTAGTTACCTGGTGACAGTCATACGGACGGAAAGACAGACAACGAAGTCTTAGTAATACAGTTAATTACCTTTAAGGTACGCAACCCTAAAAAGTTATGGAAAAGTAATATGTGAAACGAAAAAGTTAAAAAGTTGTACTTTAAAATTAGACGACAACTACAAGTCAAATTCCTATAAATTCAATTTTTCAACGCATATATACGATACTGAATATTTGATTACCAAATCGAATATTTAGTTTCGTGTGCACCAAAATAGATATCGAAATTAGGTCGCAGACAATTTTATGTGTTTGTTAGCTTGATAAAAATCAACCTCGATTCAGTAATGACTTAGCTTAGCATTTTTCATTTTTATGAATGTGTCGAGTAGTTATCTATATATATATATTTTATTTAGTCCTGACTGACAAATTTTTCTAGGAATCAGCGTAGAGCATAGCTGCTGAACTTAGAGACATGAAATTAATAGGGTGTATAACTATACACCCCGTATCAAGAAAGGATTTTTGGAAAATCAACCCCTAAGAGGTTTAAATAGGGGTTCAATGCTTGGAACATTTTAATATTCAAATGTGTCATTGACGGTGACAGCTACAAGTATGTAATATTTTAGACTTTGAAAAAAAGTCATATATTAAGTTTAACTTTATAAATCGCATTTATGAACCACTATATAATAGCAATATCCTTCATTCTTTCTCAGTCGAGTAAAGATGACTTGACTAACTACAACAACAAAAAGATATAGCAAAACGATTACCTATGGAACATTTAAGAAAAAATTTATTATAGTAACTAAGTATATAATTAAATATATAAATCCTTACACCTCAAATAAAATACTATATATATAAAATAAATAATAATAAAAATCTCTCATCTCAACATCGTCCTGTCTAAAGTAGTTTTCTAATAAATAATAGCTATTATAGAAATTAAATGATAATTTATCCATTAAGCCCTTAACCTAAGCCATCAGAACAAAGGAGCTTTTAATAATCTGTGATCCCAAAACCGATTGTTATCTTCGTTATCTGTTTGAATAAAGTTATAGTGGAAAATAATCGTTTTTCCTGCCCCTGTCTCGAACATAAAAGCTTTTGATAGTTTAAGTAACACCTTAAAATATTAGAGACAACTAGAGTTAACTAGAATTAAGCTCATATAATTTTAACAGCAATATTTTTATCCTTTTTTTTTGAAGACAGGTTTTCTCGCTTACCTGATAGTCGGAGAGGTCTAACTATAGTTTAGTTCACATTCAGTGAACTTAAATTAAACTATAGTCGAACCTTTCCAACAATCAGGTGAGCGTAACAACCCGTTTTCATAAACAAAATGAATCAAACATGCGTTAGTTAATTAAATAAAATATCAATATTTTTACGGCGTAAGTTGTACACTAAACTTGTTGATGATTTAGTATTGATTTAATGTTATATTGTCATGGTCCCACTAGTTTTGTGATTGCACTCTAAGCTCTTCGTCACAAATTTAATAAACAATAGAAAAAACTTTTTCTAAATGATTTAAAATCTACTACTACTATACTCTAATTAACTGGTGCTCCCATTTGGAGGATCTACAAAAGATGTAATATCAATATAGCTAGGTAAATTAACCTAATTGTTAACAATTGAACTATCCAGAAACAACTAAAAGTCTGGAATAAACATTGTAGAAAAATTGAGAAACGTAATCTGAGACGTTACCAGTAGAATTGAATCCAAAATTATACCCTACGATAGTCAAAATATCTGCTACAAATTTATACCTACACTAGTCTACGTCTAAACGCACAGTTTCCGTTCGCTTTAGACACAGAATTCGACACCGCTAGCAGCAAAATACTTCTACATGATTTATCGACGAGCCCCAGCATTGTGGCGGGAATCTCTTGCACGAGCTAAATATCAATGACAGTAAGATTTATTGTGTTTCGCAAGAAAGAGGGGAAGTTTCGTTGCAGTCGGCTAACCGATAAGTTCGCCCGCCGGTGCCTAAGTGGTCTTATTATAATATTAACGGCTAAGTTCAATGGAAAATCAAGTATTTTATTCAATACAAACTACCGGGCATGTGCCTTACCAAAAAATAAATGTCTTACTACATCAAGTGCTTGGAAGCTATATTCATAGCAGTCATATTCAATTTCGAATGTCTAACGTTAAATCATACGTTGATGAATGCTAACCTCTGTAGCATCGCGTTGCTGGATTATGATTATAAAAAAACCTATCAGGGCTATAAAACTAGTATGTAAGTTTGTAGGTTTTTGTATATAGCAATGAAATTTAATGAGTGAATGAAACACTACACATATAGGTACTAAGCTCATACCTACACAGAAAAATATACTTATACCATTGTTGATAATATCGATAAATAGCAAAGCATGAATTTCTCTAAATAATAACAAAATCCAATCGACTAATCGAAACGAGCGCCTACAAGTGGTTAATTAAAACATAATATTATGATATGGACTTGAACAGGTATTTGGTAGACTTAATTAAACAACCTACTTACTGAATTTAATATGTAGATTATGTGGACTAATTTTATTTATTTCACAATTTTTTTCTAAGCCCCACAAAAAAATTCATTAATTTATTACCAGTAAGATCATTAAACGATAGACCATCAGTTAAGTAAGTCCGACATTTCAAAGCCGTTCAGCAAGCTATGGAGGGAGGTTTATCGGTAGATAAATATGACTTTGTACGATAAAAACTACCTAAACGATAGCAAACTGAAGTAGCAATTTTCTGATCACATCTGTAAAACATCCCAATGGCGATATCTGTAAAAGAACCTACAACCAAAGGAGTAAGCGGAGTGAATCACGGTATATGTAATCTCAACACACAACATAACACGAGCATAGGAAACCAACCTGCCTAGGCTCAGGAATGCCAAACCTAAGCCCAGGAAGGACAAAAACATAGCTTGTTTTAACTACTCAATTCAAAAGTGCTGTTTACATATAATATAATAATTTGTACGTTTTCACTTACATAAATATGTATGCTACGAGTATTTTGGATTACATTGATTAAAGAAACCTATAAGAATACCTAGTCAAAAAACACGATAATCATAAAACACCAAAGCGAGACTCCGTTCTGCTATCCTGATATATATTGGGTTATCGGTTAGGGGCATACTAAGCTGGAACGGGGTCACTATACTCAACATTATAAACAACTTTCACTATGGGCCCAAAGCTGAAACTTAAAAAGCAAAAAGCTGTTCAATAGAAAAATTATATCAGTCTTCGTCAAATTGTATGAGACAGCAGATTTTTTTTAATTCAGAGTTTGTCTCATAGCAAAAGTTGTTCCTTAGGATGAGTATAGTGACCGCCTTTCAGCTTAACACATCCTTACTCCTAGCCTAACCCTGTATTACTAATTTCTCGCAACTATTCTAAAGTATATTTACAATTAAAAAAGAAAAACCTGCTTCGCAATGCGTTTATATTTTACTGCTACGAAAATCCAACTACGGGTCTCAGCACACTAATCTACGTAAAAAAGCAGCGTCATCTCACTTAATTTGCTTTGTTGCTAAACAAAACAGTTGAAACGGAGTTGTAGGCAGAAAATGAAAAAGACACGCTTTTACGATTTCCATTAACATCAAGTAGAATCCCGTGGAAAGGCCCGCCGGAGTTCCAATAAATCAATCTTCAAAGACAGACCGCTCCCAAATCGCTGGGAGAATGTAAGGATATTAAATTTTGCTACGGAATATAACGGTTCTAGTGCAATGCATAATTGTATGCACTATGCACAATCATAAAGCGAAAAATTTGTAACTACATCGTAAATAAATACCAAAACAAGAAATTTTAATCGAAAATAAGATTTGTTCTGCAAAAAAAATTTTAAGAAAAATACTTAGAGAAAGCCTTAGCTGAAAATAATGAAAGGTCTATAAAATATTGTTGTGGTGTGGCATATGGGGACAGGAAAGTGACCGTGAAGTGCAACGATAATGAATGAATTGGAATAATAATTCTGTGACAGAATGGTGGCCCGGACTACTGAAGCGAAACGTCGACGGATGACGACGACGACGAACGGTCGACCACCGGCAAGATGACTTAACTATGTGAAATCTGTTGCAAGTCCAACCTGGACAAGATTGGCACAGGACCGAGGCAGATGAAATAAAATTAGAGAGACCTATACCCAAGAATGGGATAAAAAAGCCCATGGATAATGATGATGATGGAGTTCAAACAAACAGGTCTGTTAGACTGTTTACCATGCTCCATCCTATCAATCACGTTGCAGTACTAAACCGGGTCATAAAATTGTAAAACTCGCTACATGTTCGACTTTACTCGAAGGAGAGCTGCAGGTACTTTTTACTAAGGTTGCGTATCTATTTCTACACTTTGTTGTACCGATTACTGTAGATACGTACTTAGAATACAAAAAAAATAAACCTGTACAGGGTTATCGGTTTTAGGGTGTACTAAGCTGAAAGGGTAAGGGAAGAGAGGGTCATTATATTCATCATTACGAACAACTTTTATGATAGAACCATCGAAGAACTCAATGAGTAAAACTTCTTTATTTTTCATTTTAAGTCGCAGGCGGGATAGCTACTAGTATTTAACTATTTGCATATTGACCGAACTTTTTAACATGCATAATCATATTTTATTACAATTCATTATGTCGCTGCCTTGAACTCTTTCTATAAAAAATAAGTATTTTTATGATTTTTCATTTCTTTAATATTTCGAACAAGCTTGTATACAATGATTAGATTTGACTTGTAGTGTAATTTCCAAAGACTTCTTGTTATAAATGTTATAAAATAATAATACAATGTAAAATGTATTATAATTGGTTTTGGAGCGGCGACGACTATGCAGATTCGAAACTATAAATGTCTATTTTCGGGCAATCGTTCTCCTCATGCAAGGATGCAGATAGATTAGATAGATTTTGTTCTCTTTTCGCCTTGTTGGGTTATATCAAAGCAAATAATCACATTAAATTGTCGATTTCAAAACACTAAACCTCGTGACATCATCGCGAGACTTGTCATCGAAAGTGAACGAAACTATAGTTGGACCTTTCCAACAATCAGGTACGCGTGAAAACCCGCCTTCTTAGACAAAACACTAAGCTTGTAAACAGTAGGTAATCCATATAACGTCGTTAGTAAAACTAGACACCGTCTCCTTTAGTATATAGTGGCATTAGTTTCCAAGTCACGTAGGTAGACACTTGCAGCCCTGCTCGACCAATCACCGGCACCGAGACGGGAATTTGTTAAGGAATCTTAGAAGGTTTGAAGATTTGCCTTGGAATAGGTAAACAACACCTGCGGTTTTGGCAACATTTCGGATTTAATTTTATTGCAAATTAATTTTGTACTTGGTACGAACTATTGTTAAAATGGTAGTATGTTACGATGATACGCAAGAACTTGCTAACTAGACAAATATCCAACAAATAAACAAAATAAAATGAAAACAAAAAAATTAACTAACTCGCAGCAGGGACGCAATAGGAAAGAAAATTTGCATAGGAAAGAAAAAAAAAATTGCCACTTTTACAAAGATATTATACTCGTAATACTTTTTAAGAATGCGACTTTGTTGCGTATCATTCGTTAGTGACGTCAATATCGAGTCACAAATTAATTCTAACATTTCAATAATAAGGCCTCTTACATTTGAATGTGAATGTACTAAGATTGTTTGTTAAGTATCTTTATTAAAAACCCTTTTATAAATTAAATTTAAGACCTTAATAAAATAATAAATGCGCGAAGTTATAAATTGTCTGATATTATTAAAATCGCATCTGTTACAAATACCGTTGTAGTAAATCCGTTCATCAGCATGCCAAAAATGTTATATCATAAATTATTATTAAATACAAACTGAATCAAATACTTACACCTGTAAACTCCCTTATTACCCTTTCTTTAACATAATCAAATCCGAACTTCTGCGAGACAAAAATTCCAACATAATTTTCATAACCCAATTACGCCCGTTTCAAACTAATTCGTTTAAACTTGCCGGGTTACTGAAGAATGTTATCGGGGCCTTATGAATATTCATGCCAGGTAATCATGTCGGGGTAAATACGATTAGTTTGTGTCAGGTTGCTGTAACGCCAGCCACTCGGTTTGATGAGGGCAATTTACCTTCGAGGGAACTTGCCACTTTTGAGTTGTTCAAAGGTTCCCGTCGATTTAGTTTTCAGGATCTCCCATTGATTCTGAAAACGAAATCAACGGGATACTTTGAAGTGCTGTTGCTGAGGCTTTGTTTTTAAAAATGCTTTGTTTTTTTGTCTCATACGGTCCCACCACAAAAATATTTTGAAACTAATAATTTGCTAAGGAATGTGTAAAAATTGAAACGCCCTACAGAAATTTACTACTTACTCGTACAACAAAAAACTTCACCATGGTTGCATAATATTAAAAGGTGTGGTTATTTTATTTTAACTGACTGAACAACTTTAAATTTTTTAAACGGCCTGCCAAATTGAAGTTCGTTGTCATTTTTTTTAAGTATAACTTGTTCTCTGAAATAACGACTATAAGTCAAAATATATATACTTACAATTGAACACAAATTTACATTTCTCTAAAAGGCATTGAAAACTTAGTTTATTTCGCTTTTAATGGCAGTCCAAAACTTGGAAAGGAAAATACAAAAGCGGAAAAATCTAAAAGAAACGAAAACAAATACAAAGAATTACAAGAATTTAACTTTTTTTGTGTCGGTATAACAATTCTGAGCTAAGCTATAAACTTCGAAGTTCTAAAAAGAAACATTCGGAATCAGCACAAAAGGGGGACTTCATAATAACGTCGCTCCATTTTGTGTACTGTAATCATCTTCCATTGGCAATTACTGAAAAACTTTTTTCATCTCTGTTCACATCTGTTACGGTATTTTGCTTGTCATTTTTCGATTTTCTTTCTCAATTTAATATGTGTTTCTTATTGTAATTGTCGATACGGTTCGTTTTATACATAGCAAGCAAGCACTTTCAGCTTTGATTAAATGTTTATTATCCTAAAAAAAGAATCTACTAATTAATCTTGTTTAGAAATTACTAGAAAAATAAATAACGAAAAATATATTTTATTTCGAAAATGAGTTCATAATTTTACATAACATATTCATGTTTTTCTTTGTTTTCTTTGGTCAACCTATACTGTCATATTACTGGGCAAAAGTCTCCCAAATTCCTTCAATTTCTTTTTCTCACAACCAAGTTTCTGGTCTTTTCAATCTCTCTTAAAATTCTTGAAGTCATTCACCTACCGAGCAAGACAGTGATCAGAACAGTGATGGCTGGCCGGTTGGCGCAGTTGGTAGCACCCCTTCTGCGCCGCTGGTCCCGGGTTCGATCCCCGGACAGGTCAAACATTTGTGTGCATGAACATGTTTGTTTGACCTGTGTCTAAGTGTTTATTATATATATATAAGTAGGTATATATATATTTCTAAGTATATATATCAGTTATCAGGCTGCCATATGATAGCACAGGCTTTGCCTAGTTTGGGACTTGAAGACCTTGGTGTGGATGTTGTCCCATATTATTATCTAGAGACCTATTCATAAAATCCAAATATTATTAAGATTAATGAATCGCTATATTTCGCTTCGATTTGATTATGGTGTGGTCTCTCCTAACCATCTTTACACCTAACCTTATTATTTCTTATAACTCAAAATCTGAATTTCGTCTTATTAATATTAATTTGATTAATATTATTATTTCTGTAGGTGGTAATGAGGAATCTATAGACAAAAACATTTTTCTTTGTCTTACGCTGGCATCAAACCGAGGCAAAAAAACCACTAGACATTCATTAAACAACATTTATTAGAATTAGATTTCCGCAAAGGAACATCAGACTGCATAAATTATTACTAAAATATTTGTAAGTGTAAAAATCCATAAATAATAAAAACTATTTGACTATTCTAGGAAGCAAAAACGTTCTTGCACTTAAATTAAATTTCTCATATACCTAGCAATATCGAGAACATAGATCGCTAGAATAGCATTAACCAGTTTTAGTAGTCGAATAATACAGTGAAAATACGACCAACTCGGGTTTTCATAAGAGTGGCTAATATGTATGTTATTATCTATTTAATAACAATAGTAAATAATTATGTTACTTTTAAAACTACAGCTCAATAGAGTACGAGTATTTAAAAATGACAGAACAACTGGATAAATTGGCTAGTGAAACTAAAAGTGCCCAAACAAATCCCAGCAGTAGCATAATACCGGTAAATAAAAAAATGGATAGAGCAAAGAAAACTAAGGCGGTAAATTACTCAATTAACTTTGTTCAGATTTGACAACTCAGTTAGGTTCATCAACAAAACGATGATATCTTTAGAAATAATTAATTAACCACGAAAGAATTGAAATTTAACTGAACTCACCTGAGACAGTGAATGTACATTCACTGTCACAGGTGAGTACAGTAAAATTTCAACAATGTATCAAGGCGAAAAGGTATGTTTATGCATTCAAGCGATAACATTTAACCTTTATGGTCAATAAAGTTGGAATCGAATTTGTACGTGAGTGTACGATACACTGTTCTCTCATTCTTCACCACATAAAGACAGTAAGGATTCCATATACGAGTACCTACTTATACCAAAACAAAAATGAACACACACTATAATACTTAAGATATCGGAAATACTATCCAAGACTAAGATCGTACATTATTAAGACCAAATCCTCGCTACATAGCGGTAGGTACTCGTAAGTATTTGTAATATTATAATAATAAAATTATCACGTGACTACTATTAAACTAATACTGTAGGATGTGATTTTTTTTAACTTCTAAAATAGACTAACTAAACGAATTAACTTCAAGACTGAATATCTCTGAAGACTGACAGAATAGATAGACTTTAGTAAAAATGATTTTCTGTTTTATGAACTAGTTCGATAGGTATAGAAGTGTTTGGGTACCGACTAGCGATATTTGAAAGACGTATAGAATAGCAAATTTCCCCCATTATGGGGTTACTATATTGGAATGGGAGCCATTTTAATTTTTTAATTTTAGGTTTTGGGGCTTTGATAAAATTTTAGGCAATTTGAAGGGCTTTTAATAACAATCAAGATAAATTTACATTAAGCAGCTAGTTTTTACGATAAATGAAAAAATAAAAATAATTTAGGTAAATTTCTATCAAAATCTAGGAATGTTCTTTTTTAACTCTCTAAGGTCAAAATTTAACGTATTATCGTATTATTCGTGCTTAGATATCACTATTAGCTTAAGCTCAATGTTTGTTTTAGGTATCTATGACCTCTAGTTAAAAAGATTATATACAGTAACGATTATATTAGTTTTATTACATACAAGTCAAAATTAAAATTAAAAAATTAAAATGTCCCATTTCAAAATAGGTGGGGTAATTTGTCGATGAAATTTGCTATTCTATACGTCTTTCAAATATCGCTAGTCGGTACCCAAACACACTGTATATCTCGAAATATTATGGTCAATAATATAAGTTGCTATACTGACAATTATAATATATTAGCATGGTCTTCCTCTGTGACCGACGTCCGCTTATCTTTACCATACCCTGACTGATAAGAATCTTACGGGTCAACTTGATAAGAGTTGTCTTCAGAGCTGGCCAAATGAGCAAATATCCTTCGTTCTTCAGCATAAAGCTCAGTTGGAATACATGGTATCGGATAATAAAGGATTTGGTTTATGCATACTCTTATAACACACTTTTAAAGTAAAATATCGTTGCAAATCTTAGGTAAGTATCTACTAGATTTTGTCTGAGATTTTGCCCGCATTATGTTTGTTTTCCCGGGAAAAAAATAACTTATGGCTTTATCCGGATCTTGACTATCTCTGTGCAATATTATTTATTTCTGTTTACTCCCTCAATTTTCAAGTCTTCCGTCACCCGGTTGCAGTGGAAAAGAAGAAAAAACAAACCGACAAACTAACAAACACACTTTTGAATTTATAGTATGTGTGTGGGTATTAATTTTTATAATCAAATAAAAAAAATCTATCAGTCCAACACTTTTTTGGAGTCGGTAGAAAAGAAATGCTTTTGTTTGCATTTACAAACATTTCTTTAGAGTTTAAGCACTCTTGTTCACACGGGGTATAGGCTACTAATTGTGGAAGTTAGCGGCGGTTACACGGCTGAGGCCGCGGACGTGAGGGACAGCGGATTAGGGTCTCGCGGGAAACTTACTGTTCACGTAAGTGATTGATATACTTACTCGTATTTTAAATGCATCAACTTACTTCACAAACTATAACGCGATTTCTGCAATACGCAGATTTCTTAACAATTACATCCTCTATCCGTTTGAGCTGCTATCAAGAATGCGTTATTTAATCTATACATATAACAAGGTGGTACCCTAGTCAGTAGACCCCTTGCCTCACAAACCAAAGAGCACGGGTTCAATCCCAGGTATAGGCATACACCTCTGTGTATTTCCTTCGTGTGCATATTTTCTAATTATCACAAGGTGAAACGTTGAAGGAAACATCGTGAGGAGACCTGCTAGTCGGAGAAGATTCATAGTTTTAGAAGATAAGAGAAGTTCTAAACCCGCTATTTGGCTAGCGTGGTGGACTATGGTCTACACCCCTTCATAGGGGAGGCCCGAGCCCAGCAGTGGGACGGTATGGTAGAACTAAGTATGGTGTAGCATGAATTATGAGTACAAATGTCAGCGGATCAAAAAAAAATAACAAAATTACTTAAAACAAATTTAATTCTATTAACTACCGATTAAAATCAGTGTTAGGTATACAAGTAATAACTTAAAATTAATAATTATAATGAATGCAAAAAGTAGTTTCCGCTGAATCTGCCGCTGAGGTGGAAACGGCTGTTGTTGCGGTGCAGCATCGATTAGCGATGTCAGCACAAATGACCTCTAGAGTTTGCCTTTATGCACTCGATGACGTAACACGTGAATAAAAATTGCTTTTTGAAGTCTTAAATAAATAAATACGTCAAACTATAAACGATAACACCAAAAATACAAAATAATGTTCGATTACATTTTTTTCCATCAAGTCAAACATAGTATCTGAAATTTGATGGAAAACAAATTGCGATTACTGTTCGTAACCTACATGACAAATTACACATCAAACATAACTTGGAGTTTGTACTTGAATATAAATTCTACTTTGAACTATAATAGTGTTCGAGTATTATCTAGTGATATATCAGGTGATTAAAAACGTTAGTAGTGTTTTTTTTTTAATTTTTAAAAGTAGACTTTAATTTGTACATACTAATGGAAATTTATCTTTTTAGAGATTACTTGACTCATTAACTAAAATGCTTCTTGCTTGAAGTCCAGATTTAAGAAAATTCGGTAGGGCGCTAAACATTTTAGCGAAAATACTAAAGTATATGACAGTTTAATATACGAACGGAACAGTTAATATTGTTTGCAGATGTATCCAAAAGTAGGCGACGAAAGAACCTCTAGTGTCAATTGGGAACTACGAGTAAAATCTAAGTTACGAATGCCTGTCACAAAATATAAGTAGAAAATAGACCACACCGATTGGCTTTCGTTAATATATACAGGGTTTCAGGTCTAGGTTCAAAAACCGAACGAGTGATCCATTTAGAAAAATAGAGAGTCTTTTTATTTGAATTTGATTTCTGATACATTCTCGGGCTGAACAAGGTAAAATTTGAAGCAAGTAAGGTCTAATAATAATTCGTTCAGAGCTCATAGAGTGAAAAATTACAGAAAATTTGAGCGTCTGGGAGTTTTTGGCCACCTTGTATTTTCTAAATGGGTCACCGACATATCCATTTGGTTTGTCTAACCCTAGAGCAAACACCTTATATAATATAAAATGCCCTAACACTATGAACAATAAATATTTTATTTATTTATTTGTATAAACACAGTAATAACATCATAACAGTAAAGCCAAGGCGATGCTACACTAAACTATTTTATGGAACATGAACTTTTAAATACAAAATTTTCACACAGTCTATTTGCAGCCTCTATATATTTATTTACATGTTGAAAAAATTATTTAGGTGCTCCAAGTAACGGTTACCTATTGCCAAAATATTGACGAAAATACATTTAGATATTTTTATTGAAACTGCAGCTTACTCGAATAAACTTCCAAAATCTTAAATTGTAATCTTAACATATTTTCACTGGTGCATTCTACGGAGATCCCGGTGCACTCCGTCAAGCACTGAGGCAGGCTAACGGGAAAGTTTAAGTAGGTACTATCCTACATCCATTTGTACCTCAATACAGCCGGGGCTATATCTTATCAAGATTTCCCAAGGGGGCCTCGTAAACAAAAAAAATAACATATTTAGTTAAAAGTAAAAACGGTCGTTAGGTTCAAATATAAAAAAAAAACTACAAAAAGAGGCAAGAATCGTGGAGGAAGCAAATATTTTAGTATAGTTTTGTTAACTGAATTATGACAATAAGGTAGGTGACGCAGAAGTTAATGACCATCCCCAGCAAACTTGCGTCAAATGGAATCAGTTTATAGATAGTGAATTTGAGTGGCCGAGCTTCTAAATAGATGATAAGTTTGTCGATTTCACACCGTTTTAGTTTATCTGTAATACAAAGAGATTTAATATTATTCTTAAATATTTTGTTAACACCTACATTACAATACACAAGATTAAATTTAAAATACCCCCAAGGAGGAATATGCTCTTTTAACTTTAATCATCTTATGTCTTGTTATCTTTGATAGAGAAGTCGGAACTAGAGAAAAGACGCTCAACTATTGTTGAGCGTCTTCTTCTTCGGACCGTCTTATTAGACGGTCCGAAGAAGAAGACGACCAAGATGGCCGTTTCTGTGCACTTAAATTTTAGTTTTGATAATAGATTATAGTAAATCTTACCGTTTTCAAACAAAGCTTTATCATGAAGTACAACTTTTATCTTTTTCGTCTGAGTCGATACCTTGCCAGCCACGAATCCAGACACGAGAGACATTAATAGCGATATTATGGAGAAAGTAGTACCCACAATTAATGCGGCCTAAAAATAAAAAATAAATGGTTGATAAAAATGTGCTATATCTATGATAAATGTTAGCATTAATAATAATATAATACTCATCATTAACTGTGGTGACTAATGACCATAAGTTAAATAAATTTAATTTAAGCTCGCTTTAAAACTGCTTAGGTATTAAAAAGCGAACTTAAATAAGTATAAATAGATTATTATTATATTTAAATTCGCTCTTCTTAAAAGAATATATATATATATATATATCTCTATGAAAAATCAGTCTGGTTTCAGTAATTAAAATTAAAATGTTTTAAATAATAATTAGATAATAATATACTTACTGAGCTTGCATGGTGTTTAAAAAGCCAAATATTTTGGTATATATAATACATTACAAACGGTACGTTATAAAATACGATTATCAGAATCTGTAAAATAATAAATTAAACACTTATTATGTATAGGTATAAAGAATAATCAGTTAGAAGTATAGCTGAAAGGGGATTACTATACTGATCGTGGCAGACGACTTTCACCATAGGACCAACTTTCCATACATTAGTCGACGACTGATAAAGTTATTGCACTTTATGAAACAGCTGATCTTTTTTTTCTGTAATTAAAGGTTCAAGTTGTTCGTAATTATGAGTTTAGTGACCCTCTTTCAGCTTTGTACACCCCTAACCGATAACCACGTAGATATACATTTCTGTCCTACTTAATTCTTATTTATAGCTGACCGAACAAAACAAGTCTAAATTCGTCACTTACCACGTGACGATAAGCATTGTGATATTTCTCAATCAGGTCAGCAAGCGATATGTATTGCTGATGAAAAGAAGCCGTATCAAATAAATTAGCTCTCAAATTGGCTTCATATATAACGAGTCGATAGTAAACAGCATAGTATATAAACATGACTGACACAATTATCATTTCAAAACCTGAACTTAATATCGCAGTGGATATAACTTCAATTTTGTCATTACATCTGCTTGCAAAACAACTACTATACAGAGTCGAACCGATGTGACTGACACAGTAAAATATTAAAATCAACGCCTTCTTTGTCTCGACTTTAACAAATACATTTTCACATAACATAGTTTTATCAATTTCACGAATATCCATTTCAAAATGATACAATGTAGCGTCCGAACGAAAAAATACAAAAATTAAGACAAAAATTAAATGTTTTATCGTAAATAATCCAAAAACTATAAACTTTATTGGAGGTATTACTGATCCCACACTCGTTGGAAATATAATTGAATTATTGTATGATAGAGTTATAAGTAAATATCTTAAAATGAACAGTAGCTTTACAACACGCTTTAAGTTATACGATTTGTTGAAAAAATATCCGTAATCGTAACCCAATAATATTTCAAGAGCTCCAAACAGCAATCTAAGTTTTTTTTCAGTCTTCACGTGTTTTCGGTTCATTTTCACAGAATTTTGGGAACATGAAACAATGAAAAGCAAGCCCATATAACATAAAAATACAATACATTGTGAACAAAAAAACGTATCTTAATCACCTACTCAATAAAACATGTCTATTCGTTTATTACCATTGAAGTTAAACTAGTATTTATCCCTGTCATTGCCTGTGGCATAAAAATAAATAAAAAAAGTATTATAGAAGCTAAATTGCTAGCTTAGGTCAAAAGGAGCTTCTAGTTAGATGTATGTATAAAAAAATTTGGTTTTGCTGTTAGTATTTCGAATAATTACCTTTGTGTTATTCAGTTTTGGTTTTACCTTGATACCAAATTTCATCCAAATTAGTTGACCTGTTAAGTTTGAGCATGAAAGAATAACAGACATACAAATATTTAAATTTATAACACTATTGTGACGTGGTATAAGTAAATATCAGTCAATGGAAGTAGTTTTCTAATAATTTATTCTAGTAAAAGCACTCCTATATACCTCGGAATAGTCTTTAATATAAGTTGTTCTACTGACAATTATATTAGCACGGTTTTTCTCTGTCACCGAAGTCCGCTCATCTTTACCATATACTAACTGATAAGATGCTCGACGGACAAACTTAACAAGATTTTAGGTCAGGGCTGGCCAAATGAGCAAATACCCTTTGTTCTTCACCATCAAGCTTAATTTGGATTATTGGTGTCGGAAAATAAAAGGTTTCTATCGGTTTATGCATACGCACACTTTTAAAGCATTGTATCGTTGTAAACGTTACTAGTTTTGCCTGCGGCTTCGTCCGCGCTAGGTTGCTTTACATTAAACAAATAAGCGACACTCTCCGGACCTTAATTACAATTATGCAAATATTGATTTATATCAGTTTGTTCTCTCAATCTTCAAGTCAATTAGTCACAAGAATAATTAATTTAATAAATTAAAAAACTATTTTCTACGTATCAGAAAACGAGTAGAAATTACATCGACAATCTTAAAGCTTCAGATTTCATGTAAACCTCTATTCAATTCTTTATAGGTAAATGTAAAAACTGCGAAAAACAAATTAATGAAACTGGTTCAAAATACGTTACACAGATCACAATTCCTCCGTCAAAAATTACGACCTACGCTATAAAATAGGTCCAGCAAAACGCCGTGCACAAGGTACGTATAAACCCGTGCAACTAAATAAATAAAAAAGTAAGTCTGAAAAATATGTATGCGACAACACACACAGATAGTTGTAAAACAGTTGGTATGTTTTACCATTGTTTTACAGATAAACTTTTGTTAGAACACAATTGTTGGACTTTTATGTGGGTGGCAAAGTTAATTAATTATCTTACTTATAAATTAGATATTTTATAATTATAAGTTTTATTGAGTCACTGTGTTAGTCCCGAATAAATAAAATAAAAATAACACGATTTAGCGGTCACCGAGTCACAACTACAACATAACTAGTGGTTCTGCGAACAGTTGACCCCTAGCGTAATTTTAATTACGAACTATATCTACCTATATATATAAAAAGTAAGTCCTGACTGACTGACAGATCACAATCAACGCAGTGCCTAAGCCGCTGAATCTAAAGACATGAAATGTATGTGTGTGTTAACTATAGGGTGGAAGGGAGGAAGGTGTAGTAAGAGAAGATTTTGAAATACAAACTCTAAGGTCATTTGACCTCCTTAGAGTTTGTATTTCCACATTTGTGGATTCAAAGTTAGATTTTTTATATTCCATTTTGCAACTAGTATCTCATTAAACTCATAACCAGTTTTAAACATTGACCGAATGTATCTCCTTATTAGCACGACCAAAAATGCTTACCTACATGTATAATGCTTATGTGTGTCCATCTTTATCTTCTACAGATCGCATATCTCAATAGACTCTTGTTATACACGTGATCAGATTCTAACTTTACATGTTTTTTGTTAATAGAGGTTTGGAGTTTATAAATTATAATATTCAGAAATAAATATTTTTCATCCCACCATCTCGGAAAGAGTATTTTTGCTTTTCGATATCTGAGTGCAAAAGCCGTTTTTGTCCGCTAGAGGATAAAGTAAATTTGAATTTAGAATATCGTGTGCACTAAGTTTGTGAATTAATAACCTCATTCAACCTATTTACTTCTACCTCTATGGTGCCGAATTCATCATAATATTTTAATTTAATATTTATTTTGTTAAAAACTTAGGCCTCGGAACCTTTTTGCTGTACTTTTTTTTAATTTGTTTTGAGCGCTTTTTTTCACGTCATATTGTTAAAACCTTATGTTAAAAATAAGTGAAAAAACTAAAATGAGTGATTCAATTTTTTTATTTTTCTAATGTAGTCATTTCCTCGCTGAGGTGGGATGAAAAGTTACGTGTTGCACTCGAGCGCAAAGATTTTTCAACTTGTGCTCTTTTAATTCCCTCGCTAACGCTCAGGATTCTAAGTTTAGAATCCTTCGCTTACTCGGTCATCAAAAGTGAGCACGCGGTTAAAAAGCAACTTTGCACTCTAGTATAACAAATAACTATTATGGGTTGATTGCCGCGTTTCAGTATGAAAGTTTCGCCAATAGTTGCCCCAACATTAAAAACTCTCGTATTTATTAACTTCAACCTGCAACCTGTACGTGTCACGAACATTCAGAGAAACAAACATAATTTTTAGTCTGGGGAGTTCGCTCGATCGGTAAAATATGTATTCCAAACATTTAGTTAAAAAAGATAATTTTCATACGTAAGAAATTTTCGCATCTTACTACACATTTGAGGCAAGAAGTTACCGAAACAGCGATGAGAAAAGTTTTGTTAGTTATTTACACCGTTCGGTTACTTACATGCGAATCCAAACACCTGGTTACCAACCACAGCTTACATGGAGACAGTTCCAAAGTTAATGCGTCTGGAAAGTTAAGGAAAACTTTACGGTTGAAACAGTAATTTAAAAGTTAATATTTGTGTTTGTGCCTGGTACAAGATATTTTGGAAAAAAAACCAGTCAAATTGCAAATAACTAATGTATGCAAGTATGCATATGTGATTAAAATAATGATATTGATTGAGGCATACAAAAACAATGAACAAAAATTGGTTAAACATACATTATTGATTTTATTGGCTTATCCAGCGCAGAACCAATTGTTTCTCTTTCAGCAAAATTTCAATAATTCTAATTCTTATTCATATAGCATTTCAGTTTAAAATATTTTTATATTTATAAACTTTCTAAATAGGCTTAAGCAAATGTTTGAGACTTAATCGAATTCAATGATTTTTAACTTATTGTTAATATAGATAGAGAATCATAGGTTCTAATTTTAGATGTTTTAATAAAAATATGGATTCCAAAATTTATTGATTTTAATCGTAAGTGTCAGACCAGCAAACGAAACACTAAGTCTATGGGAAGTCCACAAAAGTTCAGGCGATAAACTTTCAGAAAGTTAACTTTCTTGTCTGTAAGCAACAAATTGATCCTCGGATAATGTTAAGGAGAGTGCTGAAACTTCAAAGTAATTTTGCTCTGATTTGCGACTACGTGAATATAGATCAACATGATGAAGGTATGTCACATAAAAGACTGCTGTAAAGTATTTTTTATGTCAGAAATAAGAATTTAAGTGTACTCAAAATATATGCATCCTGCCGGTACGATAGATAGTTTAATTTATTTCAATATACTTTCTAAAGAGTTTTAATTAAACTGTAAAGAAAAAAATACTGACATTATTCTTAGAATTATTATAAATATTTTTAAATGACATTGCCGAATTACAATGCTATACGTCAGACTTTCTTAGTCTAGTATCGTCATACAATTTCTTTTTAAAAATGAGTGATTACCGCCTTCCATTATAGCAGGTGCCGATCGGATTATTTCGATTTAATTATTTCGACTCAAACCTTTGTACTGATTGTGATTAAATTTAAATGGGACCACTTAAAAACTCCTTTCAAACCAAAAACTATTATTTTCGATGGGTTCTTACCTTTTTTTAGCTCTTAGTTTTTTTTCTCTAGGAATGCAAATAACAACATTAAAAAAAACATACTGTCGAATTGAGTAGCACCTCTTTTTGGAAGTCGGTAGAAAAAACATGCTTTTGTTTGCAATTTTAAAAATTTCTTTGGAGTTTCAGCACTCTTGTTCACACGGGGTGTAGGGCACTAATTGTAGAAGTTAGCGGCGGTTACACGGGTAAGGCCGCGGACGTGAGGGACAGCGGATTAGGGACTCGCGTGAAACTTACTGCTCACGCAAGTGATCGTTTTGATGCAGTACTTCCCATCTAACGTATCCTTAATTTTATTCACAAATGTTTAGATATTAGTGTAAATATTTTATCAGCTATCATCACGTCAGATACTTTAAGTATTTGTGATATATTATACCGACGTCCTACTCGTATTTTAAATCCATAAATTTCTTCATATACTTTCTCAGGATTTCTTCACAATTACGTTAATTATCCGCTATCCAGAATGCCGATATAAAACTTTTTAGTTTATAGTTATTAATCAAATCCTGCATGTGTAATAACGTAAAATTGTTTAAAAATAAAAATATTAACTTGAAAAACTTAAGAAACTAAATGATGTAAATGAAAAAACTTGTTATAACAAAAAAAGGTATGGTTCTTTACCATAAATACCTTTACCACCACGTAAATTATGAGTACGAAAGTCGGAAGATCGAAAATTATCAAAATTACTTATAACAAATTTAATTCTCTAAACTATTGATTGCAATCGATGTGAGGTATACAACCAATAACTTAAAATGAATTATGCAAAATAAAGTCACAGTAGTTTCCGCTGAATCTGCAGATGACGTAGAAACAGCTGTTGTTACCGTGCAGCGTCGTTTAGCGATGTCAGCACAGATGACATCTAGAGTTGCCATCTATGCACTCGATGACGTAACACAGCTGTTTATTTGAGCCTTACATAAATAATGACGTCAGACTATAATCAATACTATAGCCACGAACACAATGATGTTAAATTACATTTTTTCCATCAAGTCATTGTATCTAAAATTAGATGGAATACTTTGTCTATAATTGTGATGACTAACCAACATGACAAATTACACTACAAGCAAACCTTGGTGTTTGTACGTAAATATAAAACTATTCTGAACCATAATAACGTATTATTAAGTAATATATCAGCTGATTAAAACCGGTAGTTTTGGAAAGTCTAGTGATTGTTTTTTCAGAATATGAGCAAAACTGATGTTATTACTTATAGGTAGATGATAATTATACACACTAATAGGTTTTTTTGTATAAGACATTACTCGACACTAGGTCGTAACTGAATAAACTTAAAAGTTTATTCAGTAGGACGCAAGGTTGTCATAATACATAAAAGCAAAAATAATAGGCCCCTGACAGTGTGTTTAATATCTGAATGAAAGAATTAATATTGTTTGCAGATGTATCCAAAAGTAGGCGTAGATAGAACCCTTGGTGTCAATTGGGAACTAAAATTCAAATCTTAGTTCCAAATGTCTGTCACAAAATATAAGAAAAAATAACATCAAAGCGGGTTACTTTTTCATTAATATATACAGGGTTTTGGTCTAGGGTTAGAAAACCAAATGGGTGACCCAATTAGAAAATACAAGTTAGCTAATAAAAAACCCAGACCAATGAAACGATTAAGCACCACAAGTTAAAAAATGATTTTTAAGAGTCTTTTTATTTGAATTTGGTTTCTGATACATTCTCGGACTGTAAAAAGCAAAATTGGAAACAAATCATTATTTGCTTTAGATCTTTCTAAATAATTCGTTTAGAGCTCATTGATTGTAAAAATGAAAGACAATTGGGCGTCTGGGAATATTTCTGACACTTTGTAATTTCTAAATGGGTCACCAAACACACTTACAACAACAAAACACCTTATACAACGTGTAAGAGAAAAGTGTGACAAAACTTAACGGTGTTAGTCTACCCATCAAATTGAACCCATTCTTGATCAAATTATTGCAAAATAAAAATAAAAATTGTTAAGTCCTCCATAGAACTTGGCCGATCACGTGACCAATTTTTGTATGGAGAACCAAATAATTATTATTGTATTTTGAAAAATTTGTTCTGCAATGGTTTCACTTTAATGAGTAGACAAACATTATTATCGTCACACTTTTCTGTTACAGATTGTATAATATAAAAAAACTCTAACACTATGAATCACGAACATAGTTATTTATATACAAGTTGAAAAAATAATTAAAGTTCTATAACTAACGGCTATCTATTTTCAAAATATGTCCGAAGATACATTTGGATATCTTTATAGAAATTGTAGCTTACGAACGAACTTTCAAATCTTATATTGTAATCTTATCTACTCGTATTAACATATTTTCACCGGTGCGGTGCACTCAAGCACTCAGGCAAGCTGCCGGCAGAGTTTTAATACAACCGTTTATCTTATTAAAATATCGGCATAAGCAGACAATAATCGTACACCAAGCAAATATTTTAGTAGAGTTTCGTTAACTGTATTATGACAATAAGGTAGGTGACGCAGAAGTTTATGACCATCCCCAGCAAACTTGCGTCAAATGGAATCAGTTTATAGATAGTGAATTTGAGAGGTCGTGCTTCTAAATAGATGATAAGTTTGTCGATTTCACACCGTTTCAGTCCATCTGTAAAAAAAAGAGATTTAACAATACTATTCAAATATATTTAGTAAACACACAATACAATACACAAGATTAAATTTGAAATTTAAAATTCCCCTACGAAAAAAAGCTTTTAACCATAGTGTGATGGTGGCCATCTTATATAATAAAATTTAACATAGTGTATAAGTATTTTAGGCTTTTTTTATAAAGGCTTGACTCCTTTTCAATTAATACCCCGATTGAGATAGCTGTTAAGAATATGTAATACGTCATTTTGTAGCATTACCAATTTTCATCAAGTATAGCTAAGAACACTTCCGAGTAATTCACTAACCAATCAAAAAATCAAAATCAAAATCGGATTATAGGTTAGGTAAGGTAAGATCTACAATGTCGAATGGACCGACAGGCACACCTTCACAGCAACATAGAACTTATAACACTCCGTCGTTTTACGTCTGATTTTTCTTAAAATCTTCCTTAAAACACTCTTAACGTCTGCTAACTTAAATCATTCTTAACGCCTTAATCCGAAGTCACATTTTCGTCATTAATAAACGCGAATAAGCCGTTGCGTAACTAATTAAGAAAATCTAGATGGTTGACACGGATGCAGAAAAAATATTCGATTAAAGAACGTAGTCGACCGATGATTTCATACAAATTCGTTCTTTTCGTTCAATTATTATTAGGTACCTTAATGTCGTACGAAGCTCTAAATTGAAGAAAAAGTCAGTTTTTTTTTCTGTTTATGCAGTTTTAAGCTTTTTGTAAATAAAAATCTATACAGGTGCAGACCTACATATACAAAGTCTTACTTTCGTCTTTTATACTTGGATTGTAAAAAAAGGGTGATCTGTTTATTAAAACTAACAAAACGTATCTATCTACGTCTGATGTATTTGGAAATCACGAGGCATTGTTGTATAAACTCCCATTAACAATTATTTTCATAATATTTTTTTGTAACGGATTCGGACGGAATGTCTATTTATTCGTTTTTCCATTAATTACCCATTTTCTGCATGAAAACTACTTCAAAAACTTTTTTTCACTGCGTCGATTAAAGAATATGATACTCTCTGGCGTCGATCTGCTGATCCGAAAATCTCCGCCATAATCAACTCGATTTCCGTTTCTTAGCGAGGTTTTAACCACGTCCTGACTTGGTTTAAATTTGTCAGCTATTTTAACCGGCTGCTTAGCACCAGATTGGGCTAAGGGTTTATTAATAAGAATTTTGCTAATCCGTTGCTAAGCAAGAGTCCTAACTTATAAAACACTTTTATAAGATAAGGCTGCTTATGTCTCGTTTTATTCGATAGAGAATAAACGTTAGGCGTCAAAACTAAACAAAAGACGCTCAGCAATAAGAAGTTCCGAAGAAGAAGAAGACGACAAAGAAGGCCATTTTTGTGCTTCTAAATTTTAATTTTGATAATAGATTATTGCAAATCTTACCTTTTTCTAACAAAGCTTTATCATGAAGTAAAACTTTTATCTTTATCGTCTGAGTCGATAGTTTTCCTGCCACGAATCCAGGCACAAGAGACATTAATAGCGATATTATGGAGAAAGTAGTACCCACAATTAATGCGGCCTAAAAAAGATATCACATTAATATTATAAAGGTGCAAAATTTTATGTGTGTGTGTGTGTTTATTTGTTTTTTATACACGTTCAAACGCCTTAACGGATTAAGGTGAAAGTTGGGACAAATATTCCTTATACCCTGTATAGAGACTACCTTTTATCCCGGAAAATTCAAGTATTCCCATGGGATGATCAAATATCTATCTATCTACAATAGGGTAAAACAGCTAGTGGTTGATAAAATGTGCTTGTCCAGATAAAATAACATATTATTAAATAAATTTAATATATATATCTAGTCGTGTAACATGAAGTATGTAGATTCTCATCCAGTCCAGCATGATTCGCTCTCACCCACCATTTTTACCAAATCACATATTTTGCAAAAGTTAACAAGCACATTTCTATCAACCACTACCTGTATTTACACTATTGTGAATATTGCTATTTCTATGACAAATATATATAATTTAGTATTAATATATGGGACAACATCCACTTTTCATAAGTCGCTTTTTGACTGGTAAATTCTTAGCAATCAAATAAATTTAAGACTCAAATGTTGTATATATATTTTCCTTCTATCCTTTCAATTTCGAGGACTCCGTAGAAGCTAAAAGAAGTTATTGAAATAACTACTCACGAAGATTCAGTTTGGTTTTTTATAATAGGTACATAATAATAGGTATATATATATATATATAATATATCTAAATAATAATATACTTACTGTGCTGGCATGATTTTTAAAAGCTGAAATATTTTGGTATATATAATACATTACAAACGGTACGTTATAAAATATAATTATCAGAATCTGTAAAATAATAAAATAAAACACTTAGTAAAGTAAATTTATTATGTATAGGTATAAAAAGTTATCGGTTAGAGGTGTACAAAGCTGATTACTATAGGACCAATTTTATATACATCTGTCGACGACCGACAAAGTTTTTGTATGAAACAGCTGATCTTTTTTACTTAAATTTAAGGTTTAAGTTGTTCGTAATTGTATGACCCTCTTTCGGCTTAGTACAACCCTAACCGATAACCATGTAGATATATATACATATGTGTCCTAATTCATACTTGATTACAGCTGACCGAACAAAATAAGTCTGAATACGTCACTTACCACGTGACGATAAGCATTGTGATATTTCTCAATCAGGTCAGCAAGCGATATATATTGATGATGATAAGAAGCCATATCACATATATTTGCTCTCAAATTCGCTTCATATATAACGAGTCGATAGTAAACAGCATAGTATATAAACATGACTGACACTATTATCATTTCAAAACCTGCACCTAATATCACACTGGATATAACTTCAATTTTGTCATTACAACTTTTTGCAAAACAACTACTATACATAGACAAACCGACGCGACTTACACAGTAAGATAGTAAAACCAACGCTTTTTTTATCTCGACTTTAACAAATACATCACATGACATAGTTTTATCAACTTCGCGAATGTCCATTTCAAAATGATACAGTGTAGCATCCGAACGAAAACATATAAAAATTAATACAAGTATCAAATGCTTTATCACAAATAATCCAGAAGCTACAATTTTTACAGGATGTATCACTGGTCCCACATTCGTAGAAAATAACGCTAAACTGACACACAAACATCTTAAAATGAACAGTAGCTTTACAACACGCTTTAAAATATAAGATTTGTTAAAAAAATATCCGAGATCGTAACCGAAAAATATTTCAAGAGCTCCAAACAGCAATCTGATTTTTTTTTCGGGATTCACATATTCTCGGTTCATTTTCACAGAACTTTACGAATATAAAGCAATGAAGAGCGAGTCTATAATACATTAAAATGCAATTTAATATGAACAATGAACTTATTATAATCACCTACTCAATAAATCATATCTATTCGTTTATTAAAGTTACCATAAAAGTAAAACTAGTTTTGATCCACGGCGTTGCCCGTGGCAGAAAAATAAATAAAAAGTATGTATTATAGAAGCCAAATAGCTTAGTGTAACTTTTGGCATAAACTACAATAACTATTAATTTTCATGCTATATTTTTATGCAGCTTAAGAAACATACATTAATTTTACTGCTCAGAATACCGAGCAAATATTGTAATAACAAATATAAAGTTATGAATATTTTAAAGTATTTTTATCATCGCACAGCCATGGCGTGGCAATATGAAATGGGCTACAGCCCACTTTTTTTCTAGCTAATAAAACTGAAGAGGTCATCAGACAATTTTATAGAACTTGTTTAATTTTCGGCCAGGACGAAAAAAACAGAAAAGATGCCTGGTATGGTTAATATAACATTAGGCATTAATAAAACATCAGTTGCTTACTTCACTGTGTACAAAAATATCAAAATTTTTGTACAAAATAAAGTAAGCAACTGATAAAGATTTTTGTGTCTTAGGTTGACTCCAATGGTCATATTCGTCTATGAATTGTACCGCCCATCACAAATGTCATGATTGGTGCAACAAAACGCGCAAATTGCCTTTTTGTTTCGCGTAAATAACTTAAAAAAATGTCATTCAAAATTAATTTGGTTCGTATTACGTTGATAGATTAAAGATGAATATTCCCTGACGTATTTATGGTATCATGTACACAATCCTAGCCGGAGCTCCATCCATTTCTGAAACATTTATTTTATACGTGAAAGAAACTCACTGCCCAAGGTAGCGTAGGATACTTTGTTTTTAGGCCAGAAGGTTTTTTATACTTATTTTTATGTATAAAAAAGTTGGTTTTGCTGTCCTAAAGTTGTCTCAGTGTTAGTATATTTCTTTCTTTTGAATTTTCAAAAGATCTAAAATAAAAGTTATTCGTTATATTCATCAAAAGCCATTAGGATTACCAGTGACCCTGTACAGATACATACTACAATAAAATTTAACAGTAAGTACTCATGTTATTTCATCTTATGTTACTTAGTTACTTGAAATGTGACTTTGTAAGTATATAATGCAGTTAACTTAACGAGTCAAGTACTCTGTACGAATGCACTTCAATATCCTGGTATTATCTTTATTATAAGTGATTTCGGTAGAATAAATCGTCAGGAAACTACTTTCCTTGACTAAAATTTACTTATATCACATCAAAACCCTAATCCTAATCGTAACTTTAATATATTTATTTAATATTAGAATTTTTTAATATATTATAAATGCAAAAGAATCTCTGTCTGTCTGTCTCGCTTTGCAAAACCACAGAACCGATCTGAATGAAATTTAGTGCACAGGTAGATTAGACCCCGGGAAAAGACATACGAGTAGGACACTTTTTAACCGAGTTCAAAAAAGTAGTTGACTACGCGAGTGAAACCGCGGGGCACAGCTTATAAAGTCACTAGTAATCTTATAAAGGCAGATGTTTGTATGTCTGTACGGCTAATTGATTACCGTGGTCACAGCTATCATCATATATTATCATTTAGTTATGTTTATTATCTATCATTATGTTTACCTTGCAGCCTAAGCACAGTTGGACCTTTTCAACAAACAGGTACGCTTGAAAACGCGTCTTCTTAAACAATATGAATCAAATACGCGTTAGTTTTCTAAATAAATCAGTTGTGTTATAGCGGTTCACTCATGTTATTCTTAAAATTTCACTAATAGTCATTAAATAAAACTAAAAGTCTTCTTAATCACTATAACTGTTTTATTTCATACTGAATCGTGTATCGTATATAATCGTATCGTAACATATCAAAACATAATATTAACTCTTACTTTATATAAACACATTAATTTCCACAGATAATATAAGTATGAAAGTGTGTTAGTTGGTTTGTATGTTTATTTTCTCTTCTGCAACTGAGTAACGCATCGACTTGGTTTTTATCCTAGATTGAATGAAATGGGAATGGTTATTTCCCCCGGAAAACAAACATAAAGCAGGCGTAGCCGCCTGCAAAAGCTAGCAGAGTAGGCTTTTACATCAACAGCGTTTAAAACGAATGCACTATTTAAATGTCAAATTTATAAAAAAATAAGCGCAGTCGATAATGCTGTTAAAGAGTGTATTATAAGTATATAAATATTTTTACTAAAACCTGCTAATGCGAACAAAGTCGTTGTTGCTGGTCTATTTTAAAAGCGGCCATAGTATGATGTCGGATTCCAGTGGTTTTTTTTCCACATAGCTAACACATTATTTACTAGGCTTTACCGTTTAATTTTTTGCTGTCTTTTTATCACTATTAAGTTACAAGCTTCCTAAGCAGTCATATTATATTAAAAGCCTTTCTTACGAGTATGCAGAATTCAACAAAATCTTTTATCAAAATTATAAAACGTTAACACCTAAAATAAATCATAGTGAAGCAATTGACATTAATAACAAAAAGTTACGTTACAATTTAGCAGGTGAAAAGAGGTAGTAACCGGAGCGAAAATTCAATTAGAAACACTCATGTAGTATGATATAGTTCTCAATCGAATACGCCACAAAAAATATGAGAAGTTAGCTTTTCTTTTTTCAACTATTAAAAACACGTTTTCACATGAGAGAGCCTTATCAATTTTGCGAATATCACATTCAAAATTATATAACGTAGAGTCTGATTGATTAAATTTAAAAAAAAAACGAAAAAGTCATGTGCTTTATCGAAAATATATTAGATAAATCCAATTATTTGGATATATAATTGTGCTGAAACTTATGTAAGTACATCAAAAAAAAACTTAAAAGTAAACATCGCGACATAAAATATAATTGAATGACACATTTAAATATACATTATATATTTAAATATATATTATATATAAGTTATCGAAATATCCATAATTGTACCAAGTAAAATTTGTAAAGATCCAAACAATACTTTCAATTGTTTTTCGAATGTTTGACTTTGCTGATGATTCAAAATTACAAAGTGAATTTTGAAAGTTTCTATATAAATATGAACAAGCTTACGTCCATGTAGGTATTTAGAAATGAGAAATGAGTCAGAATATTTAACATATAACAGCATAGATAAAACTCATTATAGCATCTATGTAATAAGTTTGTTTTGTTTAGATTACCATTACGATAAAACATCTAACACAAATAAAAATAATAAAGGAAAGTAGTGCCCAATAAGTAACTACTTATTTTAAAAATATCACAATTGATAAAATAATAGCAGTATACTCGTATTGAATGGTTTTGTTGAAGTAAATATTAACTCCATGTTGTAACCTAAATTACACTTGATGAGAAAAAAATTTAAACAGAATGAATAGAACTTTACTCGTATATTCTTGTTAAGTTTTTGCTACACTATGCAGAGTGACTGATAATAAACTACCATCCTCTTAAGGGTGGCAAAATGCAACAAGTTCTGCTCTACGACTGAAAAATTCACAAAAAAAATGTATTTTCTTCTAAAAATCAAATCTACATACATAAATGTGGATAGAATATTTGTTTTTTTTCATTTAATATCATTATCCACAAAAAACGGGAAATATGATCACCATGTGCGCGGTATTATTCAGTACTTTTTATTCTGTGACAGCAGTATAAACGCGTTACGGGTGAATGTGCTCATAGGGTGTCTATGAGTTCCGCGCTCTATCTGACCTGAATTGAAGTTTTCTCAATATCTATGTATTAAGGGGATAGTATGATTGTGTTTTAACATTATTATTTTTTATGTTTCAAACCAGCTATCCATTTCTTTGATCTGTCTTATTTCATGAAAGCTCTTTAGGCAAAAAGATGGACACATGATAAGTATAGAAAAAGTAGCGGGCAAACTTTGAACCCGTATAGCACAAAGTAGAAAAATATGGCACGATTCGGAGGAGGTCTTCGTCCAAGAATAAACAGCCTTAACCTAGATTTATTTAGTAGATCATTTATTTAGTAATATAATTATAATGTTCCAAACCCTCCTTCTTTAATTGCAACAATATTTGTTTCGTAATGTAATAATATCAATTTGATACTAATATAATAAATCATTTTATTTTTTTAGTAAGCGGAAAATAAAGGCTGTTTTTATTTATTTTTTTGTCTTAATGCCAGCGTGAGAAAACGAATAATACGTTTGCCTTTATGGTGTGGTTTCTCCTCACCATACGTAGAAACTTAAACTTAATGTTGTACGGCACCCTTTGTGCGCGACTCTGACTCGCATTTGGCCAATTCTTTATTGGATTTGGTTGCAAACGAACTAATGAACCTAATCACAATAAAAAATAACACTTAATAAACTAAAAAAAGCGGAAAAGAGTCAATTAGGGATAACAGGTGGATTTGTTTGAAAACTTCATTGCAGACTCAATGATCATCTAATTAGTTGGATTGTAATAAAATCCTTCATAGAGTTCCATTCTGCACAACCAGCTGTTTCTGTATAGATCGGTCTGAGTAGTTGGAAAAACAAAAATATTTGCTTACAGAAGTGTAGTCTTTTTTACTTTTTTTTAATAAGAGTTGTTGATGTTGGCAATTTTTGTAACTTTTTATCTCGCCGTGCTTACGCAATTGAAAAAACAGCGATATAAACAAAATAAAATGAAGCTACTATTTTCGTATTTATTAGCATCATAAGTCATATACGAGTATTTACTGACAAATTATTGTTATGCGTAGTTAAGAAGTTAAAACTTAATTATCACAGAAGATTCATAATATACTCGTAAGAATACAAAAAAACTTAATACTTTCTTTTAAAAAACTTTATTATACACATCTACGAAAATATTCATAACAACTTGCAGTGAGACACATAAACACGAACGCCGTAATGGTAAAATAAAACATGCGAGATTATTTAACAGCTATGTAATAAGATCAATGTGCTGATAATGCTGCCAAATAGTGCATCAACTTATTTAATATACTCTTGTATCACAATAATAAGGTATGTAACACAGAAGTTTAAGACCTTAGTGATCAAAGTTGCGTCAAATGGTATCAATTCATAAATAGTGAATTTAAGCGGTCGGGCTGCCACGTAGATGATGAGTTTTTCAATTTCATTGCGTTTCAATGTATCTAAAACCATAATTATGGATATATGAATATTTTTTTCCAAGTTACTAAAACAGTGTACGGTGTAAGGCAAAGAATATTGTCACCTCCAAAACTATTTAATCTGGACGTTAACGATATTGTAGTCGAGCTCAGCAGCATGGTGTCGGATATAAGAGATGAGGTATTAATGATCATAACAGATTAGGCTATGCGGACGATATGATGGTGATATAATGCAATCAAGTATTCTTAACGGAGTAAAATTTAAGCAGGAATATGATATAATTAACTAACTTGGACACATGATTACCGATTACATTAAAGATAATATAGAAAGAGAGCGTTGGGGTTGGCGATTCGTGGAAGCATGTTGGCTCGCAGATTTGCCCGCTGTACGGATCAGGCATTCTTTTCAAGGCATACTTTCAGGGTCTATATAAGGGTGCTCTGTGCCCTTTTACTCACTACTACTGCTACTCAGGCTACTTAATTGTGTTTAATAATTGTACCGATTTAATCTATTTAACAAAATTGTTTGTACAAAAGTAATGTTTTGTGAGTTCAGTTTTTGCTGACTCGTGCATATTATATGTATAGGATTGTCGTGATGGTCCTGTTGTAGAGTTTTAAGTTGACGTTTACCGTCTTACCAGAACATATTGTTTGCAGATACCTTTGGGCAATGTTTGGTTCATGACTTATTACAAATATGCGTCTATCTCTTTTAACCTTGTTTAACTCGTGTCAAATTTTTGCATTAGTATGTTAACCCTTTAAGATGCAAAATTTTAGTGTTCTGTTATATTTCAAAATGGTATTTTAATTTTTGACATTCCTTAGCATAAAATAGTTTTCAAAATATTTTTTGTGGTAAGACGGACGTATTTGTTGTTTGGACGGACGGTTTGTTGCGTAAATACACTGTACACTGGTAATGGCGGAGGCTATTTACTTGTAAGTAACTTTAAAAAGATATTAGCATTTTAAATTCCTTAGGCAAATTGCGCGTAAATCGATTTCTTCTATGCAAGCGTGCCACATCCTAAGACAAATCGTCGCTTTACATCAAGCGAGTTGAGTTCAAAGGCAAAAAATTAATTATAAAAAAATGAATGCGGCTTCAATTACAGCCACAAACAAATTCACTATTTTGTGTCAATGTGAATTTAGATATCAGATTATTGGACTATCATTTTTCTCTAAACAAGAGACCACGCTAGTACTCGTATTTATATCACGAACGAAATACTGTATAATGGTCTTTGATAGAAATACTTACCAGTTTCTAATAAAGCTTTATCATAGAGTAAAATTTGTATCTTCTTTGTTTGTGTTGATAGTTTCCCTGCTACAACTCCCGATGCGAGTAACATCAAAAGTGATGTTATGGAAATAATACTGCCTCCTATTAACGTCGTCTGAAAAATATACATAATTATTTTTATATTTTGCTTCTTTAGCGGTGGATGTGACCTAGAGCTTCGTTTGTCGTGTGAATCAAAAATAAATACTTTTATAAGAAAAGTAACGCAATGAGAAAAATGCGTGAACGTAGCGTACGCCAATTAAAATCTACAGGTACTATTCATTATTTATATTTTTGGGAGAACTCCGGAGAGAAAAAATGGCAAATGAAGCGCGTGTTAGTAAGTTAAAAAATATTAATTTTGCAGGTTATTTATTACTATCCTGCATGAATCTATAAGTATTTCGGGGTGGAAAGTAGCATGGCGGTATAAGATATCCCGATACCACTTTGCCAGGAAGAAATCGCTTCAAGCGATAAGATCGCCCAATGTACTGTTTTTGTAATGTTTTATTTGTAATGTATTTTGCTGTATTTTTGTTTTTTGGTGTGCAATAAAGATATATTAATTTGCATTGTATTTTATTCAAATCCTTTGAGTCGTTTGAGCGTGAACACTTAACAAACTCGCCCTTACAAACAAACAAACTTTCGCATATATACTGTTAGTGTAAAGTGTAACGCATATATAAAAATTTATAAATTTTAATTAGATAGAAAAAAATCTTTTTTTTATTACTTCTCTATAATATATTTAATAAAGTTAGTGGTAGCCTAGTCGGTAAACCCTTTGCCTCACAATCGAAAGGGTGCGGGTTCAATTCCAGGTTCAGGCAACCACCTCTGAGTTTTATTCATGTGCATATTTATTACTAGAAGCTTAAACGGTGAAGGTAAACATCGTGAGGAAATCTGCTTGAGGAGGTTAATAGCTTTCGAAGAACCCGCAATTTGGCTGCGTGGTGGACTAAGGCCTAGACCCGAGCCTAGCAGTTGGACGTTATGGGTTGATACGTACGTATTCTTTTTTTATAGGTACGTGATATCGTATTATAAAAGTGTACTTACTGTGTCTGCGTGGTTTTTAAAAGCTGATATATTTTGATAGATATAAAACATCATAAACGGTACGTTAAATATCAAATTTGATAGAATCTGTAACATAATATAACATTAATTATTTTACGAGCACTTTTTTATCCGACTGTGAAAGAAGATGGGTTATGTTTTTCGAGTGTATGTATGTAAGTATGTATGGATATTTCTTTGGCGCGAGCTTTGGCCTAGAGCTTAAACGGCTTGTCGTATTTTTTAGGATGAGTATAGTGAATCCCTTAACCCTTAACCGATAACCCTGTATAAAAAAATAAACAATGATATTAAAGTAATACATATAAATTGTTCTATAAAATTATTGCAATACTATCACATTTAGATACTAGCTGTACCTCGTGGTTTTACCCGCGGTAAATATTTGAGCATCATGGGAACTTTACAATTTTTCGGAATAAAAAGTAAATTGCTAATCCAAGGTATAAAGCTATCTTGTGAGAAATTTCATCCGAATCCAATAAGCCGTTACAGCATCAAGGAGGAACAAACGAACACACGCACGCACACGCACTCATCCAAATTTTTGCCTTTAAGTATTACTAGATGTTACCCGCGACTTAGTTCGCGTAGACAATTGTTTTTTTTTTTTTTTTAATAAAATATTTTTTGAGTAAAAAGTATAATATGTTACTTCTAATACTTTCAAAAATACGTGTACAAAGTTTCATGATGATCGAAATTATCATGTAGTTTTCGCGTGAAATCATAACAAAACAAACATAATATATTCACACTCATAATATTAGTAGAGATTATATGTAAGTGCGATTATTACTAGATTAACAAATTAGGCAAAAATAAATATGTGCAGAAAACTAAAAATCTATATTTAGACAGTCGTCAAATATATCTTCTTCACCTTATCCTTAAAAATAGCCGGTGATGAAGACTTTTAATGCCTAGAAGTAATGTATTTTCCTATGACCAAAGAAGCAAGGTGTAAGTATTATGCAATAAGAAATCCAATATATTTTATTTTTAATCCTAAAACGCCACGTTATATAATAATATGATAATATAACGTGGCGTTTTAGGATTAAAAATATGATATTTTGTTAGGGGAGAGGTTGAGAGCACAAAGACGAATTAATAGGCAGCCATTAAAGACTAATACGAAACTGATAGATGTAATCATAATTATTTACGAAAACGAAATATATATCTGATACAGAGATTTTGAAAGCTGCTCAAGGTTGTCTAGCTGGTCCATCCGAAAGTCTTAATGATTCGCAAGTGGACATCCCACCCATGGGATTGGTCTACCATAGTGCCCAAGTTCATGACTGAGTTAAAATAAAGTATAATGACTTTATCAAATGCGATTTGCGGAAGTGTATCCCAATCTATCTTGGAAATCATGCAAGACTATTAGCTACAATAACTTAGGCTTTTGTCGGATATATTATAACCATAACATTTGCTGTACCCAATAATTCTAGTCAAATCAGTATTTGTAACGGCTACAGCTGAAGAAAAATCATTGAAAGGGGCTTGCGACTAAATTTGGATATGGTAGGTGGATAGGTGGTAGGAGAAGAATTTACTCGAGATATGGAAGGACTAAAGACTGCAAAAAAGATATAGTACGCCGACGCCTTCTGGCCACGCCTCCCGTGTTCTTCCACCATGAAGAAAACGAGCCCAAGCAGATAACTGTGAAACCAATCGAACACCGATGGAGACGTGTTAATTAAGCTTAGTACCTATTGCAAGAAGGTTATCTAAATTGGCGGTGTGGAAGGCATTACTGAAGTCTGACAATTAATAATTTCTTTGATAAAGGTTATGATCTGTGTATTTTACCACATTGCAGTAAATATATTCACACTTACTATGGGACGATAAGCATTGTGATATTTCTCAATCAGGTCAGCAAGCGATATGTTTTGCTGATGAAAAGAAGCCATATCACATATATTTGCACTCAATTTTTCTTTATATATCTCAAGTCGATTGTAAACAGCATAGTATAAAAACATGATTGTTACCGATAGCATTTCAAAACCAAAACTCATCAGCAAGCTCGTTAGTGTCCTAAGAATATTGCATTCCAAGTTTACATTAAAGCAAATACTTGTGTTGATACCAGTACGAATCAAAAAATATACGAGATAAATCATAGCTTTTCTTTTGTTAACTATCAAGGTCAAGTTTTTGCATAGGAATGCTTTATCGATTTGGCGAATATCGCATTCAAAATCATATATAGTAAAATTTGAACGTATGAATATGAAAATGGTCACAAAAAATACATGTTTTATAGCATGTATGTTAGATATCATCCAAATTACTGGATATCCAATTAAGCTGAGATTTAAGTAAAAAATTGTAAAACTTAATGTCAAACATCGAAAAATGAGAATTAACTTAAAGCTACATTTCAATTTAAATGAATATTCACGAAAATATCCGTAATCGTAACCGAGAACAATTTGTAGAATTAAAAATAACATCTCCAATTTGCTTTTGGGCGGCAACTTTTGCTGTTGGTTCATTGTTATATAAATAAATAAACCGAATCGTGTTGTGTATTTTGAAAATCAATTCCTTACAAATTGTGAGAAAACTTGCCTCCTTGTCAAGTAATTCAACGATGAAGAATGAGCCACTACGACCAAATACGTTACAATATCAAAATTAGTTTACCAATGACATTATTTTACTATTAATGAAAAAGTAAGGTCCTTGAGAAAAGCAATTTGTATGAAGCTGACTTTAGGTAATAAGTTTTTGTGTGTATTAAAATTTATTCTACTAACATCTATCTGTGTTTAATATAATTGAACAAGCTAGCGAAGCGACTCTGCTTCAAGCCTGGTATAATTTGTTTTTGCCACCTTATTATTTACGCATTACTTTTTTTTTGTTATACACAGCAATAGATGTCATTAAAACTTAACGGTGCTGTAACTGATACATCGTGCTTAATTTTCATAATCTTTATTTCGAATTGAAAATTCAATCACGATTTCAAATTATTATTTTGAACTGTTCGTAATTTAAACCTTTTTTTGACAGAGACCTAAAATAGGGTCCCTATTTTTAGGGCATGTCAATAAACTTAAATTGTCTTTTTTAAATACATATGTACATAAACATAGTGGTCAATAAAAATTATCAATAAGTCAACGCATCGATAAGTTCGGAATGGGATCAGTTGTGAAGTCATAAGTAGTCACAGGTAGACCAGCGTAATAAATTAAAATACAATATAACATTGGTCTCAAAATCGAAAATGAACATCATATAATACGATTCGCATATTTTATTCCTATTAGTAGTAATGAAATGTGTTGGTTTGTTAGTTTGTTTGTGCTTCTTATTTTCAATGTCAGAGCAATGGATCGACTTGATTGTCTACTGACTTCTAAAAAGAGGAGGTACTCAATTCGACTGTACTATATTTTCTTTAATGTTTTCTACTTGATTTATCGGATATGGCTGAACGAAAAAAAAAGAACTTGTTGCACAGAGTAAAGCTAGTATACTAGTAGTTCTGCAAACTTTTGACGTCGTGATCGCGATACTCATAATAAATATTATGGTGTAAAAAGTGGTGTGGAAACTTCAATCTTAAAAATTGCTTCCAAATATATGAAAACCGTCCGTCATTAAATACCTGTTGGTAACCGTGGAAACGCACTTATTCGAACGTGTCATAGCGACAGTTTTTAGACCTTATTTCACTTAAAGAAAATATTATTATTATTATAGCTTATTTCTTAGAGTCAAAGAATCCAGTTTTACAGGTTCGTTGAGGTTATTTCATATTATAGCATACGCCAATCTTTGGCTTCTAAAAACTCTAAAATTTCTTAGAATCTGTGTAAAAGTACAAACGTACAAACTGATAGACGAACATTTTTCCAAACAACAAACGAAACAGAAACACTCCGCTTGCTTCGCTTGCTCGATAAATAATGGTTGGAAATCTATACTTGTAGCCACATCCTGCCGCGTCATTACAGGCAGATTGCGCATGTTTCGTAGCCGGTGACTTGGTTAATATGATGAAACAAGTCATTTATTAATGATTTCTAGTGCGAGACATGTCATCGTTGAAGACACGAATGACCCATTTCATCTTTGATGAAGTTTACTGAATGTGAACGAAACTGTGGTTGAACCTTTCCAACAATCAGGTACGCATAAAAATCCGTCTTTTTAATCAAGTGTTCATGGAAATAAATGTAAGATAATTCTTAGAAGCTAGGTATTTTTTTTAATCCTTACACTTTTGCTCTGCCTATTCGTTAGTTACTTGGAACTTTGCAGTGTGCAAAAAGACTATACGAATACTATATTTTGATGTAACAAAGTAATAATGTCCGCCGTATTAAAGCTATAGTTTAGTATAAATATTGCTGTATTCCGGTCTAACAGGCAAAACTTCTAGAACAGAAAGACAAGTGCATGGAAATTGTTTTCCTTAATACAAAAATATCAAAAACTGATGAACTGACACAAAAAAAAACATTATTTTGAAAAAAAAAAATATTGATGTATCGAAAATAGACCATCATTATCGTAAATTCCAATGACGTACTCAATTTTTAGTGGCTATTATTTGTGAGTCTATCCAAATTTTTGCAGATATTTTTATTTTCAAGAGTAACGGAATAAAGGTAAACATATTAGTAAAAATTATAACATTAGTACGAACACTTATAACTATAGTATTCACGCGAATACAAAACCTCTTTTTTGGCGACTTAATATAAAAATTATGATCACCCGTCGTTTTTATTATACAAAATCTTGCCACGTTGATTTACAATCTCAAACCGTGTTCAAAAATAGCAACCCATAAAATATACCAGAATATTAACTAGGTATAAGTTCTGTAATTATCACACTATACGACATCAAAACGTGGCAAATAGATACGTATCGTGCGATATCCTTTTACGGAATACTATGAAGGTTCGTAATAATTTGTAACTAAATAAAAATAAAATATAATACTTGTGGCACTTGGGGACTGCCGCGGTAAAGCTATTGCATATGCATATGCATTTGTGACCATCTTGGATTTGAAAATAATTATAGTGTATTCTACCAGTCAAGCCATATATCCTTATTGAGGGATTCAGCACAAAATTTGTACATCGTCATTTTGTGATGGCGGACTATTTGGACCGATATTCATAAAACATACCTATTAAAACTCAAATAGAAGAACACATAGCTAAAACTAAAATCGGTTTATTCGTTCACGAGCTACGATGCCACAGACACGAACAGACTCGTAACACTTATAACACCTCACCGTTTATGCGTCGGTGGTTGAATGGGATAACGAATTTCAGTTTGATAAACGCCTATACAATTTCACCACAATGCGACAGCGTATCGTGTAAATGTCTCTCGGCTCTAACAAAGTTGTAACCCACTAGTTTGTACACACGGGTTCGATCGGTGATCTTTTTCAATTAAATGGAGCACCCTTGGACCGTTCTTCGGGAGATCTCCACTTTGTATTGGGCTGGAATTATTTCGAACAGAAATAGTATATACTATACCAGTTTCTTTAATGGGTTTTAGTTAAAGGAATAATAAAAAACACGAATAAATTAACCATAATATAATGTGGGAAAAAACTATGTGTGTTTGTTTATAGTGTGATTTTGATCTAAATTAATTATTAAGTGCTACAACGAGTTGCCTCTAGATTAAAATGTTAATTATTATTTACTAAAACCTACTTATAATATTTTATTTTGTGATTATAGGACTGATCTAGATTTCTAATCATCTATGATCTAGTAAAGAAGGCGGAGATAGAACCTACTGTGTTTGGGTGAACTAAGCCGAAAATTAGTCACTATATTCATCATTTGACCATCTTTGAATTCAGGCCTGGCCACTAAGTGACCAGGCCTGAATTCGAGGAAAAAATATTTCATAAGAAAACGTTTATAATAACGTCGACATTAAATATGAAAGATATTTTTCATAATTTAAGCGAAGGTCAACGACATAAGAACTGGACCCAATTGGCACGTGACCGAAGCAGATAGCATCATATGAGAGGGGTAGTGAGATAAAGAAGGCTGTGTATGGTGATGATTACATAGTATTAATATTAGGATGAGTGAATATAGCGCCCCTTTGCGGTTGAGTACACCCCTAACTGATAACCTTCTAATATGTCTGTCTTATGTACACAAGTGGCGGGCAACACGTTGAAAAACTGTCAGCCTAACTGCCGCACTCAGAGACATTAATGGTTACTTAAACCATCACTAAGTAAAGATCTCAATTAATTGCCACTCAGATTGATCAGTGACTTTATGATTTGTAGGTGGCCCTAATCAAAACTAATTTGAAAACTTTTTGAAATCCTTACTTAGTGATGGTTTAAGTAACTATTAATGTCTCTGAGTGTGGCAGTAAAACAAACGGAATATAACAAAGCATGGACGTGGGTGATATTGGTACGTCAATACTCGGTGTTACGGTGAGTCATAGACACGCTTTGACGTATGCAGATTCCTTCAGCGCAGTGCTTAAACCGCAGAACCTGAAAACTTGAAGTATGTAGATATAATGATATTTTTATTTCATAGCGTAAAAACATACTGAAGATAATTGCTAAAGATATTGAGAAAATTGATTTGATAATTTATTTTTATATTCTAGACCTCCAAAACTAGAGAGCATGATCGCTGGTATTGAAATAAATTTGAAGCATTAAATATCGAGAAAACAAACTTTTATGAAAACTTACACTAGTTCAGACTTTTAACATTCCTTTAATAATTATAGCTCTTTCAGTAACAAGACGTAGATGCACTCTAAGTCTTCAAGCATTAACCGCCAAGAAACCATAGTGTAGAACTTCAGCGTAACTACTTTCTTCGTTAAATTGCGAAAAAGTTATTAACTACTTTGGAGAACTTCGTATCGATAAAATTCTAGAATCATTAATAAACTCTTTAGTTTATGACTGTAGGTGAAATAGTCAAATAAAAGTTTACTTTCAAAGCATAGCTCTTTTCATATACATATTTGTGATTGTAAAAATAATAGTCATAAAGAGTGGAATAATGAAAAATATTTTATAAGAATTTCGTTATTAAATAAAATTTAAATTGTTTGAAAACATAAATGAACGTTGAAACTAGAAAATTTTAATAAACACTTCGACTATACATTATATCAATTTTAGTTAGATAAGACTAGTTAGCACGAAAGTATTTATAGATACCGACGTTCAAAAAGAAGGAAGTACTATTTTTTATGTTATTATCTGATATCTCCGAGACGGCTGGATCGAGTTGAACCATTTTTATAATATAAATTGTATCAAACACAGTGCAATAGGTATTTAAAGCAAAATAACCAATTCGGTCCTGGTTCGAAGGATGACCATTGCTATTCAACGTGGCAATGCTGCGAGTGTTGTGGGTACCTTTACACCAGGGACGGTCAGGGGTGGGCAATTTAATTAGGGGTAATGTAATTGTCACGTATGACAAATATTCATGTATATGGTAAGTATAGCAATTATTTCATTTTAACAATAAATATTAAATTTAATTAAATAACCGAAAAAATTTCTCCGGTGCATTTCTAGTCAGTGGACCTCTATGTACAGCTCGGGGTCCAGTCTGCTAGATTTAGGCATGTAGAGTTAAAAACAAGAGCAAGAAAACTTAGTTCACCGCTTCAAAGCTATCAAAATAAAACCAAGCTTACTTCCTCTTGTTTTCACTTCTTTCATTGTTAAGTCTAGCTATCCGATAACCCTGCTGTTCACATGAACATGAATCCCTAACGACTGTCGTCAATGCAACCGCAGGTAAATCTTTCCATCTGCAAACTCGCCATTTCGCCACTTGTTTATTTGCTAGAAAATAGAACTGCCCACAGAATATTTTTAGACCGCGACACAAATAGTAAAAGGTTGTACCGCACACGGTTCTGTTGAGTGAGAAATCAATTTGTTCCACCATTTTCATTTATGCGATTCGAACGTTTCCATTTATTCGAACACAAATTGGAAAGGGACTGAGTGAGTTGTCAGCCTCGGCTTATGCAGGCGTCTCGACTTAGCGATTGACTCGGCGATACGAGACGGCGAAACAGGATCGTATGAATGGCGGGAGCGGTGATTCGTAAATTCGTTGGCGAAAATGCCACGGAAATTATACCATTTTCAGTTTCGGAGCGTGTGCTATTTTATGTTTGGTTGGCATTGAGTGGGTTATACGTTTGTGTAAGTGATGATTGTGATGCGTTGTTTGAAAGGTGTCAGTTCCATAAAAGCATTATTATTTGCTCTCAAAAGCATCAGTACGCAATCTTGGAACAGTGGTATCGAATGTAAGCGAGTGAGGGTCAGTCGAATAATAAGAACTTGTTGTGATGTGGTAGAAAGTTAAGATAATACTAACGTTGACAAGAGTTGATCTACCAACATAATAAGTCATGTTTTCCATCTGTGTTAGGGAGGTTGCCGTTAATAAGGATGATGATAATGAATTAAAATACATACAGAAAAAACTAAAAAATATTCAGCAAGCCCGCTGCATCAATCAAAATAATGCGTCACGAACAGGAAATAATTATTTAAGAAATGTAGCAAACCGATTTTAATTTGGCAGGTGAAACTTAAGAATATAGTAACTTTAAAACAAAATTCGTATCGGCTTAGGTGTCACTATGAAATCGGACAACGAACTAATAAAAAATACTCCAGTTAAGAACCTACTCCTTTTTTTGAAGTCTGAAGAAGTTTTTACTTTTTATGATACGAGACAATTATGATCACAACATAAATATTTTATTATTACTTGTTACATCAAAACAAAAGCCAGAAGCTACAATAAAACGATATTCATGTTTTAAAACTTTCAAAGTACGTTGAGACACAGGGAGCAGACACAAAAAGGGCATGCTAAAAGCCAAACTAACGGGAACCTAATCGAAAACTGTAATGAATCAAAGGACGAATGCGTTGCTTCGATAGCTTTTTTGCCAAGTCTGTGTTAGAGAGTATTACCTATAACCGGCCATTTGTATTTATTTTTTTAGGGATTATTCAAACTGACGCAGCCGTCTCTGAGAAATCAGTGAAAAGATGTAAGAACATTATAACAAAAAACAAAAAACGACAAATTGAACCTTCTCCTATTTGTAATCGTTATTTATTTATTAAATAAATAAAACCCCGCCCCATCGCCATTGTGTCGTGGCAGCCACTATTGATTTCTTATTTATATATCGCAGTGTAAGTATACTGTTTTATTAGTCAGGTCCTTTCTTTTGATACCCATATTGAGGTAGTAATGAAAAAATATGCAATCCGGCATTTTGTGGCGCACGATGTATTTTCTTCAAACATAGAACACTCTTGTTTAATTCACGTTTCAAACAAAAAAAAAAACAAAATCGGTTCATCCGTTTGGGAGCTACGATGCCACACATAGGAACACACACCCTCACACACAGACACGTCAAACATATAACACCTTGTCGTTTTTGCATCGGGGGTTGAAAACAAGGTCAACGTCAAGGTTTTACCGGCAAAAACATTATACAGTACATAGGTACATCCCTAGCCTCTACATTTCTCTATTTCTGCTCGTCGCCATCTCGTTAGCTCAGTGGAATTTAAATTATCTTGTTATTTCATTGCTATGGATTTTTTGTTTTAATCTTCAAACACTGGGGCCCATAAGTCTGGATTGAGACTGTCAAATCGTATTGATATTTGTATGGATTAGATTTATCCGCTTTGTAAGGTAAGCAAGCAAAGGCGGATAAATATCTTTATGTAAACTATATGTGAGTCGTTTGTCTTTTGAACCAAATACTAAAAACAGAATAAAATACAATACCTACATACAATATATAAAACAAAGGTGATTTTTGTGTTGTTTTATTTTGTTAAATTATAACAGCACAAAGTACACTCTTGAAACTTTCAAAATATGTTTATTTAATAGTGTCAATTTTACCACTCACACTCATCAATTCTACCACTCACACTCATCAATTTGCAAAGAAATATATATATTTTAAAAAACGTTAAAAATATCTGTGATGTAAGGTTAAAAAAGTATGTTCAATTTACAACTTCTTAGAGTCAAATCTGAAGCAATTAGTTATATTACGATTGAGGCATTTACAAAGTTAGCACGAAAGTAAGCACTATTAATATTACTATTTTGTATTTTATTTCATTTTTTATAATTTGTTGCATTTTTTGTATTTTATCGCACATAAAACAATCCTTATGAAACTGAAATATGTCAAACAGAACAAATAAAGCTCTCATAAAAAAATCATGAGGAAAATAAATAAGGAAATACAAGATACCAATGCCCAGCAACCGTATCATGTTCGTTACATTTACCTGAAAAATTCTTAGTCCACGTAGACGAAGTCATCGGGAACACCCAGTAGGTGTAAAAATAAAAGTAACGCTTTTCCTACTTTTTTGTCATTTCATATGTATGAACACTGAGACTTTTTTACTGATATACTGATAGGTAATAATTTACACTTCTAGTAAGCTTCTGCGTGATATTTAATAACTCTTGGGTATAGAACCTGCTTGTCGGAGAAGGCTAAGCTTTGAAAGATGAGTAAAGTCCCAAACGACGATTTGGTCTGCGTTGTGGATTATGTCCATCATTCCATTTTATAAGGGATACCCACGACCAGCAAAGGAATGCATTGTAATGACACAATTTTAACAATTAATTTGAAAAACAAATGGTTAGAGACCACTTTTAAAAAATCCGGCTACAAAAACTATCTTAACGAGTGAAATCGTAGGATGTAACTACTCGTAGTATATAGCCTATGACTATCGCCAGATGAAAACAAACCCAATGACACTTCGTACATCAAAATCACAAATAATTACTAATTACATATATTTACACGCGAAAAATAATACCCATTTTCTGCAGTCGAGTAAACATGCATACCAATAAAAGCTACATGAAAATGTAACAGACGTTTCGAGTTTTGCAGAATCCTAAAAACTTTTCCATATACCAGTAGAAGTTTCCAAGTTAATGAAAACTTTTCTATCAATAGGTTATGGATGCGTCCCTTTGTGAAAAATAGAGAAATTTTAAGGCTGTAAAAGTACAGAAGGCTTGATAGAGCCTAGTGGCTTGCATTCCCAAGGAACATCATGGCTAGACTCATAGTGCGCCGGCCTCGAGAATTGTAGAACTTTGGTTTTACCACAGATTACAGGATATTTTTCTATGGTTTTACTACGAGTATAGAGACTAACTAGGTAGAGCCTAGAAAGCCTGTGCCTGTGCTTTTTCAGCCTTATAGTTCTTGATAGTAATAAGTATTAAAGACTTTTAGGAAACACATCTAATGAAAGAGTTAGGTTTTGTAGGTTGTGCATAAGAATAAGTATGTATTTCAACATGCTTAAATACATACCATACTTAATAAAATACTGAAAATTATATTTGCTATTTAGCGGGGACTTCAGACAAAAATTGGTCACATTCGCACCTACACCAGAAAAGGAAACTAAAAATAAAATCGGCCCTGTGCGAGTCCGACTCGAAGCGTTCCGTATATATAATAACGAGCAAAAAGTGGCAGAAATAATTTTTGTTGTCAGGGAGCCCCTTTCAATATATCTTTTTTTTTTTTTTTAAAGTACGTATAACCAAATATTTTGTGAATATTTCAAGAGTCTGCCTGTTGCCGTTATTAAAATCGAGCAAAAAAATTACGTTAGGTTTGTTCCTCTTAATTAATTATTTTATTAGTTTATTTTTATTTTATTAATTTATTTTTATTAGTTACCTCTCGTAAAATATTTATTTTATTTCCTAAACTGAATATGATTTTTTTCATATATACAAATCAATTCTTAAATTGGAAAGCTTACCGCTCATCGTTCACTTGACGGAACAATAAAGCGTTGCCAACGCAGATTAGTTTATTTTTTAGATCACTTATGTACTTACTTTTTATCCTGGAAAGTCTTATATTAACCGAAACACTAGAAAGAAAAAAAATATTAATCAGATAATATTTTAATCGTCAAACTTGTTGTCCCTAAATTGATTTTGTAACTAACGTTTGAATAAACTATGAAACTTCTGATCTCTTACTTGATCTTAAATTAAAACTAGTATAAAATATGCATAAAGTTGAAAAAATCTATTTATTTATTCTGTTTTTAGAATTTGTTGTTATCATCTTTCATCATCATCTTTGACAATTTCAAATATCCATCACGGTTTATGACATACAGCCTGGGACAGACAAACGGACAAACTACGAAGTATTAGTAATATGATTTCGTTTTTATTCTTTAGGTACGAATCCATAAAAATCAAGAGAGTATTAGACAACATGTTTCAGCTTAACTTCGTTAAGTATAACAAGTAATAGGTACCTAGTCTAGGTAAATTTTTTCAGGTTTTTTTTATAAACCTACTGTAACGGTTTTAATAAAGTTTTTATTAAATAATAGATAAATCATTCCAGGCGTTCAACAAGCGGGCCAAATACATAAAAAAGCAATTTCGATGAATTTAAAACCTAGGTATATTTTTAAATTGGTAAAAAATTAGAAGGATGAATGACGCCTGGACTTGCCTGGACTAAATAGAAACAATATATTTTTCTTTTGACTAAAACAGATTATCGGTTATAGTTAGCCATGAAAGAGGCCAAAACAGGGGCAATCAAACTTTGTTTTTATTTTGACAGCGTTGAAGCGATGAATTGTCAAAAAGAAACCAAGTTTGCTTGCTTTTGCTTTCACTTCATTATCGGGTAGAGTCAGGCATCAGGCATCAGGCCCATACGATTTTTATGAAACTCGGTAGAATTTTTTGGTTTCTCAATCAAATGACTAAAAAATGTGTTAGATATAGCCACATAAAAAATTAAATCAGTTGTAATTTTCTGAATATTTGAATATGTTGTGCAAACACTCGTAAAACCAGATCAAAGCTATAAAACTGGAATATCACATTCAAAATTCAGCTAATATTAATCGCAAAGCCATACGCGTTGGCGCTCATCTACTTTAAAGGCGAAACGTGCCAATATTTTAATTGTAGGTAGGTAATAAAAGTTACCCTTTAAAATGTATGTCATAAAACTCTGCAGCACCCGCAACATTAACCAAATTGTACAAAACAAACATATCTAATAATTACGCCTCAGGCAACACGACACAGTATTTTAAACAACAGTATCTTATCTTAGAGAATAGTAATTGTGTTCCGACTTACTAAACCATTTAGATACAAACGTTTTTTTTGTAACAGTCAGCCGTATGACGTATTCTTTCAGATAAAATGATATAGTAAAAACCCATAGGAAACATAAACTTTAAAGCTTAAAAATAAACTCAAAAATCTTTTTTCATTAGGTTTTGTTTCAATAGTGTAATTAGTACAACAAAACACAACCAATATAGTCTTCTGTTATTTGTCTACAATTCGATTAAAATTGTTTATATAGTTTTTTTTATTCCGAAATTTGGTTTCGTCTCTATTGAAAGAATTGTTCTCATTAAACAAAAAAACAGATTCCAGGTTGGCCTTTATATATTTCATCAAAGTCGGTCTTTATATCAGAATAACCAAATTTAAGTCAGGAGTCACTTTTTTCTGTTGTATATATTTGTGTAGTCTTGAATGAATGAATATAGCTTTAAACTAAGCTATAAGATTTTATACCTGTTCAATTTATAATGTTGTAAATATACCAATACCGATTCGTACTAGGAGAAATAATTACTGAATACCATGTCCTGAAATGTGGGAAGGGATTTTGCCTGCCTAATGGACAACGGCAGTGCATTCTATAAAGTGATAGCCTGCACAGTAAAAGATTAATGGTAATAAAGATTAAAGTAGGAAGAAGTAGGAAATTGTAGCTTCAGTCTTGCTCGTGTTGATCTCATTTTTCTATGAGATCAACTACTGATTTTATAAATATACTGTAATCAAGCTCGGTTTTATGGAATTATGCGACCGCAGTAACTTTTTCAATCTCAACTTCGACAATTAAATTTACTCCCAAGACTCAACATAATATTTCAATAAAGGAATAATAGGTTCGGTTAAAATTTTCTTGTTTGTCTTTCCATAAAATTCAGCTTTTATTACTTTCGTGCAAATAGCTGAAAATTCTTAAAAAAGAAGATTCAAGATATTATCATAAAGTTTGATATTACATTCCAAACAATTAGGTGAGCTGAATATTTTTAGAGAATTCGCATTGCAAGTACAAACAACAAAAACTTTGGATAGGTCTTACCAGACCCGGTTCTCATCTCAGTTTTTTTATATCTGACATGTAGATACACTGGTGTTAGATATGTGTTATTTGTTGCTAATGCTGTCTACGTGTTTAAAGAATAACATTTAAACAAATCACTTGAACTGCTCAAGCAAGCCAGCAAGCAAACAATTTTGCGTTAATAAACCAAACAATAGCAAAATCTAAGACCCAATAATCTCAGTATTTTGTCAAAAGCAATAAACCTGAGGGTCTAGACGTAATCGTTCTCTCGAGACAAGTCCCACCTGACCGTGAGGTGAACTAAAGGACAATTCAAGACATCCTTCAACAAGCGATCATCTCAATTCGCAATAATAGAATTTCAAGCATCTTTTATTACCGTCTAAATCTATCCTATCAAAATAACTTGACTATTTAGATTTTGGATTAGTTAAAAAGCTCTACTACTTATATTGATTATTTTAAGAGAATAAAAGTTAATTCGTAAAACTACAAAAGAAACGTAAGTAATTTCAGCCTTACTCATTTTAGCCTTTTCTTATTTTTTATTTTTAACGTGGTCAGTGGAACAAAATCAAAATTGTTTTAGTCTTTGATGTAGATGATAAAAATGCGAACATTAATATAGATGCGAAAAAATAAAACCGCTTACACCTAACCAAATAAAGACATTTGTTACCATAACAGTCACGTCTTATCATCTTTAAATCCCTGTTACAACATATTTATAGATCTCCAAACTGAAAATGAGGCCAAGTTAATCGATTACCAGTATCGATTTGACATTAAAAATCGGGAGGTTTTCGTCACTTTTCCTTTCTGTTTCCCCATTCAGAAAGGAACTGGCGAGAATCTCCGAGAATTGTCACGAATAGCTGTGAATTAGTCGATTAATCCGTCCTGCGTAGAGCCCATTTTTTTCACGTTAAAAACTGACGCACGCAGCTCGGCGATGTTCAATGGTTTTCCTCCTTGAAATGTTTTAGGTAGATTTAGCTAATGTGTTTGTTAAGCACATGTAATAAAAACAGACAAATTTTAATTTAATAAATGATATTTCAGATTCAGCTCAATGAACGTAAGGCAAAGTTTAATGCAATTTACTGTTTTAAAAACTATGTGATATCCGAATCTTTTTTTAGATACCTACTATTTAACATTTGACTTATAGAAATCAATTCAACTATTTCGTTTTAAAGTTTGTGCATCCGAGAGATTAAAAAAAACTGTCAGAGAAGTATGAAATCTCTTGAGTTTGAGTAATTGAAGTCTCTCATGCCATAATTGGGCCATCCTGGTGGACTATGGAGTACATCCCCAAATTGAGTCTTACTGTATATGCTAATGGATGCTAATGATAGATACTTGACTTAGATTTAATTACGTATAACATATTATGACACTTATTTTTTTATTTCGTAATAGCGAAATCTACTGCTACTACAGGCATAACCGTCGCGAGTTTTTTGCCTCTGCTGCTGTGACACTTCATTTATAATTCCGCTTAATCCGACCGACTGAGTTCTTACCGAATGAATTTGTAATGTTAAGATTAATGATATGTACTCGCACCAGAGTTCTGAAGACGCTTCCGAATGCTATTCCTTATTCGCGCATAAAACATTTCTCCTTTTGTCGTGGTGAATGATGGATAAGGTTATGTTGGTACTTCATATACTCTCATGCCGTAAATTATAGATTCTTTAAAAGTCATTAGATCTCTCTCTCTTTCTCTATCCTATTAGTAAATATAATACATAGGTTTTTATTACATACATTTGTTAACATATTAGTAATGTGTTGAGTACTGAATCTTGACATCTTTTGCCTGTAAGAATGTGAAGTATTGTGTTATCCCATTCTTTATGTTCGCCCTTAAACAGGTACATTATTTTTTTAACTTTGAACTTGACTTTTTCATTTTTATAAACTCCATTATTTTGAATATTTATTTGTACTTACATGGCAATTTTATTTTATGCATTTTTGGATGCATAATAAATAACATTATTTTTGCAAATAAAAATACATTGCAAATTATTTAATCTTTTTTTTTGTACAACAACTACTCAAAATAATGTGTATGAGAATTATTTTTCTGTTGCTCTTATTTTGTTATTTGGCTTTCAATTCGACTATATTTTTTTAACTTATTTTTATGTTGGTAACCTTATTCATAAAGACGGGTGTACTGGTTTCATCGGTGCCTGCCGTACTGAAAGTCGGTTACATATTCTATTAAAAGAATTATTATATTAAACTTAGGTATGGCAGTAATGTTGAATAAATTAACACATGTTTAATTATTCAAACAATATTATTACAAACTAAATGTAATTCAAACACTTTTCTAACTAACTAGTACCCGTGAGGGTACAACGCACACAAGTTTTAATAGGAGCACTCTCTCCGAGTAACGTTTTACAAAGAGGGTTTGCTTGCGAACACTTTTAATGATTTGCTCTTTGCTTATTGCTATGTTCGAGGAAACTGGAGGAAGTGTTTACCAATAGTCAAAGTTCTAAAAGGGTTCACCAGTTGCAACTGGGATTAGAGAGCGAGCAACAGCCAAATTATATTACAAAATTCAGACAGGATATAATCATCAATAATATCATCATGTTACTTAAATTTTAAACCTAGACTTATTGCAAGAAATTAGCAACTTTGAATCTACACTCACGATTTAAATCCTTTATAAAAGATTCTAAAACAGTTCGAGTATTGCTACCATTAAACCTACAAAGTTCCATAACTATAACATTTATCATCTAAACGGATGAAATGATAATTTATTTGATGCATAATACGTATCTATAGGAATATTACAGGTTTATTATTCTGTAACTTTTAAGATTACCGCTAATAATGAGCCTAACTATTTTTAAGTTTAACATAATTATTTTCCTTATGCATTATATTATAGCAAGACTTACACAATTATTTCCACCTCACACGACTCCCAGGTTTGCTTAAACATTGATTGAACAGCAATTTAGGCGCTTCGTTTACACCCTGTCTCCAGGTAAGCGTTATTCGCTCAAACAAAATGAAAATTGTTATATGAAAGGCCCGTAATACCGAAGTGTAAGTAAAGGTTCCCTCGCTCTAAATCAATGCGATCGTTACTGGAAGGAAATTGAAATTTCCCTGCGAACGAAGATTATATACGAGTCCGACCCGATTTCGTATGAAAGAACTGTTTAAAATTTAAACAGCGATTATGGTGTATTTTGATTGTTAAAATATTGGTTTATGATTATATTTAACGCCAAAGGTATGATGTCGCCAGCACCAAGCAAAAAAACCTCTGCCAGGCAACCTCAGGTTGAAGTTATTTAGAAAGATAAACGTGACCCGGATTGGATACACTTGACATATAATATCTACCTTAATGGCATGTCAATTAATGTTTCAATTAAACTAGTGTTGTTTTGTAAAAAAAATAACGCCGGCGTGATCAACTATGGCTTACTATGTACTCCCCTATGTGAAGGAGTATTTAACTGAACGCTATGGCTTGCTAAAATATAAGGAACAAATAGCTTAGGCTATAAATCTACCAAATTTTAAAACTACGCTAGAACAGCTACAAAGTTACTTAACTACTCGTACAAATTAAATACAAACTCTACACATCTACACATGTTTTCTTTGCGTTACTGCTTCCTGAAACTTGTAGAATTTACTCTATTTTATCCCGACAACCGTACGTAACAGTATTAAGAACGCGAATAGATATTTTTGTAAACTTCAAACGTAAATACGTAACTGAGTTAAGGCGTAGATGTAGATGTTTGCAATCAATTTCCTAATGTTTACTTAAGTACGGGGCAGTTTTTTTAATAATATGGGTCAACATCCACACAAAGGTCTTCAGTTCCCAAACTCTTTATTAAGAATAATGAAAATATGACTAACTACAACAAAAATAGCAGATTAATTATCTGTAGATTACTTAAGATCTACAGATAATCTAACTCTAACCTACCACCAGAAAGCAGATAATCTAACTCTAGCCTACCACTAGAAATCAGCGTGCCTATCATGCTAGTGATATTACTTAAGTCGTATACTACAATCATCATTATCAACCGTTACTACTGCTGTTATAGGTCTCCGCTTGCGAGCGCCATCTTTTCCGGTGATAATGTCATTCACTGTGATTGCCACACCTTCGCTCAGTATTTTACCCTAATGTATTATCACCTAGATATTTTTTTCATTGTACTAACCTATGTTTTTGCGTAAAAAAAAACCGAAATTGTTAATACATTAATTCTTTGGTGCAAGGAATTGAACTTGTTTTTTTTATCACGATCTATTTGGGTTGTTTCTGATTTATCCTATGACGGCTCATCTTTTGTCTTGTTATTTTTAAACTCATCCTTTTTCATAATTTCAATTTATTCTATTTTAATAAGACCTTATCAACTTACTTCCTTACTTCGCTGGAACAGCGGTTCATAGTTACCTACCAGTGGGCAAGATGGATCTCATATAAATCCCTTAAAAAATCTCTTTTTATTTTTAGACCTAACATACATTTTTAAAGTATTATTTATGAGACTTCTTGCCTTCTTTAAGACCAAAGAAGAATTATCCAAATCGGTCCGAGCGTCTAAGTAATCGGGAAAAATAGGTACTTATGTTTTCCAGTGACTGCAGTAAGATTTGACGAATTGGATACCTATATCATTTTATTAAGTCGGTTTCAAAATAAAAAGTCATTGATAATAACATACTCTACCTTAAACACGTTTCGCCTTAGCTACAGTTCCATAAGTTTACTCGGCAGTGAGTACCAACTTTATGTTCCGAATCAAATCAAATAGAGAACTCGAAATAAATAGCGTTTTCGTGTAGCCTTTCAAAATAAAATCTCGTTAGACATTTCCAGTTTATTCGTTTGCTACAGCCATACTGTGGATTAGAGTAGAGCAGGTATTCGATAATGGTGATAGGTTTTTCAAAGGACGTAGACCTGTGTCAACGACTTTGAAATGGAATTATTTATTATTCGGGAATGTACCTACTATAAAAATTTGATTAAGTAAATGGGTATGCAAATTTATAAATACTGTTTTTTCACATTTATTTCGCAATTATTGCTCGAAAGGATAAAATCTTAATTGAATTTGAATTATCTGAGCGTACACTATGCATTTTTCTGCTGACAGAGACTGAACTGACAAGACACCTCTTGCCAAAGAGACTTGTGCTCTACTGCTATTATAATAATATTATGGTAATTCTTGTACCAAATTTTCTTCTATATACTATTAAATTACTTACCTACTAAAATTCGCCGCAAACTAGAACTTCGTGATATGTTGACCAATTTTGAATTGTAAGTAAATTTTTAACCAATTAGGATTTGTCTGCATGGATCCCGGTTCGAGTATCAGGCTGAATTTGCCGCGGATCCAGGAACGTCATTTGTTCTTGAGTTATCATCTACTTAGAAATAAGAAACAACGCGCCATTTGTCCCCATAGACTCGGAAACTTCGCGTAACAATACAAAGCGTCTACAGATACTGTTGCATCTGTCCATAGCTGCATTAAAAAGATAAATACGTAGCGCTAACGTAATTTTGTACTCATTAAATCGGCTGATTTTACACACATACTCGCGGAGATATAACTTCGGGGGCGTTGCGCAGTTAAACGGATTAAATTTGGCCACAGCTGGATTGTTCGCGTAATGGACACCGTGTACATGAAACGCTGTGCAAACTTGTTATTGTTACGCGGTGGAGTTACGGTCGAGTATTTTGTAGTTAGAGTTTGTGACTTACGGGTTTGGTGTCTACGCATTTGTTTGTTTCGGAGGCCGTTGTAATCAAAATGTGTGGGTGAATGTTATTTTCTGGCATACGTTATTGCGTAGTGGTTTTAGCATGGAAGCGGCGTAAATAACTGTATGATGCGGTGTGGGCAAATGATATCGCTAAATCTATACTTATAATAAAACTGTAACAAGTCATATTTGAATATATTTTAAAATATCTTTTCCGGGGGTTGTTATTAACGATACAGACCCCAAATCCAAAAACTTTCTCATTTTTGTTTGTCTATCTATCTGTTTCTGGACTTTCCATAACTCCAAAACTGCTTTATGGATTCTGATGAAACTTGGTATGCTTAAGGTTTATACCATGATGTAGGATCATATCTACTTTTTATCCCGAAAATCCGAAGGGGCGCCTGTGGGAGGAGGGATGAAAGTCATATTTAATTATAACTCAGTGACGCATGCTCTGATTTGGATGATTCTTTTTTGTTAGAAAAGTACACCTGAAATTATGTTATCCCGGAAATTAGTAGGGCACCCATGAGAGAGGGGATGAAAGTCGTATTTAACTTTGACTCGGTAACGCGTGCTTCGGTTTGGGTGTTTTTTTTTCGTTAGAAATGACTAACTGAAATTGATGTTGTCTCATAAATCAGCTGGGATTCTCGTGAGAGGAGAGATGAAAGCCGTATTTAACTATAACTCGATTTGCAATAACCATTCTTTTTCGTTATAGAGTACTACCTAATATGTAACACAAAAAACGTCATCGGTTATGTAGTTTTTTATGTAATAATATTTTGTTGGACACCTACATAAAACGTTATAGCAAGAAATTGTAGTTATGGAAATCAAATAAGGCTATAATTTTTTTTGTTAGTAATGACTAACTGAAATTATTGTACCCCAAAAAAAAATTTATTCGGTTTTGTAGTCTACACAAAAAAAAAATTAGACGCTTACAAAAAACGTAGCAAGGATTTTTTTAACTATTAAAATATAATTTGCATAGTTAGATATTTTTATAATAATAAATTAGCAATCAGGATATGTATTACCATTGTATTCGAAAAATTAAAAAGTATTTAATGCTATGCTAAATCTTTAGTTCTCCAGAATTGTCCACTCATGCTGAACATAATTGTGAGAACTTTTCTACAGCTGTACAGTTGTAGCTGTACTAGCTGTACCCTCGATTTCAGTTTATATAAATATGTGAAACTTTAGCCCAGACTCATAGTATTACTCAAACCCTTTTCAATAAGGTGCGTAAGCTAGAACAATATTATTGACTTCTTTGCTTCGTGTCTGCTATAATGTTATTCGTCTGTCAGTATGTTTATTTGTTGGATCGATCGCGCATAGAGATCATATCTTTTAACCTACTAAACTCGACAGAATTGGTATACAAGATTCAGTTTATAAATTTGTTAATCGTCGAGGAGTTTTGTTGGGGTAGCATTTTCTCCAAAAAAGGGCAAGATGCTAGGAATGCATTTGCTGACTGATTTCAATAATATTTAGCAGATACTTGTAAAACACAACGCTAAATAAATTAGAATTATCATACTTAATATTTATCGGCTGATATAATTGTCGTCATCACATGAGGTCATCGGTTCGTAGAACTACTAATACATTCCTAACTATACGAAGTATATAAATAGAATGAAAATGGGATAAACCAACTTACACAGAAAGCTTTCAAACTAAACCAAAATTGGATTGTGAAACAAAATCAAATAAAATGACATGACACTGCACTGTTCTTTAACTCTAGAAAATAAGATCACAATATAATATGATTGCTTTATCCTCCAAAACCAATCAATGCTAAGCCAAGTGTACACGTTTTAACTTCCAAAGGTGTATCGTAAGCTTATTAAACAAGACACACACGTATTTATCCAGGCACTTAGTCAAGGAAGGTTGGGCGATATATCAACCGGTATCAGCGCGCAGGGCCGTAATCAGGTATATCGCTCACTAATGATCCGATCTCTGCTCTAATCCGGACTCAGAGTGTGGAGGGCTACTTTTTCTCTTTAATCCCTTCATTAGCCGTGTCTGCTTAGCGCTTTGCAAACAAACTGAGGTAGCTACTTGTAACAACGATGGCACGTGCTAATCCTTGCTCTTTTTTGTTCGCGCAACGCGTTTTGTAGTAGAACATCTCGTTAAATGTGCGATTAGAAATATTCCTTGTAAAATTATGTCAAAAGGCAAGGGACATAAATACTTATATTCAGACATTTATTTTTTATAGTGCTTTATTAAGTGAATTAAATGTAAATTGCGCTAAGCAGAAAACATTTCACTCTCGATATCCAACATTAGAAATTTATTTAAGTTACAATAATACGTTTACAATAAAAGTATTTATTATTGCATTCCAAAATAAAAAAAAATAAAAAGCCCCAAATCAAATAATCCGCTCCTAATTACCTTGCTGCAAAAGTAGGTACTCTTTACTCGAATACTAGCTGCATTACTTCGCTTTGGATAGAAATAGCCAAAAATATATATTGAATGTTCATTTTTAATTATTTTTTTGTAATTTACTGTGGTAAGTGCCTTTATTAACATTAACAAAATGACTAACTACGACAACAAAAAATCATAGCAGAAAGATTACCTATAGACCACTACGATCTACAGATAATCCAAATGCTCCAACCCGTATCCCAAGTATGTATGTTGTGAAATAAATAGTTTTTTTTTTATGTCATAAAACATTATAATTAACCAAACCACGAAGTATTTATCCAAGACATTAAACATCCTAATCTTGACAATAAATAAAGTTAAATTGTAACAGCAAAAAAGGAATAATACATAAAATTTGTTGGGTAGAAAATTGTGTGAGCTTATTCTTGCTAAGTTTTTTTATACCTTGCAGGAGCTACACTCCAAGTTTTCCATTAAACAAACAAAGACTTCTCTCGTTGTGCATTATTTAATTTCCCTATGCCTTGCCTGATCAAAACCAATTGATTTACCTCAGTGTCAATAGTTACCTACCTAATCAGTTACTACTACCTATTAGTAATAACACTTAATATTTACAGGGTTCTAACACAAAAAATAAACGGAGATTAAATTATAATGTTGCTAAGGAATGTCAATAATTAAACACCAAATATTATAATAATAAAATACTTAGACAGCTTAGTCAGCTACTGATTCAGTGTTACTTTAACTAAAAAAATAAATGTACATACGAGTACAATCATTTGAATAATGTCAATCAAATTGACGTAGTAAAACAGTTTCATTCCATCCATAATCCTCGAACGCACCCCCGCTTAAAGTTAATTCGGCCAATCAAATCTTCGTCCGGCATCGTTGGACGCGGTCCGGCGATCTGGTCGAAACCGATCGAAACTGGTTTTCGTACGGTTGTAATATTTTATAGATATTGGACCGCGTTTTCTGTCATTATCGTAAAAGGAGCGTCAGCAAGAAAACTATTCCCCTCCCTTCTATTACTTTCATAATACTTAAGTGGATCGGATACTTGGGTAAAGGAAATTGAATCATTTATTGTAACGGTATAATGCTGCTTTATCTGATAGGTTTCCGATGGACATACCTATCATTGTTTACTAGAACGGTACGAGAACGCTTTATTCATATTCGGGAGTCGTGGGAAAAGCTTACTTTAAGCACAAAAAATATGTTTCTGGATAATTCTCCAACAATTGAACAAGTTACCTAACACTTGTTTATTTATTACTTAATGTTGTTATTAAGCGCCTTTTTCTTAAAATAAAATAGTTTAAAAAAATCCTTAGTAACATTAGTAATTGTACAATTTAATTTTACATAAATATTCTTATTTAAGAAATATTTCTTGTTTGTGCCCTATAAACTAGTCTTTGTTCAACTTTTTTTATCTTTCCAGTTCAAGAAACTAAAAATAAAAAGTTTATTATATGAACTAAACAAAGGTTATAATTATTATTCAGGTGTATAAAACTAACGTCCGACGCCAAGTATTATTTATTAATACTATGGAACTAATGGGAGAGCTTTTTTCTTCTGTTCCATCATAGGACTACGCCTGACTACGGAAATAAATCAGTTTTAGAATTTCTGTGATGTCAAAGTTCTGTAGATCTAATGGGAGTTACATATTGTTACCACTACAGTATCTACTATCACTATGTATCACTACACTTCTATTCTATCTGTTACAATGATCCGTCAACTTAATAATTCGACTGCAAGCTTTATTTAATAAAATCTTACACAAAAAAGCAGACGCACGTCAACCGTCACACATCACGAGTTAATCTATGTAGAGGGCACCACCAGCAGTCCGGTTAAATCCGCGCGCCTGACACTGTAAGTCTACCTTAAAGCTGTCCCGAGTGCATCCCTGTCCGGATTAAAGTCGGGAAATGTTATTTCGAATTAAATTGAATGAAGTATAACTCTTGATTATACAAACTTACTCATGTGTTAAATTCGATACTTTAATGTGTCGCTAATAAACACGATTACATTGATTTATACATAGTTTAGAAATAGAAAATTGTCCCAAAAATACACGTAAAATTAATTTCGTTCAGGATTCAATCTTCGTTGTTCACGGAGCAAAAAGTAAAATAATAATCAAAAGTGATTGATTGATAAGATATGAAAACAGTTTTGCAACAATATGAGTTTGAAAGTTTGATTAAAAATAACATACAATTATTTGGGTAAATTGTGAATTGTTTTTTAACATTTACACGTATAATGATATCTAATTTTATGTACACAACATCTTAAAACAAGTTTGTTTTAGTATTGCAAAGAAGTCATTATTGTATGAACTAGCTACGTGTTGCTACCTACATACTATATACCCATTGTCTCTTTTCGCTTTCATTTTTCATAAAACAGGAAACGTTTCAATCTTTTTTCACAGAACCTTCTTCATGCAAACACATTATTTTTCTCCATTATATCGTACAAGATCATCTCACAAGAAAAAACAACATCTCAAAATCCAATCACATTATAGCGTGAGGCAGTAAAGAAAAGACGAAAAATGATGCTAAAAAAACTGTACGTATTCAGCGTCTACGAGAAAAAAGCATTTGACGCTTATATCCATGCATTAGAAATGGGACGTCACACAAATCAAAAGCTTTTAATTTTCTTTTTGTATCGTTTCGACAAAGTTTTTCCATTTGCTTCGATTCCTGTATCGTCGGGCTAGCTCGAGGCAACTTTTTCATTTTCCTATCTCGCTTTAGGTGAAATTCAGCAAACATGATTTTTTTTCTACCTGGAAAATATCACACGTTTGTATTTATAGCTTTGGAATAGAGATACTTTGTTATTAAAACTGTTTTAAATTTTATTTTGAATTTCGTTTTTACAGCAAAGCACTTGACGTGATTACCGACTTTCTTAAAACTTTTTCAGTTATTTCGATTGAAAAATCAAACCTGTGAATCGATTTTGATAAACTTTTAATGAGACTACTACAGAAGTATAAAACACAAACGTTTTAAACAAAAATTACAATTTTTCAAATCGGTTTAGCCGTCTCCGAGTAATCAGGTAACAAATATATACCGTCAGACTGAGTAAATTCTAATTTGGGGATTGTAAAAAATTATGGATAAACGGATTTTCATACAATATTAAATACACATAGCTGTTTCTCTGGATTCACAAATTGCTACTTTCTTATCTTCAGGTAACACCACAGAGCGGCAGCTCTTTTATCATAATAGTTATAGATAAGTTATTAACAAGATGCACAGTAAATTTTTCGCCGTAAAACAACAAGGGTAAAAAAAGACAATCAATATCAAAAAACGGCTAGTCCGTCTAGTTTGAAGAGGCCATCAAGTTGCTCCAATCCCCAGCATACTCTCGAGCTCTCATCTCTACCATCTTATTACAGGGCCAACTATCCAGCACAAAAATGAAGTACACCCCCGCCAAGGAACTTGGAAACTTTGTTAATAAACTTGCACGATTTTTTCTTTTATTTCGAAAGAATGAAAAAGTTGAACAAGGTGGAGGTAGTCTATTATGTAATCTAATTTTAAACTTAGACGTGGAGTATTGTTAATCTTTTATTTTTATTCCGAGTCGGACGAGATTGCTATTTCGAAGTGGGAGTTTTAGGGAAGTATAGGATATTGAATTAGACTGTCATGTTTTAAACCTTGATAGTAGACATTTTTATACTTGGATTTAATTACACAAAGACATTTTTTAAATAAATTTTAATACATTTATTTGCATAAACATGTGTACAGTACAAGGGTGTTATTATGTAGAGCTGGACTGCTTGTATTAACCTGTACCCAGAACATTTCTACAAATTCACCAAATTTATAGCTTACATGCTTCCCATTCCAGTTGGCTAAGTATTTGCGTGTTGTGAAGAACTCAAACAAAACTATTGAAGCAAACTTTACAGTTGTACTTGTACCCCGAGAATTCCTTTAGAAACTATGAAACTCATAATTTACGAGTAATGCACTAGAAACGCTAGAGTTTAACTGAACTTTCCACTTTATGAACTGAAATATTTAAGTGCTACGATACTGCGTTGTTTGGTTAAAATTTAGGATTTTTTATAATATATAAAGGTAATAATTTAAAATAATTTTATTTTTGTTGGATCGCTCATTTGGAATACAATAAAAAATAAATATCATGTCGTGCCTTCACAGCTGTTAACGGTAATTATCTTAAACATTTTACTAAATCAGGGAATTGCTCAGACGCAAAGACAGACTGTACAAACGCCTTTCGTTGTGTATGTGATACAATAAATAGCCTGGTAAGAAACTTGAAGAGAACAGAAGTGAGGAGTGTGAAACGTCCTATTTAACCCCCAACGCAAAAACCACCAGGTCTGTTTGTGGCATCGTAGCTCCTGAACGGATGTTGATGAAATGTGGATTCAAGATGGCCGGGACCCCATAATAGTAGATTTACATATCTTTTCACAACTTCCAGAATATGGGTATCAAATGTCTATCAGAATACTATGCACCATGATTAATATCAAATCCAAGATGGTACCGCCACAAATTGGCGTTTTTTTGTCATTCATTGACAAAGGGTTTTTTGATTTTACTTGTATTAATAAAACGTTATTTAGCCAGTACTTCCTCTAAGTACTCTTCCGTAGCTTACTGCAGCTCCTCTATCATAGGTAGCTACTTCAAACTACTCTAGACATTTCATCAACTTTAAGAGCAGAGGATTCCCCACCGTACTCTAACAACTTATCAGTCTAGAGTACTGAAAGTTCGCATACCCTCGTATCTATCTAGGTATCTCTTCAAAGTTAACACGTAGCGTTTTATACAAATGTGTACCTTTGTAACAAGGACATAGATCTTTGCTAGATTGTTTTTTAAGCTGAAATGTTTCTGTTATATGTATTGTATAATAGTTCCACGAGCTGTCGACCTCACGACCACGATATTAATATCTAAAGGAACGACCGATGTTTTAAAAATTCAGGAATCTTAATTATTATCTTAATAATGTTCCTCATATCTGTATCAAATATTATTGTAATTAGCCAATAAATGGCACCGCAGCAAACTTTGCCCCCTTTTTGGGATAAATACCCATAAAATTAAAATATTCGTAGAACTCAACAAACCAAGTTTCAACAAGATTGGATGGAAACTAGGACCAGTATGCGAGTAAAAAATTTCAGGAGACATACAGATATACAAGCTGACAGAGGAAATAAAGAATTGCCAGATTTGAACTTGAACTCTAGCAGTTTAAGCATAGTGCTCGCTCGCTAGTAAACCAGTATCTAATTGATACACTAATAACTGTTTCTACAACTAAGTGACAGTTCTGATACTTATCGTATCTAAAATAATAATAATATAATATGGGACAACATCCACGCAAAGGTCTTCAAGTCCCAAACTAGGCAGAGCCTGTGCTATGGTAACCTGATGACTGATATACTTGCTTAGAAATACATATATACATCCTTATATCTATAATAAACACCCAGACACAGGTCAAACAGACATGTTCAAGCACACAAATGACATGTCCGGGGATCAAACCCGGGACCAGCGGCGCAGAAAGCAGGGTTGCTACCAACTGCGCCAACCGGCCAGCCGTAGTTGTTCGTAGTCAAAATATAGCGTAGTTGTTATCTATAAGTAAGTAATGTAACTTCAGTATTATTTGGAGCATGCAAAGGATTGCTTGATCATTATTGACTAACAAAGTCCTGCAGAAGTCAATAAAGCATTTTAATCTGCAATTTTCGTAAGCTTTTCTATATAAATCCGAGTTTGTACAAAACCGAAAAAACATTCCATCCAGCAACTTTTAGTCCACAGATCGTAACCGTGTTCGAATCGCAAAGTTGGGAGCACGCTGTAGCACCGATGCACTCCAAGATAACTTGCCAGATCGTGTGGAGCCAAATGAGCTGACAAACTTGCAGTACGGTCGCATACCTTATACATCTTATAGACAGCTTCTGATGACCATAAGCAACAACTTTTGAATTAGAACTTTTAAAATTGAGGAAAAACAACAGATCCTGCATACATTTGGCCGCGTGTCAGCGATCTTTTTGCACTGAACCTATATTATAACCTGATAACCTTCGCTATGGCATGCAACTATTTTATGTTTATACTGACCTTGAAAACGACCGGTTGTGCGAAAAAAATCGCTTTTAGCTATAAGATAGCCTAGCCTTCTGTGCCAATGTTCGTTGGTTAATTTATTAGCTGATGTTTTATTTTTGTGGTAACAGTATAGATTTTTGTAATTAAAAAGAACTTAAAGTAATTAAAAAGAACTTAAAGAAATTAAAAAGAACTTAAAGTAATTAAAAATAACTTAAAGTAATTAAAAAGAACTTAAAGTAATTAAAAAGAACTTAAAGTAATTAAAAAGAACTTAAAGTAATTAAAAAGAACTTAAGTAATTTAAAGCTTGTACAGCAGTCTGTAGCTGTTTTTAATTTTATGTATTTGATGTGCAACCAACTATAATTATTATCATGTTGTAACTTCGTTATGGATATTTTAATGGTACCAATTTGTTCGAGTGAAAAACCCCTGGTGGTCAAGTCTGTTATTTGAATTATATCGGAATTACAATTGGATTTTGCCAAAATGGCCGTTTTTGACATAGAATAAGCCACAGTTAGTATCAAACAAAACATAATTTTTCATACAAACTCTGATCTCTTCCATGTCGAAACGGCCATTTTGGCACAATGCAATTGTAATACTGAGTCAATTCAAATAACAGATTTGGACACCATTTAATAAAAATGATATCAATATGGGGTACATACTTATCTTAATCTTTATTTAAAAATTAAGTTCTGACATATTGACTCATAATTCACTAGGAATCAACGTAGAGTCTAAACTGCTGAATCATGCCATCTTTAACATAAAATTCAGAGGATCTATTTTAGGGTCATTATAGGGTCTAGTGGAATACACTGAAAAGATTTTTGGAAATTCAGCCTCTTAGTGGGTTAAATACAGGTTCAAAAACTTTTTTATATTTATGTTGAGTGCAACGCCGCGTGACGGCTACTAGTGTACACGCATACGCTTTTATTTAGTAATGGCAATATTGCGAAAGTAAGCTTTTCGACAATTTTAGCATCGCCTTTGTCTAAAACTAATTTACGAATGGATAAAAGCAAACATTTCAAAATATTACAACAGTCTTCAAAATGAAAATGAGAATTATTCGTCAATTTCAGAGTTCTAACAAGAGGGTGCCGCAGATGCCGTCAATCTATTCTTAGAGTTTAGATTGTAAATTTCACAAATATTGTGACGAAATATTTGTCTTCTCGTGATACATAAAGAAGTTAAGCTTGCGTTTTAGATATCGACGAAAAAATGAAATGTATGTGTGTCTGTCCGAATCATCACAGCTCCTAAACAGACGAACCGATTTTGATTATGTTTATTTTGTGTATAAGTCAGCAAAGTTCTTAGCTGTTTGGTAAAAAATCGGTCCAAGAAGGCCGCCGCCATATAAAATGGCGAATTATATTTTTTTACACAACTCCCTCAATATGTGTATCAAATGAAATGTCTTAACACTATTATACACTATGAAAATATATATAGTACACTATTATACACTATGAAAATATATATAGTACACTATTATACACTATGAAAATATATATAGTACACTATTATACACTATGAAAATATATATAGTACACTATTATACACTATGAAAATTTCAATTCCAAGATGCTGACACCACACATTTCGGGGTTTTTAAATTTTACAATATTAATTGTAATTTATGTCATAAAAAATACGCAAATATTTTCAAAAGCCTTAAAACAAAAAAAAATAATGAATAAAATCCTGAATTAAGCTGCAACAAATTATTTTCGAGCTGCCATATAAAATCTACTATATGTACCTATATTTGTAAGCTTTTCTTGGTGACATTTATTTTGCCGTATCTACTAAATATACTCCATAAGACAAATAAAACTTTATATAGAAATACTTAATTGTGTACAACTCTCAATAATTCAAAAAATAAGAACACCTAACATCAATTTCCAAATTATAAAAACAAAAATAAAATTGAACATAAAAAATAAACTAAACTGCTTATTATAATCTTTCTATAAAATTAAAAGTCTGAAATAAATTGATGTCGTATGTAGCTATAATGCTCATCGACGAGATTTTTTTATCTTATATCGATGTCTACACCATGGCATTGTCCCAATAACACTGGCTGCAATAACACGTTGAATTTCCGGTGGAAATTCTTTAAGCAAGGAATGAGCAAGAAAAGATTATATAGATTATTTTTGTTTGCAAGATGAGCTAAATCTTACGTCAAAGATCGCGCACCAAACGCTCCATTATTGTTTATGGTAAGTCATTCAATCAGTTCTCACAAAAGGGGAAACATATCGGCTGCGTCCCGTCCATCGTTAATCTTAATCTACCCATCGGGTCATGGCTGACTGCGCAAGATATGAAATAAGCGCATCAGGGATAAGCAGATGGATAACCATATTTTTTAAACCAGAAACGTTGCGGTATTGTACTCGTAAGTATAACGTGTCAGTGTATGGAAGTGTGTCTGTCTGTGACATCGTAGCTCCCGAAGGAATGAACCGATTTTTACCGACTTTCAGAAAAGAGAAGGTACTATGTTCTTCTATATGTATTTTTGTGTATGTTTATCTACATCTTCTTCAATTGCGAACTGATCTTTAAAAAAAAATAGTTGAAAAGAGTATACTACCGAGGTCCTATATAAATTCTATCAAGATCGGTCCAGTAATTTTTGTTTTATTCAATGCAACTTTTAATTTTCATTTGTCTTAGTGGACATTATTAGTAACGTATGTTTGCGTGCCGAATGGAAGTTTTTTTTCACTTTTTAAAAATGTGACTTGTTACTTTCCTTTGTTTGAAAGGTGAATCAGTCAGGAGTATTCTTGGCTATGTTGGATGAAAATAGGTCCAAGATGGCCTCTGCTACAAAAAGGCGGATCACACATTTTTCAACTCCCTCAGTATGGGTATCAAATGAAAGGGCTCGACTAGAATACTACGAAAATTTTTACATGCTATATGTCGAAAGTGGGTGTGTAGGTATTAAATGTAGTTTCTGCACTTTTTCTAGTCAACAACAACCACAAAATAGGATTCGTATTGGCAGACGTTTATTGAAAGTAATAAGCTGGGAATCATAATGTGGCAGATCTGCCAAGTACAGATGCTAATGTAGAATAATATTATTAGTTTTTTTTTACGTTTAAGAAGATAGAGCGTTCGACTTAACATATTTTTTTTAAGTCGTCTTGAATTTTAATCGAAAACTAAACCTTGCAAATTTTTGTTTACGGCGAAAAGTTGAATGGTAAAACAATTTTATCATGTCACATATAAAACATTAACTAAATTTTACTTTTAAATATGTAATTACATCTTTTAGAAACTATGTTCAGATATGAGTTGGTCAGATAACTTCCGTTATCTGACCAACCCTGAGTTTGAAAAAAGAATCAGCTGTTCAATACAAAAAGTTAATGGGTTGTCAACAATATGTATGGAACAGTTGACTTTTTATCTCGAATTCATAGAATAAGGTATTTTACTTAAAATAAATCTTAAAACATATTATTGAGGTAGCTCAGGCAAAAAGCAGTCGGAAATCTATAGCTGTAGTAAGTACATAAAATAGTAAACTAAATTTATAATTGAATTAAAATGTTTCAGTTTTTTTGATCTGTTTGAAAACACCATTGACACCATTTAAATAGCAGTCGCCATGTTATTAAGTCATACGGCTATGTAAATTTAAGAGGTATCATCTGTCTACTATCAACGTACCTTTATTTATACCTATTATGAAAGATATTTTAGATAGGTAAAGCATGTTACATACATCAAAATGATCTTAACAAAAGTACAAACGAGTTCTTTCAGATAATAGTTCAGGATTTCTTCTAACAACTTTGAACCAAGGTTTCCTCATTATTATTTATATCAGTTGGGGCTTGAATCCACATTTTTTCCGGTGTTTTTACACCAGTATTCTTCCATTCAGGAACAGCACACTAACGATAAGTAGAATAATAACTCATTTTTTAAATATAAACAACTAACATTAACATACAAAACGTCACTGCATTTGTATACACAGCCGACTGACGTCATGATCACAGAGCAATATGGCGTCCACAGCGACCAGCGTTTTTTATGGCACATAACGATTGAATAAAAATTTTGTGAATTTCTTAGAGGTTCACTAGTACTAAAAAATCAAATTGACACACTTTTAAAATGGGTTTATTACCGATTTGGTCCCATTGTGAAACTTACTCCTTAGGATGAATATAGTAATCCTCTTTCGGCTTAGCACTAGCCGAGGACTTTGTATTGAAACAAATTTATTTGTACATAATACTACGCCGAAGTTGGCTTACCTGAGTCACTGACACAGCGTGTATTGTGAGAGGTTAACATATGAAATTAAATGTTTGGATATAATCCAAAGTAAAATGCTAGTTTAAAAATAAGAAAGACTGAGATCCTACAGACACTACAATAATCAGATGCCTTCACGGAGCTGTTGTTTTATCTGAGACAGCATGTTTGGGTAAAATTAGTTAAGACTACACATTGTTAGCGCTTATCAATGATCTTAAAACAAGAAAATATTACCTGGCCACATTTTTCACAGCGTTTTTTACATTGCGGCTCTAAAGTCAAGCTTCAGGAGGCCACTCGAGCATTCTTTCCTGAGAGCCTCATTATTCCAAAGCACGGGCCCTTTGTACGACGAAATAAGGTTCCTTAACAAACCTCACATGTGAGCAAAGAGGAATTAGACTGGTAGAGAGTAAAACCTCATAATTTAATATTAAATGTTTGAATAATCTATCTGTATCAACTTGTTGAATTTGGAACCATCTGCATTCAACATTATGAATGCAGATTTTTCCTAATTTACAACTATCTACATTATTTGTAGGTACGAGGACGACGTATTGACAATTATATTCTGGGATCATTATCTGTTTGGATTATTTGTTTGTTGTTCGCTTGTAATTTTGTACAAATAAGTTTGTACATAGGCTTGATCCAGTTTGAGCAGCAGTTTTAGTTATTAGAAATGTTAACTCAAAGGTTGCTCAATGACCCTCTACAGCCTAAACCGGTAGATCAATTCTTATGTGCGAGATGTGATTGGACTTAACTTTATCTGTAGATGGTCACAGGCTATACTAATTGCATCCCGCGGTTACATTCGTAATGACTTATTTCCTATTACTAATACATATGCTTTATTAGATAAAAGATGTACTAACAATGTTCGACTACAATTTGTAACAGTAATTTATGCAGTCCATTGGAAGCTTCATCCGCGCAAACGTATAACGACAAAACAAAAGTACACACTTCTTTCATTTCTGAAAAGGTCTTTTGTTCAACATCCTGCGATCTTGAAGATCAAGGGTAAGGTGTACCTATGTTGCGTTATGGTTTGAGTTTACAGCGCAGCGTAGTTTTTCCTTTTTTTTTAAGTCTGTGGTTATATAAATGTGGGAGTCGATTGTAAAAACAATCTGAATGTGAAAGCACGTAGTTTTCATAATAAGAATATAATTATTTAACATAATAAGAATATTAAATTTTCTACAAATAATTTATTAGTAAATCATTCAATACGAGTATTATATAACCCTATGGAAATAATGGTAGTTTCTTCAATAAGAAGATTAAGAAATCCTAACCACAGAAGTGAAAATAAATATACACTTAAATTGGCTGCGTTGCTAGACTTATTTTTTGCGCAAAATATAAGCCAGCTTTTAAATAGGTCAGAGAAACATTTTAGAAATACTAATCAGAACATAAAAAACTTGTCAATTTAATGTAACACGCACTCGTACTAAACGTAAGATAATCTTGAATTTTTAAAATTAGAATTACTGCCTAAAAAGTAAATAGACGTAAATCATAGCTATCTATCGAGCAATAAGTGTTGTTTTAATGACGAGTTAAGTTCATAGTGAATATTTTTTCACCTTTAAATATTAGCTAACTTAACACTTGCGTTAACAATGAAAAGAACCATAATGAAAATAAATTGCCTGTCGTAGAAGTATAGCTTTCGTAAATATTGAAGTATCCAGCTCTCAATGCCTGCTCAAACTCTTCCTAAGAAGATATTCTAAGCCCAACCAGCAGGTCAGCGTATAGATTGACACAAACATCTGAGTTAACTTACTAATCTTGAACAAGACAAAAAAATAAATAGTTCGTTACCAGAATATATCTTTGATTAAACTGCTTATTCAAAACGTTCCAATCCTTTAAAAAATTGAACAATTGCAGCAAGATTCAAAATTATTCGCTAACTAGTAGAAAATTCCAACAAGCATAATGCAAAAATTACTATCCTTTATGAGCGGACTACAAAATTGTTTCAAGCGTGTTCCACATGTAGTGAACATAACAAAGAAAATGCAGCTACCCATTTGTCTGAAAAAAGATTTTCCGTTTGGCTCTTGAAACATAAAGTTATTGTAAATTTTTGATTAAAAATATGACAAAAAATGGGGTAAAAATGGTCCATTAAAATATATAAAACTGACGTATTGTACATTAAAGACTGATTATATTAGCAATATCTGAAGACTTCGTGATGAAACCTACATCTTCATTAATTTATTTACAAAACAATATTGGTTGGCAAAGATAAACTCAAAAATCAGTGCAATCAGATCATAATCAATACCCATTTATTTATTTATTATTTTATTTATCACTACTTATTTCTTATAAAAACTACCTACCTAAATACAAAATTTCACTTCTGTATGTTCAGCAGTTTGGGACTTTCATACAAACTTCAGGTAGCCCATTTGGCCCCCCTAATCCCACCTTTTTGCAAAATCCAGTCTTATTTGACATCTTTTACTTATAAACTACTGCCGATGAATCAGTGGTGGATGAGTGGTGAGCGAGCTTTTGTATACATTGATTATCCAATTACTGAATTTAGAGGTTAAAAGATGCAGCATATATTGTAGCATTAGTTCTAGGAAGGTCACACTTACACAAACAAACAATAAAACAAAAACCTCAGTACCTGATATTTTACTACTAAACACAAACACAATAACAATACACGGTTAGAAGATGCGGATAAACCCTCTGTTTAGACTACTAAAAGAGAAATTTAAGCTAAAAACCTTCTTGTAACATTAATCTATTCAAGACTTGATAATAAATTATCAACTGAAATTCAAGATAACCGCTGACTTTTAACCTTTAAAACATAACTGTCTAATGAATGAGGTAGCTAGTATACATCTCCAGGGAAGCCAAGGTGAAGGAATACAAATCACAACGCAACTTACGCAGTAGTTTAATATAATACAGCCCGGGGTAAAACGTTACTGTCCGGGGTAAAATGTTACAGACCTGGTGTAAAATGTTACAGACCTGGTGGGGCGTTTGGTCGAGTCAATCAATTTATTCAATAATAATATTTATACACTTAGGTTAGCAAGTAGTTAACAACACACTAGGGTAGTTCGGAGAACCGGTAGGTAAGATGCCTGGAACAAGAGTGAATCGCACCGGGGCTGCTTCAGCACCAGGGTACCATAAATAAAAAACCCTGCAGAATAACACCATTGCTTCGATATAGATAACACAATGTAAAGGCAGCAGGACAAAGGTAATATTTAAGCGGGAAGTTATTTATGTAATTTTTCCAGTAACTAATAGAAAGTCGAAGAGAATTCAAGGAGTATAACCTGCGGAAGGCGCAGAAGATTCTATTATCATACATAGCATTGGTGAAAACTGAGTTATGAAGTATGAAAATACAAGTATGTGATATAAGTTAATATAATTCTAATTTTTGGTGGGGAAATTTAGAGAGATTTACACAGCAAGGTAATTGATTGTTTTAAGAACCAATAAACATCCAGAATTGCAATAAGTGAGCCAGAAAATCAAAGGTTATGTCTGAGTTTATTTATGTCATTTACAACGAAATTACTGGAACATTCGAGGAAAATAGCCCAGCACCACGTGCAGGGAGCTTAATTAGTGGTCTCAGAAGGATTAGATCAGTCCAGGAACTGGTATTTTCCAAAATTTCTTATAAGATGTGATGGCACGTGTTTTACGAGGAATTTCACAATAAAACTGGGAAATTAAGTTGAGACTTACTCTGGGTAAGGCATGAAATTGATAAGGGAATGCATGCAATAAAATCCAATGGATATTTGAGGGAAACCTGAGCAAATGCAAGGGAAGAAACATGGCTTCACAAAATTTTCGGGTAAAAGAATATCCTTAAGGAGAGAACGCGTCGTCGCGCTGTTTGCTCGGGTGGAGGTTCCGCTACGAGAGTTTTGGTTGATAGATTTTCTTCAATAAAATCACGAACTAGGCTATCACAAAAAAAATCTTTACGTCGCCATTCGGAGAAATGGGCCGACCCGTTGTCTTCTCCCAAATAGAGTGGGGCGATGCGTTCCGTGACTCGATATTTGATTTACGAAACGAATCAATAAAATTAATATGAAGTAGATAAAAACTGTAAACACAGATATTCTATCGATTTATCTAAGTCTGAGAGAATACAATAATAAAGTGGGTAAGATTCATAGCTGATTTACGGTATACTAATATCAACCACGAGGCCAGTTCATGAGGAATAAGAGCCGCGTAGAGACGAATACCGTGGAAATAGACGGTAAAACGCAATGCAAATATCGTATCCAATCGAATGATAATGCTAGGCCTTCTAGACGAAACGAAATAAGTAAAATTAAACGTAAAGATATATTTGAATTACACTAGTATTCGAAAATTAATTTATCATCGAATCGATCGATACTTTAGATCGATCAACCCAATCAATTAACTAAGTTGCCATTACAAAATATAGTAGCGCAGGAGCGGTGTTGCAAATAGTAAAGATTCTACCTTCTCTCAATTGTGGGTTTCACACTTCGCATTTATTTAGTCAATTCGATGTGAATTACCGAAATACGAGTAAAATATAAAAGCAGATGTTACAATACCCAATTCAGTATTTTACTACCCACCACTAGGTACTCTATAATATTTGACGTAACAAAATATTAATCACATCCACAAACTTAATCCTAGAGCGCCCGCAAAAAATCACAATATTAATTCAATAAAGCAAAGCAAATGAGAGCCAAGTGAAGCAAACCGCTTTCGCACGTCTCGAGAATTGTGATGAGGTGAAACAATGGTCTGGAAGGGGGAAGGCTAGAGAATGGAGAGGGGGAGGGAAGGCAGTTGGTAAATCATTTTTTCCGTAGGAATCACTAAGCTCGCGCTTAGAATAGCGCAAGGCTTTTTCATGCGATGAATCTTGTTGAAGGGTGTGGTTGATGAGTAAATGTATAGTCGGCTGATCGAAGCGAAATAGCAAACCTGGCACAATCGAGTATGTATCACAGCACTATCACTATAAAGGCGAAATTTTGAAATATTATAAAGGCAAAAGTCTGTATGTCTGTGTATGATTTTTACTCCATCACACTCACACAGCGGAATTCATTTGGGTGAAATTGGCCTCACAGAATATACCGTAAGTCCTGGAATAACATATAGGCTAATTTTAAGGCCGGAAAAATGACTAATCTTCGCGGATACAACAATTCGCGGAACACCGCGGGCGCAGATAGTTATACCATATTATGTATGTGTGCGGCAAAAATTTGAGAACCTTTACTAGGACTATTGTCACGAGTTATTTTTAGTAACTTACGATTACTTTAGTACCCCATGTTTCGTCACGAAACCTAAAAGCAAATAGTATATTTTTAACGAAATTATTAGTTCAGTCAGCCCAAGAGATTTATCGCGAGTTTTTTGTTCAGCTAGGTACTAGAAAATAGAATTATTGACCCTCTGCTGCATTGTTTTTTATCTATCAGTTCGTATGTGTGTGTTTGTATGTCTCCGGAGATTTCGTACTCGCGTAAAGATCGTAATTTCTAAACATATATATTATTATATCTTGATGGACATTGTTGTATGAATTCTACGATTTGTTAGGATTTTAAGTCGTCGGGTATTTTACCCAAAATAGTATTGTTGGAATTGCAAAAGGCTTGACAAATCCTTCAATATAGATTTTATTGTTTTTAAGATAATCTCTAAAATACTATGGCGATCGAATAGAAAAAAATCATCAATCGAAGAAGAATCTGTCCATAAATTTTTCATTTTATGTATTGTCAAAAGTCTTAGAACAAAAGAAGTTTCTTATGGTCATCAAAACTCACTGAATGCCAGTTTATTACCAATCACCCTGTATCCTAATAGTATGAAACTTAAACACCCCGCTACTGTTAGACAAGCGTGGATTAGTCAGTAGCTACTAACAACTAACATTTACTGAGATGCAACCCCCACTTAGTGCGCAGTTAGCCCCCAACTGGTTTAGCACCCTTGGATGTTACCCGCTCTGTGTGGTTAGTGTTTGTACTCGATTGCTTTAACTAAACACCACTAGTTAGAGTGTAGTTTAATATGTGGTAAAATATGATAACATATGGAGCGAGGATGACCGAGTGTCGATTTACAGTGGTAGACAGTGGGGTCGATTGCCGAACGAGAGGTACGAGGTTTGATCCGTACGTTAAGGAACGAAATACACAAAAAAGTGCCTGAGCTGGTGAAGGAAACCATAGCGTGGTGGTATAGCGTTTTCTTACGCTCGCCAGGCTAGCTACCACCCACAAGTTGGAAAACGAGTTCACTACAATACTTCGAAAAACGTTTCACCTTGTAACATTTCAACTATGATGTCTCATCGAACCTTTAATTAAACTATATTTTATCTAATGATTATTACTTTATCTTTGGTGCATTTACATGCCGTCAAGCACCTAACGGTGTGTTCTGGTAACATTCCTTTAAGGTCAGTGTATTCCAGGCTAGGTATGCTTTATCTAAAGGCCACAGGTGGTGGTCTAACGTCTAGCTGTTAAGGTTTTTTATTTAAGTTTCATTATTTAAGTAAAATAAAAACATTTTTGAGCGGATTTTATGATAGTTCTGTTACTTGGTAAAGCCATAGCATAGCATAGGCTTGCTGGTAAATTGGATAAAAATAACAAATTTATATTATAAAAGAAGTTTTTTACATTTCTCTATCAGTTATTTTTATTTATAAACCAAACTCCATTTTCGAATTTAATCATGTTAAAAACCATAAGAAGGGAAGGCATTTTTATTAGTGCTAACCCGCATTTGACCGATCCTGATGAAGGCCTAATACCTACTAGACGCGTTACCGTTAACGCCGATGTCAAATTTTCGCCCCACTGCGATTACTTATTTTTTCAGTAAATAACATAATAAAATATCATACCAATTCAAAGAACAACCCAACATCCACGTAAAAACGAACAATAAAACAGATGTAAGTATAAAAGAACCGAGCTTATCGTTACAGAGATCGTCTCCGAATTATTTGTCCACGAATAAAACAATCGTTTTCATATGGGCGCAAACAAATCTAATGCGATATAAATTTTAAAGGCACATAATTCACACTTGTACGGTTACATTTCTAATTTTAACGGGCAGCACCGAATTTATGCGCCGTGCATGTGTTGCCATATAGAGTACTGAAGTAATAACATTCGGCATTCGCGAGCGCATAACGAACATTTGTTTATATCGGAGCGTATTTCGTTTAGACTGTATTAGATTACTTTTGAATTCGATACGCATGGCACGAATAAAACCAGGAAAAAGATACGCCAGTGGATCTCACGTTAGGATCGTAAAATGTTAACTTACCTGAATTCGGAGCGCTTTCTAATTCGTTTTTTGCTACTGATGTAGATAGTTTCGTGTTTTTTTTACTTGAACGACGCACTTGTGGTACTTATCTGCTATTGTTGTTTATTTTTATATGACTTCAAAAATAATTCGTCTTTGAGTCTTTTTAAGTGTAATCCCGATTTATAAAATATGGGAAGACCGATTTGTAATATATTTATATAACTATATTTATATATTTCAAATGTAACTTTTATTTTTCTTTGAGTATACCCTCATAGATGATATTTTTATAACGTAAGTTTTACGTGCCAAATTAAAGGAGGTTTTCACTTTTTTCAATGTAGATATTACTTGTTTCTTTACTTACTAGTAGATATTATTTTGACTAATATCTAAGTTTTAATTTAAAAAAAATTACACTACGTAACGTTACCGCCTAAGAAATCAAACACTTTACGAAAATCTAGGTTTCGATCTGACTAAGTAGAAGAGGTACACAGGCAAAACGAAACCAAGATTGCTATCACTTGTTTCACTTCATTCGCTAACGTTACGCGATACCACAACTGATTAGAACTGTCTCTTCTGGTTTGAAAATATAGAACAAGCACGTCATCAAGCTCGATATAGTATGATATACAGCTTTGATTCGATTTGCGGCACATTTCTTTATTTATATTGACAGTAGATATTGGTAGATCTTCTAGTAGGTGTTGACCCTATCGCATTGAGAGGCTGATAGAAGATATAGAATAATCAAATTTCTGCGGGTAACACCACGAGGTCCAGCTAGTATTTTCATAATCCTTAAGAAAAAAAGAATACCTACATATTCTTATCTACGAATTCCACACAGCTCACTAATTTATTTGTGCATTTCGACATTATAAATTTACATTTCTAACTGAGACTCCATCTCACATCTCGACAGAGTGAGATCTATTCGCATTACAAGGGAAACCAAGACTTACTCGGCACGCCGAAGGAATGTATGCAAATGAATCTCGTCTTACTTGATGGAATGCATTGTACACGGCGCACTAGCTATGTGTTGGTGGAAAACAGTACGTATACATTGATTAAGTATATCAGAATATCAAAATAAAAAAATAAAAACTACAAAAGAGTGAAAACTCTACTAGTAAGGTTAGTAAATTATAACTTTGACAAACTACAACACTAATTTAAAAAAAAAAATATAATAGATCACATATGAGGTTACTCTTTAGGTGTCGCTGAGATATCGGAGAACATAAATCGGCCTAGTGCAATTCAAGTTTCTACGTATTGTTAATATGGAGCAAAAAACGGAAAAGAACCATACTTGGTATAAGGAAGCCCCGCTTAAATACATATTTTATTGTTTTTAGTTTTGCTAATATAGCGGCAACCGAAATAAATTGTCTGTGAAAATTTACTATCCAGCTATCATGGTGACAGAGAGATAGACGGAAGGACGGACGGGCAGACTGCGAAGTCGTAGTCTTATTGTTCCGTTTTTACCCTTTGGATACGGAACCCTAAAAATATGTTTCAGCGAGAGTCGAGGTACTGTCTATGGTTTATATAATGACATCAGTCAGTATAAGTAAATATTATTATCTGTGAAACTTGAACAGGCGTTGCCTGCTTTGTAAGGGTGAGCAAATTATTAACTTGGTTGTTACTTTTAGAATAAATTACTAATGCAAAGCTTAGACTTCTATAACAATCTTTTCAAATCAACATAAGTCAGCACATTGTTGCCAAGTGTGTGAAAAAAGGTTGAATTTAATTGATATTTAATTTACGGCAAAATGTTGGAGACGAAAGGATCGGATTGAGTGGCGTGCCTTAAGGGAAAGGCTTTTATCCAGCAGTGAAATAGGATATGCCGATAATGATGAGATAATAAATTATTTATTTACAAAAATCTTAATATTACATCGAAAGAAATATATATATTTTTTAAATGGTCTATCTTTCTGCTATAATTTTTTGTTGTCGTAGTTATGTAGTCATTTTGTTTATGTTAATAAAGACACTTGCCACCCATATATACATGTTATAGATAAATTTCCCAGCTAGGTACCTACTTATGGCGATGATGATAATGACGAATTAACGACATTATACAAACTTTGCTAGAAAATTGAAAGAAAGAATTATTTGGATCTATCTAGATCCAATTAATTCTTTAACGTAACGCGCGGCCAAACATATTAAATTTCCACTGATAATGCACTTAAAATGTTAGTTTTGATTTTCCAAACACCTTTACAAGGTAGTTTGTAAATACGAGAAACAAAATTAAAACTTGAGAATTAAGGTACAGGCGCAAGTCACCGCTCATCTTTGTCATCATGAGTTTTAAAGGTATTCATATTACATGAATACCTTTAAAATTGATAAATATGTAGGTACTCGAAACTACGTCAATGACGTACAATGACCATAAATTAATGGTATTAAATTTAGTAAACACAGGACTTTATTCATATGACAAAATCAATGTCTGATTTTGTTCACTAAGTTAAATATGATATGATAAAACCATCAAAAATAATGAAATAATGGTGATCTGTTTCAATAGAGCAAGTTTTCTAACAAAAAGATTCATTGACAAATTAATATCTCCATTTCACTTCATCTCTCTCCTACCACCTTAAAGCAAATGATTTGCAGTTTTACTGTCAGGTTCCTCATACTTGGTTAACCGAAGCGATAGAAGAAATTAATCAGAACCTCCGTCGCATTTCTGACTGGAGTAAATCCTACGGGTTGAAAGTCAATCCACTTAAAACACAGGTCATCATAAGGAGTTCTCGTCAAACATATCAGCTCGACTGGGACACACTACCGCGAGTAGTTTTTGATGGCGTCACAATTCTATTTAGCAATACCGTGAAAAATCTAGGAATAATATTTGATAGCAACATGTCATGGGATGCGCAATTAACAGAAGTTAGTTAAGTCAGTCGCAAAATGTTTGCTTCCGCAGCGCAGGCTCCTTACGTAAGTTACGCAATTTTCTACCCATTACCGCTAAAACTGCGCTTGCACAATCTCTCTTACTTCCAATTCTTGACTATGCCGATGTCTGTTACCTTGATCTCACCCATGAGCAGTTCGACAAACTTGATCGCCTTCAGAATTTCTGCATAAGGTTCATATTTGGTTTACGCAAGTATGACCACGTCTCCGAATATCGTACTAAGCTCAAGTGGCTCCCTATTAGCCGTCGCCGGGATGTTCATATACTTTCCCTTCTAATAAATGTAGACGCGAAGCGTTTTGTGCGAGTCTTTGGAACCTCTACCATAAACGTCGCATGGAACGTCATTCACTGTTGAAGCTATTTTGTTGTGGAACAGTCTTCTCATTGGCATTAGGCGTGCTCCTTCGTTGAACGTTTTTAAGCAGAGAGTCATAATATCTATATCTATCGCTATAGCACTGAAAGTTGTTTCTTACTGTATTTATTATAGCTGTTTAGTTGACAGTGTAATATTTTAAGGCCTCTTTAATTGAAGTCATTATCATTCACGTGCATGATTGCCTGGAAGAGATCGCTTTAAGCGAAAAGGCCGCCATTTAAAAGCTGTTATATGTGTATAAGCTTATCTTATCTTGATCAAAAAAACGTCTTGAGAAAACCTGATTGTCGGAGGTTATAATAGTATTCGAAGATAATTGAAGTCCCCAGCCCACAATTTGGCCAGCTATGGCAATCTGTAGCCAACACCCCCTTTTAAGGTAGACCTGTGCTCAGCAGTGGGACGGTATGTGTTGAGACGTACGATTTTCTGGAAATAAGAAATATTGACGGCTGAATGGAAACTCATTCTTGTTCATCTTATTGTAGGCGAAGTGGTTCACCCTGGTGTCAAAGCTTCTTAGCCCAAAGACCTCTGACATGGCGTACGGTTGTTATCGGACAATCAACTAGATCCTATGTCTTATCTGACCTACGATAGCGCTCAGTTCAAATGTAAATATCTCTTCACGGTCACCCATCCAGAACCTGACCGGACAGAACGTTGCTTAATATTGGTGATCTTTCGGAAACATCTTATCAAACTAAGTTATGAGCGCTATGAAGAATCATTGCACTAGGAACCCCTTACCTATTAAACTGCTGGTATGACGTAACGTTAACGGCGAAAGAGGTGAAACACGTGACTGCAATCTTGGTTTCATTTTTACAAAGTCGAAAGGGCAAACTGTCATTATGAAACCTTTACTTGTTTTACTGCTTTTTCTTATTACACGATACCACCAGATCTGAAACTATCTCCAGTTGCCAGTTTTACTCATGTCCCAGAATAGCGCAGTGCAGCGAATGAAACTATAAATCTAGAAGTGTCGCAAAACGTTAATGGAATGCACCTGTCATTGTTAGAATGCTGGACGTTTTTGTTATCTGTGACGGCGCGAGTAGGCTGCGTTCCAAAAGGCGTTTCTATGTCACCATAAATATACTTTTGATAACGTGTTTTCGTTTATTTTGCTTAGATACTGGTGACTCCCGCTCAGGTCCTTGGTGCAAAAGTTGCCATTCAGAAGAAAGAGAGGGGTATGTTATTTTGATTAATAAGCTTAGGTATTTTTTGCGTGAATCTGATGTTAATAGTAGTGTATTATTGGGCATTCTATCCCACCAGCTCGTTTCACTCGCACCGCTCGTTTCACTCGCTTGGTGGGATAGATCTGCCCAATAATACACTACACAACTATACTCTGAATTTCTGTTTCTATTCACTTTCTAAAAAACGCGAGTTTCTTGCGGAAGATATCTTTGAACCTCAAAAGACGGAAATACCAGGAGCGTTCGGCTTCGGGTATGCGAGACCCGCATTCATCTCGCCCCGACTTACAACTCAGCTCCAGCAAGATGTTGCAGTTATTTTCCTTCTTGCGCAAAAAGGGGCATTGAGGTGCCCAACGTTGGTGATCACTAGAAGGATCATCACCCTCAACCCATCTCATAATCTCTACTTTGCAAAATGCGCATCGCACTTCGTCACCGTGACCCAAATAATAGAAACCGCTCTTTGTAAGACTTTCAGGCGAAAGGAACGTTACAGGCCAATCGACAAAGGTTTTTAGTCTTTCATGTTCCAGGCGCATATCTGGAGCGTCTGGTATGAAGCCGCCGAAGCCATAATGATTTTCCATATTAATTAAGATATTGATTTAAAGATTAATAGAATAGATGTCAGAGTACGTCACAAGTCACAACTCGACTGACTGCGTTTTATTGATGTAAAAGAGATTATGTTACAAGCTTGTAATGCAACAATACAAAATCACTTTTTATGAATGATTCAGAGTCAGAGTTATTTCGATATGTATATAACAACCGCAACATTAAAATTATTATCATTCTAACACAATCATTCCAATCATAAAACACACAAAGATGAAATTTGTTAAACAGTTGGAGTCATTAAATGTAAACAAAATTTATGACAATTCTAAAAATAACAACCTACGTCATGGGAAATTATTACCAAACACAATACGCTGCTTGATTATCGGCCCATCTAATTGTGGCAAAACTAACTTAATGGTTGGTCTTCTTTTACACGAAAGGGGGTTACATTTCAGAAATATTTATGTTTATTCGAAAACACTTTACCAATCTAAGTACACATTCCTTGAAAAGGTGCTTGCGATGGTTCCTTACGTATCTTTTACAAAATATCACGTGAATGAAAAAGTAATTAGTCCACAAGAAGCTAAACCCAATTCAATAATAATTTTTGATGATGTAGCATGTGAAAATCAATCAAATATGCGTGACTACTTTGCAATGGGAAGACACAAACAAATAGATTGTTTCTATTTAATGCAGACATATAGTAAAATACCTAAACAACTTGTGAGAGATAATGCAAATCTACTAATTCTTTTTAAACAAGATGACGTAAATTTGAAGCACGTTTACGATGAACATGTTACTACAGACATGACATGGTTAGAATTCAGAGAGATGTGTTCAAAGATATGGACTGATTCTTACAACTATTTGGTAATCAATAAAGATTGTAAAAAAAACGACGGTGCGTATAGAAAAAACTTTGATACGTTTGTCATATTTAACTAATTTACGTTAGTACTTATAAATAGTAGTAGCATATAAAAAACTTCATTATCTGATTGACTCTGCGAAGATAAATACACAATAGATTTTGTGGCACACAATGGAGAAAGATTTAAAGAAGCAGATAGTGAATGCTGCGGAAGCAGTCAAAAAGAAAATACGGCAAATGAAGGATATGAAAATAGAAAGCGATCAAGTTTTTAATAACATTTTCACACCAATAATTGATCCTCTAAATAAAATAGTTGAATCCAATGACCTGGCAAGAGCAAACAAAAATATATTGGATACATCTTATGACTCAAAAGTTGATAAAACTCTCAAGAGAGAGTCTGATATTAGCAATTTCATTACTAAAAGTAATAGTTACTCTCAAAAAGAAAATAATTCATTATGTTCTGATCAAAGTACTTGCGAAGAGGAAGAAGAAAATGAGGAAGAAGATGATAATAATGATAATGATACAAGCAATCTGTCTTTTAAAACAGTTGAATCAATGGAAAGTAGTGAAGACGGTGATGTATCTTCTTGGTCTCTGTCTTCAGAAGTTTTTAGTGCAATTCCCTTTGGTGTGAGGAATGATCGTGGAAAACTTATGATGGGATCAAGCCGAGTTGTTGTTGGCGATGAACATATACAAGTAGGCGCACATAAATACAAAAAAACACCGGGAATATATGAGCTATTATTTAAAAAAAATCCAAATACTAGTGTTATTACCGATGAAGATACTGCCCATTATAAGTTAATGTTATTGAACACAAATGCGCACAGAAGAGATTATGATCCACATAAACCAATTAAAAGCAATAGAGGGCGCAAATACTTATCATTTGTAAGACCATTATTTAAATTACGAAAAGTTTCCGCAAGTACTGATAGCAGTCAACACGACGTGTATGAAGGCTCTGGACTACCATTATTAAAAAAATGGAAAAAAAATGTTGACTACGTATATTGGGATGATCCAAACGAGTTAATAGAACGATTAAAATTACTGATTGCTTCTCGGGATGCTGGTAACACTGGACTGGATAACGAAATAATATCAATTATAGAAGAATTGCGTGAGAGTGGTATAATAAAAAATAAATAATAATAATTATATAAAGGTCTTCATCACAATGAACATTTCATTTAATGATCATCACTTTATGAATACGGTTCACTTGTTGCAATGAATACTGATAAATTCGGGAATCATATACATAAACGCTTACGTTTAACGGAATTACTAGACATTTTTGACAATACCCTATCTAAAAGAAACAACGGTAATTTTGATTTACAGCAGACGAGATTGACCGGGGTGAAATCACCTTTACAACCTAATGATGCTGTTAACAAGGAATATGTAGACCAGATAAAAGAAAACTTTTACACTAAACAAGAAGTACAACTTTTAATCCACGCTTTAAAAAACCAAATACAGTCTATAACTGACAAATTTCACCAAGACTATTATTCTAAGTCTGAAGTAGACCAATTCATAAAAATTAAATCATCATGAGTAAGGAACAAGTAGTAAATGAAATTCATAAAACAGCAAGAAAAAACTTCACTAGAAGACCAGTTGTATTAAAAGGACTCGACGACTTGTGGCAAGCGGATCTTATTGATATACAACATATAAAGCAATATAATGCAGGTTATAAGTATATTTTAGTTATTATAGACTGTTTTTCGAAATTTTGTTGGGCTGTCCCTATTAAAAAAAAAACAAAGGCAGATGTAACAAACGCATTTAAACGTGTAATAGAAATCACCGATCGCGCTCCTGTAAACTTACAAACTGACATGGGTAAAGAATTTTATAATGAAGATTTCAAAAAATTAATGCATTTGAATGGTATTAATCATTATTCCACATATTCAGTAAAAAAAGCTTCAATCGTTGAAAGACTAATTAAAACATTAAAAAATAAATTATATAAACATTTTAGTCTCAACGGTAATTACAAGTGGATGGGCAAACCTTTAAAAAGTATTGTTAATTCATATAACAATACGAAGCACAGAATTACGAAACATAAACCAATTAATGTCAAAAAAGAGAACGAAAATACTGTCCGATACAATATAAGAAAATCTCAAATATTTAAATCAAAAATAAACAAATTTGCTGTTGGTGATCATGTCAGGATAAGTAAATACAAGGGTAGTTTTGAAAAAGGCTACACTCCTAACTGGTCAACAGAAATATTTGTTATTAAAAAAATAAGTAATACGTCCCCTTTAACATACTTTATTGAAGATATTCATAATCAACCAATACTAGGAAGTTTTTATGAGCACGAACTGCAAAAAACGAACAATCCTAGTATCTATCTTATTGAAAAAGTTATAAAGAGAAATCGTAACAAACTCTTCGTAAAATGGTTAGGATTACCAAGTAGCGAGAACAGTTGGATTGATAAAAAATCAGTTGTATAAAAACCAGAGCACAATGGTTTTCAAGCTATTAATATGCCAGTGACGCGAGGTAGAGGACTCATAAATAGTGTTATAAATAATTTACCATTTGAACTACATTTGCCTGGATATAATTACTGTGGGCCTGGCACTAAATTGAAAGAACGTTTACTGCGAGGTGACAAAGGAATCAACAAATTAGATGAAGCTTGCATGAAACACGATATTGCATACTCAAATCATAGCAATTTAGAAGATCGCCATAAAGCAGATTTAGAGTTAATGAATATGGCAAAACAACGTAGTAAATCAAAAGACGCCGGAAAATCAGAAAAGATAGCTTCATGGTTGGTTAATAAAGTAATGAAAACAAAAGTCAAACATGGTGCGGGAACGAAATCTTTTAAAAATATTGTATCATCGATTCGCTCTTCTTTAAAGAAATCAAAACCAAAAAACAAAGCCAATGCTATTAAATTAGCGTATACCGCAGCAAAAAAACTTATCAATTCTAAAAATAATGCAATCAAATTACCACGCATTATACCTTTGCCCAAGACTGGGGGTATTTTACCTTTGATACCAATTTTTGCTGGGCTATCTGCGTTAGGTGCAATGGCTGGTGGTGCAGCAGGTATAACAAAAACTGTTAACGAGTACAAGTCGGCGCAGCGTAACTTTGAAGAGGCTCAGAGACATAATAAAATGATGGAGTCTATTTGTTTGGGCAAAGGCTTGTATATGAAACCATATAAAAAGGGTAATGGATTGTTTGTTAAATCAAAAAACTAATAGAGCAGCTACCCAATCGTGCGCTTACAAATGTAGACATTCTTAAATATGCAACAAATCGTATACCCTTTTTTAGGGGTGTTTATATGAGAGACACACTGCCAAAAAAGCCAAAAAACGTAGAATGTGCTATAGTTAATTTGGATAGTCTCGCGAATGAAGGAACTCATTGGGTAGCTTACGTAAAATTTTTAGACTACTGCGAATATTTTGATAGTTTTGGAGATTTAAAGCCTCCTTGTGAATTAGTCAAGTATTTAAACAAAGATATAACTTATAATTATTGTAATTATCAAAGTTATGATACATATATCTGCGGACATCTATGTTTGAAATACCTAACAAATTTTTGGGAAAAACCTAACTCTGTATTAATAAAATATTTAATGAGCACGAATAAAAATGTATAAAATATAATGCACTGGTTTAATTTATATCATTACCATAATGTCTTTTACACTGTCTATTACTGGTAATACATCTATTTTATCAACAAGCTATTCACCCACATTCCAACTGGATGACAAATACGAGTGCGCTTTGTTGTATTTGTCTACTTTTAATTCGATTCCGAATATTGATACAAAGAATAATCAATTTCATTATAACAATGATGAGGTCATAGAAATACCTGAAGGTGCTTACGAACTTCAAGATATATGTGATTTTTTGAAAACACACATCAAGGATGCGTCTTTTCAATTGTATTGCAATAATAATACATTAAAAACATTTATATATTGCACCAAAGACATACATTTTGAAAAGGAAAATTCCCTCGGAATATTGTTAGGTTTTAATAATGAGACTTTAAAGGCCAATATAATACATGAATCACAGTTACCAGTGAACATTCTATCTACAACTGTGGTGAGGGTTGAATGTGACATAGTGAGCGGATCATATATAAATGGAAAATCAAGCCACATTATTCATGAATTTGCGCCTAACGTACCACCGGGTTATCGAATCATTGAAATACCAAGAAACATAATTTACTTTCCTGTTAATCAAAACAATATCAGCTCTATAAATATTAGAGTGCTAGATGCGAATAATAATTTAATAAATCTAAGGGGCGAAGAAATCCAGCTGTATTTGCATCTTAGAAGAAAATGATTGACTATAATAAATATACAAACTCTGTGCCAAAAGTTGTCAGTGTTAAACGCACAATTCACAAAAACAGACCTAAAAGTAACATAAAAATAACTAAAGAAAATAAAAAATATTTAAAACTAATCGGGCTTCTATAATGAGCATCTTAGATTTATTGAGTTTGCCTACATACGATAACACGATTGATGGTATCGAATATCATTCTCACAAACCATATGTGACAAGTTTCAACAGGAATGATGAAATTCGTATTCCTATTAATCAGCAAGATTTGTACGTGTTGCCATCAGCTAGTACTTTGTATTTGGAAGGTGTTATACACGTTATTAAAACCGACACAAGGCAAAAATTAACGAGTGTAGATTTCACAAATAATCCTTTACTCTACTTGTTTCAAGATATACGTTATGAGCTTAATGGAGTAGAGATAGACAAAATCAAAAACGCTGGCATTACGACTACTATGAAATCTTTGATATCTATGAGCGTAAATGACTCCAGAGTGGCTAAAGCTTGGGGATGGGACATCGACGGAACAAAACAAGGTGTACAATTTTCTGCATCAATACCTCTCAGTAGTATTCTAGGATTTGCAGAAGATTATAAAAAAGTTGTTATTAATTGTAAACATGAATTAATATTATTACGCAGTAACACAGATGTAAATGCGGTAAAACTTAATAATGGGGAAAGTATAGAAGATATTGAAATTCATAAAATAGTTTGGCGTATGCCTCATGTCAAAGTATCTGACAAAGAAAAAATTAATTTACTAAAAATCTTAGAAAAAGACAGAACGCTTCAGCTTTCCTATAGGTCTTGGAGCCTTAATGAATGTCATTTACTACCTGAAACTACAAAGCACACGTGGTCTATTAAAACTGCAAGTCAAATAGAAAAACCTAGATATGTAATAGTAGGTTTCCAAACTGACAGAAAGAATAAACCAAGTAAAGACATGTCACAATTCGACCATTGTAATTTACGTGACCTAAAAGTATACCTTAATTCTACGTATTTTCCTTATGAAAGTCTTAATGTTAACTTTACGGATAACAAATTCGATATATTATATGAGCAGTACGTCAAATTTCAACAGTCATATTACGGCCGCAAGAGTGAACCGTTGTTAAACATAACAGACTTTAAAAAAATAGCTCCGCTATTTGTAATTGATTGCTCACGACAAATAGATAACATAAAGTCTGGGCCAGTAGTAAACGTGCGAGTGGAGTTCGAAAGCAACACTGAAATTCCTGCTAACACATCTGCATATTGTCTTATTCTTAACGACTGCATTGTGGAATACAAACCTTTGAGTAACTTAGTGAGAAAGTTATCATGAATCCGAGCTCAATCATTGTCGACCTTCAAGGATTCAAAGATTCAAGAAATATGTTTATCGTTAAAGAAGTAGCGATTTCAAGTCAAGACTATACCCAACAATTTTTGATAAAGCCACCTTACCCATTTAACAAACTATCTGATGAAGAAAAACGACAAGTAAAATGGATTGAAAATAATAGAGGTATTATTTGGAGCGATGGTTTTATAGATTATCAAGAGTTTAAGCGTTCTATCATACCCTATATTATTAGAAAAAAAATCGTAACTAAAGGCTTAGAAAAAATAAAATGGATCCAAGATCTATGCAGCAATTGCGAAATTGTTGATATTGGAGAGAAAGGATGCCCAAATTTTTTGAAGTTGCATAGTATGTATAAAAACTTTAATTTTAATTGTATAAATCACAAAAAACAGTGTGCATTAAAAAACGTGTTATGTATTAAGAAATGGTGTGAAGATAACAATATTAGTATTTTTAATAAGCATAATGTGTAAGTAAATTTGTTGAGCTAAATTGCTAATAATATTGAATAAAATTTATTATATATAAATATGTTTATTTCATTTGCATTTTCCCAACCTCACATACATTATTTTATATTATTATTATTATAAGATTTAAACATAAAATAAAAACAATGTAATTACAAACATATGTAATTTATTTAATTTAAAACTTTTTTCCAAATTATTAACAAATAAATAAACATAATTAAGAAAAATCATAGCTATATCCACATAGCTTTTTTGAAATATTATTTATCACATTTTGAGTTTGATCGTATATACTATCGTTCACATTTTGCACAACATATTGAGCACTGAGCATGACATTGTCTTTACATTCTTCACATTTACATTCACTTGAATGCCGCTGGAATCCTTCCATATTTATAATTTTGATTTTGATTAATCGAATTCCACGCGTTGGTTCGCCGTTGATGACAAACGAAGTCTCGTAACCGCGTTGCCGTTTTTCTATTATATGACCTTTAGCCACTCTTTTTGATGGTTTCTTCGATTTTGCCCTGCTTTCAGCTCTAATAATATTTGAAACAATATTGTTAGAGACCGACGGTGGTTTCGGTGGCGTTGGAGGCTCTAAATATTGAGCGCACTGGGAAAATGGGTCAGGAGACACGCATCGTTCTTCAACGTCGGATATAATTTCTACACCATAATCCTGAGTAGTCTGTAACAAAAATGCAGAAATTATGTTATAAATTAACAAAAATAAGGAACTAAAAACTGCATAACGTGAAAATATAACTGGAAGCTATAACATTTTGTTGAGGAATAAAATAACTCACCATTGTTGAGACTTGGTGCGTGTGCTCACTATCACTTCGTAGACCCGGTCGTTAAATAAATTACAAATGATTGAGGTGTTACTGTGAAGCCTGCTATTTGTTGAATGCGCGGTGCATCGATTTGAAATGAATACAATAATAATAATTATGCATAAAGCTTACTATGCATTCTGTATACTTGGCTTGTAATTAAAACCGTATCACCCGTGTTTCTGACTAACTAAGCGTTTCGTAATTGGAAACTATTTACAGAGTGCTCCAAAAACAAGTTGAAACATGTATTATTATAATTTAGATACAATTTCCTATAGCTACTAGGGCGTCATAGCATTACTATGATATCTACTTCTAGTTAAATTAACGTTGGAACCTACATAATAAGAGGTAATAACACTATTAAAAAAAACAAGTTTTTATACCAGTAAATTAAACTTTATTATTACTTATGTTCAAAATTACATAATTGCTTATATATTAGGCAAGTTCTAACATTATTCTTTAAAATACAATTACATACTTAAGTACACACATTATATAAAAAAAATCTTATATGAATACTAAAGCTAATTTTCGTTTTTGTAAAAGATTGAATAACTGCCCCAGGCTTTTGTGGACACTTTATCTCTAGATATTAATCGCTTGTCATCGTTACTGGACAATGCCACTTTACTAACTTTCTGTGAATATATTTCGTGTTTTATTGATTTGAATAATACCTGTGATTTTTTCATCACTTCTTTTTCATAAAGTGTTCTCCTGTAGTCAGACAGATGCAATTCGTTAACTACCGATTTTTTCACACCTTTTGCTTTTTTAATTACACTGTCAGTGGTTTCAACACAGTAGAGCTTAGAACGGAGTCCTACAAATTCAGTAATCAAATTTCCACCCATCTCGTCTTTGAAAAGTCCTGGAACTTTTTTGTTTATTAAAGGAAGGTTATGAATGTTATTTGGAGGATAATTACTGGTGTCAAAATAGGCCAAAAAAAATTGTTTTAAGTCTTCATAAAAATCTTTGGTTTCGATATGATAGATAAAACTGTCAGTGTCCGTGTAACACATTTTGATGCGATTGTCATAGATCGGTCTAAAAACCGAGTAATGAAAGTCATACATATGGCTTTTTGACAGTTCAAGCACTGTAAAGCCTATATAAATGGGTTTATCTAGCACAATGCGATCTGACGTTAATTGAACTGCTACTAAATTTTCTGTGAAGACAGATGCACTGTGAAAGTTTCGGCTTGCAATCAACTGGGCAGCAGAGCTTTTCTTTTTTGTAACATTTTTCGTATCTCTCCACTCATTAACTAATTTAACAGTTACTCGGTTTTCGTTGTTTTCAAGTGTTTTTCCAAAAATACTGTTATTCAGCAACTTAAAAAAGTCTTGTTCAAATGTTGATACCGCTTGTTTGCGTAGAAGTGTATTTAATTCGATGTACTTTTTTAAATATGAGCCTTGTCGAAATTTGATCACTCTGTGAATCTTTTTTAATTCTAAGCCGTGTTTCAAACAAGTTTTTAAGTGAACATAATGAATGACGTAAGAGTACTTGTCATACAAATTTGGTACAAGTTTTTCGGTTTTTCCGCCTGGGGGAATGCATTTTTCAGGACAGAATGGCAGATCGTTATGTATCTTATGCAGTTTTCTTGGATAAGCCAAATCAACTTCGAGTATGTATCCATACGCTGAATCGTCTGGGGTTTGAATAACATCTAGTGAATCAATTTCCTCTTTCTCCATAAAAGAGAAATCTGACAGAGGCAAGTGCTGAGTCATCGACCAACCGTACAAATTATTTATGTCACAAAAAAACACGAACGAATCTACTTTGGACGGATCGTAATCAGCTAAGTATTTGTTATTAGCCTTAGCATGACGATGAGAACACATGCATATGCCCCCTCGTATCCCATTCTGAATCATTCTTAGCATAGACAAATCATCGAGAAGTTCCAGTTGTACTCCTGTCTTCAAAAGCATCGCGTCAAATGACAGACTTGGTGTCGTTAGATAAAAAGCTGGATCAAGATTATAATGTCGCTTACATGTTTTCCTAAAGTTTTCAAATATATCTGCCAGTAACAGAACATCTGTTTTTAGATACAAATCTGTGTATTCCCCTAAATCATATAGCTTGAATTCGGACCAAACTGATTTCGCATGTTCATAATCCTCATCAGATATATGTTCGTTAGTTAAAGAACTATGAAAACAGCCTCTGGGAGGGAGGCATCGTTCATCGTAACGTTCCCACTTATCCATGTATTCATAAGGATAAATGCCTTTACGAGATAGAAGTTCAAATTTTTTATCGTCTTGAAAAAAGTCATGTAATATGTTGAAATTATTTTTATGCAATGTATTTGCTAGCTTGTCTAAACTAGTTCCCAAGAATTTCAACGAATCAACAAAGCGAAGTTGAATTAACGCGTTTTCACCCACAGAAATTACTTTCGTAAAGGATATATAGTTTTCCTTCGTTTTAGCAATGATCTTAATAGCACCAGGCGCTTCGCCTAATTTTTTAATAAACAAATGACAGTCATAGCCGGCCAAGTTATGAAAAAATATGGGCACAAATGATGGGCGTTTGAATTGCAAATTACAAATACTATGCGCTGCGCCACGATAACGACCAGTGATATGGCAGTGGTCTCGAACTTTGTCTAAAAACAGAAAGTGGTCGCAAATATGACAACGAGTGGCATTTTGATAATCTACTGCATCACTATCATTGAAAATCATTGGAACATTATTATTTAAGACTTTGTGTATGGTCTTCATGTCTTCAAATAAGCATTGTATAAATTTATTAACACAATCAGGACCACGATGTGATACAAAGCGATTCAAACTGTCATCAACGCAACATACAATGTAATATGCAAATGCTGCTGGCGTGTGATGATTCAATGTTGAGGTGTTTCTTGAATCTACGATGCCATGTTTTTTTTCTAGTAATGATTCAAAATCTGCATATATTACGAAAGGCACATTTTGCTTACGTTCAAAGTGTTTAAATTGAATCACTGAACCCTTCTCGGGTAGCACAGTGACCACACCACTACACAAATGGTTGTCTTGGTCCTCAGACTTACTAAAAAATACCAAACATGTTTCACAAAAATGTAACTTTCCATGATGTCTAGTTAGTTGACTCCTTACAAGTTTTGGTAAATTTTTAATTAAACAGTAATGTTGAACACCTGCTCTGTTCTCGAGTAAAAGTAAATGAATGGTCTTTCTAGAAGAATTTCTATCTATCTTTGATTTATACAAAGGGCCTACTACAGTGTTGTTTTTTAATCCAAACACAATAAAAGCTAGTTTTGGATTATTTCTTTCGAATATTTGTATGTCCGAGAACGTTACTGGAAACTGTATTTCGTTTATATTAAATACTTGCCTAAAGTCTGGATACGACGAAATTCTTTCGGGATGAGACTTTGTTGGATATAAAGCAGCTGTCACAGACCACATAAAACAACAGTCGTCTTTATTTTTAATGTTCAAACACGCCTTTTTATTTTTGATTTTTTGCGGTAGCTCAACGTACGATGAACCGCGCAATGGTTCATATTTATTGACGTTAATTTCTAAATGACAATTGTGCAAAAAAGACCAACCGGAATCTCTATGTTCAAAAGATTCTATTTTTTCTTTTACAGAAGTTACAACGTTTGAATAATATTCATCGAAATTAAAGTTTTTGTACAATACAATATTTTTTGTCAAAAACGATTTCGATTCCTCTGTGTTATTTTTGAACAAGAGAAATTTACCAAAATATTCAAAGTTGATTTTAAAGCAAATATATTTATCGAGACATTTATATAAGAGAGTTTTAATTTTGTTTTGAATTGAATAAAAAAACGCATCAACAGATCCAAGATCACGTTCGTCGGCTATAACCCTGTACGTTGCGATGCGATTACGAAACGCCGACGATACAATGTCAATGTTGTCGTCATATTGTTCCGTAAAATGTGCATTTTGCTTGTGAACACGACTTCTTAAATGACCCACCCAAGACTTTGAGGCCACGGATGCACTGCACACTGAACAATAAGGCATATTTACAAGTATTTATGATATTAGCCTAATTCACTCGTGTCAAAATCTGTTCTTAACTAACGCTTACCTATAAAATAACTAACTGCCGTATTTTAGCCTCGTGGGCCAAGTAGTTTTCGAGATTACTTAGAACATCTTTACTTCTATAAAATGGGTTATGCAAAGCCTTACTTATCTAATACTAATATTTATTTATATACTTAATATAATAACTAATAAAATAAAAAGGGAAGTAATATTTTTAAATCTACGTAAAAAATATTAAAACTAAAAACCCAATTATATTATTTTTTTAAAATTTACATATCTAAGCCTATAGTGCATAAATAAATCAGTCTTTATACACTACAGGGTCCGCATTTTTGAACATGCCATAGGCATGTTCAATAAAGTTTTGCAGTTTCTCCCACGGCGGGGAGCCCTCGCTACTCTGCAGCTTTATAGCTATTAAAGCTTTTTTATACAGCTTGTCTGGTGGTGTCGACTGGGTATCCTCACTATTATATATTTTGAGGTCTATATAAAAATCGCCCTCAAGCTGAGCAGCTCGCCGCTGCCTGCCGGCCGCCACCCGGCTGGTAAAAGACGAATATATTTTCTTGCCGCGCCCTCTTCCTTCTGTCGCCTTTTCCTCCTCTTCTAGTATTTTAAAAATACTTTTCTTCTTTGATCTGTAACAATAACATGAGTTATATCAAGACTATTTTTCACGTACAAGAAACGGAAACATACACGTTTAGTTGAGACAATTATAAGCAATCCGAATATATACTAAAGTAATTGACTATGGCATTATTATAAAAAATAAAATACCAGGAAACAAAACATAAAGCTTGCTCATACAGCGATAAAATGCTTAAGCAGAACAAACATTTACTTTGATCTATGTTATAAACTCTCACTAGAAAATTAATAATTTTACATACAACTTTTTGACATAAAACTCTGCTGAAAAAACTTTTAGTGTTTATACGCTAAAGGTAAGAACTCATAAAATGAACAACTTTCAACAAAATCAGATTATACATACCTCAAAGAAAAACTATATACACTTTACCTATATGTATTTACTAGCAACTTCATACTCAGAAAAAATAGCTTTCTATTGATGAAAGAATTTTAAAATTAGTCAAGTAGTTCTCTAATTGATCCTCTTTACAATATTATTAGTATAAATAGAAGAATAGATATAGATAAAAACTTACTGCTTCACAAGCTCCTTTTTTTTCTCCTTGTCAGCGCCGTGTTGTCCTTTTCTTTTTCTATCTGGTTTTTCGTCGTCTTCAGAAATGTGTCTGAAAAGTATAAAAAAACATTTACCAAAGATAACTATATAAAAAAAAACGTTTATAACTCTACAAGTGACGAGTATAAAATAAATCCAAGTGACAACCTTATGATAGTAAACAACCGACTTAAATTCGGCAAGCGCCTATACATTTTTCAACTCTCTTGATTTATAAACCAATCTACTGCACCAATTATTCGATAAAAAGTATACAGTATTTTGAAACACAGAGAAAGGAGGAAGCCTTTTTTTTATTTAAGCCAGTTAATAATTGTATAAGTTATTTGTAAAATATATTGATATCTTAATCAATAAGCCATAACTGAGTTGTTTAATAATAAGAAAATATTCCGAACGGATGGACTGATATGGGTGAAATTTGGTACCAAGGCAACTCAAGTCCAGGATTAACACATTGGCTGCTTTAGTATTAATTAAAGTAATTAAATAAAGTTTACCCAAAGAGTTCTTCGATTTTTGCAAGCTTCGCCGGCTTCGACGAAGTGGATTTCCCTCCCCTTTTTTTCTTTATCGGCGCCGAAGGCAGCGACGGAGGCACGCGGGCACACGCCGAAGAAGAAGACGAATCGTACTCGCTTTCAGACCTGGAAAATAACAAATACAAATATAAATTTCAGTTTCTAACAAAATCGGAACCACAAATAATCAATGTATAAAAAACTGGTTATTACTATACTCACAGTTACTTACATTTTTCGTTTCACTTTTGTTTCTTCTTCACTGGTTCACTTGAATTTTCCTGATGAGACTGATAATTCTGTCTCAAAAACGAAGCATTTATGTAAATCAATAATGCAAAATTTGCACTTCAACTCAAAATCATAAATCAGTTATGTCGCTTTTACGAATCACGCAAATCTAAGCTCTATTCGTATCCCGATAAATTATAAAATAAGACTCATATTGATACCTGATCAGTCACATTTCTATAAAAATACATTAAGAAAGAGACACAAATACTAAATTTCCCGATCAAGCAATAATTTATTACATTAACTTTAATACTTACAACAAAAGCAATATGCACCGCTTCCGCGAACTTGAACCGATGGCGATGGCGAGGTACTTACTTACTTACCTACTATCGTATTTCATTACGCGATGTAAAGCTTGCTCATTGTTAGTGCTAAAGTGTCTGTGCCAAGTTCTTTCTTTCTCACGGTATAATTTAAATTTATTAGTGTTACTTTTCGTAAAAACTACATGTAAGTACCTAGATACATACTCGCAGGTATCCAAATGTTGTTTTTGTCACACACACACACACACATATATATTGAACCGACTTCAAAAAGAGGAGGTTCTCAATCTTTTATGTGTGTTTCCCGGTTTAAAAAAACTATTTTGTTATTTCCAGTTGGTCACATATAATTGTTATTAATTCAGCGCAGAAGTAGTTTGGTTTTTAAATCAAAATAAAAAAAAAACTGCCGAAATTTTCAATTCGGTCTATAACTTTTTTAAAGTACTACTTTTATTTGTTGCATACATAAAATAAAGACTTTTTATAACATTTAAATATACCTATATAAATAGTAAATAGGCTACTGTCGACGGTGGTTGTTTAAGAGCATTATATTTCATATATATTTTACTAATCTATGATTTAAAATATTTTATTAATTTATGAAAATGTAAGTGTTAAATTTGGCTTTAAATATTGAAATATTTTAAACCACAATATAAAAAATAACATCAGAACCTATGGTTAAAAAAAAACACCCTATGACTAAATTATTGGTATTGCATTTTAACGATGTTGTAATTTTTATCTTAGAATCTTACATAACCTTGTGCTATATCATCAGTTTTTTCTAAATATAATAGAAATGTATAAGTTTGTCTTGCTCACTTTTGTGCAGTCGGAGAGCCTGATTCAAAGCTGAACATGAAATTTCGTTTGTAATGGTTACCTCCAGCCAATGAGGTTATACACATAGACAAGGCAATTTGTGTTATGGAGTGCCTGAGCCAAATCGTGGTTTAGAACATGATGTGTACATATCGAAGTTTCTAAGGGTATCTCGAACCAATCTGGTCATATCACATTGCTGCCGAGTCTTTTTGTGTATAGAGGGCCTCAGCCTAACGTGGTTTACAAACTGTATTTCTAGGGGTTATCTCAAGCCAATAAGGTCGACTTTGTAACACTTGTGAGTTTTGTTCAAAACTTTATACAGAACGGGATATAGCTGGAAATATTAAGTTCGTGTCAATAGATATCATAAAATCATAAGTACCAGTAATTTATAACTCAACAATGTCTTTAAATGCATTTGCTTACTATATTGTTTATGTACGAGAATGCAATTTCGCCACCGTTGATAAACGCTTTGTTACAATTTGATCGGAATGACTTTGCTCGAATAAGTATCTATGTAAAACATTTAAGCACACAATTGTAGTTTAATTCTTTAACAATCATGACAAAGTGAAATTGAACAATCTTTATCACAGCGAGTGAAACGATCGGAGCAATGAATTTATGTGAGTATGTATCAAATATTTAGAGTAAAGCTGTGTAGGGTATTATTGGGCAGGTGTATCACACCAAGCGAGTGGAACGAGCGGTGCGAGTAAAACGAGCGGGTGGGATAGAATGCCCAATAATACACTACTGTTAATTTTTGATTATCAACATAGTTAAGTTATAATCGAGTTGCAACAATACAAAATAATCAATGGAGTAAGGTGCTGCTTTGCGAAAATCCAAGATTTTCTTTAACGACTATTTTTTCAAGCGAGCGCTTGAAAAGTCTACATCTCCTAAGGATCCATTGTGCTAAGGCGAAACACGTGTCGAAGAAGTGGTTGAGAGTAACCACACCATAAAGACAATAATATTTTTCGTTTTCCACGATGCCTCAAACAAAAAAATTTCGTTAAACAACAGCAACAATACAAAATGTTTTTTCTTGTAGTTATTTTTTTTTGTGAAATTCGACGGTGTTCTAATTCATATTCATATGAGAGAGCAATATGCTTTTGTTAACGTCTGAACTCACCCTTACCTATTATGTAGTTTCATGAACATAGAATTCACTTTACGAGTGTGTAACAGAATATATTATTTACATAACTGTAATTAAAAGTTATATAGCAAATAAAAATAAGCACCGTTATCTGAATACATAATCATCAGGTGTCCACCGCCTTTACGTCAACTAACAGGGGTTACTACCATTTTAATGAGCGGCCAGGCACTAAACTAGAACGCGCATTGTGAGGACAGGTTACGACCTAATAAAATAATGTAAGTGACATTCGAGTACTGTAATACTGACTTTTAGTAGTGCCCTTCTGGGCATTAGCTTAGATTAAGGTTGTGACGTCGTAGAAGATTAGGTTGGGAAAGAGTTAGGTCTTGTTTCACCGAATACTCTGAGTTTTCGTGGTTTATTTTTCTTTAAGTATCTACTTTATTTGCAAATACGGTTCTCGTCAAAAAAAAATATATAAATACCTACTAAATTATATTTTAGTAAATTTATGACGATAACAGCGTCTTTATGTACTTATTACGAGTTTACAAATTTAATTTGATATTATGCTACAAAATAATATATGCAGTTACAAAATCACAATTTCGTTCGACATTCCTATGTACCGCGATAATGGTACCAGCAACCATAAAACCATCACTTTAAAAGAGTAAAGCATGGACTTAAGGAAAAGACTAAACTGGTAGAGTATGAAGAGTAAAATACCTATATAGTAAAATAGCATAATAATCAATTTCAAAACTATTCAATGTCATGATAGGTACCAGTAAACAATTAATATATGTAGTCAAATCGAAATAATAATATCTTAATCTGGCCAACGGCGGGTAAGTATTCCAGAGAGATGCTCAATTTTCGCAAGGAGCTTTAAAAATCGTCTGAAACGGCAACACTTCCCAGACCCCACGTACATTCGAAGCGCTAAGCGCTCGATAAAATTAATAGTCGAAGAGGGGCGTTTATACAGAATCTTTTAAATAAAGTTAGTACGTGATCCTTCCGCGCCCGACGTTGCCAAACGGCAGCACAACAGATTTTTATAATGCTCTGTATTGGTAAGAGAGGTCTGGACCTACGCCAATTCGGCCATCGATTTACAAGTTCACTTTATGTTCCCGGATACTTTTCGTGGACAGCACGCGGGGTGCTTCCGTTGTTTCATATTTCATTTAACGCGCGTAGGGTGCTGTAAGTAGCTGTAATAAATTTACCATTTTCATTTCGAGTAACAATAATGTAGTCTGCCTCTTTATGTTAGGTATTAAAGTTCCAAAAGTGCAATGTTTACTAATTAAAACAATACTTTCATATATTTTTCAAAATGTATACAATTTACAGAAGTACCTAATACGGAAGCGCTATAACTAATTTCATTCAAAATTGAATTATAATAATATAATGTTATAAATTTGTCTGAATAGTACATAAAGTGTCTGCTAGCTCGTCACGTATATGTGGCATAAACAAAATGCTTAATGAATCAATTAACTCTAATGAAAGCTAAATCAAGATATGAAACCTAGCAACTTAAGCAAGAGCTATCTATTTCCTTGCTCTTAAAGGTTTCATTCAGGTTCATTCATGCAATCCGTATGGCTCACACACACTGGTTTCAATAGCGGAGTGGCATTACGGGTTTCCTTTCAATTTGCGTGATGCTTCTATGTAAATATGCTATGGTAGAACCCCGGTGGGTTCTCAAAGGAGCGGAAACGTGTTAGCTTCGAATTATGGATATACCTTTGAGATTCTGAATAGGATTTCTATGTTCGTTTTAAAATTATAATATTATTTGGATATTAATTCGTACTCGTTTTTTTCCTTCAATCTTTAGCATGTTTGATTTTATCTATACCTATCTAATATATAACTTCTATATTGATGAGGTATCAACGTAGAGCCTAAGCTGCTGAAGTTAGAGAAATGAAATTTGAAGGATATATTCATTAAAGGGCGTAGAGGTGTATTAAGAAAGAATTTTCGTCAAAGTTTGAAACTTCTTTATATTCCATTTCGTTTTGCGTGCAACGCCGAGGATGGAAACTTCTAGTTACTATTATATTTTTTAAATAAGGCAACACAAATAAATATATTTTATATACATAATGAGAATATTATACTGGCATGTAGTGTTATTTTTCAACTCAACAAAAGTTCAAATTTCACTGCCATGCCGGTACTATCTTTTACTAAAAAAAATCTCTACAAAAGATTAATTTAGGCCTGTCATCTTGGGTAGAGTAGCAGTCGCAAGCGTCTGAATAATGAATAGTGCAGGTGACCCGCATAAGTGATAAATATTTTCACTTTATGAACAAAGATTTTTTACATGGAAGAAGGATTAAGACATCGAGGGAATAAATTTCCCTCATACCAACCTCAGCATTTAAATATAGTACTTGGTTTTACTCGTGTACCTTTGTTACGCAACTCTTTCCAAATCCTCAGCTCGCGAACCTTTTACCTCATTTAATATCACGTTACTAGAAGTATATCTTCTTAAACGGCATTTACGTTACACATTCCGTGTAATATGTTCAGCGTGTTTAACATAATTATCTTACGCGGTAATGCTCGAAATCGTTCACGTCGCCTCGAAACTCGAAACTATTTGTTGAGATCCGCAAATAACAAGGTAATAACAGTAAGTGCTTTCACATGTAAGATTCCTCTAAGACTCTGAGTATTCGGGAAACGGTACGTTCGGTAATGTAACCGTAATTAGAGTGGAGGATAAAAACATTTTAACTTGAGCTGGCGTGCGGAATAGCCCGTACTTTAAAGCAGGCGAAATAGGTTAAACCATGCCTACAGGATAGGATTTGGAGAATTTTAAACTTAGTTTTGCAAAACAAATGCATATGCAATTGTAGCTTAATTTAAAGCTTTATTAATTAGATATAAGTTTTTCTCATCCTCGTAGCTCCCCACGAGACATATAAATAATCTACATAATACACAAAATATCCAGGTTTCCCAACAAAATTTTCCATTCAAACTTATGTATCAAAGCGAAGGTGCTGATCACTAAGTCCCGAAGGCTCTCATTTTTCAAATAATCAACAAATAAATAACTAATTTACATAGGCATTTGCAATCGTGGACACCAAAGAAAAACATAAAAATTATAGACGTTTACATTTTTGTAGACCATATTTTGTTATTACCAGTGATTAGATAGATTTAAGGAAAACGTTCATTTTTAAACAGATTATTATGGCATTTCATAGAAACGGTGCTTTCAATTTCTCAAAGCTCTGGGACGCCTTTGCCAAAGCTATGTCCGTTTTTGGAGCAACGAGTTTTGTGGGTGCTTGCTTTCAAGCTAGTTTCTTAGTGATTTTAAACTTCCATTAAATTTCTTTAAGAATAAAATGTAAACAGGTTGAAAAAGCAATTTTACAGTCATGAAAAATTATAGGGCAGTTTCACAATATTACATGTAAAATATAAGTTTAAGTACCTAAAGGTAGTTTAATTTAAATGCAGTTAAATTAACTTACCATGGTTACTGGTTTAAAATAAATAGATTCTAATTGTAACCTTAGAATTATTGAGTGATTTGACTTCCCCAAGTTTTTGTATGTTAGAATTTTCTTACATACAAAGTTATGTTATTACGTCAGGACAACATCAAAATCTTCGAATTCGTTGTCGAGTGCCTATCAATAAATTAAGCAATTACAATTACAAGACTCTTTTGTTGTATCTTACTTAATATAACGTCATAGAATAAATACAGCAAAAAACATTAAAGGTGGTCTTATCGCTAAAAAGTGATCTTGTTCCAAACTGCATTTGTAAGAACAATCACTGAATTTATATTAAACTCCAAATTGACATAACAAAATTCATTTACAACACATCTGCAATACGTATAATACCAACAACCCAAATCCAGCACTATGATTACAAAGCGTACGCAAGATTAACCGTTTTACGGCTGACCGGGCATAGATCATGGGATTAATGTTCGCACGGCGATTCCTAACTACCACGCGGCGTGATGGCAAATATTATCCGGGACAACGGACCTCTACTGCAGAGGCACCAATGCATAGATATTATGAACAAATGGACTGAAAATTCAAGACAGTACGCAGGTACCAAATTAGTTTATTTTCATTGATTGTTTTTTAACTTCGACTCAAAAACGACGGAGTTTTACACGTCTGACGTATCTATGGGTTTGTGAATATATCTGTAGCATCGTAGCTACCGGATGACCCGATTTTGATTTTGTTTGAAAGGTGCATTAGTCGCATAGATGATAACAAAATTTGCTTAGTCGGGAGTGTTCTTAGTGAGTGTGGAATGAAAAACTACTTACTAAACTACTACTTGAAAATTAAAATACTATACAATACCGAAAATAACGGTTCCGTAAAAGATACTACATGAGTATCCAAGCATTGCGTCTTACCTGTAAAGTGGGTGAAATTATAAAATATAAGTGAAGTGTAACCCACCACATTAATAATGTGGTAAATATCTGATATTTAATTTTCACTCATATTCTACTGTTGTTTATTGTATTACTCTGGGTTTGGTATAAAGAAAAATTAATGCATGATAATATATGATTAAAATCGGCTACAGTTATTTAAACTTTGCAAACTATTTGATATTGACGCCACTTTCTTCGACAAATGTTTTCTACGTTAAATCACGTGATACAATCTTCAATACAGCTTGTCTAAAAGTTTGTTAAATCCATATAAAAATTGCGTCATGCGTTGTAATATAATTTTGAAACCAATGCAAATATCCAGAACCTACAATTCAATGTGTTACCGGAGCACCATTAGCGTTTTGTTGCAAATGTTACTCCAAGGGCCCACCATCAGAGACTTAACAGATATCTACGTTGCTGAACTGCCTAACAGAAAGAAGCTAGCTGTTAAGCAAGTTGAAACACACTAGAGAGCTAAAGCTTTCTAGTACTGCTGCTGTAACGAAATAATTTATGATTTTAAAGAGTTAAATCGAAATCAAAACAAAGAGTCACAAATAAGTGGTTTAGACTGGATTTTAATTCCAAAAGATTCCTCTTGTCCTGACTATCCTATATATACTTTTTGAGATATGTCTAGGTGCCACAGGCGAGGAGTAATTCAAGTGGGGAGAAATTGAGTTGGGAACTATATCGAACCTTTGGTTTTAAAGGCCATCCTAGCCTGTTGCTATTGGCTGTCCTTTTTTAAGGCTAGAGTTATTTTGAAGCACACTAATTGTGCTATCGCTAAAATTTACCTGATTGTGAGAGAAAATATTTGAAATCTAAATAGAGCGCGATGACATTATATTTTCTAACACTCTGTAGGTAAAACCAGGTCTCTGCACTTTGTGATATGGCCGGCACACGCGGTATCAGCACGACAAATTGATTGAAGTGTATTATGAGTGGACACCTGCATAGCTGAGAGCACAGTTCAGCTATTGAACGATGCGTCGTCGTAGTCCGTGACCAACAAAATTTGTATTGAGTAGACTTTATGACACAAAATACACAACATTTTTCAATTAAAAACCCAAACTACTGGACCAATACAATATACGATATAAGGATTGTCACTTGCGGCACGCGACAATAAAATATAATATAAATAAATTTCAAATATTGAATCCCTATTTGACCTCTTTAGGAGATGAATTTCCAAAAACTCTTTCTAAGTACACCCCTACACTTTATAACCAATACACCCTCTAAATTTCATGTCTTTCTGTAAAGTAAAGTAATATTTATTGACCTTTAAGTGACGTTCGTTACACGCAAGTCTTCTTACATTCAAATTCATAATTACTTAAAAAAAATAACTTATAAATCTCATTATGATTGCTTTGTTATATTTTATAATTTTATAATATAGTACCATCATAAAATATGATTAATACGAGTAACTAAACACACGTGCTTTTTACACAAGAACGTTGATTCTACTCGTACAAGCTGCATTCACATATATTCGCTGAGTTTATAAAAAGGATTACTTTAAAAAAAATATTTAAATTTTTGTTTGAATGTAATAAAATTGAGAACCATTAAACTATTAGGTATTTGTTGTACATCGGTATTTTGGCATAAAGCCCCTGCTTCTTACATTTAGCTAATTCAGTGGTGCTCTGGGTTTTGACCTATCTGTGTGTCACTCAGGACTTACATACGCTTTTATATATTACACATATCTGGTTACAGATGAGTATAGCCTTTCAAATAAGAAATTATTTTATCATATAAGACTTGGAATTTCTAAGACAAAGACTAACACATGGAAAATATAGTCGGATTCAGAGTGTACCGCCTGCAAAATAAAAAAACTGTGTTTTTTTTTTCTTTTTTTGGCACTAATCTTAGTTATTTATATTTTTCTTCAATTTAAAAAGGGTTAAGTATGATTTCATAAGCTAAATATGCTTAAAAATGTAGTATTAAAAAAAAGTATTTTAGTGTCGCTCATGAAAATAACTGGAAACTATAATATGGGCAAAGACTGACCGGATATAAAAATAAGACTTTACAGGTAAACATTACCTGGAGAGGCACGCTTTTGCACTTTGTGGGATAGCCTTAACACCTGCGACTCCTGGCCAGCCCGTATATCTATATATTTTATAGTCGTATTTGAAGCCTGATATTTTCAATAGCAATAGCTCGAGGTACACAAAGCAAACAGTCTACTGAATAATTATACTTAAACAAATGAGAAAAATACTCATATCTTGCTCTTGGCCGATTCATTATTTAATATAGATACGCATTCGGTGGTTTTATCGCTAGAAGAGATCTGCAGGCCTATCGGTTAGAGTTAGGCAATAAAGAGGTAAAAACAAGAGCAAGGAAACTTGGTTTTGTTTTGTCAATTCGCCACTTCAACGATTTCAAAATGAACCCAAGTTTGCTTGCACTTATTTTGACCTCTTTCATGCTTAACTCTAACTGATAGACCTGCTGTTCTATGAAATAAAAAAAATGTCATGACATGATTAATTATTTGTGCGATATAAGCGTGACGAGTTTACCCATGATAACAAAGCTATAGTTATAATTTGGGCATTGAGCATTAGTTTCAATGTTTATAATATACATACTTAAAATATTTACAAAAATGGCACAAAATCCATCGTTTCAAATATCTTCTCTTTGATTCATGTTGCTGTTCAGTAAAAGGAAAACTGCAGAAGACAATGTCGTTAGAAAGTATTTTGGACGGATTATAATGAGTCTTGTGCTTAATTATCAGTCCATTGACTACTTTCTACTTCCATTATCCAAAAACCAAGAGAGTAGTGAAATTTAATTTTCCCAGTAATGTTTCAGGTACTCGTGAAACATTGCGTTGCAATTATGAACTGTCTGTAAAGTTAATGAGTCAATTTGTTCGGTTCTGAAAATTATGCGGATGATTAAAATTTATCTTTTACCTGCAACTCTGGAAACGGAGTAAAAACTTGTTCGTTGTTTCATGACATGTAGCAAGAGAAAAGACAGTTCCAGCCGAAACTTTCACTTGTTTTGTTTATTATATTTTGATTTTAAGAAAAAGTAATTCTCAAAAGAAATTTACATTTCGCTTATATGAGAAAATAATACTTAAGTAAATCTATGTTTCAACACAAATTTAAAAGTAACTTATGTTTAAATTTATTGTACAAAATAAATTGTCTTGTGCTAAAAATATAAATATTTACCTTACTTCTCTTTAAAATATTCATGTTAAAAAAGTAGTAGTCTGACATGGTGGTGGCTGAATCCTATAAAATTAAAATTTTAATAACAAATTGACAGCACACCAAGCGACTAACTAACTGTAATACTCGTAAGTAACTAAGGTTCTTTATAAATGGTAGATACTTTATAGTTCGTTCATGTTCTATATTATGGATAATTATATTTCTTGTTTTAATCAATATTTTATGATAGACTAAGCTGTCACCCGCGACGTTGCCCGCGACATAAAAATGGAATTTAAAGAAGTTTCAAGATTTTACCCACTTTACCCCCTTAGGGTTTGAATTTCCAATATCCCTTATTAGTTCACCCTTACGCTCTAGAATAAATACATCCACCCAATTTCAAGTCTCTAAGTTCAGCTGTTAAGACTATGCGTTGATTCCTAGCAAAAATCGTAACTCTTATATATACAACGTGTAACAGTTTGCAAAATTTTGTTTTACAATAGATTTACTTTGATGTGTAGACTAATCCTTAGTATTATCACACCTTTCTGTTACACGATAGATTTACCACAACAATTGAGAACGAATAGAAAAATAGCCTTCTACCTAATAATGAAAATACGTAGCTCTAAAAATAACTTTTAAGTTAAGTTGGCCGGTTTATTAAAATTCTGAGCTATTTAATTATTCAAAGGCACCTGACGGCTGTCCAATAAAAACTAGCCAGTCTTGTTTGTTTTATGTTCACTGCCTCGTATTTCGGAATCATTTTGAGATTTAAACTGGCGATGGCGGGGCCATCAGAAAGGTAATAAAACGGTGCCGATAACGATGGAGTTAGGATTCTGAATACCAGAGAAACATTACCCCATGTAACGTGAAACATAACGGAAACTTCGGCATTACTACTAACTTAAGGTTTACAACTTTAAAAAAATATGTAGGAAAATATATGCTGTTCTATACCCTGGCAATCAAAAAAAATGTTTAGAATAAAAATTGGATATACGGATTTTTTGTAGAAGTAGAACATGTGATTATTACTGCATTTTTTTTTAAATTCTAATGATTATAATTTTTCATATAGCTACACCTATTAATTTCTAACCCCCATGCCGCACTAGCTAAGGTGGTTTTTACGACCACCCTGATGTCAACCCTCCTATTTCACATTGGACCCTTCGCAAAAATAATGGTCGGAATCGGTTCATACAAAAAACAAAAAGTAATTGAAAATTATTATATAGGTTTTTTGCTTTAAGACTATTATACATACATATTCATAAAAAATCAGTTCTTTTGATTTATAAACCAAACTACTTAACAGATTTTGGTAAAACTTATCCGAATCCAACTAAACAGTATTTTTACTTAAAATAAAAAATGTTTAAATAGGTTCATATATTTATGTATATTTCCCAGTTATATAAATTATTTATACAACATAATGTTTTTTGAAGTATATATGATAGATAAAAAATAAAACGAATAATTAGCTAAATTGATAACAACATTTTTTTAAGTTGCTTCTTAAGCAACTTCACATAAGACATTAGAAACACAAAAGTTACACAAATTTCCATTCACAGGTTGTGACTGGCCACTTTCGTAATTACCTCAGATACCTAACGAAGCGACCAGAGGCGGAGCAAATGATGCGTCGCAAGGACGAGGCGGAGTAAAGTAGGAGAAAATTGCCACAAGTTATGCAATCCCCCCTACGCACCATTAGCCTGGGAGCGGCCTGGGGAATTTAGCTCGGCGCTTATTGCATCGTCTGCAGCGGATTTATCCGGTAATAGCACTTTAGTATTGCACTAGCTGCGTACCGTTGTAATGTTGTACATATTGTACCTTTTGAGTTTGTAGAAAAATCTGTGATTTACATTTTAAACCTAACTGAAGTGAGCTTGCGGATCCTACTGAAGACTATCGGAATTTCTACGTGATTTATTCATCCAATAATATACTATACAATTTTCAAAAACAACGACCTATATGATACCTGATAATTTACCAACGACTGATAATTAACTAAATAAAACAAAAAGAGTCTTATGGGACTAAGCAACTTTTGTAAGTTTTCCTGCTAGATCTTTATTAACTGAATCAGCGTGCAGTTGCGAATATTAACGTGGCACAGGTTGTGGAACTGGCTGGAATGATCCGAGATGATGGCAAAGCTTAATGATGGCTTTATTCCCTGGGGCCCTGGAACAGCGTGTTATGGGACGCACATATTTTGTTAGTATATAAACGTTCAAGAAGTATTTGAAATTTATTAAGCTGTGCCCTGGCACAGTTACGCAACGAATGATATGCAATAGGTAGATATTTGTGTAAACGTTAACTTATTTATTTATTTATTTATAAAGTTTATTTTATCTATTACGCAAAATTGAACAGTGTGTTATTTTATTCATTTCATAAACTATCTACCTACAGTAAGATCTATCTCATATAAATAGAAGTTTCTAAAAAAATCTTCTTACTTTTATTTCAACAATCGACATTCACAAAGTTTGTTCATCCTATTTATCATTTAGACTGTCCATCGTTGTTAAAGGATAACTAACTTATCCAAGCTCCAGATCTTACGGATCTGCCTACATTAGCCTTTTCAATCAAAATTTGAAACAACTGATGCCCTAAGGCTTCAGATTTGTCAAGAGCAAAGCCCTTTGTTTTGCTAAAGCAATATAGCGATACTGCTAACGATGACAATATTTAACTGTCGGCTTTCTTCACCTGATAAATTGCAGAGCTAAACTGACTTTTCGTCTCATCGCCTTTGTTCAAAGTAATTACCGAAAGGCAGGTAATGAAGCGATATTTCTTTGTTTAATAACCCCCTCTTGTCTTGTGTAAATTACAGTTGCGAGGAAATATGAGGCAGTCACAATAGGTAACACAAACTGCAGTGTACTATTTGAAAGCAGGCTTCGTTTTTAAATTTCAATCAACATGATTGAAACACGTGATTTGTGTTATACAAAAAAGATCTGAATTATAAATTGTATATGTATAAAAATATAATAAAGTTATGCACAACATTTTTTTGTGTTAGCTTCATCTATTCTATGAAAGAAACAACAATTACTATAGCCCAAAGATAATTTATTCTATAGAGATAAACTTTACCAGCGATCGTTACCAATAATCATAACGGCCAGACATATCCAAATTGCGAATATCTCATGAGCTTATGCTTTGTAAACTCATTTTATTTATTGTCGTCAAATGAATTTATCGATTTATTTTTATAAAATCTTCCTAAATAATTGTGTCTAACGTTTCTCAAAATAAAACAATAATGTCAAACTCCACCTGCCACAGCTTCCATTATAATTTTAGGATGAAGAGTTATTTCCCCATCGAGATTGAAAACTTTGGCGTCATCAATTATAATTAAAAATAAGTAGCAGAATTTTAAAGCAGAGCTCTATTAAAACTGTTTTCCTAACTTCGTCCGAATTGTTGCCAAGTTTGACACCAACACGCCTCTTTAATTCCACTTTTGGAGTTCCGTCACTTTGCAGAAAAATCGAATAACTTCAAACATAAATTATTACAAATGTTAGTACATTTGTATTCTGCTGACCTGCTGGACACGTGTATCTGACTGTGTGTGTTTATGACTGGCTGAAGTATTACTCCTACGCTGATCAGATTGCGGGTTGAGATATCTTTATATTCGAAGGATGTTTACTTTCTTCCTAAGACTGATAATATATTTAGTGTTAAAGTGACAGCAAAATTATTTGTAATCATTTTGTTTTTAGTTTAATTAGTTTTAATTACAATTAATTTTACTTTAATTGTGAATACTCGGGTAACTGTTGGATCTGAATCAAGATATGAACCTTTGAATGCTACTTGAAAAAATTTAATTAAAAAAAGTTGTTTTAGTTAAATTATAAGGATATCTGATTATTTGTGCATTATTATTTATTTTTTATTCGTAAGGTCCAAATATATTATTAAGTGGACAAGGTTTTAGCAAAATTATCATCCATAATTTATTCTTATATTTTTAAACCATAAATAGCTGTGATCGTAATCACATCACAACAACTCAAATTGTAGCAGTATTTTTTATTTCAGAATTAGGAACCCTTACTTCAAGCGTATCCATCTCAAACTTGATTGTTCCAGACTTTTACAATAAACTGAGAGTGGGGCATAATATTTTTACATTTTACGTTTCTTGTTCAGAAGTTTGGTAAGCCTACTCAAGTTGAATTGTTTTTATTCGCGTTCTGTACCGTAATTACCGTTTATTACCTTCTAGAGTACGGTATACTTAGAGTTGTAAATTATTCTTATAAGTAAGATAGATTACCTTCTTGTTACTAGACTAACTTTAATATGGTAGTCTCCAGACAATGCAACGAAGAAACTTTCTTTCATTTTCCAAAATTAAGATTGATTTAATTTTGATTATTAAGTACACTTTGTAGATTGTCAAATAACTCTTCTTGTAAACTTTGGACGATGCTAATGCAAAACCAATAGGTAATGTGTTTTGTACTATTTTGTTGCCTGCTTGAAGTTTCGTACACATTACGGAGTCCGTGATCAGAAAGTGATTGTAATTGTTATTTGTCAATCGTTTATATTAAATTTACTGCTTATTTGTGTTGTAGAAATTGTTTTATTACAATGAGTTCTGGTCCTGTAATTTATTTACTTGAATTCTATTAAAGCAAAATAAAAGAATCACGTTAAAAAATACTGCAAAACTTTGTTTTGCAAGTTATCCTGCTTCCAAAAAATATTAAAAATAATGCAGCTATACCCGTCTAAAATAAACATGAAAAGAAGCTTACTTCCTCAGTAACGGACATTGCATTCTCAAAGCCGTCTTAGAACTTTTCAACAGAAAAAATTATAAGAAAAACCGCTATGATGGTCTTGTTAAGATTTGAATTTCCCTGGTGAGCTTGAAGACTCATAATGAACAAGGAGTGGTCATGGACTGCAGAATAACTATAATAACTAAAATTATTAACTTAAACTTGCCCACTCAACAAGCATTTGGCTAATTTAAACTGATATTAAAAATGGAAAACGGGTTCGTTATCTCCAAATAATTATTTGTTCCTTATTACGCGGATATAGTTTTTAGACGTGGTCTTTATCTGTTGGTCTTTTGGATAAGAACAAAAGTTGCTCAGCGTGTAGTGAAGGGATTTTCGTCGAAGAACCAAATAACCAAATAAACAGTGGAAACAATTGGGAGCTTGTCGTTCGGAATTCTGTTCTAATGGAGGACTATGTTCAGCCGTAGACATCTTCTGACTGATGATGATGATTATAATGTTTTTTGAGCAATAATTTTAAGTATTAAAATCTAGGTCTGATGTGGTCATCGTCTTAACATTTTCTTATTTAATTTAATGGAAAATCTATGGATATATACTATTTGCCTGAATTCGACCTGTAAGTCAGTGTCCACCATTCCCCAAACACAATTACATACATAACAACATTTTTTGCAGCATCAACTGAAAGCTTCTTCTGCTGGACTCGGGTCTCCCTTATGAAGAGGGTATAGGCTACCACGCATGCCAAATTGCGGGTTGGGGAACTTTCACTTACCCTCGAATGCTTACAGATTCTCCGATCAGGATTCTTCACGACGCATTCCTTCACCATTCATTGCAAATGGTAATTAATTCTAATAAACTTATGGGTGGGAAACTCGAGAGGTGCATGCCTGAACCTGAAACGAACCCGCACCTAAGGTACACAGACTAAGCCACCTCAAAACTCCACATAGGTACTAACAGTCGAAAGAAGCTTTAGCTCGACTAGAAGCAGAAACGCATCGCTCGCATAGTTTTTAAATATCCCTCGCACCATACACCAGACAATGGCAGAGGGGAAAAAGTAAATAAGATTGTAGGTAATTGAGTAAAAGTACGCTTTATTTAAAACAGTAATACCTGGAATATGTTCATTTTGCTTGCATGAGGTTTCATTCTCTACTGCTTGAATTCACTGAAAATAGTCTACAAATGGAGAAAGCTAAAAGAAGTAAACCTGGACGATACAAGTCGGAATATAAAAGTGTTTTTTTTTAGTAAATTGATAATCCAAAGCAAAAAGTTTTCCACAAAATTTGATAGTATCGCCTACATTGTGATAAAAGAAGGCTTGTTAGTTAATCTGGGTTTAAACGAACGTGCTAACCCTACCTCTCAATTTTTAAAGTAAAATTTAATCTAAATATATCCAGCTGTTTTACTGAGACTACACATACACGTGCTTAAACTGAATTAAGTACGACATTAATGTGATCTGATATTTTTTTCAGCAGTCCATGCCCGTAGGCCACCTAAAATATTCAAATGGGTGTTCTGAAACCCAAAAAAAAACTAACATGTGTGTTACGGTCGGACCACAAGAATTAAACGTTGTCCTTGGTACAGCTAAGTAAACTAAGGTGAACAGGAATATTAAATCCCCGTGGTACACCCAGTAATTTTTAAGGAGGGCCACGAGTTGTAAAAAATGCCTCTAATACACCCAAGTAAACACTTTAGGACAAGGACCGGTTTTCTGCATCCGCCTAATCAGCTCATGTGGTTCATCAGCAACTAAGATGAACCACAGGAATATTAAATTCCCGTGGTACACCCAGTAATGTTTAAGGAGAGCCACGAGTAGTAAAAAATGTCTCTAATACACCCAAGTAAACACTTTAGGACAAGAACGGGTTTTCTGCATCCACCTAATCAGCTCCGTTTGCCTATAAATCAAGTCGACTCCGCTCTATTACGTACTCCGAACCACTAATATTACTTCACACATGAGTCTCACCCGCTCCCAGCCGGCGGGCTAGGCGTTCGCGAGAACTATTTGACAAATAATCAATCGGAAGTTTGACGGGTGCCGGGGGAAGTCGGGGGAAGCACGTAGGTTCGTTATCTCGTTCGGGATGCGCCGCCCGCGCCCCGCGTTCGTTCGCTTCACCCTGCACATTGCACGCGGAATTCTGAACCAGGATGTACGAAGAGCTTCACCATTTAACTGGCTACAATGTAACCTCCGAAACTTTAAAACTCTCGATAGACCAATGTTAAAGTATCACCACTGATTCAGTGATCTACTCGAATGTCGCGGAAGATAGGGAAGAATGCCTTTGCCCTGCGATAAGACGTGGACAATTTAATTATTAACAAAAATGTGATCTCGCAAAGTAGAGTTCTCCGCTAGAAAAACATTTCAATTGATTGGCGTGTGAGATTCACATTCAGATTATATCAGAGTTACTCGTATTTCAATGATTTTAATTTGCTTAATAACTTGTTGCATCTTCTAATCTCCTATAAAGCTGTAAAATGTTTCAAATAGCGTTAATTTGTCCGACACAGGTACCTGTAATGACTGTAACTCAAACTTTCTAGTTTCATCTCATCAAAAGCAAACTATTTCAAAAGCTCGTCACATTAGTCGTAGTTTCAGGAGGCGACGTGAATACCAGGACGTATTCGATGCAGCACCTGCTCCCAGTCTCCTAACTTTGCTCCACAAGTTTGCTTAAAGTATTACGAAATTTGAAGCGGACGCGGGCGTCCTAACTTGTCCCACATTATGTTTGTAAGCCTGATGAAATCGACGTTCCCTCAAACTTTCCACCTCGTTATTCTCTCTTGCAAAAAATTATATTGAACCATTTTTCGGCGCACAATAGAAATTCCTCGACGGACTCGACGCAAACTCACTTAGCTGTTTCTCAAAAACTTAGTCCGCTATGTTATCCAGAAATATATGAAATAGTATTTTACGAGGAGATTTTCTTTAACTCGCCAAAGATCAAAAGCAGTTTCAGCATTTTCTTTTCTGTACGTAAGGAACTACGGCGGATCACTCACTTAATTTTCACTCTAAATTCATCGTTTCACCGCTTTACGGCGGTATAACAATTAAAATTGATGAGTTCGGCTCTCGCTGCAGAGTTTTACGAGAAACGTGTGTGCGTATATCTGTTCAGATTACGAATTTCATATTAAATAAAGTGCAGTTTCGGGTAATTCGCGTCCCTTTTTCCATTTTTATCATAACCGACATAATGTTTATTGTATTTTTAGTGTGTGCAACTTGTTTAAACAATAGAAAGAACGTGTGCGTAATCAATACGGATGATTCGATTATACTCGTGTAGCGTTGTCCAATTTAAAATAACAAGCTGCAGTGGATGTGCATATGGGCATAATAAAGGCAGGGGTACGTGTCATCGGCGCTTGCGAGCTAATCGCAGCGGGACGGTTGATTGCATGGGCGGTGCGGTGTTTTCTTTTTTTGCGAGAAGCGTCGGAAAACTGGCTTCATTGAACAAAGCAACTATCGCTGAGCCGGGATTATTGAGCCAATTTAATTTGAGCGGAATAAGCTTTTTGATGCTGCTCTAATGAAGGAAGCAACTCGCGAGAGCTGATTGGACGCATACTGACTGGGCTATTGGAGCCACTGCGCTTGTCATGACGTTTCTACGTTTAGAGATTTAATGAAGCGATGGCAGCAATTATTCAGTATTCATCTGATATTTCTCTACTCATTGAGTTTTAGTCATATTTCGTAAACTTTAATATTTACGTCAGATAACCGAAACCATGTTATCAATGTTTACAAATTTGAAAGAAGCTCGCCTCATTTCATATCATCACCTAACGTAACATTTTCGCCCAGCTACTTACATCGCGACGAAGAAAAATCTCCGCCGCTTTTTTATTACATCACTCAATCATGTTACGTCACTATCTCACATTCCGGTCGTTTGGAAAGCGGTTAAGATAAACCGGGGGTTTAAAAAATAACGTTCAGTTACCGCGGTCGCCTTCAATAAATCATGGCTACCAACCCCACGCCCTCTGTCAGTGCTGTGTGAAAACTCGACAAAAACACCCCCTCAAAATGTCTGGAACCGGACCCACCCTTGTAATCGCCAGATAATGGATGCAGATTGAAAAATCATCCGTGCTGGCGTTAAGGGGTAGCTCACACAAATTTTTTGCATACATAAGTTTGGTCGAAGCCAATATAAGAATGCGACGGATGATTACATTAATGTTATAACAAAAGAAAATTTGTATGTTAATATGTTATTTCTTAATATTTTACTTTTTTTAAATCGGCTTAATTAAATAGGCTGTGCGTTATTAACAACATTGTGACAGACGAAAGCAAATTTCAGAAGACTATATATGCTTGCTACGCTCAGTCTAAAAAGGAAACTAGATTTTCGCAGAGAAACCTACGGCAGTACCTAAAATTGTAATAAAATAACCATAACAATGTAGTTGTGTCTAGACGAACTTCCGCAGCAGATCATTTCATTATGGGTTTATTTCGAATGTTTATTTTGAGTTTTGAACGTACAAAGGGGTATTTTATATATATTAAGCAAAAGTAATATCCAGATTTACGCAGTTACAAGTATAATCACAGACTTAAAATTCAATTGTTCTTAGAAAAGTATCACAAATTTGATTTACATTTTGAGCTCTGTAGATCACGCAATAAAAAAAAACATTATGAAAAGTTTCAAGCAATTTAGTTTGTAATCTTTCCGGAAATAAATTCTAAGATAGGTTAAAAGGAAAAAGTAGACTGTATGGTGTAAAACACGAATATGTACTAGCAATTTTAGGTTCTAACGGGGAAAGTTATTGACAAAAGACTAATATATAACAAATCAAGTAATTCTAAAAATGTTAGATTATGCGCTGTAAATGTAAGACATACGTATGGTTATAAAATTGACATACGTATAATATTTATGATTTACGAATCATTATAACTACAGCCTAAGACTCTTGTGGTAACCCTGACTGTCCACCACGGTCAAAGACACCCCATACCACGTGTGGTAATTTGTCAACGAATCCGCAAGGTTTTACATTGAATGTTATTAATGGCAGCCATCTGTAAGGGTCGCGGGTTGTCAGGAATTTTTAGTGAGGTTTCACTGTAAAATGTTTGCGCCACACATATTAACAGAAATTAGACTGTACTATTAAAAGACAATACCGGTTTTTCAGAAATGTTATAACTAGTAATTTGATCTAAATAAGTGTTACTGCATAAAAAATGTCAGTCGGCTTTAATATGAAAGATACGTATCTATATGTTCAATTACTTTAATTTAAAAACCTATTTATCAATTTTGAATTAAATTAATAAAGTTGATATTATAGCCAGTTATAAGGCCAATGACTTTGATAGTTGGTATTTGAAATGTATGAAAAGCCGTCTCAACTCACGTCCACAACGGGCCCTTATGGATATATTCTCAATATTTACTGCATAAAATTCCTAAGCTCCCAGGAATGTCATAAGCCAATAAACGAGACAATTTATTGCATATTTTCTATTCATTATTGAGGTCATTATAAGGCCGAGACGTGCTTCGATAGAAGCTTATGTCCAGCAATGAACGAAACACTCGTTAGATGCATTGACGACGAGTACCTTTTTAAGATGACAATTATTTCATTTCAGATCATATTATGCTTTATAAGACACATTAGTGCCTAAAAAAATTCTCAACCGTTGTTAGAGCAAAAAAAAACAGCTTATTTATGAAGCTCACAATACCACGATAGGGTATAATTGAGTAGTACTTACTCCTACAGCCGGTGTTGTGGCGAAAACGCTTTGCATATTAACGTTCTCATGTAAATTTTCCTAGCACATGCACCAAATGTGCTTTTTAGGGATGAGCTTGTTTGTTGAATTTTTTTCGATATAATTAGCAAACAAAGAATTGCTGGAATCTTTACAATTTATAGATTGACAAAATAAAACTGCATTTTTACGTGTAAATATATGTGTTCAACATGCATCGAATTTTTTTCGATATAATTAGCAAACAAAGAATTGCTGGAATCTTTACAATTTATAGATTGACAAAATAAAACTGCATTTTTACGTGTAAATATATGTGTTCAACATGCATCGAATTTTTTTCGATATAATTAGCAAACAAAGAATTGCTGGAATCTTTACAATTTATAGATTGACAAAATAAAACTGCATTTTTACGTGTAAATATATGTGTTCAACATGCATCGAATGGTTTACCGTGACCACATTGAACTGTACAGGTAATCGGTTAGGGGTGTACTAAGCCGAAAGTGGGTCACTATATTTATCTCAAGGAACAGCTTTCGCTATTGAACCAACTCTGAATTTGAAAACAAAAAATAATCAACTGTTTTATACATTTTGTCGACGATCGATTAATTAATCTATGGAACAGTTCTTCGAATTCAGGATATGTACCAGTTTGTTGTCTAGTGAAAGTTGTTCATGATGATGAGAATAGTGACCTTCTTTTGGCTTAATACACCCCTAATTGATAACCCTAAACGCGGTGTTTTTCATTGGCACATAGACCACAGTTGGTAAGCACTATGTAGTTGGTGGTATTGCCTTGCAATTTCTTTCGAAATCTCTACTATTCCCACATCAAAAAAAATTGTAGATTCTAAAGTTATCTATAACGGCTTCATTAATAAACACGTTTCAGTATTGAGTATTTTTTGTTTTATATGGGCGCATGACAATCTATATAGAATAAAACAAGACAATAAACACTCAGATTTAAGATGAGTTTAAATGCCCAGCTTTTTCTCTGAAAAAAAAAATATTTTTCGTCATTTGCACCTTAAAAATACCGCCATGAGCAGCGCGCTGCATTTCTTATACTACTCGTGTAATGCTATGGCGTTATACTCTCTACAGCTAGTTAGAAGTGTCGGTGAATAAGGAGGTAGTTTTTATACCAGTAGTGCAATATACTTTTTAGGTAACTCATTGAGCATAGATAAATAAAAATAGATGTCATGGAAAAGGGGGGTTATAATGTTAATTATTTAGAATTGTCTTTTTTAAATATTTTCAGGAAAGTTAATACTAATAAGGAAAGGGTAGATAATCCTAAACCTAAACCTAGTACGTAATTATTACATTGTAAAGGTTAAACAGGGTAATAAGCTATTTTGTAAAAGATACGGGCTTCGGTAGAGGTTACATATTTGGCATAACTTTTTCAAATACTCCTCCGGATTAATGTAGAATAATAAAAAAAGAAACATGAGGGGACGTATCTGGTGCAAAGGTTGACTATTGCTATCCAGCGAGGCAATGCACCTAGTGTGATGGGTACCTTTGCACCGGGTATGGTTTGAGGAGGGTCAATTTAATTATGACGATTCTATTTGGTTTTTCTGTGGTAATTATATTAAGTTAAGTATTTTTGACAATTGATATTTAGTTTTTAATTATCAGTTATTACATGAAATATGATAATGGTTTTACTGTGTATGAACGGACACAATACTATGACTTTACTCGTAACTATACATAAATGTATCTTATTGAACTTTCTTCTGTGAAAAATCCGATTTCTTACCTATAGTTCTTATTTATAGCTGGAAAAACGATGCATTTGGAAAATTAAGACTTACCACTTTAAGAAGATTCATAAATAAGAATTTGTCCTCGTAATTATTTGCAGAAATACATAATTAGAAAATAAAAAATTAGGAACAAATCGTTCTTCTGAAACTTCTGAAAATGACTTGTAATTGTTCGACTACAATTACTGACGCAGAAACGTCCGTAACAGCTACACGCTTCTATTACACTTATTATCTAGAGCAATTTGATAACCTAGTATAACCTAGTATAGCTTATAGCTGCTCAGGTATTATGGGTATAATACCTGAGCAGTCGACGGTCGGGAGGCAGGCGGCTGGCTCCGACGCTATCATCTGTCAAGCTTCTCGCCGACAGCGATCAAATTGGGGATCGCTGGTTATTGCCGTTTGATAATGCCGCGCTTAACTCCTACGTGTGAGCCTGTGATACCACTATTATAGCTGTACGAGTAGTAGCGTTTTCCCTTGATTTCACTCGTGATGTAATTATATCCTATAAGGGATGACTTTACAAAAAACCATTTTTTAGTTCACTCCCACAAGGAATATTTCCTAAAAACAACTTAATTTAAGGTTTTGGGCTTTGACCTGTTTGTCATTCGGGACTTACTCCTTACTCCTCTATTTATACGATATTAAGGTGGCTGTGTTACCGTAGTATTTACCAAACTGATATCATATTACTACAATATACAACTAAACTTAAGAAATAAATAATATTTACAACTAAAGATCGTTACGTTAACCATCCTATTGACGCAGTTTATTGTAGTATTTAATTAATATATTAAATTCTATTTCTTTGTTGTCACTTGTCAAAACAAAGTTACAAACAAAAAATTAAGCCCATAAAATATTCGACTAATCTTAACAACGACCATGCCCGTATTACCCGTTGACCACAGCTTTGAACTCCTATTTCAATCCAGACCCACTCAGCTTTGTGGTTGTCTCGTCCAACCGTGAAATATGCCTCCGACGCGACCTCTTTCTGTACACGCTGAAGCCATGTAGATACGAAAAACCTTTGGACTCCAAAATTAATTTCAGCTCATGCGTGAAACATTGGACAAAAGTACACTCACTTTACGACCCACGTTGCGGCTAGATAAAACGTTCAGAACAAAAGCTGTTATGTGACGAACGACAAAATGTGAGGTTAATTTATCCTAAACCGATTAAATAAAAAGATTATTAAAATTGTACTTTATTTCAAGAATCACGATTTCATTATACATAAAATTCATCAAATTACAAATCACAGTACATTTTCGCGATCGTTTCACATGTCCCTACTGACCAATTCTTATTGGAAGGGGAGAATGGATTTTTACATGTCCTATTAATACTACAGGAGTAGGAGACATATTTTTTATATATAAAGTAACTGACATAGCCAGAAAACTTGAGAAAACGAAACCATTAGCGTCAGTGTTCAAACATAGTAATAATGAAAAATTATAGTAAGAAAAATTAATAATAATTATAATTATAGTACTTACTAAAAAAAAGATAAAAAACATTGTTCTCTTTAATACAACAATATTAAAAAAAATATATTGATGGAGAAATTCTGATAGACATTGTTGTGTAGAATTATATAAAATTTAAATTAATTATTGGCCTTAGGCTAGACGGTAATATTACTAGGGAAGACTCTTGACGGGTCTCCTTAATCACAATAAATATTTATTAACTAGTACATACAATTACAATTACAAAACTCTTTTTTGTCATCACTAAAAATAAATCTAATGTTTTATTTTTAGATCAGAAAGTCTTATCACTGAAAAACGAATACTTCCAGACAACCTTTGTAGGTATGAGTAGTGAATTGTGAAAACAATTATTATCTTTATCTTTAACAGAGCCATTACCTTTGGTTCCACTGTATAACTTGGACTAACAAAAAGCAAAACGTTACGTTCTTCCTTGTACAAACATGTTTATCTAACTGCGAATGCGTATCCCAAGAAAACACTTAACCGTTTCGGATTAAATTATCATAAATAGTCAAATACGAAGGCGAAAGCAAACCCGTACAAATTCGATGGTCCCAAAGTTCTATCTCAAACACGGCCTTCCGAACGGCAAATGTGACCCGAATTAATATTTGACCAGCATGTTTGTCTCGCTACTTGCGCCTTCATTTGGCTTCTGTGGTCACTTTACATACGGTAATTTTCTATGAACTCTAATTTTTAGAATTAGTAGTCTGACCCGCCTTTGGAATGTTTAATTTACACCACGTGGGAATTTAGACGCTTGATTTCATTTTCCAAACCCAAATTTAACTGAGGTTTGGCTGAAAATAGATATGAAAATTAATTCTAGCAGTTTTAGATTTTGCCGAGGTATAAAATTTACTTTGGAAATAACTTTTGTGTCTAATATAGTTTGTTGAAAATTCAAAGTAATGACAAGGTATTTGAAGTGTGTAACCAATTGATTTAGTGGTAGACTAGTCGGTAGACTGTTTGCCTCTCAAGAGGGCGCTTGTTCGATCCTAGTCTCAGGCATGCCACCTGTGAGATTTTTTTGCAGGTTAGAATTATCTGCTGCTTCAACATTACAAGAAAAATATCATGAAAAACTTGATTAACAAAAACAAAATGCGTTTGAAGATAAATAAAGTGAATGAATCGTAAACAATTAAAAAACAATAAAAACCGAAGTAGAAGAAAAGATTATTATTACGTTAGCGCTATCGTCATTACATATGTGGAAATTGGGTCTTTTGCCTAAAGGAAAACGGAAAACAGATTTACTGATGACCTTCACTGGTTGATAAGTAAAACCCTAAGTAAATAAACAAATGAGACCTCTATCAAACTATGGTCCAAGCCCTTAAATAACAATATAATCTTAACAGGGTGTTCCAATTAAAGAAGTTGTTAACCACCAAACATACTCGTGTACTGCAGGGCACGGATCTTCTTTTAGATAATACACCACATCGTCCTATAGGATTAACTGCGAACTTCATCTTTCTCTTACTGACATGTCCATTCAACGCTACAGCATCTGGTAATGAAGTCAAAGCTACACTTGTACAAAAAAGATTAAAGAGGCAGGTCTACCTACACCCGGAATCGCACCGATACTTCGCTCGAAATTTGACGTAAATTTAGCACCGGGTATAGGCTATATACCAACAATGTTACAGATATAGGTAAACTTATAAACTAATTTGATAAAAAGGAAAGATTTGTATTTTTTTATTTAACGAATATACTTAAAAAATACTGACCGACTTCAATGTTTTTTTACCTAATGAAAAGCTATATTATCGCTAATGAACAAAGACTACATTAATTACTAGTAATCGCTAGAGATCCTTAGAAATAAGTAACCTAAAACTAACCCAAAGATGTAAAAAAATTGGCATTAAATGTTTTTCATAGCTTACGCTGCGGAAATTATTGATGCTAGAACAAAAAATGTTCTTATATATCATAGAACATATTAATATCCACAAAAAAGTTCCACCCGTACAAAGCCAGGACGGGCCGCTAGTGTTGCTATTCACTGCAACGGTGTTTTGTTTAAAGTATAAACATACACAGGTGTATTAGGTGTTCACCGGGAGTCGGGAGCACGAACCACTCAAGCGCCGGCATTAAATATTTCATTTTAGAGAAGTTTTTATTACAGTCACCGAACGTGGCCGCGATAAACGGAGGGTACGTGACTAGAGAACCTTGCTTAGATCGCTGAGCACCTCCTTACCAGGATCGAAACTAACTAGATACGGTACTAAGCAATGGCTTATTTAACTAAGTACTACGAGTACTAACCTAAAATTCGACAGAGTCGCACGAAACGCTCTGCGTCTCTTATTATTGTGCGAAATGCTAGATTGTAGAACTCGCTGTCGTCTTCTCTATTTACTGATAGCTATATATAAAATCTATTATTTTATTTTATTATCTACAGACATTTACTATTTTATTAATAAACGCGTTTCAACTTTGAGCATCTTGTGTCTCGTTTTAACCGAAAGAAAACGTCATATTCATATATATGAAAAGTTATAATTGTATAGGCATTTGAAGGAATTCGGAATGCAGCTATTAAATCGTGAGCTCCAACTGCAAATTGTTTTTCGCCGTCCTTGCCAGACTAGTTCTTCTAATGTAATTTGAAATGCATAATCTAATTTAAATATTCTCTATCTGCGGTTATTCCAGCCAACAAGCATCAACTTAGTTATCGAGGCACCGGTCTCGGTAGACCAAACTTTGTCTAATACACTTTGCAACGCACATAATCTCATCCAGAGCAGCATACGGCCAACTAAAATTAAGAGGGGCTATAAGCAAAACCAATTATTTTAATATGATTTTAACAGACTTCAAAAAAGCGGAGGTTCTCAATTCGTCGGAGCTTTTTCTTTGATATAACATACATCCGATTTCACAGAAATGGCTGACCCAAATCAGATTTTTTTTAAATAAATTATACTTTTCAAGTGGTCTAAAACAAATTATTCTATTCGTACTAATTTTTTTTACATCCATATAACTTTAAATTATTTGAGTAAAGGTTATTTTTTGATAATGTACTCGTAAGTTTTACTTGCCGAATTGAAAAGTTACTCGTATTAAACTTTTTAATATGGTATGCTTAATATTTTAGAACACTTAAGTAAACTGGAAAGTCGTAGGAAAGTACAACTAAAAAACACTGAAAAACCGTTTGTCAGTTGAAAAAAAAGTATAAAGTTATAAATTCATGAGATAAAAGCTATAAATACATTTCAGGTTAATACGTAGGTACCTAGGTAGGTCGTAGTAATAGGTCCTAATGTAATGATTAGGACCTATAACTACGACCTACAAGTGACCATGTGATCAGACCCTCGATAGCACTGGGTTAAAAGTTTGTTTATTCAGAAACCTTTCAACTAATTTTGTTCGAGTCCTACAAGCACTACGAATAAGAAAATAAACCGATTTGTAATTATTGTAATTATCCTGCGTTTTCATTCAACGCGCTCTTAAGATTTTTCTCTAAAACGCCAGATAAAATCTTCATTGTACCGGACAAATTAAGACTGAGTGCTTTCATTTATTTCAAACGCTTAAATACTTAGATGTTGCAGCATGTGGTCGAGCTATAAAGAAATGGTTTTTACTGTAACCGTAAACCACGATTGCGAATAACAACAATAAAGTTACAAGTACCAACCTAAAATAAATGTTGTAGATAAGCAAAAAGCTTAGGATAATAAAAACAGTGTTTACTGTAAAATATATTATTCTGTGATGCTCTAGAGTATATTATTACTAATGGTGCATCGTTACACGTCCATTTGCAGGCATTTTACTGTAGGAGTTCTATTACGAAAGTACATCTCTGCGTTACATGTACTGCAATAATAGTACAAAATCTACATATATGAAAATCAATAGCTGTTCGTTTGGCTGGGCTGATTTAGCAGATTTTGGTTTAGAAATGTTTGTAAGTATTTTTTTTATATCTATTATGATAAATGGTACGCAACGAACACCAATACTTACGCAAATAATATTATGAAGATTTTGTAAACTTAAGCGATGTAAGGGCACTTAATCAAATAAATATGGTAAAACCACAGGGTTTTTTTCATATCCGCTTGAAAATTATTTACAGTTAGTAGATATAAGGGCATATAGGCCTACTTAACAGGTTAGCTGTCCGATGAGGCACATGTGCCTCATGGGTGATTGCACTGGTACGTCCATGAGGCATATGTGCCTCATGGCCAATGATGTAGATAATGCAATCGATCTATCGATATTTTTTTTTAATAATTATATTATTTGTAGCATTAGTAAATTATACTACATCCAAATTCTACCAATCAATTTATTATTGAACTTAAACAAAAAATAAATTTCACTTAAAAATTAACATTAACCTTATTCAAACACAAAATTATTCTTTCACCGATGTTACTATTATTGTGAGACCCTTTGAACAAGGGTTGCCAACAAAAATTACGAAACTAGCCTATTAGCCTAATCGTAGGACCTTTCTCAAGTGAGGAACCGTCATAGATTTGATTTCTTTAAAATTTTTTCTTGTTTGGAAACTGGTGGCCGAAAGGGTACCTAATTGAATGGTGCAATTCAATAACAGAAGATTGTTTTCAAAAAGATATTTTTCAGATGTCTAAAGTGTTACGAACATAAACGTACATTTTATCATTAAACGTAAATAATTAATTTCTTATCATACTCATTTAACATTAGCAATTATCGATATAATTAATTTCAATCACTAGGACACATAAAGTATCATAAAATACTTGAAGAGAATGACGTAACTTAATACGAAACTTCATGAGCGTTAGCTGTCATTATTTACTACGAGGACGTGTACAAAGAAGATCGAAACTTGCTTCGGGACAGCTAACCTGTTAAAATTGCCCCTGAGATAAGTTGCCCCTGTTACACACCGATGAGCATTTTATGGACAAGGTTGCCTCGGAGAGATCGCTTTTAGTCATAAGGCCGTAACTTGAGGCACCAGATGTATTAATTTTCTTGTGTAGGTATTTGATGTCCATTATCTGAAATAAAAAGCTCAAGGAGCGCTAACTAGCCATACGGAACTGCTGCCTATTAAAAGCTATTTGCTAGATCACAAATTACAATAACCGTTCTGCGTACGTGCGTTCTAAAACTCAATAGGTACCATGCTTTATGAAGATTTTACAAAAATATTTCTCAGTCTCATTACGTACAGTTTTACTACCAAGCGCTGGCTGTGGCAGGTTTACGATGCAGAAATACGAAACACTGGCGAGGAATGGCACAGGATTTAATAACTTCACTTCATATTGGGAGTAGAATGAAGACGGATTAAAGTCTTATATTAAAACTTCAATTTCCTTAGACGATATGGCCCTCGGAGGATGAAGGCTTCGGGAAAGTAGTTCTTCTTTTGTATTTCATATTATACTCTTATGTACTCGTAACTGCTTGTAGCTTGAGTATATATGGTTAATTAAGAGTTAGGTACACACAAAAAAAATATATTAATTAACAGCGTTTCTAGTCTAAACAAAAAATCTATCATTATACCTAGTAGCTCTGGTACTTCATTTCGAATAAGGTAATTTTAGTGTATTTTCTTATATCAATGAGAATTATGAAGGGACATATATGAAAAATAGTTTATCGTTTTTTTATACTACTCAAAAAAGTGATAGCCTAGTCATTAAATATTAAAACTATATAGAGGGCGTCGAGTCAGTCGCAGGTAGTTACATGAATATTTTCTAATCTTTCATATTAAAGATTAAAAAAAAACTAAACTTAATCTGCACCAATAAATTTTATTGGTGCAGATTACGATTATATATATAATAAATAATAATGAAAGACCGTGAACCCGCCATGCTGTAACAACCTCCTTGTCGCCTGAAGGTTTTTAAATCCTTCAATAATATTAGTGAAGTTGGTATATCCAACAAGCAACTTTAACGTTAGCAAGTACTTTTGTTTCAACTGCCTACTAAAGCTGTATCTATAGTATGTTTAGGTTTAGCTGCGAAGGAATGATGTAGGTAACTGATTTAACCGCTGTTTAGCAAACAAAACGAGGTTCTCATTAATCAACCACATTATCGGCTGGATGAAGGCACGTGCCGGTGTTGGTTTGGTTAGCTCGGTGCATCACTACAAGTACAGCTGTGTGTACCTAAGTGATGTGTTTTGATCTACTTATGAATAAGCTTCTATTTCACGTAAAGGCACAAATAAAATAAATAATTTATTTATTTGCAGTTCCTTACGCAACTTGATTTTATTTAATCATTAATATTGATCTTGATTAGTTTAATCGATTAAAGATTAGATTATTCATAGTTTTAGATTATTACGATGATTAAAAAAAATTATATTCCGTGTTTAATATTGCCAATTTTTTTTTTATCGTAATTCCATCTCTTGATTGTGATTGCAAAAACTGAAACATCATAGATCTAAGTTTATAATAATTGGAACATTGTTTGTTTTACCAATACCTATCGAAATATTAAGTCTTAATGTCTAGCTGCTTAGTATTTGAGCTAAAGCCAGCTTAATAAAGCGTAGCTTAATAAACCAGAGTGTTCCGAATTACAGTTTACCAAACAAAATGAAGGCTTTCACCCATCACGCCGAAATATATTAGGATCCGTATTTAGAGAAAAATCATTTGCAAAATAAAGTTACCTTTTGCCACTTCAAAAAGCCTGTCAACAATTAAAATTCGCCTAGATTACTGAGTTTCATTTAGATTTTCTTTTAGTTTAAAGTGTTTATACCTCTCATCTAACACATCAGCCATGTCATCTATAAATCTTTCAATCTGTCCCAAAAGCAAAACACTCTATTAGTGTAGAGTAGGGAAAGAATAGGACGATTATGTTAAGTGGAAATCGCATTATAAACTGGAAGTTGACCTCAATACAAATACCGAGAACTTTTTCTAAATAAACTGTATCATGTCAGCATAGCCTTAATGGTAACCAATCAAATTTCTTACCCTAGAATTGATAATTATGAAGAAAATCATTAATAAAATTAAGCCCGAATTTCGTATGTAAGAATCAGCCCAGCCATATTGAATTGTAAGTAAAATATTGCAGCTCTTTATGTAATGTTTAAATTTAAACTATAATACATAAAAAATACAAGGTGTATACATCCTAGTAGTATGATAACAAGGTATAACGCTCTTTACTTGAATACCTCTATATGTTATATTTACTTTAACATTGCTATCGGTTCGGAGTTTACTAAGCGGAAAGAGGCTACTATACTCATCCTAAGGAACCACTTTCATCATGTGGCCAACCCTGAATTCCACGAGAAATAAAATCCACGGTTTCATACAAAAAATGTATCGGTCGTTGACAAGACATATGAAACAGGTGATTTTTTTGGTGGTTCCTTAGCATGAGTATACCAGCCCCTTTCGCCTTAACTGATAATCTTATATAAATGCTCATCATACATTTAGAAAACTCTTATACGCACAGCCTCTATTCTCCCTTTCTACAGTCTCTTATACCTATTTGTTTTTATTTTTTCAATGGAAAATTACAGAACATTAATTAAAATAAATTCATCGTAATGTTTGCCCAAATTATCCGTCTGATCTTGGAATTTGAACGTTTATCTGCATAACATTAAACTGAACAAAATTAACAGGCCCAAATCCCAAGTTTGCATCACTCAAATATTTACATTTTAATTTTTGTTAAGTCAAATAAGTGACCTTCTTTTATCAGCTGGCCATATTTTCATCTAACTGGATTTAAAACGACGTAAATTATAATCTCATTTTGTTTTTAATTTAAAGATTGATAGCGGACTTAGGGCTTGGCCGGGATTTAAACATAGATTAGGACGGTTCATTTTAGATTTAGCTAAATTAGAAATGGTTGTGATGTCTACTTTTATTATTCGCAAGGGATTTAAGTTGCATGATTTTTGAAACAAAATAAAATCATATTTTTTGTTGCTACAAAGAAGTCAGAATCAGAAACAGAAGCTTTATTGACAAAACTGTGTTCATAGTACAATGTTGATCTCATGAGTTATATTTAGAAAAAATATATATTTATCAGCACTAATCAAGACTTATTCAAATTAGATCCCAGGGCTGGCACTTACTTTGCTCAAAAGTTAAGTTTAATTATTCAGCAAGGTAACGCTGCCAGCATCCTGGAAACATTGCCACAAGGCAGTGAGTTGGATGGGGTTTTTTAAATTAAGTGTTTAGGTAAATTTTTATATTTGTACTAAAAATGTCACTAGATAATTTTGTAATTACATGTTACAAATATAAATTGTCACATATCATCAAATTAAACAAATTAGTAGTAATTTCTTCTAATATGCACACTACACATGAGTGAAAAAGTTAAAAGTGCTTACGAGAACCTGGGGTTCACCGACTTATGACCTTATGTTTTGTACCTCTAATATTTTCTATTTTTCTTTATTCTTTCTTTACCTTTCTCAAGTACTAAACAGGTAAACATCTTTAACCGATTCGCCCTCTATTTTACGGATACAAAAATTCGGGCGACGAATCTCATTCTCAACACAGCGTGAATAAACTGGGAATTTCAGGCTAGCAGTGGTATTGCGAATTAAAGTGCCAAAGATTGGTTAGATATTGGAATGCTAAGCTAATATCGTAAACTGTAAGTAGTGTCTTGAATTAGAAGGAATTTCTTGTTTTTTTATTCAACTTCTACAGACCTATAAGTGTGGTATAGGCTTACTTTTTTTAATTACTATCATTTATGGATATTTATAGTAATAGATTCTACAATTAAAATTCAATTAATTAATTTTACCTATATTTAAGAAGTAAACAGGAAGAAGACGTAATAACTGTCGACCACGGCGTTGTTTATAACATAAAATAAAATACACATTTTTTGTGACCAAAACTTAAAGAACAATAATTGAAACACTAACTAAACTTAATGTACTTACAACTAAACAGTAAAAAAAAAATTAAAAAATAAAGATAAAAATGATTTGAAATTTTGAAATAAAATTCATTTGACCTTCTTTGACGTTGAATTTCCAAAAATCGATTCTTAACACTTTACACCCCATAACGTGTACATCTCCCAAATGCCATGTATCTAGGTAGTCTAGGTTAAACGGTTCCTGTCCTCTTAAAACATTCATTATACTCTTTACTTTGATGATCTGTTTACACACATGCTAGAAGGTTTGATTTTTAAGTCTGCATTTTTATCATTTGTACATATACTACTTTGTAATAATTGTAATAAATTTTCACTGGATGTGTATGGAAATGGTAACGATAGTAGCAGCTCTACAACACACACAATTTTTGTTTTAATTCACACTGACTAGTATTATAATTATAAGAATAGTTAAACCTCGTCACTGTTTCACTCTACATTGCCATTATTCCAATTTCGCGCACGTTGGTACACAAAATTCGTCTGAAATAAGTGGCCCGCGTGGTTATCGAAAATTCAGTGCGAAGAGAAAACTCGAACACCGTGTATCAAACGCGGAGCAAAATCTAAATATCAATGAATATAAATGTATTTGCGAATTGAGAATAATTGGTATTCGATTAAAGTGTACAAGGAAATTCGTTCGAATGTTTAATGATATCTTTTATATAAGGTGGAAGCAATCTGAATGCGTGAAAAACGCACTGTTGGTGCTTTAAACATGAATTTATGAATTACTAGCTGGGCTCCGCGGTGTTATCCGCGGGTTTCAAATTTTTTATAGCCTATGTTACTCCATGATAATGTAGCTTTCTAACAGCTAAAGAATTTACGAAATCGCTTCAGAAGTTATAATTTTATTCGTAACATACAATATACAAAGGTTTGTATTTTTGTACCTTTGTATATTTTGTATAACGAATAAAATTCTTCCTTCCTCTTTATAATTAGTGTAGGTAGTATAAATCATAAGGCCAGCTAGAGCTTTCAAGCGCCTTAAAACCTCTGACATAATGGCGAACCACACTTTCCTACATAGAGAAGAATTTTAAATACAGTGAATATAATGAACGAATGAATTAACTCTTTATTGTAGACACATATAGATCCAACACAAAAGAAAATTCACGGAGCAGATAATTTTAGAACGTAAAAACACCACACGATGGAGGTAAATCTTTAGTATCTTTAGGTTTAGGTATTCATATTTTTTATCTATTTGCTTGTTTGAAGCTAGTGAGGTGATAAATCTTAACATCTGGCCGGGCAGCGCGGCAGCGAGACGTCGCGTCGCCGTCGGAGCACGGTCGTTAGTCGTCGACAGACTCTCAGCGATAGCATGACGGAGACACGTGTGTCCATGACAAGTGATGAGAGTACACTGAATTTACAGAGTGCCTTTTTTACAAGGTATTCAATTTTGATCGTAATGCAGTTATAGGTGCTGCGAGAAAATCACGCAGTATCTTCCTTGCTGTATAAATCATCGTGTTGATTAGTAGAGAGAGGGTCGCTAGAAAGTACTTACCGTGTCAATTTCTTTGACGATGGTCGAACGGCAGCAACATGTGTTAAAGTTTAAAAAACAATCACGTTTTTACAACAAAGACATTTTGGCATCTATCGTATATCATCTATTATGTCTAACGTAGTACTTTTCGTTATGATTGATTTTTAAAGAATGATGATTTGATATACCTACTAATGGAGAACCATGCATATAAATCTATTTCCTGTAAAAAAACTTGGAAAAACAATTGACAGTAAAAGAAAATATACAGATAAATAGGTAAGATAAGTCGGGTTGTCTCAGTAAAAAGAATTTTTTTTTCTAGATCTTAGTATAGACTAAGATCTAGAAAAAAATATTCCTTCATACGAATGGCTTCAAAATAATGTAGGGTATAGACACGGTAGACAGAAGTAAACATAAAAAAATGCCTTTTAAGAATATCCACAAACACGGCTCTCGTTGCAGTATTTTCCGCGTGGAATCTGTAACACTGGGTGGTTGCTCTCAAAGGATTTGCAGCGGACAGCCATCGACAAATATTTGTCGCTCTCTCTGTCCCATTCACGATGCGTTCTTATACTCGTGTTCTTTTGTACACATTTTTAAATCCTGACGTTGAAAATCGAAAGGTATTCTGAGTTAGACGCATATCTGTAAATTCAAACATATTATTTTAGCACGCGGATGATTATTTAAAAACAAATATTAATTGTTTGAGATATATTCCATCCATTAAAAATATTAAAAATAATTAAGTGTCGTAGGCGAATTAATACACAAAATTTACTCAAAGTTATTTTAAAACTACGAACTATACTAGAGTATAAATATCCATACATTTTACGATAAAAAAAATTCTACGTTTCATCGCGAAACAATGCAGTGTTCCCTTAAGATAAACAAATTTCCGAGGGAAACACCGCGTTTGTTTTGATAAAAATGTTTAACTTCCATAAACCCTGTTTTATCTGTATCTATCTAAAACCGAATTCTTAAAATAAAACTAACTTTAACGACAAATTCAACGCGCATTATTTAAACCCATCGAGGGAGAAATCACATCCACTTGAAACCATCCTAACTCTCCGCCCACTCCCATTTCATATCATTAAAAAGCTGCCTACTACATATTGCACAGAGCACGTAACGACACTATTTGGCAGCCCCTTTGGCAGCGCCCTCTACGGGAAAATTTAAAACACTTTCGACATTTATAAATTGCGGGTCTCAAACTTTTTACATGGCGCAAAGTATGGGCGTAGGATTTTTATATTGAGAGGTGTAACCAAAAATTTTTTTGTATGTAACAAACTCTGTTGAGCTGAGTCTAAAACATACGAGTAAAGGCACTCGATGTTACAGCGCCATGTTGAGTTATGAAGTGGTCCTTTGTTATCATGTGTTCTGTTTTATTAGACCTAGAAATTTAGGATGTATGCCCTGAAATACACACACAACAGAAAGTTAAGAAAATATCTTATGAGCTTAACACGTTTTTCTTTTCACAGTAGACAGACAGTGGACGGATAGCGGACGGATAGTGGACGGACAGTGGATGGACAGTGGACGACAGGAGACGATACGAACTAATCAGGAAAGCGTACGCAAAAGGATATCATATTCAGTCAAAATAGGCTCTTCTAGTTGTTCCTGCTTCCATGTCTAAAGTTTGAATCGATATTTCAAAAATGCCTAAGTTCTGTCATAAAGAAACACTCCAGTGCGCTTTTCCGCACTCGCCGGCCGAAATACTTCAAAGTTTAGGGAAATTCCCAACTTCTTACCGATTCATCATTTTCTTGTACACCACGCTTATAATATCTTCTGAGCCATTTAGTTTGAAATATTCAGTCTGCTTTGTTCGAAACATAAAAGAGCTTTAACACTTAAATATTAAATATGCAAAATAGTCATTGAAATATTTAGATACAAAGGTTGATATTTGTATTGAACAGTATTTTTGACCGAGCCAGCGAAAAATCTCTGCTTCGAGCCTGGCAATATGTTTTATCGTCTGTCAGTTTGTTTGCATGGATGTTTGTCTGGAAATTTCGTACTCGCGTACACATCGTAGTTTCCACCCAATCTTGACGAAAATAAGTATAATGATGGATTGATAATAGGATTCTACGACTATACAGTTTTTTTAATTTTTAATTTTACATACAGGTAAATCAGTTATTAGTGTACTAAACCCAAAGGAGGTCACTATTCTCATCATGATAAACAACATTCGCTATAAAAAAACTCTGAAATTGAGAAAAATAATTTACTTTCGAAGGGAGTTTAGGAACTTTACTTCACAAAGGAGTTAAAATTCTTTGACAAGCAAGTTTGTCTTATTCACCGTGATTATTGATTCTGATATAAAAACGGGTGAAACGCCTGAACCCAGGATCGAACTCGCGCCTCACCTCACTTGAAAGATAATGGATTCACCAAATAAACTACCACTAACTTTACTTCATGACATATTTGAGTATGTATTAATAATTCATACATCAATAAAATACAAACATCGATAAAACCACAACTAAGCCTTCAAAATACATGTACATTATCCAAGAAATTTAATCTATTCCTGACTGTAAATCGGCCTTTGATTTCCTTGGTACTACACAATTTTCACCCGTTATATTAATACATGCAACATTAGATTCAAAATTATGTCACATTGACTCAGTTCCTGGTACCTTAAAAGAGAACAATAGGTAGTACTTAGATTTCAAGCTGTATCCGTACATACATATGCATATTTTTATATCCTTAAATTTTCTCATAAGTCAAACCTAAAATATTATATATACGTATATAATGATGACTCTGTAGTTCTTACCACCGCGCACCGGTAGTTTGGGCCCTGCCCCGCTCCTGGCGGCACTCTAGGTATAAGTTTTTTATAATATTTATGTTTACTACTATATACTACATACTTATATCGGAAACTTAGATAATTTTTAATTAGATAATAACTTTGATATAAGAAATAATTTTAATTATTTTAATAAAAAAAATAGTTCACAGTTATGTTTGTCGATAATCGGCCAAATCCAAAATGGCCGCCACCACAAAATGGCAAATATTATTTCACAACTTGTTCAATATGGGTATTAAAGGATAGAATTGGCCCAAAAACAACCTCACTATGATAAATTTCAAATCCAAGATGGCTACAAATACGTTTTATTCTCATTCAATTAGAATTTAATGTCGGAAGTTTTTGTCGTTTTCAATTTTACTTGTGCTCAATAATCTTGCGTCATACAACGGTCTTTGTACGGCCTATAGAAACTCTGACAACAGGACGAACCACTTCGCCTACACGAAGAAGAAGAAGATACATCATCGGAGCACCATTTCTATTTTAGCTTTTAGAAAAGAGATTTGCTGTCAATAATTAATAGAAACTTTGATGATACTTTTTTGTTTTTATCTCTTAAACATGATTAATTCAAGCATATTTTATCAAAAAAAAATTACTTAAGTGACAAAAACGTGATAGGAAATTGGCGAATAACTTTGTATGTAACCTCAATGTTGGTGTGTTGAAGGCAGGAAAATACACCTTTGAATATAATAATTTCGTATATATATCTCTCTAGCGAGCCAACAGAATGGAATCTGGGAGCCTCATTTAAGGCCCCATGGCCTTTGTTCTGTAGCGGAAAATCAAGGAAGGCAGGACAAAAGAGAAGGTTCTTTCCAAGTACAAGGAACTGTGACCCTTGCAAAGGTAATTACAGAAATGTTCTGTAATAAATTGAATATCGTGTTTACAGAGACCTTTGGTGATTTAAGTACTGAGTAAGTAGTTATAAGATGACAATATTAGCCTAGAAACACACAGGCTTGCTAAGTGCCTAGAGCCTAATAACTTAAATTCTTAGGAAACATAGGAGGCGCCAAGTTCTCAGTGCGGCTGGATGCGAACATTGTAAAACGTTGATTTTTATAAGGATTCTAGCGTGCCGCCTGTGCGGACGCAGCTTTACTTCGCTATTGAAAACGCAAGGCAAACGCTACTAAGCATATAATAAGATAATAGGATAGTATATTTAGTAGGTATATACCACATTGCAAAACATAATTATCCGACTGCGAAACAAGGAGGGTTATGTTTTTCGAGTATATGTATGTATGTCTTTGGCACGCCTTGGAGCCTAAACGGCTTGTCATATTTTTAAGTGAGTATCAATATCATAAGTGGTATCAATAGATTTGCCTTAATTTGCAGATGGTCATATAGTCCATACTAACTACATCCCGCAATTTCACTTATTAAAATAAGCTACTTATAATCACTTATAAGTACATAGCTTATTTCATAATATTTTATCCAAAGTTTTAGTAAGTACTTATTGAGTAAGTAGTTCTAGTATTTATAAACCAAAGAAACGATAAAATGACCCGAAGAACGCGTTTCGTGCCGTCTGCCCTTGGAATGTCACCTTCATTATAAAAACTTATGCGTCTCATTATTTACAGCCGTTTTGGCTATAGCCTTGTAACTAACTGTAAGCAACGAAATAACCTATATTTTGTACATGTTTCGTCTAAATGTTGTTAGATAATGATCATTTGCATGTGATGCTAAACAACTGAACAAGAACCGCAGTTGTTGATAACATTTCCTAATGCGAAAATCTCACTTAACTATAGATAGATTTACCAAATGGGGTGTTCTCAGCGAAAATATCCGAAACAGCCTTCGAAATGCTTGGAGACGGTTCCGTAAATTCGGTCGTGTCATTTCCCTTGGCGGGCATTCCCTGCGTTTGGACGAGCCGCCATCAGTATGAATGGCTTACATGCCGCCTAAGAAAGCACATTAGTCGTTTATTAAGTAGTTTATACTCCACTGAAGCATTAACAGCACTATATATATTTTATAACAGATGCCTCCCGTGGTGCTAGTTTAAAACTTTCCTAGTCAAAACTACTAATCAGGTACGCGTTAAAACCCGTCTTCTTTAACAATACGAACTTTCCTAATGATTTTAAATATTTTGTTATTGAGTTTTTCTATTGATAACTGACCTCAAAAAGGAGAGGGTTTTCAATTCAACAGCGTTAGTTTTTATTTCTCATTAACGTCTCAGTCAATCAGTCGAGACGTCAATGAGAAATAAAAAATAACGCACAAATGAGTCCCATATACATTATGTTGAATTGACGTCGCTTGTCCCTTTTTATCAGAATGATTACAACAAAATATCGAAATAAATTTTTAACCTATTTTTTTGCACTGATATTTATAATCCCTTTCTTCATGTGTATTTCTTTAGTGTTTGTACAATAAATTTATGTATATATTATGTTGTCTATCTATCTATTAAGCTAAATAAACGTTTTTCTCTAAGATTTTAAACCTTCCAATAAGCATCATTATAAAAAACTTTACAATAATAATAAAAATATCTGATCTACATGTTTAACTCTCTACAAAGCTTTAGAAACAACCCGTCGACTCCTCAATCAACGCCATATAAGCCTGTTCAAAACCGCCCACTCGTCGCATAAACTTCAGCCCCAGTAATATTCGGCCATTTCGCCTTTCTGCCTACGGTATTAATGCCTTGCAATGACATTTTAATGAAGAATATAAACTTGCCCAGTCTCAGGATGCAAGAGACGTAAATCTTGTTGATTTCCGGTGTGATTGTTCACGTAATATGGAAAAATTACGCGCGCTTTGTGCCCTGAGTATAATCTGAATCGTTTTCCGCGCTGTGAAACGCAATATTGTCTCATTTTGTAAGTACTTACTGTGTTGAAGTTAGTAGTCATTCAACCATTTCGTATTTTTATGTTTAAGCGATGAATGTAGTATTGTAAGGTTGTGTGTGTATAACCAATAGTTTCTAGCCTGTCGCCTCCCGGTTTATGTATTAGTAAAGTTATATTATAAGTAAAGGCGCATATTTTTACCTTAAAATAAAGTGCCTTAATGAAATAGTAATAATAATAAACCGTATTAAGTTTTGATAAAAGATAAATTTTCAAATTCGGTAAGCTCATGATAGGAGGAGTCCTGATAGTTTTTTTTGCACAAATATGAACTAAGGTGCTTTAGGAAACGCGTACGAGTATCATGCGATCCTCAAATTGCATACTAGCTAAATACTTGTTGGCAATTCGACGCTAGCTCATTACGCTACTGAAAAAGAACAAAATGCATAGTTAGTTTTGTGGATGTTTTTTCCCTCAAATATAATATGTCTTTGCTCCGTTTCCATTTTTTTTTTAAATAGTAAAGGACACGTGTCGCGCGTTATACCAGTGTGCTTATTGCGAGTTTTCTTACTTGCTCGATCGCGTTGGCGTACAATCAGTTTTGTATGGAGTCAAAATGAAAACAAAACGTTGACGCTAGGTCGTATAGCCTGAAGAGTATGTTCTACATCATACTTGGAGTTTGGACAACCTGCTAGGACAAACTACAAAATAAAAACTAAAGTGTAAGTGTAGTATCTTTTATACAAAACAGAACAATTCATAACTTACAATGAAGCTTGACCAGCAACACATTTTCCCACTAACTCTTGACACGTACGTATAAGCGTAAAATACCCCTCTAGTATAGCTTTTTCTGAAACAATAATTACGAGAAATAAAGATTTAAAACAGTATTAACACATTCATATACGTGCTACTGCAAGTTACGGACCTCCCTGAAAGAGAGAAAACATAAGATGAGCGAGCAAGTATTAGGTACTCCTCACGATGCTTTCCTTCTCCGTCAAAAATTCTAATCTGACCGTACGTGAAAAGCATTTGATGTTGGCCTTCACCAGAATTCGAACCCAATTCACATATTTGCGTTTATCTTTCGTCTGCTGTCGTTTAACCAATACATTATAATAAATTGATAAAGCATAAAATCATAGATAATATCAAATAATATATTATACTTGCTGATACCCGCGATTTCATCCGTAATGATCCTTCTCTTTAATTTACCGGTATCAAAAGTATCCTATACGTTGACCAGGAACATAAGCTAATATGATACAAAGTTCCATTTAAATCGGCCCAGTCGCAGTCGTTTCAGAGTTAAGACCAAAAAAAATATCTAAATTAGTTCTATTTCACTTCTTACTGACTGTTTTATTTCCCTGACTCAGTTTTTTGCATTTTTCTTCATTATACAGAAATTCTAGCTCTACAGTTTATTACATGTATATATATAGACAAAATTCCAATAATTAATTAACCCTAACAAATGTGTTATGGAAATATATCCACAAGATCGCTAGGTATCGCTATCCATGCCTGAATAATGTCAAATAAGATAAATTTGCAGCAGATTATTTATTATTTATGCGCCAACGAGTTTTAACAGTTTCACCAAACATTTCGTACGAATAGCATAATTGTTATTTGCTCCCAGTAATCCTTCATCAATTTTTTGGCGAATCAATCGAGAGCTTCATCAAACCAATGAGCATTGAACAAAGGCCGTCGTGCCTAAAATTGATTAACGGTATTTACCCCTAACCGAGAATCACTCTCGGCCGAAAATTGAAATCATCGTCTGCATATAGATACGTCCAAATTCCAATAATAGGCTGGCCCCGGGCTAAAAACCGTGACAGTTACGGATGTGGGTAAATCAATTCTATGCGAGCAATGCGGGCGCAAACACACCCGTGTCAGCGAGGCGCGAAGCTCTACTCTATGTACTATTGTTTCGTCAAAATACATACGTCATTTTGAACCCTAATACCACGACACAAAACTTATAAAACACGATGTTGCTACATTCAGCAATTTACATACAGAAGAGAGTTAAAACTCAATACAAACGGTCAATTCGACTCAGATAGTGATCTGCTGAGTATTTAAGTAAATACTCGTATAAATTGGATGCGTTTAAATTACAGCGTAAGAAGGCCTCCCACTAGGTGACCCGGCGTCAAAGTTGTGGAATTGGTGCCTTGTCGTTCGGAGTGGCGTTCTAAGGGAGAGACCTATGTTCAGCAGTGGACGTCTCCTGGCTGATGAATATAATGATACCTACACTGTATACAAAACTAAAGTCAATAGATAACATGTGTAATTTGCAATCTGTTTAAAAATGAAAATATTTTTTTGATATTAATATTATATTTAATTTTTAAGTAATCAATTATCCTGAATATGATCCACATAATTTATTACAAATTACACGTAAAACTAATAGCAATTAAGATAAGTACTTAACAAGTGGTTAAAAGTGCCTTCGAAAAACGCGACTGCAAGAACTTTAGACCCACGTATCTTAACAAGTAAAATCGTAGGACGGAGCTAGTATATTACCTATGACCATCTCTGTAGTTACTATACGATATGACAAGCCATTCAGGCTCTAGTGCGAGCCAAATAACATACACTATACATACATCCATATACATATATAAACTCGAAAAACATAACCCTCATTATTTCGCAGTCGGGTAAAAAGATCAAAAACCTCGTCGTTATATAAAATGAAATTGACTTTCAATATAAAGGTAACATTTTTAACATCATCTAAAAATACGAATAACAAGCAACAACCGTTCTTTTCTAACTGTGTAAATTTCACGAAGTTACATCTGTACAAAACTGCGCCTCTGTATCCTAGATGTATTGTGATGTTTCCGTGCTTGCTCGCGACATAGAGCAGGCTGTTGTCAGAGATAACAAAACGGCCGGCCGACGGCTCAGGTAAACATTGCCTTTTGTCAAATATTATGCGGATGAAAATTCAAGTGTCCTTTGTTGAACGTATGAAATTCAGCGTTGATACAGCGGTGATGTGACGTATTTCGCAGTTAGCAGAAAGCGTTTTACAGCTTTACATTATGACGGTCTTATTCATAAAAATGTGTGATAGCTAATATAATATATTTCTGCGACCAGCATTACTGCCTATTTTTCGAGTCTGAGTATTTTTTAGAAATTATGATAGCGCTATCATAACATTTAAAATACTACCCTGAGTAATCTAAGCTCAAGTAATCTTGAGCTCCCCTTAAAAACGTTTGAAATATAAGTTTTCAGATAGTAATCCTCGTTATTACACAGTATTTGTATTTTGAGATATGTATTATTTATTTATTATAAGATATGTATTTTTTGCATTTATGGAAGCCTACACTAGTGCTTTTGTTGTAAAACCATTTATTACTAAGTTTTAATACTGGAAGTTTTTAGAACGAGCAAGACTACGAGTACAATAAGCAGTTGGGGCCGGTCATTTAGTGATTCCATTTTATGCTGCGATTTATATTTATTTATCCTTATAATTAATGAGAAGCGTGACATACTGCTGAAAGAGAAACAGACAAAAAGAACTCATATTCTTGTACATTTGTCGGCAAAAAAAATCTAAAGCGGCTCTGACCCATTTTTACACGCAGCTTCCATGTTTTTTACATGCTCGTATATTTTTCAGTAACGCAATACGGCTTTTTGAGCTATGCACAAAGGGGAGAGGTACGAGGGAGCTAAAAGAGTTGGAGGTGGAATGTCCGTCAGTAGAGGGGGGTTTGTCCGTCAGTTGATCCGATCGCCGGACGAGCTGATTGATGACGTCGATTAGTGATGCCCAGCCTCGCCCCGAATAAATTGTCGAGCTTTTTTGCTCGCAAAACTCTTTGCGGCCCGCGTTTTTTGTGTGCGGTGAAAAATTTAACGACGCACTGCCCTTTAATTGGGCACCCCTGTCCAGGCGACGTGTTAATAAACGAGTAGTGGAAAATTCCAAAATAAATAGTAGTATTTGATTAATGGAAGCTTTCAGTGAGCAAAAAATAAACGTACACGAGTGTCAGGATTTAAAAGTAAATCAAGAATTTTGGTGAAAATGAAATTTATGTAGAGGTTGAACCAAAATGTAATTGCAAGAATGCTTTTTGAACGAGCGAACAAAACAAAAGAAGCGCTCTGTTCGAAACGAAGCAATGTTCTTTCGTCTGTCAGTTTGGCTGTTTGTATGCATGCTTGTTTGTCACAACTTAAGAAACATATCAAAAACTTAGTTTACTGACGTGTAATTTTTAAATATTGTAAATACGAGTAGCATAAGTCTGCAAATCTGTTTCTACTAACAAAAAGATAACATTTTTGTACGAATCTCATGAAAATATTACTTTTTTAAATTACACTTAATAATAACTTCACTATGAGAAATCAACCTTTCGGTAAATTATTAAGATAGCAAGCTTGCTTAATAATGCCGGACAGATACAGACACATATGTTATTTGAAAAAGGCATGTGGTCGATAATAATTCAATTAAGACAGACCGCCGTTTATCGATATATAGCAATTTATGAAACATCTATTAAGGCAGAACTATTATTCAAATAATGTCGCATGTAAATTGTCGAATCACTGGGTGTCGGTAACACAGACCGGTACCTTTGTTTCGTTCAAGAGTTGAAATAATTTGGGCGTTACGTTTTATTTATTTTCCATAATGGAACGTGATCCAGCAGTTCTCGTGTACTGAACACACAGACCCTACTTCTGTTTACAAAGGATATTAAAGAAAAAGAAATGTTCCATTGCTGTCTCTTAGGTAAAGGTTGGTTTATACCAGTTAAGGTACAATACGAATGTTTGCTAAAGTTGAACTTTTCGAAAGATTTGTCAGGAAGCAAACTGAAAGTGAGTAACTCCATGCAGCAAGTTTTTGTAACTAACGGTGACTGATTCTAGATTGTTCATACTAATGGCTACAAGTAAAAGCTGGTAACGAGAAGCTCAGTATCGGGCTGAGTGATGTGCTTTTACAGGGTAGAGGCATTAACATATTAGGCAGTATATCCAGCAGTGGATTAGGATAATCTGATAGTGATGACCAAGGTGATGCTCAAAAACCTACTGTGGTACCATTTTCATTGTGTTGCCTATAATTTATTATGTTTCTCTACACAAATATAGTAAACTAGCGGTTAGTAGCAACTTCAAAATCAAAATAACTCGACTGCAAAAATTATAAGCACTGTATCTCAACGAGTGAAACCACGGAATGCAACCAGTATAACTTATTACCATCTGCAGGAAAAGACACATCTAATGACACCTAGCGCGCCAAAATTGGTCTAACGGCTTAGGCTGAACGTACGTATGTCTAACTCTTTGTGACCTTATTATACATTTATATACAATTATTAATATAGAAACATACATTTCCTCTTTCGGCAGTCGGATAAATAGTTCCAATATTATAATTCTTTAAAACGTGAATCAAAAACTGAGTACCCTCTATGAATGTGTATAACCAGTCAAACTTAGAAAAATCCAAGTCATACCAAACATTGATACGAGCACTCGCAGCCAGCCCTCAAGTGCGCGCGTGGACTAACAAGTTACCTTCCAAAGAAATGGGCAACCTTTTTCTGAAATATAAGATTTGTTCTCGAGATTCTTACGTACACGCAATCATGAAATTTCGTAGATAAAATATTGTTTAGGAGTTTTACGCGAGTAGGTAGATGATACGGAAAAATTGTAATCCATAAGTTGTAGCCAGCGTTTTTACGCATTTGAGAGCTATAGAAAGAATAAAATAAATTACGAAGTCATTACTGAGTACATTTAAATGACAATACATAGAACACGTAAGATCTCTACTTTAAGTGTATATTTTGATTTCGTGAATAATCAACGTTTAATGGTTGTATGTAAGATATATTTACAAGAAAGAAACACTATGATAGTGTTATATTTTGAAAAATAACAATATAAATAAATATACTAGCAAGCCATCTATTTATATGAATATGTAAAAGAGAAAGTCCTGACTGATTAACTGATAATTCACTAGGTACCATAGATCAAGGTTTCTAGGAACCACGTAAAGCATAAACCGCTGAACAGATAAGTTCGTCAAGTACACGCGGAGACAAGCATATTGCAGAATTCCGTAGGAGTATATTAGAGATTATTGTTACGGAATTCTAAAAGATTATAGACCAGTCTATTTAATCATACTTTCACATAAGATTTCCCTCAGAACGATGTAAGGATTCTTCCGATATCTTACACATCAAATTTCGCTAATGCTTGTAGTAAAATACCGGAAGATGCAGCGTAGGTAGATTTCCCACTAGGTAGATTGACGATAATGTAGTAGCTATCATCAAATAACCAGTGGATGCAATTGGCAGTTATAGTTTAGTCTAACTGATAATGATGATGATGATGTAGAAGTAAAGCTACCTATTAGCACAAATAAACCCACAAACATCTATACATACAAGCCTAAAAACATTACTCTCCACTATTAAGGCAGTACTAAAAAGAGTGAAACTTTAAAGCGACCAAACCTTTACAAACTTACTACCTGCTTTCCTCTACTTCTAGTACACACCAAGTTTTACCGCGTAACAGAACTAGCGAAACAAATCCACGAGTCCAGTCGAGTTGCTAAGACCATAAAGTACGGCATCCGGCAGCGTATCGCCCGCTCGAGTAAGCCGATAACAAATCGCAACTCACCGACGAATACTTACGTTAGTTGTACGCGGATAACTAAATGTATAATCTACAACATTTTTGTGTCAAATAAGTCGTAACTTGATGAAAAAGACAAGAACAGATGTAGCAGTGCCAAGGTTACAAATAGTATGCGTGAATATAATATAATTATTATTTTATTTGATAATATTTCACGTAAAATTTCTAACGTTTATCCCATAAAACGTTTGCGCATCATATTAGAATCGCATGTATAGGCAGCAAGAAGATTTGTTGTCCGGTGAGCTGTGGTCGGCTTAGATTCTTAACAATAGTCGTAAAATATGAACTTAACATTTTCGTATGAACAAATATAAAGTCTTGGAACCATGAAACATTTAAATCAACGCGGTTAACGACAAGGTGCGGCTGCGTCCGGCCGCTGGTGTTTATCCGGTATCCGGATACAAGCTGTCCGTCTCGCCACCCCGGCCGGTGCTATGCACCCGGACCAAGAGCAACGTGCTAACACTTTATTATTTAATAGCTTCTACTACACTTACAAAAACTGGATAAGTTTATCTTCAGAAAATTAAAACAAGCTTTCATATTACTACATGAATACTTCTAGGTAAAAAACTAAAAATAGCGTTAATTCATATTCTATTCAAAGTTGATAGTTACGCATAGGTGTCGGAACAAACGTACCCGCGTCTAATAACTCTTATTGTTAACCGACTTCCAATAAGGAGAAGGTTCTCTGTTCACCTGTGTGTATTTCTTTTTTGTACGTTCATCGATAGTTTTGCCAATACAGAACAGATAAAAAAAAAAATTAGTTCAAAAGGGTATCTTACGAGGTAGCCCCACGCCCCAATATCATTAAGTCAAGATCAGATGATGGAATTCCAAGGAAATCGAAGAGCAAACAATTTAAATAAAATCTTGTAAATTTTGACCAACTTCTCTGGTTTCCGAGTAACAATGCTGGCACCGACTTCAGATAGTTGAGTGGTGTTGGTGGTGTAGTGCTTATTTAATTTTTAGCTTTCGAGCGATTACTTGTGGTTTTGAAGTCGGCTTAAATTTCGTTAAATTATATTCATAGATTGGTTTACCAATGAATTTAACACGATAAATCTAAAGCGATACGCCCTATGTTATTTTACAACTTTGCCATTTTACAATGTTTTAATTTTAGCAATTGCTATTCCGTCTCAGGTCTCGTAGTTACGTGATAGATAGTTAAATACATAACCTAAAAGTATACAAACCTCCATCACTACATTGCAAAGGCACAAGAGAGCGTTCAGCACCATTTTCCTCGCAGTTCGGCAGAACTTCTCTATCCCCGTCGCCACCTCCAGCGCCTTCATTTATCATACACAGTCCTGATGATAGAAAAACAAGTCGCTTTAAAAACTGACACCCAATTTTGATTGGATATCAAAAGTAATTGTAATTTTTTTAAAGCAGCCTATTCGTCCCGTTCCCCAACCAACCGACCATCTTTAGATAATTTTTATGTTTTGTATTTCTGCAAAAAAGCTTTCATTTATCTTTCCAATTAGCCAGATGCCTGTGGGTACTGCTTTCAGTTTTTTTGATTATAAACCAGGTTTTTGTGTCTATTTCGAAAAAGATGTATACGAATTTACCTGGAAAGCTAAACTCACACACTTTTAAACCAAAAAATCGTTCTTGACGTGTCTAAGAAATGATATAACTTCTAAAAAAAATTGTAATTGAAACCTACTCATCTTTTGAAGTCCGTTAAAAGTGAAAATTACAATAAAGTACTTCCGATCCGGCACTTCACTTATTGCTTGGTAGACATAGTAAAAGATACGAAATCGGGACAGAAGAAAAAACCCAGCTTGAGGGCCACAGTTTCTTAGTGCCAGACCAATAAAAAAACTATTTACCATTGGAAGTCATAACTAGACTATCAATAACATTTAGTATGGCGGATACATCTTTCACATCCACTCCATGGAAAATCCTTTCCATTCTGATGAAACAAAATGTGAATGTATGTACAAAATGTATGTTTCGTAATATCAATAACACGAATTTTAAAATAAGTTGCTTATTTACTTTTTGAAATTATTATGGCAGTGACATTACAGGTACACCCATACAAAAGTAATTTTTTACTAATAAGGATACATTGGCATATATAAAAAACATTTGAAAGCTACAAACTATTTGCTTTCGCTTCTTCAAACGAGATTTATATAGTTTCTTCAAACCCTTACAATGACTGCATAGAATTATCGGATAAAATTCATAAAGGAATGCAATACCCAGGTATCTGTACTCGTCATGAAGAAATACTTTCACTATGGAACCATTCGCAATTGAAAAAAAAAACCATCCAATTTCATGTGACCTATAGACAACCCTGAACATAGCATCGCTTAGAGTTAGAGCGATGAAACAAATGAAACAAGTTATAACAGTTATTTCATTTTGACACAGTTAAAGCTCGGAGTTGAAGTGATAAACGAAACCAAGATTGTATGACTTCTATCATAGCTAACTCTAAGCGATACCATCAAAATGGGTCTACTCAGTAAAAAATATACAATCAGAGACCGTCTAAATCGAAATATTCACTGTGGTTTGGATCTTCAGCTGAATACAAAACGAAGAAACAACGACCCTGAGGACAAAAGCCAACATAACTGCAAGTAGGTATAAGTACAAAGCATAATAAGAATAAACCACAGTGCATGATGCAGAAACTATTAGAACGATTATTTCAATCTACATTTTAGACTAATATTATAAAGAGATATGTAACTTTGTTTCTACTGAACAGATCTTAAAAATTCTTTTACTATAGTATATCATCATAAAGCTTATTCTTGTCTCGTTCATTGCTGGACATAAGCCTCCCCTATGGCACGCCACTCAGCTGTATCTTGGGCTTCTTTTCAATGCCTGGAAGCGAATGCTTTGTGCTTCATTTTTGATGATAAGTAACTCCAAGATTTTCAATTTTTTAGGTTTTTACACCATTGTATAATGGATACCGTCATCAATTCGGCCCGCAAAACTAACTTCACGAAACAGAAAATCATCTATATAGAGTCGGTAAGAAAATAAATCAAAAACGGCTTTTTTTGTTACTATAATAATGCTTTTAATGTTATTTTGGGTTACACACTTCAGACATATTCATAAAAACCACTCAAAATCTTTTGGTCAACGTTGTCATAGGTTACCGCTCCCCGGATCCTACATTTAATTTAGCTTCGCCCTCAAACAGTTCAGAGAGGTTTACCTTATATTTCTGTAATCATCAAAGAAATATCTTACTGCTTTTTTGGGCTATGACAAAAGAATAGATCCATTCATCGACATAACGAGAATAACGACAAATCATAAGCAGAACGTCAAATGCAGGGATCAAAGAAAACAATCGTCTTTGATAGCCGAATTCTTTGACGAGAGATCGTCGAGAAAATTAATAAGCAATCTAGGGTTTGAATGCACTGAGACAACTTTATATTTGCTTGGTAGATAATTTACTAAAAAAAGTTAGCTCACTGTATTGTGTAGAACTATTTGGTTATTTACTTGATAAACTTTTGAATTTTTTTGGGAGGGGATTGACTTTGGCAGGGGTCATGAAGCGAGCCTTATGGCTATGCTATATTCCTATAATTTTACATTCTAAGTGCATATATTTAGTTTCATTTTAAAATCCGTGTACCTATTCCAGTTTTTTAAATTAATTTATTATTGAAGGTGTGATATATTAACATGTTTTGTTTGTTAGCCGGGCAAGTGAACGAAATGACTAAATACAAAAAATATACAATGCAAGTGGATTAACCATCTTTAAGATGTACAGATAATCCAAATGCACCTGAAGTCAGCGTGCACAGCATGCTAGTCGCATCACCACGCTGAATGGCAATGACCGGCTACTTGTTATTTGGCGGTTGTATGTTTGTACTTGAATAATGTTAATGTGCCAAAACAGCTCAACAATATCTAGTGTCCAATAATTATAATAGTTCACTTATAAATAGACCGATTAAAATCACTTGTTGTATCGATAACCTTACGATCGCCATCTCATTTCCTCCATGTTGCGAGCTCAGTGACTTATATCCGAACTTCACTCTCCAATAATTTTCTTGGACACTCCATTTTACAATTCAAATGAAAGCAGCGAATCCCTTTTGATGTTAGCTCTTAATTGATTTCATCGAATGTAAATCAACTGGAGAGATCGCTTTGGGCTTTTACACCTCATTTGGATTATATGTAATTGAATCGAATTTTGCTTCTAAGAAGTAAAAAATGGTATAACCTTTCCTTGATTTGACTTTTTAAAAGCTACGTACCTATATAATATATACGGGGTTATCGGTTAGGGGTGTACTAAACCGAAAGGGGGTCACCATACTAATCAAAAGCTTTCACAATGGGACCATCTCCGATTCGAAAAAAAACAGCTGTTCCTTACATTTTCTCGGCGACCGATAACGTTTTTGTATGGAAGATTGTTTTTTTCTCGATTTTTTAGATATGGTCCCATAGTGAAGTTGTTTCATAGAATAAGTATAAAGATTATTATAGAAATCGCTGTAATGTAAACACTCTTTAAGATATCGTTGTAATATTAACGCAATACAAATAAAGAAATCTGTATTCGTTCACCGCTTCTCGGTTTTGACAACCTATCACGTTCGTTCCTTGAATCAGTCTCCTTACTCGATCAACCTTGTCACCGTTTAGACGTATTTGTTTGGTTCGTGAACTTGTATCTTATATTCACCTTCGGATCTAAATTAATCCATTCTAATCATCACACATGTTATTTCTTTTTGCCCATGAAACTTCATCGACACCTTTTCGGCTTAGTTCACCCCTAGCCGATAACCCTGTAAACTGTAGTACTGTTATTGTGTTTAGAAAACATCTTACTATCTTACTTTAGAATTATAGAAATCGGTCCACTAGTATTGTTAGTTTACTCGTTACATACAAAAATATAAATCATTTCTCTTTGTAATTAGTATTAGACTTACACTACGAGTAGGAGCGCTCTGCAAAAATCCGTTGATACGACTATACCACCTTGAAGAAAATCATTTTTAGCTGTTGTCTCTTGCCTATAAATAACAACTTACTTCCTACCTAAAACCAGTACTAGTCAGTGATCTTTAGCATTAATTATATTATACTTGGTAACAGGAAGATACGTTAATACTAACTTAAAATATCGTCTTTTCTTCTGTAACGTTCCTCTGTCTTACATTCTTCTGTTTCATAGTTAGAGGTTCAAATTATCGTCAGAAAAGATACTAAAATAATTCTTTCCATTTTTTAAAGCGTGTGATAAAATATTTTGCTTGAAATACAAAATGTTCTCACTGATATACTCATAGACATAATTCAAACATAAGTAAGTTAAAAAAGTAGCCTCTAATGTTATGATTCAGCTATATTTACTCTTTAAATATTCTCCCGAGACTAAGAAGCTCCGAATTTCTTTATAAAATGTTTTATAACTCCAACGCTACGTATATTATATTACACATTATAAAGTTAAATGGGGTTATTCGCGCTGATGTATGGCAGAGAATAATGCCGTGCTACTTTTCATGTAGGTAAAATTGACTTCCCTGTAATGAAACGTCAGTACCACGACTTGTGGTACTCCTGGTTAAGTATTTGGTGGTGTTTGTTGATGATTTTTTCACGTTATTGTTTCTCTGTGAGTAATTCAAGAGAAACTATGAAAATATTGTTTATTTTTGTAAATTACATAGTAGCGATTCAAATGCGTCATTACTAGGCACTAGGTTTGCCCTGAGAGGTCATTTAGTTTACGACGTTGGTGGAATTTTGTGGTGGGTTGGGAACTTCAACCTGAAATTCCTAAATCTTTTAGGAATTAATTATTAATTAGCTTTAACCTTCCACACTAGGCAAAAACGACGGAGTGTTATAAGTTTGACGTATCTGTGAGTCTGTCTGTGACAGTGTGTGGTTGTATATATAGCATCGTACCTCCCGAACAGATGAACTGATTTTGTTTTTTGTTCGTTTCAAAGGTGCATTAGTCTGAAGTGTTCTTAGCTATGTTTGATTAAAATCGGCCCAAGATGGCTGACACCACAAAATGGCCGATTAAATATTTTTTCGCAACTCCCTCAATATGGGTATCAAATAAAAGGAGTCAAGACCTTTTAAATGTTGACAGCAATCAGTTAATTAAGAGTAAATACTGCTCTTCAGTATTTCCTGAGGACAACTGATGCTAGGTTTACCCGGCTAGAGACAGCAGCTGTTTATTATTAATATTTGTTTGTTTCAAGATTCAAGATAAAGCTGTCTAGTCACGAGTAAGTAAGTAACAAATATAGGTAATACTTAAAACAACACAAACGACTTCAATTTGACAGGCAACTACATAAATTTTTCAGTTATTTGATTTACTGACTACTGAACCGATATGAAAAAAAATATAGTTACATTTTTGTCATAATCAGAACCAACAATTTATTAACATCCTCTTAATTTGAAGTCAGTTAAAAGGTTTGATAATTTCTTGTACTGTGCACTTTAAAGACTAGTTACAAGTGGTTAAAAGTGACTTCAAAAAAGCCGACTGCAAGAACTTTAGACCCGCGTATCTTAACAAGTGAAATCATGGGATGCAGCTAGCCTATGGTCATTTGTAGGTGAAGACGAATTTATAGACACCACTCACAAAAAATACGACAGGCCGTTTAGGCTCTAGGGCGTGTCAAATAAATATATATACAAAACTCTCCTTCTTTCGCAGTTGGGTAAGAATACTTTTTCTTTTGTTTGTAACCGCACATTTGCCTTTGCACATTTTGCTACGGAGGGACTAGCGCCTGAATAATGTCAAGAATTACATATATGCTAATTATTTTAGTAAAATATACAGTACAGTATTTCTACGCACAATAAAACTTAGCACAACACCACACCGTGAAACTCTCTTCCCATAATTGTAACTGCACTCGTAACAGAGATATTAGAATATAATCTATAACTTGGCATAATGTGTCGCAACAAAGTGCAAGACAGCTCGAGTTTTGACTATTTATATGTCTAGATAGAGCGACGTGCTTCAATTAAACTTAAACAAACAAGCTGACTTTGGTAGTGTACGTGGACACTATTATTGCTGCACTTGTCGTAGTATTGTAATGATACCAGTTAATATACAGTTTTAATTAAAATAAGGAGAAAGTTACAACTGCAGAGTTATCAGTCAAGAATGTACTACGGGAGTCAGTATATTCATTAATGACTTTCTATATGGGACCAACACTGAAATCAAGAAACAATATCAGCTAGGTATTTCATAATTTTGAAGACGACCGATTAACATTATAATTTTTTATCTCATATTTAAGGTTGGTCCAATAATAAGAGGAAATTAAGGTAAACAGTTCACTATTGTCTTTCGACGCGTTTCAAGCTTTCAGTGTTATATCTTGACGTATAAATAATCAAAGAGCACGAGATTTTCAGCAAATTTGTTCCCCAATGAATACTCGGCTTTGTCATCCCGTAGAAGCTCGTTAGGGGACAAAACCGTTCTGTTTATTAGTCCTCACCTCGCAGTTTGTTGTTATTACAGCAGACAACTTTGCGACGAACCAGCTTCCGTGAAGTTTCATTTGTTTCCGCAATATTTCAATCTTGAGTCTTACATTTTTTTTTCTTCCTTTTTGCTTGACATGGCTGTCAAATAGTTTCTTTAGATGGTGAACTTGTACCTATACAATATTTTCAATGTAAGCGAAACGACCCTGTCTGATGACTACCCTAATTTTTTTATGTTGCATACACTTATCGCACATTTTTCTTTGTTATTAAATCAAAAATGGTCCTAATCTAATTTAATACCTACTGCAAATGGCTTTAATTGTAAAGTGCATGCTGCAAGTCTACAAAGTAAAGTATTGTTTAGATTTTGACAGAATTACTAACCTGCGTTTGTATACAGCGTTGTTTATGTATAAGTGAGGGTGATATATTCCACTCTGTTCATCTAAGTGATATCACCTGGGCAAACAAAGTGGATATTAAAGTGTCTTAAATTCTCGTTGGACTTATTGCACCTGGAATTAAAACACCCAGGTGAATATGGACGACGATTTTTGTGTATTTTGATTCGTTTACTTTAGCTTAGTGGTAGGGCGTTTCCTATCGCTCGCATGGCTAGCTACCACCCTCAAGTTGTAAAATCTGTCGCCAAGCACCTTACGGTGTGTTCGGACAGGCTTCCTTGAGAGCTAGTTTATTCCAGACTAAGCATGCTCCATTTAGAACTACAGTATCACTGACTTTCGTGGTCGTGCGAACTTGTGGTCAAAGGCCTAGCTGTATAGGATAAATAAAATAGGTACAATAAGCCCAAGCCGAAGAGGACACTTTCATTTTTACCTTGTTGATATCACCCAGGTTAACAAAGTGGAAATTGAACAAAATGAAATATAAGGTAAGGTAATAGTACGTGCATACCAGCTTTCCATTTTGTATTTAACAGTTTTAGTAGCATAGTTCTGGCCGCAAAATATACGAGTTCACGTTAAATGATGCGCAATAGTAAATGGAGTGGTTATCTGGACGTGCAAAGTCGTCAGTAAGACGTGCTAAACCAGCCTCCGACGGGCCTCGATATCGGGCCGCGCGAGCCACACTGGCTTACATCTATCGCGCCGTGGGGTAAAGCTTTGCTCACAGCGGTCTACCGATAGACAATAACCGTTTCACTGCAAAAAATCTTTTGTTTATGCATTCTATAAATTCATGAGAAAGGTAATTCTGTAACATAAATCAAACACTTAACTTACTCACGACTCATATGTCGTGAATTTGTTATTGCTACATTTTATTCTGCTTTTTAAAGAAAACATGTGCAAGAACGAGATTAAATTTAAAAACCCTGTCAAATAATGTAAACCGCCATTTTGTGGCGGCGGCCATCTTTGCTATGTTTGATGAAAATTATTTTATCAAACATAGCTAAAAACACGACTAATTCACCTTTACATTAAAAAAATCCGTATGCTGGCTACGGTGCCACAGACACGCCATGATAAGTCAACCTTATAACACCCCGTCGTTTTTGCGTCGAGGGTTAAAAACGGACAGCTAACATCTAATATAAACTTGCCCTTAGTAAATAAGCGTAGGTATCGAGCTCACCCACAAATAATACCCGCGCTGTATGTCAGGCGCCGATAACATAAACGATCGTGAAATGGGTCGTGTTTATCGAAATGATTACTGCCAGCCTATTGAAACTTGCTATTAAGTTAAATGGAAGCCGATGAAAGAGCTCGCACTATGATTTTAGAAAATATGATTTTTATTGATCCGAATAATGTGCTAGTTGCCTCTACTTTCAACCAAGACAATTTACGGTGGTCTATTTCTTAGTTAACTCTTAATTTAAGGGCAAGGTATTTTTGACCAACTCCAAGAAGTAGAAAGTTCTCAATTCAACGGAGCATTTTTTTATGTTATGTTTCTCGATATCTCAGAGATGGCTGCACTGAAATATTATATTTGTGTTTTTTTTTTTCAATATTTTCAAATTGTTTAACTGTAAACACATAGATGACATTCTGTTATGTAAAGTAAGTTTTACCTGTCACTTTTAAATTAGTTTTTCACTTTCTTTTTAAAGTACAATTACCTTACCCAGCAGAAATGACTTTGCCGTTAGCATATCGCGTCTATTGTCTGACAGCAGACAGCTTTTAGCCCATATCGCTGGACACAGGGACTTCAAATTTAGATGATGCATTTGCTAACTAAGGGGTAAAAAATGCGAATTCAAATTCATATAAATATCTTATACACAAAAACTAATTTAATATAACAATAAATAATTTAAACAGAAAAAAAATTAATTCATATGACATAAAAAACATTCTACTAGGCAGGGTTTGTTTTAAAGTCCATTAAATATTCTTGGATAAATGATGCTGCGCTCGACTAGATACCGCGCTATATAAAACAACAGCTCCATGAATGCGGCATCTCATAATTGTGGTGTGTGTCTGATACTTTTTTTTTAGAAGGGACTGAGCTACTGGTTGAACGCGACCTCGGACAACTTGACCGGACGTTTGGTAAGCGCAAGTGCGCTGGGCCGCGGTTTGGTTTTGGGGCGACAAGCACAAGGGTGCCTCAGACGGCACGAACCTCGGCTTGAGCCGTCGCCCAGATATGGACTAACGAACTGCCCTGGCAATCCAGAAGGAGAGTGCCTGGAGCCCTAGCCACTGGTAGTGGCATCCTAGCTAAAACTTTTTAGAGCGAATTTGCCCAGACCTCCCTGAGGGGGATGACAAATGAGTCCTTTGAATCTAAAGGACTATTTGACCTGATTGTCCTGGAACTCTGGGGCCAGAGTTCGCGAGGACCCTACACTTGATTGTCATCTGAAGGACGCTTTTTGGAGAGAGGTGCCCTGGCCTGCACCAGAGCCTTATCGTTAGATCGACTTGTGTCCATGGCATCCCGGGGAGAGGCCTGGACCCTAAACCTAGCTAATTTAGGCAACTGATTAGATTATTTGACCGAACTACCCTGGCCTACCAGACGGGGAAAGACTTAGGCCCCTATCAATCAACTGGGTGACCCTAGGGGTCGTAAGAGACCACGCATTCTGTTTCGTCGGAATGGATGTCGAATCTGGTAGCCCGAACCAGTACCAAAAACGGAGTGTGTGTTTGGAGACGACTCAGGTGTGCCGGGTAACCCTAGGGCGGCCGATATTACGGCTGCAATGGGGTCGTCCGGATCATCTAAGAAATGTCTAGGGCGCCTATGCAAGGTTGGCGGACCGTTCGGGTCAGTCGAGTAGTCCGCCGCTCGAACCACGAGCGGGTTCGGGTGGTGGGGAGCAGAGTCGGAGTGGAGGTCCGCGTTGCGCATATACCATTGCGCGTCTAACGCTCTACGGATGAAGCGGTATTGAATGACTTGGAGTTTATCCAGCTGACAAGAGGGCGCGTGTGCAAAAACAACAGAGGCGTAGGTCATGACAGGGCGGATCACGGTCTTTTACAAGACCGTCACCTTATTTCTAAGGGACATTTTACTTCTCGCGCACGTTGTGATGTATTTTTCGAAGTTTCGAAGTTGAGCGCTCGGTTGACGAGAGCTATTTGTCGAGTCACGTGCCACCCTCTGGCGTAGAGGTTGGTGTCGTCGGCGAAAAGGAAGAGCTCTACCTCTGAGGAAGCGGGGGATATCGCTTGTGTAGAGAGAGATGAGTAGCTGGGACAGGGCTGAGCCCTGGGGGACCTCCGCTCTGATGGGGTGTGGAGATGAACGTTCACCCTCGAGCTTGAAAGTCCTGGATGATGTGGACAAGACGCTCTGGCAGACCGAATTGATACACCTTGTATATCAACCCGTTGTGCCAGACTTTGTCGAAGGCTTTAGCTACGTCTAGTAAGACCACTACGGTCCCCTGGGGGTTTCCAAAATGTTTGAGTTTCGTGTTGAAACCCTCTAGGATGTACTCCGTGAGGCGGTGGACTTGTTGGACGCAAGAGTGTCGGACTCTGAAGCCAAACTGCTCGTTGGGAAGGAGGTTGTTGGCCGTGACATGGGCCCACGTGCGATTCAGTAGAAGTCGCTCGTAAATTTTCCCCTGGGAACTGAGGAGGCTAATGGGGCGGTAGCTAGAAGGCTTTGAAGCTTATTTGCCCGGTTTGTGAATGCCGATGAGATCGGCAGTTTTTCAAGCGGATGGGAACATGCCGTTGCTCATGGCAGCATTAAAAATGCTAACTAGGAGGTGGATTAGGGCAGGGGGAAAGTGCTTGAGCACTTTGTTACTGATGCCGTCGACACTGGAAGCTATCGCGGAGGCGGTGGATAATAAGCGCAACTTCCCTAGTCGTGACAGGGTCGAGGGGGATCGAGGGGGGTATGGTGCTACGATGTTCCATCTCTCTGTCCACCATAGTAAGATAGGCAGCGGGGACCAAACTGAGCGACGGAGAATGCTTGCAGTGTAAGTGACTCAGGTATCCTAACTTCGGCGTAGTATATGTTGCCGCATTTACAAGTAGGTACGCCGGCGTTACCTAGTCGAGCGCAAAAACCAGCGAGACCAATCATTTATCTAAGGAAAATTCAATAACGCGTACGAAATTAATGCTCTTTATTTACCACACAAAACAAAATGTATTATCATACGTTTAATATTAACCGTTTTAAAATACTGAAACTCGCTAACTTTTTATAAGATTGCAACCATAACACTTCCGCGAGTCGTGAAGAGAGCTCGTATGGCTCATTACAGCGCGTATATCCATGTATAGCCACTTCACCTTAACGGCATACACCTTCATTGTATCCTCTGCTTTATACTTGCAGTTTTCAGTTTTTGTTTCTGTTAAAATGTTTTCTCTTTTCTACCGACACCCAAAAAAGAGGAGGTACTCAATTCTACTGTATGATTTTTTAAAGTTTTTTACTTGATTTCTCGGGGAAGGCTGGACCAATTTGAAGAATTTTCTTTTCGTTAAAAAGGATATATACCTCCCATGTGGTTCCATTCTTATTTTATCAAAATCGGTTCTGGAGCTTTCAAATCAAAGCAGAAAAAGTTTTATCGGCACTTATGGCGTAGCGGAAGTCAGCAATTATTTTTGAAAGCACTGGAAAATATCGTGGTCTATAATAAGGCTATGGAAACTATAGAAATACACCTCAAATAGTTATGTACTTAGCTTTTACTCCTTAGATTTGGATATTTATATAACAATCTTTAGGTTAATGAAAACTTTCTTTTCATATTGCTTGTATTCTGTATGAGAAAATTATTTCCCTGCGTAGCCACTACACCCCCGTACACCTTGGTTGTATCTTTGACTCAACATTTGTACTTTTTCAGTTTTTATTTCTGTTAAAAAAATACTTTCTCCTTTATTTCTTTTGGTATCAAAGGCATAAGATAAATTCTTGGTCGAAAGTAAATTTTCGGAACGGATCGTAATTCAATTAAGTACTGAACTACCTCTACTTATTTATACATGTACCTATGTAATGATTTTAGGTTAGAGGGACACGGTTCTTTTTTTCTATACGGGAAAAAGTGTATAACCCTTTATAAGCTACTAAACTTTTACGCTTACCTTTACTTAATTTGGTGTCGAAAGCACAAAAAAAATATCGATTGAAATAAGTTCTATCTCGGATAGTTTTCAAGTTAGTACAATTAAGTATACTTACCTACTGTTTCTTACTTTTGTATGTAGTTATACATGCAATATCGTGATTTTTAGATCGTACCAAGCGAAACAAAAAGAAAACTTAATATTGATGACGTGTTACGAAGCTATTACGATTCACACAAAAATATTGGTAGCAAATTTTTAGGGTATATAATATGCAAAAGTAGCAAGTAGCTAACTCTACACTCTATATAATAATTTTTCAAACCTTCTAAATCGTATATTATCCTTTTTATGCATGTTACGCAGAATTGATAAAATCTTATTTTATAAGTTTATTTAAATATAATCCGATTATTTTACAAACATTCTAAGTTGCAAACGTAATACGATATACAAATACAAAATAATTATTTTCACTATAAATCACGCTGAAAACATAAAAGTATTTTTCAGACGAGGGATATTGATGATCAAGATAAATACGGCAACACTGCTACTTATTACTATGATATCTACTTTCGTCGAGCATTCGCCGACATGTGTTCGACATTCGACCAAAGTCCTTCGACATTTGGCTGAAATCGGCGAACATGCGTCGGTGTCGAAGCGATTCCGAAAAATGCTTCATGCATTTATCAGTTCCCGTTCAGTTGCCGTGATCGATGACAAGTGACTGGTATTTGTCAACGGCACGGTGTGGAAAATACGTCCAATTTAAAACAGTGTGTTGAGAGGTCTCCTCAACTAAAAAGAACTTACTTGTGATAATGATATACAATTCTCATAACAAAATATGACGATCTCATCATTTCAGTATCGCCAACTTCCGTAGTCGTGTAAGCTGGTTGTCAATCGCCTAGCTATCTTAAATAAAACAAGTAAAAATAGTAAAAAACATCCGACATCACCATTTTGTGTCGGCGGCCATCTTGGATTTGGAGATTATCATAGTGTAATTCTACTAGTCAAGTCCTATCATTTTATACCCACATTGAGGGAGTTGTGGAAAAATATGTAATTTGTTATTCTGTGGCAACGGCCTTGGAACGATTTTCTCCATACATAGTTAAGAACACTTACAAAATAACCATTCATACTGATCACGCCAAAGTAAGTAATTTAATTATTTCGAGTGGACTGTATTTTTGAATATGGTTATGTTCTGGTGCAAATTAGACGGGAGAGGAACAAAAGGATGCAGTACTCACATGGGCAGCTCCTGGATTGTAGAAGGTCCGCCGGCGGCACAGCTCCTTGTCTTATATCCTGAGAGTCCGTGGTACATACACCAAAATTGATGTATAATGACGCGATCACGTATATTATGGTTTTTTGTATTTTTAGTATTGCACACGCGATGAAACCTTGCTTGACACATCGGTTATCAACACACGCGAGCTAACCGTCCGTAACGTATCGGTTTTTCGTATATGAGTACACAAATATGTCTGTTCAGGATAACAGTTCAATTGTCACTGAAGCGCGGGTCATCCGCGCATCATGGTAGCAAGTACTGCTTAAGGTGAGGGTAGGAGAAAAAAAGGAAGCACCAAAACAATTAAAATATGAAGGTAAGCTATTTGGCGTAACCATCCACCCGCCCTTAAAGGGTCACCTTTAAGAAAATTATCATAGTACAATATTAGCATTACTTCACGAGAGAGACACTAATGATATGTGTCTTAACAGGGTAGTTTTATGAGATCCGTAGAATCACGGAGAAAATAAGTATAGTGAAAGTTATATAATATATGTACAATATAGTATGTATATAGTGTGTATAAATTTAATTAATTATTTTATGTTATAGTACGAAGCGATATTCGCTATTTTATTGCGTTCGAAGAGGGCATAAACGAACGACCGGACGGAGGTAAGTTCTCCCGGCGAGTCTCACAGTCGCTACGCGTATAACACCGTCCTTCGAAGAATGCACTTTCTCCACAACTGCTAAAGGCCAAGCTAGCGACGGCACGTTATCGTTAATCACTACAACGACAGTTCCCGGAATTATAGGAGCGGACGGAGTGTTCCATTTTTGCCTAACTTGTAAACTGTGCAGATATTCCATCCTCCATAGATTCCAGAAGGACTGGACTATTTTATCCATGAGCGAGTGCCTATCAAGTAAACTCATTTTGTCGGAGCTTACATCAGGCGCAGGCAAGGAAAGTAGAGGCGCAGTATGTAAGAAATGACCCGGCGTGAGTGCCTGAGGGTCTGACGGACACGAGCTGAGGACCGTGAGTTTATGTACTCTTTGTCTGACGATTCGACGTACAGACAATATCGAATATATTTGCTGAACCAACGACATCAATAACTCGGGTCTAGCATGTAAATATTTGACGTGAAAATAATCGATGATCATATTGATCAGATGGTCATTGCGAGGCAATATGACCGGGTGGATCTTTTCACAGTCAAGATCGGAATTGACGAGGCGATCGCCTAAGCAGGTCAGTCCATCGTCATCGATAAAAGGTCTCAAGCGATTAAACGGAGGAGAACAAGATTTATTTTTACGAATATTTGCGTATTCCTCTGCAAAATGCTGGTTTTGCAAGGCGCAAAGTAATTTAATTTCAGCGAAATTTAAGCCATTAGCAGTCAATGCAATAGCGCTGTTAAGTAGCAATAAATGCACAGTGCGTAGTAACATCGAAAACAAAATGCCACCTAACAACTGATGTCGCGCAATGGAATTCAGTTGCCAAAGAATTTTAGTTAATATTTTGGCGTACAAGACTGTGGGAGCAACGAAGCTCATTATGTCCCACAGACGAGCGATAGTGGACAGAATGGACCGCTTAGTGCATGTCACATTGTCCGGAAGCAAAGTTTTAAAATAGAAAGCATCGTCTTCAGTAGACCAATGCAAGCCCAGTGTTTTATACTGCGTGGTTTTATCAAACTCCACCTCAGTGGGAAGTTTGTGTAAATCAGGAAGATTATCTAAGACCGCGTGAGAATTGCTATTCCACTTAACGAGGTCCCACTGTGCACCTTTGAAAAGGTCAATCATCTGTTGTGACGCAGTGACAGCTGTTTGTTCGCTAGGAAGCGAAAACGCGATGTCGTCCAAATATAGCGCAGGTATACTACTCGCGAGCGGATATTTTGCGCCGTCATCATTGACGAGCTGTCTAACCGTGCGCAATGCATGGTACGGACTCGACGATAAACCGAAACATACACGATTGAACTGGTATAACACGAGGGGATCACGTGCGTTAAAGCGATATAAGAAGCACTGATAACGACGATCGGCTTCGCGCATAATTATTTGCAAAAACTGCTGGCGACAGTCTGCTGTCATTGCTACTGCGTGCAGACGAAAATTCAATATAATTTTGAACAAATCACCTTGCAAATTCGGGCCTGAATGTAGAATATCATTCAGCGACCGTCCAGTAGTAGAACGGCTACTAGCATCCAGAACTACGCGAAGTTTAGTCGAAGTTTTATCCTCACGAATGACTCCATGGTGCGGGATCACGTAGATGGGGTCTCTAGGATCGTATGGAGTCGCGGGCGAAACGTAATCTTTCGCAAGATAATCATTTATGACGTCATCATATGCCGACCTCAATTTAGGTGAAGCTTTGAGCTTTCTTTCAAGGCACATGAATCTTTTGCGAGCTGAGTCTATTGAGTTCCCTAAGGAATAAACATCCTCCTTAAATGGCAGGCCGACAACGTATCTACCACTAATAGGATCGCAAGTTGTAGTTGAATTATAAAATTCTTTACATTCAATGTCAGCGGGATGCTGAACGGAAGCAGTAGGAAGCTCTTCGAGCTCCCAAAAACGCCTGACTAATGAGTCAATAGCAGTAGGTTCTTGAACGAGGCAACATGTCAAGAACGAGCGAGTATTTATTGTAGGTATCGTAGGCGCATTACCTAATAACACAATACCTAAAACCGTGCGCAATGCAGCGGGTACCGACGGGTCGCGAGACGTATGGACGTCGTCGGGGAGAAGTAAGTGGGGGAACAGGGAAGCTCCTATCAAAGCATCAATTTTATTAGGCACACCGAAGCTTTCGTCAGCGAGCTGCATGCCTTTCAGGTGTGGTAAGACCGACGTATTTACCACAGCCGTAGGTAACAAATCCGTAATCTTGTCAACAACAAGAGGCGAAATATCAAAACATATGTTATCGTCGAAGCGAGAATGAAATTTTAAATCAATCGATTTCGTTTGAATTATTTTCTCAGAACCACCGAACCCCTTAACAATAGTACGTTCAGTATTTTAAATCTGTAAACCTAATCGATCGCAACATTCCGACGAAATAAAATGGCTTTGTGAAGCAGAATCCAACAATACCCGAATGATATGTCGTTTACCGTTACAAGCGTATACAGCGATCTGCGCGGTTGACAACAAAACCGTCGACTGTTTATTTTGTATAGTTGCATCGTGAACTGACAACGCAATGTTATCTATGTTCGTAGCACATAACGCGACACCTGACCGGCCGGCTACGGCGAGCGATGGCTCGGGAGCGCTGGCGCTGGATGACTCATTATCGCGAGGCACCGGTGGCGGCGAGACGTATGGTGCAGTAGGCTGGGACGCACGACTGACTTGGTCCGTGCGCTCAAAATGCAATTTTGTATGATGCGAGGTTCCTGAACATATACCGCACTTAATATTATTATTTGAACAAGACGCGTACTTGTGATTTAACGCAAGGCAGGACACACAAGCATTTTTATCTTTAACGCATTTAAAACGTTCAACAGGGCTCATTTTATTAAAGCTAGAACATTTATATAGATGTGAATGAAGTACGTTCGCACATAAACATTTCAAAGCAGGCTTATCAGTTGTGCTTACATAACTTTGAACCTTCGGTGCATTACCATAAGGCTTTTTATTTTTATTTTGTTGCATATTCGATGTATTACCGCTTATCAAAGATGTACTTGTACGTTCGAATACTTTCGCACGAGATTCAATAAATACAACAAATTCGTCGAAAGTAGGTATTTTATTACCAATTTTATTCTCAAATGCACGTACTGTATCTGAGTCTAATTTTTGTAAGGCGATATGCAATAGGATGGCATCGGCTAAATTATCTAAATGCAAGTTCTTAAGGGCGCTTACGGCACTTGCATAATTATCAATAAAGTAATCGAAGTTCGCAGCTGACGCCGATTTAAAAGAACGAGTATCCATTATCTGCTTTAAGTAAGCGGATATAAGCATTCTTTTGTCTTCGAACTTGTTGACTAAAGTCTGCAATATTAGCGAGTAATTTTCCGCACATGGTGAAATACCAGAAACCGCGACCTTTGCCCTACCAGTGAGTTTAGGTAAAAGATAGAACAACCGGTCCGCATCGGTTAACGACGGATTATCATGAACAATGGATTTAAAAGTCATATAAAACATTCGCCATGATTTAATATCACCATCAAATTCAGATATTTCGATTGAAGGTAATTTAGGCTTAGCCTTTAATAGCGTGGAGTTTTGCATATCTATTGACTGTAAACATTTCGAATTTACACGTTTAATTTTACTACATAAAGTTTCTAAAGCGTACAAACTTTTATAGTCAGGTTTCGCAACTGGGTTTATTTGTAATAACCGAGTATTATATTCGTCAACTACTTGTTCGTATTTATTATATAATGAGTCAATCTGTGACGAGTGGTCGAGAAACTGTTCCATCCGATCATTATTCGTATAAATAGTTGTGTCTGAAGTTAAATCGTAAATCATCTGAACATGTTCGAATATTGCTTCGCGTTTAGATATTAAGATATTTAATCTAGGATCTTCCGAAACATCGACATAATCAGAATCCTTTTTAGGAGGCATTTTAATGATTTATTGCTGATAACAAATAGTCAATTATAATACTGTAATTTATTTTCATTTTTTTCCAAATTAATTGTTATCAACTTTATCTTTTGTTTATTTTGTTTAATGACAGGTGTGTGTTAGCTGTCATTTCTCTTTGTAAATGTCTTTTTTTTTATTTTTACTTTTTCTATTATATATGGCCATCACAACGGAACGGTGTGCCAGTTCTCAAGCTCTTTTGAGAATGTGTAACCTATGTACAAGTGTGGTTTCTGTGTTGTTTTATAATTTGAAGGTTTAAATTTTGTTTTAATCAGGTTACCATACCACAGGCTTTGCCTAGTTTGGGACCTGAAGACCTTTGTGTGGAAGTTGTCCCATATTATTATTATATTATTATTATTTTAAGGTTTAAGCACGAGTATAGATTATAACATAGTGTGGTGTTATTTTTATGTTATCTATGATACACAGATTTGTTTATGACTTACTTTGTATTATGTGGTACTTATATTGTAAGATATGTTTTTAAAGTGACGCATTTTATATTATTATTTTATTTATTTATTGTTTTTTTTTGTTTAAAATTTGCGTCTCGCACCTACACAACCGGCAGGTGGAAAGTAGTATAAAAGCTTATATATATATTTGTATAGAATAGATAAAATATTTTATAATTTTATATATATTTTTTTTTGTTTGTAATAATTATGACAGATATTTTTTATGATATGAAAAACAGCAGTGATGATGATTTTTTAACTGCGATTTTTTTTCATCTTCCTCATGTAGTAGCAATGACAGTTTTGCTAGTTTAGCTCCACTGTCCGATTTTCTTGAGAGCAACTTTTCTGATGTACCTAAAAATTTCAATGTTGTCCATATTAATGCGCAGAGCATTCCGTCTTCTTATTCTGACATGTTAGCATCATTTAACCAGAAAAATGTTCACGCTATAATAGTCTCTGAAACATGGCTTCGTCCAAGTCTTCCTACAACGTCATATTCTCTTCCCGGTTTTATCTTGATACGCAATGATCGTCTTACAGCGACCTGCGGGGGTGGCGTGGCTATTTACTTAAGAGCTAATATTGCCTTTTCCATTATTAGTCAATCATCGCAGCCTCCGCCGGTAAATGCTGGCGAACATCTGTTTATTGAGGTAGTTCTTTCCCATACAAAAATTCTACTCGGAGCATATTATAGCCATTCATCAAATGTAAATTATTTCTCTTCTTTTGAAAATTTGTTGTCTGATCTTTGTCCTTCATATAGTCATTCCATCATTATGGGTGACTTCAATACATGTCTCATAAAACGAAATTACCGCACTTCCTTGCTAGAGTCTTCCGTTAAGTCTGCTAACATGCATATTCTTCCTCTTACTGCTACGCACCACTTTCCTAATTGTACTCCCTCCCTTCTTGATTTAATGATAGTGACTTCCCTTCAACATGTGGCTAAACATGGCCAGTACTCTGCCAATGATTTTTCCTATCATGATTTGATTTACCTCTCCTACAAAGTTCGTCCTCCGAAACTCAAACCTCAAATCATTTTGCAGCGGAACTTTAGTGGCATGGATCGTGATGCATTGCTTCATGACGCCAATAATATCGACTGGAGTCCTGTTTTAAATACTGAGTCAGTAGATGAGCAGGTGGCAAATTTTAATCGAATTATCACTCAATTATATGATGTTCATGCACCACTGCGTGCCATCAAAATCAAACAGCTTCCAGCTCCTTGGCTCACAGGTGACATCAAAATTCTTATGCATAAGAAAGCAGTCGCAAAAACAAGGTTCAAGCTGAGATCTACCGATGTTAACAAAAATAGGTACATTCAGGCCCGTAATCGCTGCAATATGGTGTGTAGGGATGCAATGCGTCGTCATATTCACTCTTCTGTTGAAGATGAAAACCCAGCTAAAATCTGGAAGTTTCTCAAGTCTCTAGGAATTGGCAAATCACGTCTACATACACCTTCGCATAACCTTGACTTAAACTCTCTTAACCAACATTTTTCTTCCGTCGCCGCTATGTCGGTTGAGGATAAAAATTGTACTGTTAACAGTCTTTCTGCCATTCCACCATTAGACTTCAGCCCATTTGTTCTAAATCAATTCACCGAATGTGATGTTAAAAAGAGCATTTTGACCATTACGTCTAACGCAGTAGGTGGTGACTGTATTAGCCGAAACATGCTTTTGCCCATCCTTGACGTAGTCCTTCCAGTTCTGTGCGTCTTATTCAATGACTCTGTTTCTAAGGGAACATTCCCTGCTATTTGGAAAGATGCGCAGATCATCCCTTTACCTAAATCATCCATGCCTAATTCTTTCACTGAATACCGACCTATTTCCATTCTTCCTTTCCTGTCCAAAGTTCTTGAGCGTCTTGTTCACAGACAACTTAACTTTTTCCTTATCAGACAAGACCTCTTAAATCCTTTCCAATCCGGATTCCGACCGGGGCACAGCACTGTGACTGCTCTTATTAAGATCACCGATGACATACGTAGGGGTATGGATGACGGTAAGCTTACTGTTCTAACACTGTTAGACTTCAGTAATGCTTTAACACCGTCAATTTTGATATCCTCCTAGCAATACTTCGCTCTATTAACATATCTCCGTCGGTGATTGATTGGTTTCACAGTTATCTGTATGGGCGTCGGCAGCGTGTTCACCTTGAAGACTCGTTTTCTTCATGGTGTAACACAACGGCTGGCGTGCCACAAGGCGGCGTATTATCTCCTCTTCTTTTTGCGATTTTTATTAACTCTATATCTAAACAACTTTCTTCTTCCTACCACTTATATGCAGACGATCTCCAAATTTACTCGCAAGCTCTTTTTAATGAACTCCCCTCTGCTGTAGCCACCATTAATAGTGATTTATCACGAATACTTAACTGGAGCAGATCCTTTGGCTTAAAAATAAATCCAACAAAAACGCAGGTAATGATCATTGGTAGTTCTCGCATGATCTCCAGGATTGATTGGGCTACACTTCCGCAAGTTGTTCTTGACGGTATTGTCTTACCCTACAGTGACTCAGTTAAGAACCTTGGTATAACAATGGACAGATCTCTCAGCTGGGATGTTCACTTGCAGTCCGTGAGCTGTAAGATGTTTGCTTCTGGTGCGTCATTGAAGCGCCTTCGGAATTTTTTACCTACTGCTACTAAAGTTGCGCTTGCACAATCTCTTCTGCTTCCAATCCTAGACTACGCTGACGCCTGTTATCTAGATCTTCGAGAGGACCAGCTAGACAAGCTTGAGCGGCTTCAAAATTTCTGTATCAGATTTATTTTCGGTCTACGCAAATATGATCACATCTCTCACTTTCGAACTAAGCTCAAGTGGCTGCCTATTCGCCTTCGACGGAAAGCTCACATTCTCCACCTCGTCTATAATATTCTTTTCAATCCCACTGCGCCGCATTATTTAAAAGATTGCATATCTTATGTGCATAACTCTCATGCCTTGTCACTTCGGCCGTCGGAAAATCTTGCTCTTAAGATGCCTACGCATCATAAAACTTTCTACAAAAGTTCTTTTGCCGTCCAAGCTGTAGTTTTATGGAACGATTTGCCTTTGGACGTTAGGAAAGCTCCATCTCTTGCTACTTTTAAAGACAAGTTACGGAAATTTTATTTGTCTTCGGTATAATGATATTTATTTTATTTTTTACTTCTAATTTCCTTTTTCATTGCTTGCTTTACTCGTATTTAATCATTTAGTTTATTCGTATTTTCTTTTTCTCTCTCTTATATTAAATTGAATAGTAATATGAATGTATTTTATCCAATTCTATAGTTTTATTAGTATGTATGTATTAGCATATATGTATATTATAATATTATATATTATATTGGTATATATTTATATTTAGTTAATGTAATAGAATGTAATTGTGTATATTTGCATGTGTTTTTAAGTATAGATTACTTTCTTTATTGTAAGTACACCCCCGTCCTACACATCTTTTTTCTCAGAGGTTTCCATCCTAAGGTTGCCTGGAAGAGATCGCTTTTAGCGATAAGGCCGCCACTTGTGGCACTATATGTAAATTAATATTTTTGTATTGTTATATTTTGTGTGTCTACAATAAAGCGTTGATCTATCTATCTATCTATAATACGAATAAATAGGGTGGTAAAAAATAAATCGACACGAATAATAACGTATACCGCGCAGAACTAACAAGTATGTGCGGGTGACAATTTAGTTCGAATAAATAAGTATGACGAGAGTATTAAATAAAATAAATATCAATATATGTATATAAGCAGATAAATAGTATATCTAGTTATAAAGGGGAAACTTGTAGCTCAATGCAACAAGCCTTTGTACCAAAAAATTATAACAAGTATGGTGGGTAGGATAACCTATGATGACGCAATGTCATACGAGATTAAAGAATATTCGCAATGAATATATTCCACTTATTAAAGCCTGTAATAGTATTTTAATAAGGGAAAAAACTGGATGTAATAAACAAAGAAACCAGATTTCGCAATGAAATCCTGGCACTTAAGGGCCGAATATCCGGTTCGTAAGGGCCAAACTATAATCAGAATCCTTTTTAGGAGGCATTTTAATGATTTCGAGTGGACTGTATTTTTGAATATGGTTATGTTCTGGTGCAAATTAGACGGGAGAGGAACAAAAGGATGCAGTACTCACATGGGCAGCTCCTGGATTGTAGAAGGTCCGCCGGCGGCACAGCTCCTTGTCTTATATCCTGAGAGTCCGTGGTACATACACCAAAATTGATGTATAATGACGCGATCACGTATATTATGGTTTTTTGTATTTTTAGTATTGCACACGCGATGAAACCTTGCTTGACACATCGGTTATCAACACACGCGAGCTAACCGTCCGTAACGTATCGGTTTTTCGTATATGAGTACACAAATATGTCTGTTCAGGATAACAGTTCAATTGTCACTGAAGCGCGGGTCATCCGCGCATCATGGTAGCAAGTACTGCTTAAGGTGAGGGTAGGAGAAAAAAAGGAAGCACCAAAACAATTAAAATATGAAGGTAAGCTATTTGGCGTAACCACATACAAAAAAAAAAACAAAATCACAATTGGTTCATCCCTACGCTAGCTACGATGCCACGGACACGCACATAGGTACAGACACGGCTTTCAAAGTCGGAACATCTACTTACACACCAAGTTTTGTCAAGACTGGTTGAAAACTACAACCTGAACGAGAGTACTTACTAGGAGACTAACATCCAACATGACATAAGACAGAACATTTTACCAGACTCCAAACAAAGACGTAAACTACTACGCTACGTAACGAAAGTGGGAACGGTGATATATACACAACAGGTAGGTATATCACCATTCCCGTCAGAGTATTCAGTATAGTTAGCTTGATTTTTCAATTTTAACGAGATATAATAGCATGCGTATTTTAACGGACTTGAGATTGGTCTTCATTGTACTTGTCTTGACCTTGAAATATTTCGGTAAAAGAATTTCTCACGTAAAACAAATATAATAGACTTTCCTCAAACACATACAGAATGTTTGTCGAGTATTATATCGACGATCGCTTGCTATTGATGGATGGGGTAGTTTAGAAATAAATATCACAAACCAAGAATTTTAAGATGCTAAACCGAAATTAGTTTTGGATTTTTACCGCCTTCCCAAAAAAAGACTAGGACTATATGCGATGGTGTATTTTTCACGTTTTATACCTGTATTCTCGGAGACAAATGGACCGATTATAGACTCTGTTTTTGTTTTAAAAGGTATAGGTAAGCTTTTCAAGTAGTCCAATTTAATTTTATCAAAAATGTCTAGATGTTTGATTTTTAAATCGAAATGTCTGAAAATGTTATATGTACCTAACTGTGTTTACCTATAATTGGGCTGTTGCATCTGTTGCATAGGTCCTAAAATTTTGTCATGCAAATACCAAATTGTAATTCATTATTCTGTTGGTGAACCAAATAATAAAAAAGAAAAAACCTAACAACCCCGAATTTTTAGATATCTTGAAAAGTAGCGTGAAGAGCCAAAGCAGCCCAGCGCTCCCGGCGGACGTTATCTTCCTTTCACAAATATTTGAATTCTTGCACATTGCACTGTCAAATATACTATTATATCAGGAGACAATATTTATTAAGCCTTATATAATTATAATGATATATTCTTTTCACTCTCAACGAAGCATACAACAGCACAACATAAACGAATTAATTACAAGTACCCTCGAGATTTGTGATGGCGGCCATCTTGGATCTGAATTTTTCATAAGCTCTTTTATTTGATACCTACATGTATGAGGGTGTTGTAAAAAATATATAACCTGCCAATTGTTGGCGGCAGCCATCTAGGACCGATTTTCATCAAACAAAGCTAAGAATACTCCAGACTAATTAAATAAAAAATTCAAAACTGGTTCTATTCTTCGGAAGCTACGATGCCATAGACCGACAGACACACACAGATGCGTCAAACTAATAACAGCCATTTGTTTTTGCTTCAATGATTAAACACAATAATTTATAACTAACTAACACATACGTGTCTACCGTCATCATGTACATAGCGAAGCTCTCCATCTTCTTTCCCATATTCTGTATGACACATATCTATAGAAGACACACAGACATAGGTAATGTCGTGTAGCTGATCAATCAGGGTTGTCCTTGGCATTGGCAGGGTAATGGAGCATTTCGGACGATCATCAATTTATATAGGGACACCGAGGGGCCTCTTCAAATGCCGTGCTAGTTTCAGCATTATGATTATGTTTATCCTATTGTTGAAAGTATCGCGGTGTTTATGTATACTAAAATTAAGTATTGTTAAAAGAAACATTATATTATTTAAACGACAACTTTGTAACTTATTTTAATATTTATATATTATAAGACTTAAAATTCATCTTTTCAAAATACCTGTTCTGCTTATTTAAGTGATTCTAATACATCAAGGGCGAAACTTGTGTTCCACGTTGCTTTTTTCAGACTGCTTAAAATGCCTTATTTGGTAAGCAAATAACAAATTAACGAATGTTTACTTTAAACATTCCAAAATATTTTTAAACAATACATGTATTATAAAGTATCATAAATAATATTCATGACATGTTTGGGGTGATATTTGAAGACTCATCAATTCTACTCATCCGCAAACCTCTAAAAAACAGTCAAAATCACGTTAATCTGGCCACTTATATGGAGAGCCTGATCAAACTATTCCACTCAGAATTCCCTTCGTGTAGACAACAAGTATTGGATACATGTGCTTCGTCTAGTTTCTGAGACATTAATTAAACGAACCTGCCACTCCTGCCAGCACAAGAAGGCGCTACGAGATCAGGCAACCAGCTTCATTTCAGCCAGAACACCTAGACCCCACACTTGACTAGAAACCTTATTAAATAAGGCCTTTACAATAGAGATCAGACGATAGATAGAGGCCACGGTAAGCTGGAGCGTCGAGTGGTTTGATACACACGTCCGATAGATTAGTTTAATTATAACACGAGCCTAATAAATGACACCATATTTAATGAAATGAGTAAATTTTAAAAGTGAAGAGCTAAAATTGAGCTGTATGAATTTAAATTTTATTAAACCTGTAGCTACATCAGTCTTAAATACATATTTATAATCAATCAATCTATTTAAATTAAACAACTCCGTAACTAGGACTGACGAAAAAAATAAATTAAACCACCATAAGTAACCATCCTATTTTGCCGTAAACTTCTAATCGTTAGATATGGACCTAAGAAACTACATTGGTAGCCATACTACGTAACTCCGCAGCAGCTATGTTCCAGCGTGATATTAACCACCAGCATTACGACTTAACTATTTAATTATTCACTTCTTATCTACCTACCTACTATAAAGAAATAATGTTGTGTTAGAATTCATATGTGTTTAACATTGATTTTTATCGTCGATGGTGCCTGACATCCAATCACTGTTTTGATTTTGTTTAATCATCTTTTACAGCCAACTTCGCATAGGAGGAGGTTCAATTGGTCAAAATCTTTTTAACGTATTTTTCGCAATATTTTACGACTTCTCAGCTACACTGACTGATTTAGATTTTTTTTTCGTTTGAATGAGTATAGGATTATATTGTACTAGTCGGTCCCCATATAAGTTTTATAAAATCGATCCAAGTTGGTTTATAAATTAGAATAAGTAAAAAATTTGCTTGCCATATTGAAGTCAGTGTTTTTTTTTACTTTTTAATCCCCCGACTAAAAAAACGATGAGGTGTTATAAGCTTGACGTGTCTGTGTGTGTGTCTGTCTGAGGCATCGTGGCTCCCGAACGGATGAACCGATTTAGATTTTGTGTTTTTTGTTTGAAAGATGAATTAGTCAAGAGTATTTTTAGCCTCGCCGCAAATTGGCGTTTTATTTGACACAATTCCCTCAATATGGGTTTCAAATGAAAGGGTTTGTCTAGAAGAATATTATACACTATTATAAATTTCAAATCCAAGATGGCTGTCACCACAAAATGGCGATGTCGGGTTTTTTTTACATTTTAATTTTACTTGTTAAAGCATTCGGTCGGTAATACGAGTGCTTGTTAAATCCATAGCTACCTGGTAGATCGCAGTTGGACAAACTATAGATCATAATGATCATAGTTAGTGAGTAAATAATGATCCCACTACGTCTCGTCAAATGCTATGCTCGCATAGCCACTGTACTGGAATTTAACTAAAAATGTTTCTACTGAACGCTGAATAAAATTAATTCCTTTATTCCACATTGTTTGTTAAGTTGCGAAAAGATTGAAAAGCTCTCAGAGTTATCCTTATTTAAGCGCCGGCGCCGTGCCCAGGTGAAGTTATAATGCACTTCAACTCGACAGATATGAACAAGTTTCAGCCTTCGTTTGTTCAAAACTTGCTTTATTACTCGCATCTCTATGTAACGTTGCAAAGGGAAGAGAAAACGCTTTTCTGCATGACTGTCTCTGATGTGTTTTGTCTCTACAAAATTTTTGTTGCGGGATAATTAAGAGTCATACATCATCATACAGAAGTCTGAAAGTCTAGAGCAGGTCCAGTGAATTTGAGCATTGCATACGGCAAAAGCAAAAAATTAACAACAACCTCTTGGTCATATGTTGTTTCGGGCATTAGGCATATTATCTTAATTGGATCGTCTTTGTAATTTTTTTTTATTTCAAATTGTAAGTTTTCTAAAATAAGAGGATATCTTCTTCATATTGCATGAGTAACTGTTCATTACGATTATGTAAATAGGATGACACGATATGACCTAAAAAGCACAAATACTCTATACAAAAGTATACCCAAACAATCGGTAAAACCAACCAATAGCCATACCGCAATGTACAGTGGCGCTCACAATTCGTAATCAAAGCGAAAAAATAGCCTCCTAGTGTCAGCAGCTCGCTCTATTTCCATTAGCCGCCAGACAGTCGGCACAATGGTAAGCAAGCTGTTAGGGCATAATGAAGGCATTGTGCTAACGAACGTGCTAAGTATACCACCCATTGAAATACGCCAGGCAAACATCAACCGTAAGTCGCAGCTCTACGGTTGCTTTTAGTGCGTGTGATTTCGAAATATGACTGTCTTCGACGACTCGCATGGCAGTCACCGCGGACGGATGACGTCATTATCTGCAACCTCCCGACTCAGCTGCTGCCAGCCGTGATGTATGGTCGCAGAACTAGATTTATCGTTGTTTTGTGCGTGATTGTACGCAGCGTATTATAATTCAATTGGTCAGGAAACGGGAAACGGGCCAATGTAATGGAAATGGGCACCTACATGCGAGCATTTGTAAAGGTCTTTGGATATTATTTCTCATTTTCATCTAGCAGAACTAAGGTCTTGAAGATTTACTCGATTTTGTGTAGTAGTAAGTAGGTAATTACTATCTAAGTGTTTTTTAGTTAGTATCTTAGTTTCGCGGGAACGGGCTGAATTATCCGTGGATCAAACGATTTGTCTCCACTAAGAATGCGATCAGTTTTTATCAGAAAAATTGTAGAAGTCTTGCCATATGAATGAAACAAATCTTTTCCAGTACCTTTCTATAAAGATGTACATTTAGTTCTTATAAACTGGAAAGCCAGTTAAAGCCTTAAAAATATATAAAAACACATTTAAGTAGAAATTTAGAAAACTCATTTTTACTGTATAATATACTACCTACTGATATTGTGTACTAAATGTTAAGCAAAGGCACATGACCGTGTATAATACATGTATATTCTCTAGACTAGTTTTAATCAAAATCTATGTTTTACATTCCTAAATATACCATTTTAAACAAAGGAGCTTCAGCTACAAAATGCAAAAAAAGAATACACATATTTTGGAAAACCATATTTCATGACAATTTTTCATCGCCAGTGGTCACAATACCTAATCTATAGCTAGTGTATTAAAAGGCCTGCCAAAGGGCATTTCAATAGAGCGGCATACGCGCAACATTCGCTTATGTAATTGGGTGTGCCCATGTGCCAATAAATTGTTCGACGAGTGATTTATGCGCCTAATCTCGACATCCACTCCGGCCCGGGTTAGACGTGGTTAAAGTATTACGCGATTTATTAATAAATCTGCCGTATTTGCTTGTGAGGATTTTAGACAGCTCTTTAAACAACAATTCAGTGTCAATAGACGTCATTAAAAAATAAACTAGTAAAAATCTGCTCAGTTCTTCTTACTTTGACCGTCCCGCTGCTGAGCAAGTCTCTCTCCATTAGACGCCACCACATTCGTGCAAGTTTCACAATATTCAAAAAAGTCCCTTTAAAGTTTTTTTAAACGACTAGCGATTTCAGAATAAATAAATAACGATTCACTTTACAATGTTCTCCGTCACCTTAAAAACATGTAATTATAAAAATTGCACAATACCTAGGTAAAAGTACTTGTAACTTACCTATCTACAGTGCATTACAGGCCTGACTTGCTCTAAGTGGAAGTTATTAAAACACTCGTAACGTTGACCGAGTCAATACTCAGTATCGTCAAACCAACCCCTGTAAACATTGCTGGGTTTTTGTCCATTTGTTCCATTATCTTTAAGGTAAGTATACAATACTACACATTACCTTAGAGTATATACAATACACACAACGTATGGATACATGTATCTATTATGATTTGCATCTAACTATTGTCTAAACAATTATGTATCAAATAGCACGAATGCATCATTGAATATTCGATCCGATAATCCCGTAATTGGCAATGGCAGAATTGTGCATAAGTTATTATCTTGTGTAATACCTAACAAATTAATCAATCGCTCAAAATAGCTCTGGGTGTAACCAGGGCTAGAGTTACGTAAACATTGTAATAATAAACAAATAACATATTCTGATGGTATCCCGTAGTATCGGCAGGCGTTTCGTCCTATATATTTTTTGGTCAACTCAAATGACATGAAAAACTATTCTCGCGAACCTTAAGGCATTATGGCTGTTTCTCCACTTAGTTAAAAAAAACATACCCTCTCTGGGATCCCTCTTACCGCGAATTTTTATTTCTTTCTTGATGGGCCACCACACTCTAGTGATATGTCAAGGATAGATTTTAACCTGGTGGTCAAGTCTGTTATTTGAATTGCCTCAGAATTACGATTGGATTGTACCAAAATGGCGGTTTTGACATAGAATAGGTCAGAGTTAGTATTAAAAATCTTGTTTGGTTTAATACTAACTGTGGTCTATTCTTTGTCAAAACGGCCATTTTGGTACAATCAGATCGTAATTCTGAGGCAATTCAAATACATGAATAAATACCGCCTAATAAGTGCCTCTTCCTTTTTTGGGAAGTTGGTAATATAATGAGATTTATAGCAAACCGCTTAGAATCTTGTTTAATCGCACGCGCCGCTCACCTCGCTCGCGTCCGATACACTGTGTTTTTCCGAACTTAGACCTTGTTTGCTACTACAATAAACTGAGCTATACGAAAGATTCAATTATCTTTTTCACATTGTACATAAATAACTTACAGTTGAACTAAAACGAAGCAATTTACGTATATTGTTCGAACAGCCCTGATTACTAACGTAATCAGACGAGGTTTCTATTTAAATTTAAAGCCTTATCCTCGACTATCATCCCCTATAGAAGTGTCTCCTCGATTACGTTCCCAACCACCACTCGGCCTGGCCGTCACTATTTGCGTCTCTGAGGGCCTCTCGACTCAGATTTATTGGACGAATCGTATAATATTCCCATTTAATTGGATGTTCATAAATACCTGACAATGCTGTTATTCGTTCAGTTTTACCGAGATCTTGTTGATATATAGATAGGCTCGTTGATTTTACTGAAATGGCAATAGATCGTCCATTACACTGTATTTTAACGCTCTTAAAGTTGGAGTAATCAAGAGATTTTTTGAAAGTTGAAAAAAAAAACATACCTAATCTCGTAGAGCATTGGCACCTAAAGAAAAACACAGATAAAACTACCCCTATTCCATACTATTGTATTTTTAAGAGCGATGAATTAGTCTTCTCTCAGTCTTTGTAATAGGAAACAAAAAAAAATTACTCCGAGCACTGGCCCTTGCCGGACAAGATATAATTTACCCTTGCTACAAGCCTGCATAACTAAATGCAAAATCGCACACTAGCCCCATTTTGTGTTTTACAAGCACAAACTACAAGTTCTGCTACGTAAACAATGGTTCATATAAATATAGCGTCATCAAAATAGAAATTGAACTGCATAGACATTCTCATACCAAACAATCGTTCTTAAATATCTAGGCTACTTTTATGCTCAGTCATCCAAATGTAATGTATGGTAATTTGTAGTTCCATGGTGTCATTTTTAATACAATATTAAAACATTATACAGGCTTATCAATTAATCAAGTACTAAGCCGAAAGGGGGTAACTATATTCATCCTGAGGAACGACTTTTACTACGGAACTATCTCTGGATTCCCAGAAAATGATGTTTTATACATTTTATCGACGACTGATAAACTTTCGCTAATGGAGCAGCTGATTTTTTTCTCGAATTCAGGGTAGGTGCCGTAGTGTATGATAGTGACCCAGTTTCAGCTTAGTTCACCCTTAGCCGATAACCGATTACCCTGTATAAGTACTGAAGCTCTAGCGTGAATTAAACACGAAACTAATACAAAGAAAAAGCTAAGTGCTAAAGGAATGCTCTTTAATATTCGTGTGATTGAGATTTATAAAGTTACGATTTTTGTAAGGTTTTTTTTATGTTAGGACTAAGATTTTTTAATTAAACATATCTGAAACCGAGGGTACATATAGTGAAATTGTATCAGGAATAAAATTCCTGATACGATTTCACCATATACCATATATCACACCACCAGACTCCAGATTACTACCCACGTTTTCTTGCTTACATTGAAATGATTACAAAATAAAAACATCCAATGCTCTTGACGTATTATATTACTGAATTTGAATTTTATTACATCCAGCATTTGTATACCATACCTAGAAAAACGGAGAAATATTGCATTTAACGCCCCAAACGAAATCCGAAAGAATTTTGCACTAGTTGATGCAATGCGTTACAATAAATTGTGGATCGGATGCTCTGGAAACGGAAATGAGTCAACACAAATGACGGAAGTGAGTTCAGCTTATTTCTGACGCCACCGGATACTTACTCTCAGACATTTCCGCTTCGAGCTACATGTGAAGAATTTACGAACAATACTCCAGGCTGATAAGGAATAAATCTATTGATTGGTATCCAATTCTGGCAGCTTTTTAAGGATATTTTCGTACATCGTTTGCAGTTTTCCAATCTTATCGTTGACTGAGCTCAGTAGGATTTCGATATCGCGTAGGAATTTGTCAGTCACTCGAGTCTCTTTTTCTATTGAGGTTTCAACGCTGTGAAAAAGTTTTTTGAATGTTAACTCGTTGATTTCTTCAATTTTACTTTTTTCATCTTCCGCAAACAGTTTTTCAATGGTGCTTTGGATACGAACAACTTGAACAGGTTCGTTTGGTGCAGTCTTTTCTTTTTTCCTACGGTACAATTTTATGCTGTGTTCTGGCATGTTATCATCATCTACCATTGGAGTGTTTCTTTTAAACACAACGTTGAATGGTTTCTCTAGGATATTACAATTCATAATGGCTGTTGGGAAACTTGTGTAGATATGTAGAAAGAGATAATAAGCAGATCAGTGCAGTACAGGAGCCACCGTTTCTCCCAAATAGCCAATGAACAATTTGTAGACGGATTTAAGGCCTATGTTCAGGAGTGGACGTCTTCTGTCTTATGATGATGATGAGACGGATTTGTCATCACCACGGAAACATAATTACATTAATAATTATTTTTTTCACTAATTTATGTTGGTCTTAGTTTTTCAGTATGTTTCTTGTGTTAAAGATGATGTAATTAATAAATATTAAAGTGTATATAAAAATATTTCTAAAAAAAGCAATCCTGTAACTAAAACGTCATTATAGTGTTCATTTGACACAATAATGACAGAATAAAAATTTACATTGATAAAGACATCGATAAAGAGTTTTCGCTTGTTTTATTAAATTTACCAATAAACCTCCGTAGTTTTGACTACAATCTACATACCTACTGCGCTATTGTTAATTTATCATTTACTAATATTTTAATAATACTGCCATCCATCGCCGTTACCTGGAATTATTTTGAGACGGAAACTGGGCTGTAAAAGGTAAGACAACCCAACAAAAAACAACAAATCTATTATACAACCCCTAAGATTTTGTGCGATTTACGCGTTTCCATAATATTTACAGAGATGGCGCTTACATATCATTTTATGAGAATGTGTATAGAAACGTAGAGAATGATCAACGGTTTTAGTGGTGCTTTGCTTGTGAAATTATCGGTAGTCTGCCCTGATAACCTCAGCGTTAATTACAAAAAGTCACGCGGTACACAAGATAGGTACTTATTTAGTGCCACTAAATTAACTAACTCGCGTAATACAAAGTTTCCTTACGATACGATAGGACGATCAAATAAACATTCAAGCGCCGAATAGTCAACTTTTAAACCTTTGCCACAGAAGTAACGATGGTTACTTAGTGCCTACTTAATATTAAGATTAAATAAATTATCTTATTTGATCTCATTACCGACGAGCCGCGCGTAAGGAACAACTATGACGCAAGCTATAAATCAGATCTACTCATGACTTTCGTACTGGCAAATGTCTTGCATCTTGTACCATGCAATAGTCATCACACGTTTCACAATCTTGAAACAATCAATACCTACCTAAAGTTTCATTTTAACACGTAACATCCATCATTCAGAATTTGTATTTGTAACAATGGTACATATATGCAGGCTTCGGTCATTGACACCAAAAGCTGGCTATTGTAAAAGCACGTACTAACCATACAGTATTTTAAGACAATTAAATGACCTCTTACTAAGTTGTACTGAGAAAAACTAATAGAAAACTTTTTAATACTGCATCAAAGTCTCCATCTTACTCTTGATGGATTGGTAGGTAGTTAGCCTTGCTTAATGCGTAGTAAGCCATGTTATGCATTTTCATGCGTAGTTTTAAATTATAAAATGGTATACAAGAATTCTTTTTTATCACCACAAAGATACAAAATCAAAATAAATACAAAAAAATGCCCTATAAGGCTTTATGTGATGTGAATTGAACTCTCACGAGTATTAATATCTAGTTTTATCGATTCCTTATTGCTTTCTCACTTTAAAATAAACTTCCACCTTTTTGGGAGAACTATTTCCCCCACTCAAAAATCTCCAGTGATTATATAATTCTACAAATTCGTAGAACACTATACATGGAGACTACGACCTGTTCGCGATTACGAAATTTCTTGCGGACAAACATACAAACAGACAGATGAAAGAATACATTGTCAAGCTCTAAGCAAACACGTTTCGCTCGCTTGATCAATTAATGTAGTTTATTTTTCGCTGCGTGATCAGTTGATCTACCTAACTCAACAATATCAAGACGTGTTTTCATGCATATGTCTAAATAAGTTAAATAAATCACTGCCCGAAAAGATCTACAGTCCAATCATTGGGGTGTTTGATCCTGACAATAATTTCTCTGTCGCTGAAACTTTGTAGTCTGTCTTATTGTTCCCGAATCGAGACTAAGACTCTGCTAGACGAGCCACCTAGAGAGAATGACAGAAGATTGTTTGTTTTTGAGGTTCAAGACCCACTTGGGGTCGCTGTGCCAGTGGAGTGGTGATATTGTGTAGTGGGGAATGACAGCGGCGCCGCGACGCGACGTTATTACTGATTCAGTCTTCCACGACCCAATTGACCGATTTATTATCAAAATTCCGTCGAATACAACACACAGCTAAGCGTACCTGCTTCAAGCCTGGATGTTTTTCTTCTTAGAATTACACCAAAACTTGGTGAAATTTGGTTCATGGGTTTTCCTATTTTTAATTTCATATATACTCGCTGTAATTAAATAAAGCTACCACTTGTATTTTATTCCTACCCAATAAAATATTATTGGCATACAACTTATCAAACTATCAAAGACCAAAAATAACAACTACTTAGTTACTAGGTATCTGATAACACGTGTTAGCAATTCTCGGACTCCTTCAATTTTCTCATTGAATAATCAAAATAGCTAAACCTCTGAAGAGACTGGTTTTGCTTTTATGTGTAACCTATAAAATTTATATCTTAAAAACTCATAGGTTCACTAAAATTTGAATAAAAAAATTACACGTCCATAACAACATGTTTTATTTTTCACATCTAGAACAAGAAGTAGGTATACATATTACATAGAGTTACTTATTACATATTTAACAATTATTATTTACAGAATTTACAGAACATGTATATGAGAATCAATCTAACCCTAATATAATCTTAGTTATTTTTTACAATAAATATACTATTACATATTTACAACTTGTAAATTTTAATTAACATACTTCCATAAATTTGTGCGCGGATGTAGACCTCGGCCTTACGCCATTATTGAAATTATTACATGCATCTGCTTTAGAGCCCCCAGGTTTATCTCGTCCAGACGGGAAACGGTAGTATTACGCTGATTCCTTGGCAGAGAGGACGTTGCCTCATTTGGAACGCATGCATCAGCACATTTGCAGTCAGCCAACTCTCCGCTACCCAGCAGTGTGTTGGTGCAGGAGCTGAGGCAGCCACAAGATCCAAGCGTTTCAAGTAAATCAGCGTACGATTTCGTTTGCAAGCTTGTTGTAGTTATTGCAGTTGCAAGTAAGTTGCATCAAAAGCTGGCGAGCTTTTGATGCAACGGATCTCCCTGACAATCCAGCGGGGTATTGCTGCCAGTATAATGGGAACGTTTGGGCAGGGTTCACGTGATGGAATTTTTTTCAAAGTTAGTTTGTAAGTTTTGAATATATTGTATGACTATCCATAAAGTCATTGTAATCCTATGTAATTAGGAATATTAAGATTAATGTAAATATATTAATTTGTTATATATACTTATTTTGGTATCATCGTATTTATTTGTTCGGAATTAAATTAATGACCAGTGCTAGTACAATTGATTTGTTTTTTCATTTAAAGTAAAGTATGTTTTACATATTTAACAATTAAATACTAAATTTTTACTAAAGTACTTAAAATAAAATTCCATACTACTTTAACATATTAAAAACTAATATATGTATAAATTAATTAAAATAATATTATTTTACAAAGCATTATTTACAAAATGCATGATATACAAACAATTATACTTCATTATTAATTGAGACCTTTCTGTATTCTAGGTAGTCTAACTGTCTGGCGATATCAAATTCAACAAGTTGGCAATGTTGATATAGGAGGTACTGAAACACAATTGAACTTCATGTCAACCACATCAAAGAATAATGTGATCATATCTAGTCAAACAATAACAAGATTCAATCAAAAATTTATACAAAACTTTGTTTTAAAAATAGTAATATGAACATTTGCATTTTTAACTTATTTATTCTCATCACTGGGTAAGAAGGTTAACGAAGTCAAATGTCTTCAAAAATAAATGAGATCATTTATTGAGCATGATTTATTGTCTTACATTTAATTTATTATAAGTGAGTAGCCCCAGTATTATCGATAAGTAGGTATGTACTCCTACGGGAGTAGTTCAGGCTGATAGTGATGATGATGACGATAATTTATACACAAAACACCTAACCGTTCCAAATAAAACTAATTCCAAATAGCAAATTTTCGTAGGGTACTTGTCTAAATGGAAATTAAACGTCTCTTAGCGGTTGGTGTGGTGTTGATCTAATATTCCATCTTGTTACACCTGTCACTCAGACTTGTACCCTATTATGTAAGCGTGAATAGATCCAAGTATTCCAAAATAGTTTCGCAACTTATTAGTTTTATGTTTCTGAGAATTTAACCCAATCAATTCATCCAACGGACCGAATTATGATCGAAATTTTGACTATCTACACTGTTTATATACTTAATAAATAAAGTGCGTGCTGGCACAGTATTATTATGTATTATCTGGTTCGTTCCAATACCAACTCAAATGAGGCTTTTTCTGACAGCTGAATTAAAAAATAAAAAATGGTGTAAACAATGCTCATCAGATGGCGTTGTATGTTGCCCCTGTACAAGCGAGTTCTTCATAATACGTGAAACGGAACGTTACATAAACTTTACAATGCAATTTTATTTATATTCAGTATGAGTGAGACAAGTTTTTGGTAAAATTAATTTATTCTGGTAATCAATTTACAAAATACTTATATAAAAGTTAGACAACGATGTCTTTAAAAATATTCCACATTTTTTTTGTAAGAAATGGAACGTTTTCATCTGACATGACATATATTTTGACATCCCACCATCCATGATTTGTGTTTGTGTTGTATACATTTAACAGTGCACCGACATTGAGATTCAAGAGCAATGTGAGTGATGTGATATGACGACACGCCACACTAGTTGTCAAACAAATTTCAACCATCAACACAATGACAATAAAAACCATAAATTTTACTTGCTCTTTGTACATTAACAGTATACAGCGACATCTATTGAACCTATTATAAACTATTTTTTTAATTGGCTCCCGGGAAAAGCCTCATTGTGTTGTTGCCATGTCAAAATATATCTTATTTTGTTTCTGGCTGGCTTCTAGAAAATATCCCAGCAAGTAAGAGGCTAGTATTTTCTTGGCTTACTACTAATACGTTAACCCACATTATTGGATCATTCGTTGCATCAACTCGTAGTTCTTCATCTTATGTCTTATTTCATAAGATGCTTTTACTTCTTATTTGTATACGCGTCTCAACTACATGTATTTTGTATCAGAAGGACACAAATGTGAAAACCAAATTCAATTTGGCAGGTAAACTGAGATATGGGTAAAAAAGGGACTTCTAAGATTTTATCACACTCAGTTAGTTTTTCTTCGATTTCTTTGAGGTTCCATCATCAGATCCTGCCTTAATGATAGTGGAACCACCTCGGGAGCATAGCACGAAAATATAACCTCCGTTTTGGAAGTCGGTTAAAATGCGCCTAAATTTGAGACCCGTTTTTAAACATCATATAAATGTGCCGGTGCAATTAATAGTTAAGATGTCTCACGGTAATTTATATCCAGTTATATTTACATAATAGACGACAACCACGGCAATTTTCCCGTCGTCTTGAACTGGTGCCAATCATACAGAAACCTTCCTAGGACTAAAAATATTAAAGCTAGAAGCACTATATTAGCTATGTTAATGGGGCTTATAGGCATTTCTTTGTCACTGCTGCATACGTTGCCTAGAGGCATAGTGCTTATCTGTAACAGAAGTTAGTACATTTTAGTTAAGTACATAATGAACTCAGTAAACTGTTATTAAACTTCGTGGAACTTGAAATTAATTTCAGTTGTATACGAGTATATAGACCAACTAATTGCTATGATGTAGTAAGTGCTATTTGGTACTATGTATACAAAGATACTGTGGCATTTCGTATTTTGTGGGCTATTCATTCAGCGCTGGTGCTGGAAAAATACAAGATTGGTAAAATCAATTTATACGTATAATTATTAATTTCCAACATCAGCATTCGGCTACAATGAGTGACAGCACTTTATAGCATAAAAAGGGAATGATCATAATCAATATTTATGTTTTCATAAATCCGACTGATAGCCAAGTAAACTACGATCAAAAACCCGTAGGCGTACTTCAACACAAAGTAAAAGTGTTATAAACTTAATCTTCACTGAAGAAAACGTAATTTCCAGACAAAACAAATAAACAGTATTTCAAAGGTCACCCCATTCTTTATCGCCTGATAGAATAAAAGACGTCGCCACCTTTTGCAAAATACTCGTTCGCTTTCTAGTTAACAGAGTGATTCTACGAATACCCTTTTCATAATCACAAAGTGCTTTGTGTTCTTATAATTAATAAACTTTGTGAGACTTCTGTTAATTTGGCGGATTTAAAATGTATTCGTACGTGAATGGAATTTGAAGCTGTAATATTCGAGTAAGCTATAATTATAATAAAGTTAAATTCTTATTTTAAATTGAACTCATCCAATTAGTCTCTTTTAATTACGTTCTAGAGCATACATCTTCGCAAAAGACATTTAATTCTAATTTTGTTACTTAGGAAGAAGTCGTGGGAATTTCAGCAGTAATGTATTGTAGCAGACGTAATATGAATATTAGCAATATTAAAGACTATAATATCGTTCTTGGTGTCATCTTGATCGGTTGATCTATACCTACTAGGGTGGTCCAGCACGATTAGGCGAAGAAAAAAAATTCAAATGTAGGTGACGCCTATCATTCCTATTATATGTACAAAGTTTCAGCCCCCTGTCTTATATACAAGGGGGTGCTCATCGAATTCGAAGTTTCCAGGATTTTAGGTAAAGTATTTTTATTAAATAAGTACACAGAGAATTTAGATGAATACAGAAGAATAGAATTTGGTAACAACAAAGCAGTAAATTAACATATTAGTTGCATTCTTTTAAAACTATGTTTGTAAAGTCTTTTTTGGATATTTCAGTAGAAACAATTAAAAAAAATGGAATTAAATTAATTATTTTTTTTTAAACTCTTTTATAGTTCATTTTAATATACATTTACTAACTGAACACATAAACTGACCTCTAACAAAAAGTAAATACTTAAGCATTTTACACAGAAAAACTAAAGCAACCCTCAATTGAGCACTCCTTTCTACTTGAGCTATCGGGCTGAAATTTGGATATGTTATTATTATAATAATGTGTAACAAATTTACGAGGTGGCCATATAAAAAATTAAAAAAAAGAAATTGGGCTACCGTTTATAATCATTGATAACGATTGTCTACTTTCTTAATAAATCGTTAATTTCAGTAATAAAATAATATAATATATAATAAAATAATACTAAGTTTGTAATTCGTTTCACGGACCGTCAGGCCAGTCTCTCGCTGGTGCTCCAATAAAGCGCATGTTTTAAACCCTAAACTGCATTTCATTGACTTATATAGAATACTCACCTCAATTAGCCATCGAAATAACATAGACTAATCAACCAACACACCCAATAGTATTCTATAATGTCATAAAATATTTGATGATTAAATCGTATCATGTTTATTAGAAGAGCTGCTTAATAACCTTAAACCTAATACTACTCTACTTGACTACTTATCTTCTCCATAACTACGGCATAAATTTCTTGCCAAGTCTTCCCTGTCCTATGGTGATGAAACCTCACTTTCTTCACTATAGATAATAACGTACCTGAACTAGAGAAATCTTCTTATCACTGGACGCTGAGCACCTAATATCGGTCAAGTCTCTGATAACTCTCTTGTACTTCCTCAGCAGCGTTTGGAAGCGAGGTATGAAATGGCAGTCGCACCGCCACGGGTTGTGGCCCAAGAATACATGCATTATGTTGTTGTTCGCCTGTAGAGCCTTGTCGAAGGCGTACACTGGTATCTGTGGACAGAAATACCACTTGTAGTGTAGTGTAGTGTATGTGCTATTGGCATGCATAGGTACGCTGTCTCGTGTGTCGCAGTATTGGAAGTGGAATTTGGATGGATAGCCGATCAGTGTCACCAGGTCCATGGGCGAGTTTGCACGTGTGTTTGCCTGCCGTGTATAATATGGGCATTATCAAGCCAGTGCAATTGTTGAAAATTACACATTAACTACTGTTGGGCAAATCGCAGTATGCGCTTTCTAAATATAATATACGGGGTTATCGGTTAAGGGTGTATTAAGCCGAAAGGGGGTCACTATACTCATTCTAAGGAACAATTTTCACTATGGGAACAACTCTAATCTCGAGGGAAAAAAACGGCAGGTCTTTTTTACTTACAGGTCTCGCTGATGATCTCTATGATAACTTAAATGGTATAAAATATGAATCATAATCATCATCATCCAAAGCTTTCCTTATAGGAAACTGTGGTATAGGCCTCTCTCATATGAAAAAAATAATTTTAAAATTTTTAAAATCTTCTTAGTTAATCTAAAGAAAACTTAAAGATTTCGTTAATGTGACTCTTGCAGCGTCTTGCTCCTTTGAAATTATAATTTCATAATCCTTGATGATTAAGAAAGAATGAAAACGTTTAGTAGCACGGCAGATTTTTTACGCACATAATTTAAATTCAAATTGTATAGCTCGATACGCGTAAGATAGTATTTTCAAAATGTCGTACCTATTTGATTTACCTTGTCCTAGAAATTACTTTTGATCTTATTGTATTTGATTATAGGGAAGGTAAATACTTAAATGTAACGTCTCTAATCAATAGCTTTTGTCAATTCAAAATTCCGTTGCCAACTTCGGGACTTCTTCTAAGTAAGGATCTCAATGTTTCCAATTAACATTTACCCATTAAAATTTGTTATATTCAAGTTTTAATATTAACACAAATTCGGTTCACAAATCATGCCTACGCAATTTTCCTAACAAGTAATTTTACAAAAAAGTTTAATACTTTGTTTCAGATAGAACTACTGGTGAAAGGACTTTATGTTTCTTGAAATTACATAGTAGTTATCTAGGTATACATAAGAAAGCTAGTATAATAAATGGCTAAACAAAAGCTCTCATTCACAACTTCGCCGTATTTATTGAAGTGTACATTTTATAGGTAACTCTGATGCGAAGGAGGCTTCGGCGTCCATTTTCCTATAATAGTACTTATTCGCATATCAGGTTGATTTACTCAAGACGCTTGATTTGACAGAGTATAGGTTACATTTTCTGAAACATTCAATCGTGCTCTCATTTCTAAAAGTCTAATAAACTTTATGGTAAATGGTAAAATTAAAAATTATACTTCTATAAGTTATAAGTTAGAAGACGATAATCGAGACTCAACTATAATAGTTCAAAGTACATAAATTTTAGTAGTCTACTAAATTAAAATAATATTCATAGTAGGATTTTTCTAGAATTCATTTAATCGTACCCTGGGTTACGAATTTTCGCCATTGGTTCACCCCTAAAGCTCTACGAACCTGCACGAAATGCTAAAAAATATTGTTTATTACAAATTTTATTCGCCAGATCAAAGAACTCTATAAAGGACTGCGTGACGTGTAAAGCCAAAAAGGAAATGCTGTTTCAAGAAAACGAGAATTTAAGTTTTTTTGGATTTCGTATGATTTTGTACGAATTTAATTTAAGAAACATTATGTGTCTGGTATCGGTGTAAAGGTTTTTTTAATATCTGTCTAGCCATGTTTATTGCGTTCAACTTTCATTATAAATTAAGGAAAATAAACGCTATAACGTGAACTCCGACATTTGTAACGCCGAAACACTGTATCTAAAAGTACAAAGGGATGCCATTAGGGCCATTTTCCTTGAAATTATGTCCAAAAAGCCGTGCATTTTATTTTTCATGTATTTCGTGTTTCATTTTCATGTTTGTTTTTATTTTATTCTAGAACTGTATTTATTTAAAATTCTTGCTAGGTGGTTTCCAAAGCCAAATTTCAGGAACTCAAAATTCGAAATTATTCCGCCTTCCGCGCACCACACTGAGTTCATCATTCTATCCTACGCTAGTTGAGCTTTCTGCGCACTACACAAGTACTCAGAGCGGAGGCCTAAATCCTTTGGTTTGTTAAAACACTATATCTCGGCGAGATATAACGCACGCGATTATTATAAAACCAAAATACTTTAACTTCAATTACAGTGATATGTCATTTTAATGATAAAAAATATTGAGATACAGTCTTATTTGTAAGTCAATAACTAGCCGTGTATTCAATACAGAAAAAAGTTAGTACTATAGGTGTATAGATGAAGTAAAATGAAAGCGTTTTTAACGTTGTTAAAGCAAAACGCTGTATCTCAAGTTACAGTGTATTGGATTTATACGACAGTGTGGTAAGAGCTATATTTAGTTATGTGGATAAAAAGTCAACAGCTACAGCATATTCGGTCCAGACTTCAGAAGCGATCTTGATCCCTTGTAATTTACTCAACCGCAATCAAAACTATTTTAACCTTGAAGTGGCGGCTCCATACCGTTGTTAAAATACACAAGCAGTACTTTAAAGAAAAGAGAACATACTTAAAAAAAAACTTAATCTTAACTCGGCAGGCAATTTTTTCGGAAAGAATCGAATGGGATTGAAAAGTAAACTTACTTCATTTTGAAGTCATTTCAAAATAAGACAAATTTAACTTCATACCTGTTTGAGCCTGTTTCCTCTAAGACTGAGGACCCTGAAGGTGCTGAACCACTCGGTTCCCTCCAGCTCTTTGACGGCTGAAATGCTGTTGTTGTCCAGGTAGACATCTGCCATTCGCTTGTACAGGGGGTTCTGGACTATGGATATTATAGACCTTATGGAATTGATCTGTAATATAAAACATTATATTCAAATTAATTACGAAATAAAATACAAAATGATTTATTCATGTTAAAAAAAAATGACTACCAAACTAGGCGAGGTTGCCTGTATATTGGCGGATAGCCTTCCATGGCAATTAATTTGATTAACTTTATTACAGGTTGATACAGAGAATTTCCGGATATGTGTCTATTATATTAAGCTAAAATAAGGTCATTATACTATAACTACTACTAAAAACATCCCGAATTCAGGATTGGTCCCATAATTAAAGTTGTTCGTATTGATGAGTATAGTGACCGCCTTTTAGCTTAGTAGGTACATCTCAATACTATTCCTACTTACTATAATTCGACTTAAAATATTATGTATACCATACTGTTCTGATCAACAATCAAGTTTTCTTGATTGTTGGAAAGGTTTAACTATAGTTTCAGTGCGAGACGTGCCATCGTTGTGGACATAAACGACTTATTTCATACCTAAGGAAGTTCACCAAATGCGAACGAAACTATAGTCAGACCTTTCCAACTATCAGGTCCACTTAAAAAGGTTTATTAATCAAAATAAAACAAACACGCGTTAGTTATTTAAAAAAATATAAACGTACTTACTGATATACTTTTTCAAAAAAAATATTAAGATAAATTTAAAAAACCGCCCGAAACAAAACATTTCATATTTAAAAAAAAATATCGGCAAGTTTGGCGGTCATGTGGGATTATCTTACTGCAATGTACTAAGTAGTCGTGCCCGTTCATTCAATACCCATATTGAGGGAGTTGTGAAATATATGTAATTTGCTATTTTGTGACGGTGGCCATCTTGGTGGCCGACTTATATACCTTTCAAACAAAGATATATAAATCTAAATCGGTTCATCCTTTCGGGAGCTACATAGACACACACACCCTCACCCTCACACATACACACACCCTTCCTTACACACACGCACGCACAGGCATTTTTGCGACGGGAGTTGAAAATGATTATGAAAATTAAAATGTCAAAACAATGAGTTTACTTCTCCATATTCAGAACTTCCAACTTCCTGTAAAATTATAATTCCAAAACAACTGAAAATATTCCCAAAACTTATTAACTCCCGAGAAAAGATAAGTAAATATTTTACTTCCTACTCTTCAAAATAAACTTTCTGCCTATTTAATCAGCGTAAGTATGCATAGTAAAGAAACTGAAATTATCATATAGAGGTAATTTTCGTATTGTGGTTTTTATATATTAGTAGACATCTGTAAAACTATCCTTAAAAACAAAGATGTGTGGTTTCTATTCTCATTCAACACGAAAGTGTTACATAAAAATACGAATTAATTTCAGCACCGGCGAATAAATAATTTCAACACCCTCAAATTGATAAATCTGTAGGTCCCTTTGTGGGCAGCCTTTCTCGAGAGCCAGTGTATTCCAGACCAAGCATAGTTAAGGTCACATTTTCGCTGAACTCCGTAGTCGTGTTAACTGGAGATCAAATGCCTAGCCTAAATAAAAAAATATATCCATAATTTTCTGGGTTTCATTCCGCGCTACATCCTAGACCACATCGTTACTTTACATCAGGTGAGTTGCGGTCAAGCGCAAGCCTATCGAATACATAACAAAAAAAAAGGTTTTTTATCTTTGGCGGCTTTAAAGAAATATACATACATACACTCGAAAAACATAACCCTCCTTCTTTTGCAGTCAGGTAATTACAATGGAATGCTACACACCCCTTAAACTTATATAAGTAATATCGTGATTATATTCATAAATTCATTTTGTTTATTTTATAATTGTATACAAAATAATTGATTGCTGCCTGTTGCCAAATTATGAGCTGTATTTTAGCATACAGTGTCGATGAAATTACTTTTAAAGTAAAAAGATAAAAAATTCTAGTCCATATTCTAATGTTGATTCCAATTCTATAAGCATTTCGATAAACAGTAGTAACTTATCCCAACTTATTTAATTATAGGTAAATGAGTTCACATAAGTAGTTAAATATAGAACTTGAAGCCGCGTTATCCAGGTCGTAGTTCCTGGTAACATTTTCAAGTAGGTAACTCAATAATGTAGAGTGAGGCACATTAAATGCAGCTACAAGTTCCAACGTGAGTTCATCAATGCTAATATGGAAACGGTTTAGCAGCTAAACTACCTACTCGTATTGCAATATTTTGTTTACTACGCATTATTATCGAAAAAAAAATAACTCTATATGTTTTTACGTATATACATTTTACTACGCCTTTATTACATCGAGTATTGTTGGCGTAGTAAAATGCAATAATATTTAGCAGGCAAAGTGTTACAAAGGTTATTTATATTGTGACATTGTGTAAGTTTTAATAAAAGTAGGTATTTGAATAAAAGGAAAGTATCAAAAACAAAGAACAAAGAGCTCATTTTACATCACTAAAGCCGCAAACAAACAATACGTGTAAATAAACACCGCTGTCAAAGCATTCCATTGAACTGGGAATATTTTTGCTTAATATATACCTCATACTTTCAAGTAAGTAAACCCACGAGTAAATCACGTGTAAACCATGTGAGTAGGTACTTATGAGCTTACAGGGTTACAACTATAGAAGAAGCTATTTTCAGACGTCTTTTCTTATATTTAGGTCGTGAAAGACATAAAATTCTCTAAATCATCATTCAAGGATTCATGTTACAGGCAAGAGAAATGACTGGCCAGAGGCGGCACTCTTGATTGAAACCTGCAGAATTTGTTCGGTTGCAACACCACATCGCTCTTAAAAGCAGCAGCCTCTTACTCTAAATTTAGAAATACCTATAGGCGAGAAACAATAATTGCGATTGCAAAGACGAACGGAAGGACGGACAAAACTTGACTAAGAAAATGGGTTCCTTGTAATTAAATAACACGTAACCCTGAACTTGAGTATTATATATACGTGGTTCGCGAAAATGAATAAATTTGCCTAGTTAGTAACTCTGTCCGTATCTACCATGTGTGCCATTCTGCAGCACAAACAGTTTTATTCCGGTCACCTACATCAGTACTACACGTGTCCAAGAATCAGCAAAATTTGAAAATTAATACAAGTACCTGCTACAAAGTAACATAAAATAAACAAGATTTTGAATGTCTGATATTGTTAGGCAAAAAAAGTTTGCCAAAAAGAGGGAGAACGAACAGAAATGCGGAAAAATCTGATTTTGTCAATTTGATCAACTTTTTTATGGAGATTTTCGCAACCTTTCGTCTTATATATAAAATATATGCGTAATGAGTTGCATGGCATGTGTGTTATATAAATCAACTTGAGAAAAAAGTTACAAATTGACACGTATTAATGTAATGTATGCATTATTGAACCTGCAATAATATTTATATGTTATCATCATCGTATTCGACGAAGTATAAGTATTAAAAGTGATTTCTTCGATATTCGTTTCTAGGTTATCTGAAGACCTATGATATGGTTTATATGCATGTAATAAATTACTAGGGAATTAAAACAAGCATACAGAATTTTAAACATGATTTCGGAAATGCTAAGCTCACATTTAGTGTATATAATTTTAGAAACATCATAAGTTCCATCTAAAATACAAAGCTGTCATCAGTTTAAAGATATGGGCCAAAACGAAAGTACGCCCACGATATGCTATCGTCGTTTTTGCCAGGTGCTCCCATTTTTATCAGGTCGGAATCTGTTCGGGATAATTGAGGGAATAGTCTCTTCAGATACCTTTTATAAGCACACCTGTAACGCTTGAGGTTGTTATAGAGGTAATCAATAACTGTTATAACAACCCTGTACATTTACAAACGCTTGAATCTGCAGATATGGCAGGCACATATCTGCAGCTGCACGTTTCAAAGCATCAGCAAAATGTAAAGCGATTGCAGGCACAATTTGATGCGTCGCCGCGTCGCCCGGTTCACTCCTATACCTAATATCTGAATATGTAGTTAGGTAGGTAGTGTCACAATCACAGAGAACTATATATCAGGATTCTTTAATACAATAACAATTAAAAATTGTAGAACAAATTAACAAAATTATATAATTCGGCATTTTGTAGCGCGGTCATCTTGGATTTGAAATGTATTCAAGCCAAGAAAACAATACTTGATCCACCATTTTGTAATGATTGAACTTAGACTGATTCTCGTCAAACACAGCTTAGAATACATAAGACACATAATCAGTCTTCAGACTCGTTGACCAATTACTTAATGATAATTAAATAGGAATCATCAACAATAAATGTTTGTCAGGCCTGTGGAGAAATACTATAATTGACTTTCCAGAGCCTTCCACTCGTGCTGTGAATGCAAACGATTTTTTGGGTTTTGTTCGATAGGTACTGAGTAGCAAAATTTTTAGTATGTATTGTTCTTTTGCCAGGACTGACTTGATGGAAAAATCGATTGCAAGCTGACGCCTACGAATACACAAGAGAAATGTAAAGCTCTATTTTGGTGCCGAAACCATACGTTATTGTGGTATGATATTACAATAGAAAGATTCTTTCTTGTTATGCGGCTGTTACACACCTCCATTTATTCTTATTTTCATTTTTTATACTAATTTTGCTTGTATAAAATCAAGATGATAAATAATACAATCCATTTAATTAATTTGAATGTTCAGATATTTATTTTCGCTGTGCGTCCATCTTAATTCGGGGTTCTAGATAAAGTGCCAGCCACCCGCCTTGCTACTAAAATGTGACCCTATCTTTTTAAATACTAAATCGAATTACCATCGCTAACATCGTTTCATATAGTTGTACATTTTGGACAATAACTTTCTATACTTCGGTATAAAACCTAATAGTTACGTATCAGAGTGTCCGAAGAATTACTTATGTCTAAAGTGCTACCTAACTGACACTTTTCATATTGGCTGAAGCGTTTGACAAGGGTACGAGTATATGATTATTTTCATATTTCTTTCCGTCATTTTAGAACTCTCTAAACTTAGGTAAATATAATGACGACGTTGTTTACTTTTTAATCTTACGCTGCTCTTATTTTACCCAAATTCTCAATTGGCTTTTAAACCATTATTTTAGGTATAAGTGCCACTTACAGAATATTTTTTTACGAAAAGAAGTAAGATATATTTTTTATTACCAAGAACCTCAACTGGCGATATCACGTAGTGGTTATTTGATCCTAATGTTATAAACTTACTCATATTACTAATGTTATGTTTTGACTTCATGAGAAAGTAATTTGACACACTTGTTTACTGGTACGTGATCGCCGGATATTAAGCTATTGATAACAGAGCTTTATAAGTACATATAATAATAATATGCTATGTCTGCACTTGACTCGAATTCTATTAGCAGTACATCGGTATCACCTCGGTTATAGTCAATTTTTAACCCTGACACCAAAACGTGTATAATAAGTTTGACGTGTGGATATGTGTATGTATGTCTGTCATAGTAGCTTCCAAACGAGTAACCCGATTTTGATTACAAATACTTGACTAATATTTCAATATGGGTATCAAATAAAAGGACTCGAATAATAGAATAATAATTTCTAAATCCAAGATGGCCGCCACAACAAATGTGGTTTTTTTTTTATTTTAAATTTTACTTGACAGAGCCTCATCTTCTACTCGTACTGAAAGCAATCAGCATTAGCACGAACGAATGTATTTGTATATTTGCCTGGCAATAACTTGAGCAGGTACTATTTGTCTTCATCGTCATCATCGGCTTACTCTCGCGCACTGTTGGACACAAGCTTCTGGCAAGGCACTCCACTCGGCCTTATCCTAGGCCCCTCGTTTCTTAATTAAGTACAATTCCTACGGGGTGGTCATACGCCAATAATGGTGGATCGGTGGTAATGTAGCCTAATGCCGCTTCAGCTTATTAAGACTCAGAGCTATGTTGGGGATTCTAGTACTAGACGGTTATCGTCTTATCGCAATGTTACTTTACCAGACAAGCGTCTATACAAAATTTGATGTTTTAGTTCTAATATGCGTCAAATCTACGAAGAGCGTATCACTTGATCCAGGGCAAAACCCAACAATTTACCCGACTGCCCAAAAGGAGGGTCATCACCCTCCGAAAAAAAAGAAAAAGGAGTATATAAATTTGTTTGTATGTATTGTGTATCTAACTCTTTGTGGTTCTACAGCCTAAGCAGGCTGACTGATTTCGATGAGCGAAGTGGGATTTGTCTCTATCTGCAGATGTTGATTGCTATACTGGTTGCCTCCCGCGGTTTCACTAGTTATGACAGTGGTCTGATGTTTTTGCAGTCAGTTTTTATCTGAAGTCGCTTTTTATCACTTGTTTGGTCTTCATCGTAGACCTTCGACGAACAGAATTCGTTTACCGTCGTAGACTTTAAATGGAACATTCAGAAATGTCATAGTTAGTTATTCAATTTACAACACTATTTCGATATTCTGCATTAAAAAATACTCAAGCTTGGTAATATCATAATATATTGTTGGAAGAGAGTCTGAGAGTGGCGCTAGGGCTGCGTTCAGCTCACTTCACTGCGGTCTAAATGTCATCAGCAACGAGCGTCAACTTCACTGCGGAATAAGGGCTCGGTGTGATACAGACGCGTGCGCGGAGTAGAATATTCGATTAAAAATTGTGAATAATGTCAATGAAGCTGTTTTTCTAATAAGTTCTTCTTCTGATATAGGTTTCCTTATAATATTATTTATTATGATACAGACACACATTGACCACACATTGATTGATTGACCGAGCGAGCGAAGCGTCCCTGCTTCAAGATTGGCAAAATGTTATTTCGTCTGTTAGTTTGTATGTAAGGATGTTTGTCCATGAAATTTTGTACTCGTGTCGTAGTTTCCATCCAATTTGTACGAAGTTTGGCATACAGGTTCTTCGATTAATCTTCGGGATTTTTGACCGGCATTGTATTTCCATTAAAACAGGAAAAAGATCACTTGTAAATTTGAAAAAGGCGACGATTCTGTAATATAATGTTTTAATACTCGTGAAACAAGGTCTAAAATATTGTGGCAGAAATCATACGAATCAAAGATGTCTATATCCTCAGTTACGGGCTGTTATTCCTTTCACGACGAGTATGTCACTTTTGACATTATTTTCTTCTTTATTAACTTGCAAGTTATTTGAATATGAAAAATAAAAAAATGTAAAGTCGGGTCGTGTCAAGCAATTAGCCACCGTGTCAAGTTAAAGCTAAGTCAGTGAGTGGAAAAGGTTTGAAAGCTGGAAATTTTGAAGCTCTAAATGAGACTCAAAATTATTGCGATCGCGAGGTCAACAGTTAGTAGTAGTATATATCGGCTATGGCCATAGAAAGTATTAGTAAGTAGTATTAGTAGTAAAGTATTAGTAGCATACGATTAGGTACATTTACGTCACTTGTCATCGTCGCGCCCATGTTTATAGCTCATTTTACAAGGCACTCGGTGTAGGTACCGTGACAGCTTGACGACAGACGACTAATTGCTCTGTAAAACCAACTTTGACAAGGTTACGAGTAGATAGCCTAGTATCTATGTATATGACTTGTAACACTAACTATTAAAACTTATGTGCATTCGTTTTGGTTTGATTTTTAAATTAAAATAACTGAAAAAGTTTTATCGATGCCTGCCATAAAGAAAATATGTAATCACTTTTAAAAAGAACTTGTTCTAAAGATACTTCTTTTTTATTTGCTTGTCACTTTAATGGAATACTAATCAAACCTATCAATGACTTATTGAAATATGCGATAGCTTCCTGACTCCAGTATCTAAATGGTACGTATACCTAATTGTAGCATAAGGAGTGGTTAGACTTGAATTATTGAAGAAAATCTAGCTAGATTTGTTAATAAATATGCTAGTGTTCTGCCTCGGCCTCGCACGGGTATTTAACAAAAATTGCAAAATTAAATATTTATTTACACCTTGAGATACATTATTGATTGATTAATTGATTAAATTGATTAAATACATTATTGAAATTGATTATTGATTAAATGACACTAGCCGGGCACCGCGGTGTTACATGCGGATCTATTATTTTTTATAGCCTATGTTGCTCCATAATAATGTTCCTAGTTTTCTAACATCAGAAGAATTATTGAAATCTGTCAAGTAGTTTTTAAGTTTATATGTTACATATAAATATACAAAGATACAAAACTTTCCTCTTTATTGACCGAGCGAGTAAAGCGTCTCTACTTCGAGTCTGGCAAAATGTTCTTTCTTCTGTCAGTTTGTATGTATATGGATATTTGTCCGCAAGAAATTTCGTATAGGGCGAATTTTTTTGACTAAACTTAGTGTATTGTATGCGTTCTACGAATTTATAGAGTTCTTCAATATCGGGTTTTAGTAGAAGCTAGAGATATAATCGCAAAATTAGTGTGGTCATGAGGTCAATAGATCGCAGAACTTCTTGTAATATTAATATAGATATCATAAGATAGTATGGCTTGTTTCGAACCTTTAAGATTCAAATAATATTGTCGAATACAGTATTTTTAATACTGTTTTTTTTAATGCCTTATATTTTACTGCATCGCGTCCGATGTAAAGCAACGCTGCGGCCTAAGATGTAGCACGCTGACCAACACATAAACATAACACTCACACTCAAAGCGTGAACTTTCGGAAAGTTGTGATTGCACCATTAACTGCTTTATTAATAAACACGTCTCGATTAGTTTTGACGCATGATGTTGTCTTTATAGGATAAAACGAGACAAAAGAATGCTCGAAGTTGAAAAGCGTTTATTGATAAGACAGTAGGTAAATAAACAAGTATAATAATTACCCATTAAGCACACGTTTCACAAATCTAAGTTTTAATTCAAGGAAATGATAATTTACGTTACGCCGTACGTAGGTAACGTAAAAAAATATCAACAAATTACAAAAGCTCAAAGTATGCTATGCTATGCAGAGACATTCGGTTGTACGCGATATAAGGTCCTATTAAAGTAGAGCTGCTAGATAGCGACGTATTCGTAGATATAATTTCTACGTACCTAATAGCAATTATTACAATTCTTTGCATGATCAAATTATTAAGCACCTGTTTATTTTTAATTTAAAACTAGCAAAGATCTTGGCGATACACGTGATATTAATTGTGAGAAATTTCAAAAATCATTTCTCGTAGAATCCTAGTTACACCCTACAATAAATACACCATTACAAATTTAAAGTCTCTAGATTCAGCGATTTAGGCTCCGTCAGTAACCTGTCAGTAAATCAGTTAGTCAGGACTTCCTATTTTATATACATATACCTAGATGAAAATCTCGTAAGTATGTTTTATAAAGTCGGCTAACGGCCGCGTCCGAATGCATTTTCCATCGAGCTGCAATGTACTCGTATTCTTCCGAGAAAAGGTATTAGTTTAACATTGTTTGCGAGGATATGTCGCTGTGTAGAGATGAATTCTACATTCTTTCTATTGAAACTCAGCCATTTACATATTTATTTCGGTGCCTTGGAACAGTTTCTTACTATGTGTATAAGCCGTCTCTTACAGCCTAAGTGTAATATTGACACAACTAAGCCTCATCCATTAGCGATGAGCCACTTGTGGCAATAGATCTTAATTAAATTACCTATCTATTTTAGGTACTCTATATAATCTTCCTAAGGAACAACTTTCATAATGGAACCAACTCTGAAATAGAGAAAAAAACATCAACTGATTTATAAAAAAAAAAAAACGATTGTCGACAAACCGAATGATCAACGGATGTTTTTCCCGCATTCAGAGTGAAATTTGTTCATTAGAATGAGTATAGTGAAATCCTTTTGGGTGAATAGTGAAATCCAGTATACACTAAGCCGATAGCCTTTTATGTAGTCGATGTAAGCATTTAAATTAAAATCCTTATCGACAAAGCTACGAGTAGCTATACCAATTGTTTGTTTCTAATTCTGAGCAACTAACTCCTAACCAATTCATTGATCCATTGTGTCCAATTTACTTTATTACATTCTATGTATGCCAATCCTTAAAAATATTATAAGGGCGAAAGTTTGTGTGTTTGTTTGTTACTCGTTCACGCTTAAATGGCTGAACGGATTTCAATGAAATTTGCCTCGAATATAGATATATAATATGATATATAATCGAATATATACCCTGGATTATCACAAAGACTACTTTTGACCCTGAGAATGAAGAGTCCGTATGGTCCTATGATGATAATAACCACCGCGATTATAAATAAGCAAAAATAAGTACAAAAAAGTCTTAGTTGATAACTGGCATCTCATATCATCAAAACAAAACATTATTCTGTTTTGTTTTTAACATATTTACGTGGGTAGGTTCAGTTACTTGCGCGACCGAAGGTAAAAGTGTGAAATGAATATCTTAATATTTTAATTCACCAATGCACATAAAATAATGTCATCGTACCGTGTTACCTTGTTGCCCTCAAGGCGTAGCGTGGTCGTGCTGGGTGGTAACATGGTAGGAGGTGCTTCGAGCTGGAGCGATGCGCAGTCCACGGTGATGATAGGAATGACGTCACCGTTAGAGTCCGACACCACGTGGGTCATGTTGCACATGCACGGCTCCGGGCAGGTCAGGGTCATGTTCTGTGGAATAATATAAATAATACAGTAAAATAAACACCTTTAAAATTTAACCACCGACGCAAAAACGACGGGGTGATATAAGTATGATATGACGTGTTCTGCGTGTTAAGTGTCTGTGGCATCGTAGCTCTAGAGAGCTACCCTTCCCTTCCCTTCCCTTCCCTTCCCTTCCCTTCCCTTCCCTTCCCTTCCCTTCCCTTCCCTTCCCTTCCCTTCCCTTCCCTTCCCTTCCCTTCCCTTCCCTTCCCTTCCCTTCCCTTCCCTTCCCTTCCCTTCCCTTCCCTTCCCTTCCCTTCCCTTCCCTTCCCTTCCCTTCCCTTCCCTTCCCTTCCCTTCCCTTCCCTTCCCTTCCCTTCCCTTCCCTTCCCTTCCCTTCCCTTCCCTTCCCTTCCCTTCCCTTCCCTTCCCTTCCCTTCCCTTCCCTTCCCTTCCCTTCCCTTCCCTTCCCTTCCCTTCCCTTCCCTTCCCTTCCCTTCCCTTCCCTTCCCTTCCCTTCCCTTCCCTTCCCTTCCCTTCCCTTCCCTTCCTTTCCCTTCCCTTCCCTTCCCTTCCCTTCCCTTCCCTTCCCTTCCCTTCCCTTCCCTTCCCTTCCCTTCCCTTCCCTTCCCTTCCCTTCCCTTCCCTTCCCTTCCCTTCCCTTCCCTTCCCTTCCCTTTTGGGTCTTGACTTCGAAAGTTCCCTTAGTTTCCCTTCACTTAGAAAGTCCCTTTAGAAGGACCATTTCGAACATATTTTTTTCCTATCAACCAACAGAAAAAAGTTTCCTACGAATTAAGAAGTTGTAAATTTTGAAATGTGATATGAATCATGAAGTCATTCAACTAACATGCTTACAGAGAAGATTATGGTACATAAATATCATTTGCAGGTAAACGTAATATTGTAATACTAAAAATAGTTTGTCAACTTTTCATAAATGAGAGTTGTATACGACTTTTATTTATAGAGTCGATGGAATTTTATGAAGGTGATAATGAGATAATTGATAAATTGGCTATTTGTTTACTTTTTAACCCCTGACGCAAATGTGTGTCTGTCTGTCTGTGACATAATAGCTCCCACAGGGATGGACCGATTTTGGATTTGATTTTTTTGTTTACAAGCTATATTTATCTTTGATTTTAACATTCCAGATAATAATTAGTTTAAATTTGTATTATTATAATCACTGTGATGTAATGTGACACTGTAGTTTAATCATTAATATTAATATTTAATAAATATTAAATTAACAGTACTTGCGTTCCAAATAACAGAATAAGTATATAAAAAACGACTGTTAGGCGGTACAAATTCGCCGGGTCTTCAAAATAAATTACTATTTAAAAAAAGAATAAGTTCCCTTCGCTGAAATACTACTATGTGTCACTACCACGATAGTTTTCTGTGTTGATAAGAAAACTATCGTACTAATGTTGATAGTTAATAACCCTAGAGCGACCGCCGAGCGTAGGTATGAAATGTGAACAATGTTAGTTTGCCTTCTGTACTATCTGTATTTTGTGCTCACTATGACTACGACTTAATGATATTGACAAAATATCAAGGTCACACTTAAGGTATTAGACAATCAGTCTAATACCCTAATCAATCCATAACAGCTTTTATCATTGTATAGACATAACTTACTCGTCGTAATAGTTGTAGGTAGGTCCATAAGATTATAATGTTCGTAAGTATAATTTGATCGCGCTATTGTATTCACTTATGAATATTTTCGGTTAGTGCAGGGCCATTTTAAATTGACTGCGTATATTTCTACCACGCAATGAGCCTGTGTCTGACAGACGTACGCATTAGTTAGTGTACCGGCACCCTATGTACAGAATAAGACATAGTAAGTATCGCCCGCGCTATTGTTTGTAACGCATAAAAAAGGATCTCTCTCGAACTCAAGTACCTTTTTATTTGTAAACTTCTATCGTTCTCGGTGTTCAACAATTAGACTAATATTCTGGATAATTACAAAATTACGACACTGAGGTATATAAAGACTGTGGGTCCGAGGAGTCAGTTTATCAGAAGCTATAACCGCGAACAGTTCTAGTGCGAACCAAGTGCGAATCGAAGTGCTCAGTGTAGTGTGATTGTGAGTGAAAATGTTGTGTAGAGTTTTTGTGTCTCAGTTTCTGAGTGTTGTGAGAAATAAATCGTCATTAGTGTGAATTGGCATTTTTCTATTTTTATCCCGAACCCGTAGTTCGTAACAATAGTTAGCTAAAACAGTTTTTTGCATTTTTGTTTACATAAAACTGGGAAATATGTTCACCAAAGCACGATTACACAAATCTGGGTCATGCCAACGCGCTTGTCGTCGCCGTAAACTAGTTTACGGCTATGGAAAATATAGGTCAGTTTCGGTTCAAAAATTTATAACTTCGTGAATTCTTATCGTACCGTAATGAAATTCGGTACAGATATGCAGTAATGTATGTAGATTCAAATGATATAGAATTTATAGTGATTTTTCATTATATGTTTAAATGTAAATAGCGTAAAGAAACAAAAAATGGGATAAGCACTAATTTTTGACATCTACTCTATAATATGGGTCATTGTTCACTTAACACATCTAATTTAACAGTGAGTGACTACACTGGAAAAATAAAATCCTTATCTTGAGGTGCCACTTTTAGAAGACTTAGTGATTCTTCCTCAAGATCTTTTACATTCTTTGCGTATGGTTTTCTTAAACTTGTTATATACCGATCGGACGTGTACAATAGAGTTTTGAAAACATCTTCATTTGTAGCTTTTCGATCATCATTCCTGAAGATAAAACTTGTAAAATGATGTAGAGGCGTTTAATTAAGGTTTCTACTACAGCTGTAATTTCGGCAGAGCATATGCTGTTATAGAACAATCTTCTTGCGGTATTCCCATCGTTAGTATTCCCATTACCTTGCCGAGATTTATCCACTATCAATCCTAACTTCTCCTTGAAACGACTTTGAATAATTTATTACTTTTCCTTCCTCAATCCCAATTTTTTCTTTACATGTAGCAGACCAAGTTTTAAAATCAAGATTATAGGAAATGTGTAATAACATTTCCATACTGCAAATCCAGGCGTGTATAGTGGAGAGTCCGTACTAGTAGACACTTTCGTCGTCTGGTGTGGCACTAACTTTCGACAAATCATTCAATAGTCGCGGAGTAGCCCCACATATCGTCTTGGTTTTCTCTGGAGTTTGCTTACAAAACTCTATTGAAATGGGTCTACAAAAACGTACAGATGGAGGTACCGGATTGTTCCAAATAATAAAACCTGACTGCTTAATAATTAATCTGATGGGGACCATGAAAGTGATGAACAAAATGGCACCTGAAATTGTTTCCGACTCTTCTGGAAGTATTTGCTTATATTGGCTTTGGCCAGATGAACCATCACATCCCCTTTTGCTGTAGAGGATTAACGTTTTATATTGTTTTTGGTAAACTGAATCGACTTTCAAAATTCTAACAACAGTGTGATCTAATAAATCTTGGATATTAATTACTTAAGCAGAAGTATTGGTAATCTCAATGGTAGAAGATGGTGGATAGCATAATTTCTTTATTTCTTTAATTTTGTAGTAAGGCGGGAATATACATTATCGTTCATTTGTCAAGTTCTTTAAGTACATATATTGTGGTTTAGTTAAATTTCAAAAATCAATAACGCACTCAATGCTTCCGAGTCAGAAAGCATTTTTAACTGGTCTGAGTCAATCAGATATTTGAAATTTACAATTTCTTTTGATTGTCGGCGTTCCTTAATGATTAGATAAGACGTGCTTCTGTGTTTTCACTTATAGCCCGTAGACCCTACACGTAGGCTTTACTGATGTGCTCAAAGACATATTCTGCGAGTAGAAGAGTATTTTTCCTCTTCTTGGTAGATTCTGAGGAGTCTAAATAAGCCACGCATGGTCTTCCTCGTTGGTCAGAAGTTGATGGTGTAGAATATTAAAATCACCGAATACCCTGTGTCCAACCTAATATTATTCTTCTCTAAAAATGTTCCTTTTTCCGACATACCAGGGCCTAGCGCTTATTAAACATTGGAAAAATGTGCCTTTGTATGTCACTTATTGTAAAACATATGTCGTTTTCAGAAACAATTAATTTTTCCAGCAAAATTTTGGACAATGATTCCACGGTTCTACCTCCCTCGATATAGCGAAGTATCGTAAGTCTCGAGTAGTAAGTCTCGTTTGGTACAGTTGAACGAAGACATTGTATAACTATAATACACAATCTGCGGTAATTACAGCCGTAAATTAACTTTACTGCACTTGAAGTTACACTGAACTGAATGGCTGAAATAATAATTACCTCCCTTTATATACTATTTTGCAATATTGAATCGGTACATACAAAATTATTATCTCTTATTTTCTCATGCGAAACGGGTGCAAATTTGATAAGACTCCTTTGTTGTTACGAAATAATTAAAAATATTAAGCTTTTGCGGTTTACCACAGGGACTGTTCGTGCCCACTCCGACTATTTTCATTTTTTTTCTCATATATTCTAAAAACGCAAATATTCGCTGATTTTTTTTGTATCTTGTTTATGAACTAATATAAAAAATAGCGGATGGGGAGACGTGGATAACAGTCATAACTCTTAATGAAATTATTTTTTTGTGAAAAATTTGGTGGTTTTCCTTTTTAAATACTTTCCCAAAATTCTCAAATGAAAAGAAAATTAAAATGCTGTTTTGTAAAGTACATAAAATTACCTTACTAAAAATGCAATACGCTGCATATCTGTGCTTAATATTTTTTTCACAATATTGTTTTGAAAAATGAGCATCCAAAGACTTCTTTCTATCTTCAATGCACTTCTGACTATGAAAAATAATATTATTTTGCTTATTAGGTAACAAAATCCTATTGAATATTATGACTTGACTGTTTGAGTATCAATTTAAATCAAAATATCACCTAGATTATGACATTCGTAAAAACCATTTATAATATGCTCTTGTTCTACCATTTCCCATAGCGGCGCTTCTGCTGTCCATGAGCTACGCATATACTGTGCATGACTTTAATTAAGTTTTCTCAATATTTTGGTGCTAAAGTGGGTCAAACAAAAAAATCATTATATTTAAGTATTTTATTTTTCAATAATAATTCAATATACTAAATATACGCACTCAATTTAGAATCATCCTGTATTTTAAAATATTGTCCTTGCCAAGTCGATAAAATAATTTGCTCAAAAGAGTATTCATTTAAATTGATACAAATTTGAATAAAATCAATCGAAATTCTGATTGTGGGTGTTCTACCTCAATTCGGAATATTTTCTTTCATTCCTCCTTCGCTAAACTTTCTCGGTCTATTTATTTATTTAAACTGACATTTTGTCTAATAAAATACAACAAATAAATTAGCAGACAGTTTGGTAGTTTGTTGGCTTGATAAATAAATGCAAATGTTAGGAAAATATTTATTATCATGTTTAACATTTATGACATACTAGCTTATGTTCGCGGCTTCGCCATGCGTTATGTTTGGTTTACTGGGAAAATGACTCTCTCTATCTCGAACTATCTCTGTGCAAAAAATCAAGTCGTTCTGTGACTTAGTTGCTCAGGAAAAGAAGGACAAATAAACCAACAAACATACTTTTGCGTTTACAAAATGTTTGGAGATGTTTGTTTTTTATTACGTTTTACTAATCTTGAGAAAACAAGGTACAGGTTTAGGTTCAAGATTTACTCAAAATATGAAAAAATAAACATTTTTTGTCTAATCGAAAACTGAACTTTACTGCGACGCAATTTACACGTTTATATGTCGTGTTCGTTAATACTTTGCAATAACTTTTTAGTATTGTTTAAGAATACGGTTTTCCACGCGTTAAGATTGTTGGAAAGGTCCAACTATAATAGTTTCGTTCACATTCGGTGAACTTTTCACCCGAGCCCCGTGAGAGACGAGTCATCGTAGAAGACACAAATGATTCATTTCATCCCTAATGTGAACGAAGCTATAGTTGGACCTTTCCAACAATCAGGTACGCGTGAAACCCCGTCTTCTTAAACAGTAAAAAACGCGAAATTTGCTGAGACCGACGCACGAGAGCCATTTACCAATTTATGCGTATGTTGATTTCGTTAATGTTTTGCAATAACTTTTTAATAATTATGATATAACTCACTCGAATAATATCCATGACTCTGTGCAGTGGTTTCCCTCTATACAAGCGCTGATGGCAGACGAGCTTGTAATAGTCGACAATGCGTCTTCTGGCGGTACCGTTCTCACTCTCCATCGCTAACCAGTCAAGGCCGCCGTCGCTGCAGTCCCAAAGGTTATCTGTTGAGATCATAAATCAATCAATCAATTTCTGGTTATCTCGTATTTAGGTATATTTTTTTTCATGCGTATTCTGTAAGGCAAGACAAGGAATACGGCAAGAGTCAATAAATCATCCAAGTAACATTACATTTCTCTGAATAGCAAAATAAACAGAGAACCCAGTAGGTTTAGCATGGGCGATATCCCTGAAGAAAAGGAAAAATGACATAGAATAGGAGTAATTAGACAATAACATAAGTAATTATGTACTTTATCAGTGAAATCCGACCTCAATCCAGTAGATAAAATTTACATCCTCTATCAAATATCCAAAGAAGATTATTTTGTTTAAAAAAGTACTGAATCGTAATTGATAAAATTAAAATGGGACCACTCAAATAGTATATACCTACCGCTTAACACAAAAAAAAAAAAAAAATTTTTCAATTCATTCCAGCCGGCTCTAAGAAGACAGGTACCTAACAAACAAAAAATATCGGGTCTTATTGAGTACCTGTCTGAGGAGGCTGGTACTCAAGGCATTTTTGGAGAAGTTTGTAAAAAGTAGCGATTGAATGAGCAATATCGTAATAATATGGGTCTGAGCGTGTGAGTTTAATTAGTTCCCAGGAGTTCAGAGTTCATAGTAGTTAGATAAATAAAAGTTAGATAACACTTATCTAAAAATACATGTGTTTCCTAATAATGACTATGCAATCATTAAATACTCGTTACTTATGTAGGCGTAGGTAATGCGTTTATTTCTAATAAATCTTAGTCACAGAGAGTATGACTCTCTGGATTTGTTACATTATACAGGGGTCGGCACTCGAAGTGTTACCAATTCAAAATGCTGTAATTTTGTCAATTTTGTTTCTTTTTATTTATAAACTTCAATATATAGAAAAAAAACATTTAATATTAAAAAGAAAAAAATATTGTTCGATGTGGCCACCTTTAGCGCGGATAACAGCATCGAGTCTGTCCGAGAAGGCTTCACACGCTGCACGAATGTGGTCTGCTGATATTTTGTTATATTCTCTGCGAAGAGCAATCTTTAAGGCGTCGACTGTCTCATATTTTTTGCTGACACTTTGGCCTCTAGAATTGACCATATGGAAAAATCCATTGGGTTTAAGTCCGGCGAATATGGTGGCCATTGTTGCGAAGAAATGAAGCTCGGAACTTTTTCTTGCAAAATAAAATTGGGTTTCACGGGCTTTGTGGGATGGTGCCGAGTCTTGCTGAAACGTCCAATGGTTTCTACCGAATTTCTTACGTGCCCAAGGTAACAAAGCATCGTTTAAAATCTTTTTACGGTAGATTTGCTCTTTTATATTTGCACCCTGCTCAATGAAAACGAGAGGTGAACGTCCCGTAGCAGTTACCGCGGCCCAAAACATCACTGATGCTGGTGCTTGCTTTCGCAGGGCAATTCGTTGGTCTAAATTGTCGTTTGATTTAGACTTTAACCATACGCGATCATTTTGTTTGTTCACATATTGCTGAACCGTAAAATTTTTTTCATCGGAAAATACCAAATTTTCAAGCTTGCTATCAACGTGCAACCGCTTTAACTCCTTAGCTCTTTCTAGGCAAACTGCCTTTTGTGCAAGTGTCAAGTCTTGCACTTTTTTATTTTGTAAGGCTTCAGTAGTAGTTTATTTTTTAATATGCGTCCTATGCTCCGGGCTACATTAAGACTTTTCGCCAATTTAACTGCGCTTTGTCGTGGATTTCGTTCAATTCTAGCCTTTACCTTTCGAACCATTTCTGATGATGTTGCTGTTGTTGGATGTCCACCTCCATGGCGTTTCTTGATGTTACCCGTATCATTGTAACGCGTGATGGTCCGATACACAAACATTTTATTCAGATGTAAATGTCGTAGCGCATTAACAATGGCTGGTTGCGATTTTCCAGCCAAATACAAAGTAATGACACTGTGGCGTTTGAATTCCATCTGGATAACATTTTTTAGCAGCGACGAAAAACAATGAGCTTCTGTATGTTTAAAAACAATACAATAGACTTACGACTGTGAAAAAATGGGCGCCATATTGTAAACAGTTTGGTTACCATAGCACTTTAATGTTGGTAACACTTCGAGTACCTACCCCGTATTGTGAGTATGGTTTTGCTTTAGTCCTAAATATATTATTAAAGAGAGTGTAATCTGACGATATTTTAAATAGATGATTCTGACGCTTTTCGTGGTTCCATACCTACAAGGTAACAAAGTCTGTCTCCTCGTCTGTCTGTCACTAGGCTGTAACACATGAATTGTGATAGTTAGACAGATGACATATTCCTATTGCCGGTATAACAAAAATATCTAACAACTTACTAAAATAACTATTCAAGGGGGCTGCCATACAACATACGTGAATATTGCTGTTTTTACTCTTCATAAATAACAGCAACAGGTAGGTAGACGCTTGAAATATTCACAGAATGTTTAGTTTTATGTTCGCTTTAAAAATAAATAATTAAATAGAAATAACGTAAATATTTAAAGGGAGACTCCCATACAAAGACCTGCTTTTTGCCGTTTTTTGCTCGATATTCATAACAGCAGAACGAAACTTGAACTATGATGTATGGAACCCTTAGTGTGCGAGCCCGACACGCACTTTACCGGGTTTTTAACAACACTAAGACCCCCGTTTATCGCATAGTAACAAAGCAACATACTACCATTGTTTCTTTTATTCAATTTTTTTTTTTCGTGTACAATAGTGGTTTACCGTATTACCACGAAATATTTGGACATGTAGACGCATCGGTCCATTTCATTATCATATATCACTGTTTTAGAGATAAACAGCCATTTTAAGTGCCACATAACCCGGTTTAACCAGTGTCTAACAAGCCAATTACGACATTTGATGTCTGATATTTTGTCTAGTATATTTTGAAGGGTATCTTTTTTTTGTAAGACTAAAAATATTTTAATTATGTAACAGTATGCTAAAACTCGACATATGTGTTTTTGTAACGTAGAAAATCCCATTATTACCCAGATGAAAGATTCTTTTTTACATATTACGAGTAGAAAAATATTTCCATAGTAAAAATATACGATTAAACCTAACCTACGAGTAACATGACCCTCATTACTTATTCTAGAATAGATAATTACTAGATTAGTAGTATAACTAGATTATACTAGAAATTCTCTCTTCATAGAATATAATACAACATGAAAGAACTAGCTGCGTCCTGCGGTGTACCCTGTATCAATACAATATAATAAGTAGGCTATGTGTTAATCCTAGGTCTAAGCTATCTCCGTACCAAATTTCATTCAATCGGTTCAGCAGTTTTTGCGTAAAAGAGCAACAAACATGCCACCATTCTTACAAACTTTCGCGTCTATAATTTTAGTAGAATGCTGCCGTAATAGTAGGTATACAACTATACATACCTAATTCAACTCAAACTACTGGATTTGGATTATGGACAAATTGGAAAGCAAAAAAATCTTATCTCTTTTGCGGTTGAGCCGTCTCTGAAAAATCGGGGAACATACCTACATAAAAAACAAATTCCTACGAATTGAGAAACCTCCTTATTTATGAATTCGTTTATAAATAATAAAATATAGTTGACAAACGATCTGCGCAACCATTCACTTTCTTGTACGAATCACGCAGCGAATAATCTTCTTGCTGTATCGTTATTTATTCAGAATTTTATGCAGATAGATAGGTAAATCTTAGAATAAAGCCCAATATTATTCATGTGAGTATCATTAAAAATATTGGGCTATATTCTAAGATTCTCTTCTAAGTTGTGATTATTATATTAAAAACAACAATTTTAAACCAGTTTACAAAAATCAGTATATAAAAACGCTTTAGGTAAACTTACAAACTCAAAAATAATATTCTAAACATTCTTTTATGATTCGATCTCTAAAGTTGAGTTAGTAAAAAATAAGCATTGAAATTTATTGTAAAAACATCTGGCGCAAACAAAACAAAGGTGCGGCCGTACGTACCATTTCTCGAAGCGTTACAAGCCATTTTCGACCCCCTATACCTTCGTTGTGAGAAAAGCTAGAAGGTTAAATTTTATCTGACTAATAAATATTGATGATCAACTACCTACAAACTGCCTCGCAGTTTGGCAGAAGCGTATTTATTAATTACTGTATAATTATATGGAACAACTAGTTGCGCTCTGCGGTGATATTCGTGGATCTCCAATTTTTTCATTTTTTTTTTCTTTTTTTTAGTGATAATCTAGCTTTGTCAAGTCAAAATCATTTTTGAATTCGCTCTAGTACTTAATTTTTAATTTTATTCGTTACATACAAAAATACATTTTTTTCCCCATTATAATAATGTTAGGGTATAAAAACAAATAAAAAAAGGTACGTCGTAAAATTTCTGAAAAGAAAAAGGAGTTTTTACATTTGTGGTTTGACAAAAGCCACAAATGTAAAAACTCCACGCAATTACGCGTATCGTTTACATTAGTAAACGCTCTACCACTTAGCAATAAATTATAAGTTTTTAAATACAAGTTGTCAACATAAATTAGACTTTGATCCCAAAGACTCGCTGAAGTGCTTATGAAAGAATAAGGCGAAGTTTAAGTGGAGTTTTATTTTTTGCTCGCATAGTACCTATGTCGTGAGATAGTTATACACATCGACGAGAAAAATAATTTTCTGCTATCCTATAAGGTTATATACATATTTTTATTAAATGACACCCGCGGCTATGCCTGCGACAAAATTGGATATAAATAAGTTTCTAACTTTGAACCCCCACATGAACCCCTTAGGGGATGAATGTCCAACATTCCTTGTTTAGTACACCCCTACGCCCTATAAGAAACCGATTTACTCGTGACAAGGTATCATCGTATTGTCTTCATGCACAGATGGTGATAGGTTATGCTAGTTACATTCCGCGGATTCACTCATTAAGCTTTTGCAGTCGGGTTTTTATGAAGTCACCTCTAACCACGTGTTAATAAAGGTAAACAAACTTTGCAATCTGCTTGACACATGGCTTGGCTGCCCATCAACAAAAAGTGGACATAAACTACAATCATTTTTATTTTATGACATTACGAAATACAAGTGCTTGAGGTTTCCTTTCCTTCTAAATTGCCCATTTGTTTCAAAGTAGGCAGAATGGGACCTATTCTATAGATCACGGAATAGGAGAGATAAGAGCGAGTGTTAGCCAGATGTCGGTAAGTGCTCCTTCAATAGCTATGTTTTGTGTTTTTGTAGTAAATAAAAAAGCATTTGTTTCGGCCTACTTTATCACTGCAGGCAGCTCATCTTAAGAAATAATAATCGTTTATTTTTTAGCAAATAAGTACTGAATCTCATCATAATAAATTAAATTTACTCGTTAATTTGCGGGTGTCGAACAACAAGTATGATAATATATACTTGTATGCAAACGTGAAACGAAGGGATGGAGCAGCGTATTGCATCTGTGCCTGTCGTTCGACGATAAAGAGATAAAAATCCGAGCGAGTGTTTTCCCAGTTGGGTAAATTTCAATCTATTTTATTTCAGCAATCAAGTCAATAGAGCATATGGGAACAGATTATTCCCATCTGCCCCTGAGGCCACATCAATGGGTCAGATAGAGTAGACAGATCAGAGTGAATGGGATTTTTTTATTCCCAACTAGTCCAACAACTAGAAAGGCCAGCCCCATTGCCTTTCTAGTTGTTGGACTATGGGAATATACTCGATGTATGACCACACATGGTCTTTAAAAGGTGGTTGCTAAGACCGAAGTCGTAATGTACGTAGAAACCTATAAAACCGATGTAAGAGAGATGAGTGCGAGAGGTGTCATCGTTGAAGACACGATCGGCTCATTTCGTCCCTGATGAAGTTCACCGAATGTGAACGAAACTATAGTTGGACCTTTCCAACAATCAGGTACGCGTGAAAACCCGTTTTCTTAAACAATATGAATCAAGAATATAAGAAACCAAACTTAAAATAGAAATAGAATATTTTTAGTAGTATATATATTAATTAAATTAATTTAATTCAATATATAATTAAAAGATATATATTTAAAGATGAATACTTATCAGTAAAAAATGTGTCTAGGTGCTAGCTCCGTGATCGGCAGCTAATTTAGTATGATCACGCAAAAACCAATAATTCTTTTTTTAAAAAAAGTAACAATATATTTCCACAACGGCAGACGCCTATTTCGATTAAAAAAATAAAATCTGTTGACCGATATTAGTATAATTAAAGTGTGACCATATGGGAGGTATAAAACAAAAAATAAATTGAACCACCCATTTCCCAGAAACAGGTAGCTATTATAAAAATACAGCCGACTTGAGTACTTTTGAAAGTGGGTAGAGGTAGGTAGTAGAGTAGGGTACTCTACAAAGTACAATATGTTATTCACGTTAGACATTTAAAATCAAGGTTACCTAACTACCTATATTACATTCGTTTAACTTGAAGTCATCGAAGAACCTCAAACTGTCTGTCCCATCACATCGCACAGTTTCTTACGGGTCCTCTTTCGCGGTGAAAGCTGTATTATTGTGGAACAATCTTCCCACTGACATCAGACGTGCTCCTTCCCTAAACGCTTTTAAGCATCGAGTCAGCACACCTATCACTCCAACAATCTGTATGTAATTTATCAGTAATTTTATTAATTAATTATATCCATACCTTTATAAATTGTATGTATTTATTATATAATATTAGTATATCGTTATGTTGTTCTATATTTGTTCTATATCTTGTATTTTTATCTATCTAGTTATGTTTAGTGTATATTATTATGTTTACTTCGCTAAGGCCGCTCCAGTTTTGTGACATTTTGTACGTGCATGGTTGCCTGGAAGAGATCGCTTTAAGCGATAAGGCCGCCATTAGAAAGCTAGCATGTTTTTGTATTGTTTGTTTTTAAATAATGTTATGAGCTGTTTTTTTAATAAAGAGTTGTCTTATCTTATCTTATAATTTTTTTTTATAATTCACTAATAAAACGCCTACAAAGCGTATAAGTGATATTTATGTTCCGAATCATAACTGCATTTTTAATAAAATCTAATAATTAAACTAGTTGCGGTCTAATTCTTAGATTAGTATATGTTGGAAGTATCATTGTACTGGTATCACTGCACTACTTACATGTCATTGTAATTGCTTTTTCAGTAAAAGAAAAGTCGCATCACGCACAAGTATTTCTGAGTGTTGGTATTATGCAACTAGAGAGGTATGATAATATTTAAGGGCATTTAATGCTTTATTTTAGTCTACCCATCAAAATGAACCCAAATAGTTGCAAAAATTGCGTCTTTCATACAACTAGACCAATCAGGTGACAATTTTTTGTATGAAGAACCATTTTTTTTTCTAATTTAAGTGCTACAATGGATTGATTCACTTTGATAGGAAGGTTAAAACTCTTAAGTATTATCACACCTTTCTGTTACACGTTGTAGAAAACATCTTGGTAAGATAACGAGTAACTACGCAGAAGGAAGCTGGTGTATCAAGTGTTATTATTGTCAGGAGTAACAATGTTACAGCGGTTAAAGCCTTATCGTCGGGAGTTATATACATATACAATGTTATAACATACTGGCTACGGCCCCTTCTCTTTCCGCGGAAATCTTACTATCCCATAAAAATCACTTATTTTTCCGGGATGAAAGTAACCTATAATATACTGACATGAGTTATCTCGGTTTTTTAATTTCATTCAGATTTGTTGAGACAGTTGAGCGCGAAGGGGTAATCAACAAACATACACACACACTTACAAATTATCGTATTTACATAATTAGTGCGATTAAGAAGTTCACGTTTCGTATAGGTGTTATAAAGTAAACAAACTTTAGACGTAGTTAGTAGGTACTTATCACTTTGATTTGAGCTTCTTAAGATATGTATTAATGCCAAATTTCTAAATTTGCGAGTAATCAAACTTTTTACAGACAAGTGAAACACTCGCCTGATCTTTGTGTTCTCAGGCAATTCTAGAAATTGCGTCTGAAAAATATAATCTAGTGTTTGGGACTTTGAGGACAATCACAAACATGTGTGAAACTGACACGAGGCTTATTTTGTGGCTTCCATTACAAATGGTTTACCTCCTGGGAACTTTGTCGATACTGCTTTTTAGATGGCATAAGCTTGCACTAGACTATAGCGACTTGATAAGCAGTATCTACGCTGAAACGTGTCATAGAACTTAAAAAACATACTGTCTTTTAGACCAGATTTTTTAGTAACAATTGTATATTTTTGTAATTCAACCAAACCTAGTGAATTCTTTTTCCAAAGTCGTAATTTCTAATTTACCTTTGACGCAAACAGGCCCTTATAAGTTGCTTATAATGAGTTATTTCTAACATTAGACAACTTTTTTTATCTTCACACTTATACATATATTATAAAGACGATTTGCATGTATGTGTTTGTTACTCCCTCACGCTCTAATAAATAAACGTACGAAATAAAATGAGGTATAAAAGCCAAATCTTGCCTTGAAATATGATAAACCCAACTAATATCCAGTAACATCACCTAAAAGTTTTCGCGAAAGCTTTGATAAACATTTAGTCTTAACTTTACATCTCGAGTTCTTGGATCATTTAAAGTTTTATAATAATTTATGAATTTAGATGGATTCCAGTAACAATATCTAGCTGTGGGTATTACATTCTGCGTTAAGGTAAAACTTCATATTCTCTTGCTAATGACAATGGTGCCTGCTCAATACCTTACTTCATTAGGTATTTATATGCAGATTTTAATACATACGTATACGATAAGTGCTTACGAGTATATACCCAATAATGACCTTTGATACTTTGATATTATGGCAATCAATTGAGTAGACGATATAGTACGCATCGATTTGTTTATTATGATATATTATTTATAGCTCGAAATGACGTCTCTTTGTGTGTGTGAGTCTGTCTGTGGCATCGTGGCCCCCGAACGAGTAAACCGATTTTGATTTTGTTTGTTTGATAAGTGAAGTAGCGGGAGTGTTCTTACTTATTTCATTTGAAAATCGGTGCAAGATGGCTGCAAGAATATGAAGAATGACATATTTTTTCACAATTCCTTCAATATACCTACTTCAATATCAAATAAGTGGCCTTGACTAGTAGAAGACTGTACACTATAATAATACACAAAACTACGATGACCTCCACAACAAAATGGCGATGACGGGGTATTTTAAATAGCTGTTAGATAAAAGTCGATCCAAGATGGCCACCACAAATTGGCGGTTTACATATTTGACTCATAAAACTCTCTTAATATGGCTATCGTGTATCAAACGAAACGGCTGGACTAGTAGAAGTCCATGATAAATAAAAAATATAAAATAACAAACCCAAGATTGCTGTCACCATAAAATTTTATTATTTTGTGTAATTTGACTAGTCATTCAATTTACTTTTGTCATTAGATGTGCATACTCGTACTAAGTTATAGAAAAACAGTTAAAGTTTGGTTCTAATCTTCAATTTTGTAATTCTAGTTTGTAATTAAAGGTAAGTATGTACTCTTACTTCATACTGCAGGGTTTATATACATTGTGATTAAATAACAACACAAGAAATCAGAAGTCAATTAAAAAACAGAAAACACATAATGCTGATTGCCGATATATAAGCTTTTGATTTCTCACAAGCCGCAGCATTAGTCCTTGACGTTCGCAAGGACATTTGAACATGTGAGTCTTCCCGACCTTAGTGCCCAGATTTAATTGAGCCTCCGTTGTGGCGAATACTAATGAAACTAAGACCTCTGTTTAAATGGTTTCGAATTGAAACGATTAACGTAATGGTAGACGTGGTTTCTAATGAATTTCTTTACCTAAGTACTTTGCTTGCTACACCTATTCTGTGCAAAAAAGTGCAATTTATTTATATGATTTCCGACGTAAGCGTTATTGTTTTTGCAATGTTGATTACGGATTAATAATAAATACATTGGGATACAACCGGATTATGTAGAAGTGTATCTACTAATCCACTAGATAATTAGATGATGTGCCACGTGATGTCAGATAAAGAGCTTACCACTGAAGTACACTCGCTGCAGCTTGGGCGGTGTTCGAAGTAACGGACCCTTTATGTGCCTTAACATGTTTCCTCTGAGGTCCATCTCGCGAAGCTCCTGCATTTCGGTGACGACGTCTGGTGGCACCTCCCAGAGAGACTTCAGACCGTGCATACATATTTTCTGTAACAAACAGTTGCACGTTTGTCAGTTTTTGTTTTGTTAACTCGAACTGCGGTTTCTTCGGTATGAGTACAAGCTCGCGGGTAGCAATAATATGGCTAAGAAGTTACAACTAAAAATAGTTTTATTAGTAACTATGTAAAATTCGAAGTTCAGTTTTAAATAGCTTCATGATCACTCATCATCGATCTGATCAGGCAAAAAAATCTACGCTGTTAAAAGCGATACTATATTAAATTATTGTTTTAAAGATGTAGATGATGCTGTCTTCTTAATTTTAAATAAAAGCTGAATCTTTAACTCTCGTGCTTCGTGCTTTTAACTTCCGTGGTTTCCACTTTGGTTACAGTAGCTACAGGAAGTCTGAATTTTGTATCATGTTATGTCATCAGAAAATAATTGAGCTTCGACTAAGTATTTCCTGTTAGCAATCAATTAATTACGTATCGAATACTATTATATATTTACTCTTTCGTTCGACGAGATTGGATATTATAATTTACCGTCAAAATAAGATAACATGAATTGCCCAGTGCAGACCAATGTCATACACAAAGTATTTCGTTATCCAATAGCTGTTTCTCGTCATCGTATTGATATATACCTATGTATAAAGGAGTAAATGCTGAGTGACTGACTGATATTGACTAAGAATTAACGTAGAGCCTAAACCGCTGAACCTAGAGACATGTAATTTGGAGGGTACAATCATTATAGGAAGTACCAAGAAAAGATTTTTGGAAATCGAACCCCTAAGAAGGTCAAACTTTGAAACTGCTTTATAGTTATAATTCATTTAATGTCGCTTGCAACGCCGCGTGTACGAGTAACAGCTAATAGTCGTGTGATACATGACATATTTCCTAAAAATATATAGCTACACTGTACCTGCTCTGTAGTATAGGAATGAGTTGTTCTTGAATATATTTCGTGAAGATAAAAACAGGTATACATATAGAAATTCTCAGGCATATTCTACGTATAACTATTATTTATTCTGTGGCTACAGTTCGTTGATATGCATAGATGTAACGAGAAGGAAAAACGTGTTTACTAAGGTTGCGGGAATTCAAAATGTGAATAGGCAAGCCAGTAATAGGAATTGACGTAGGCGAATATACTCGTATCAATTGAAGACGTTCCGAAGTAAAGTCAAGTCGTGCTCTTCGGGTAAGTATGTATGAAAAGAAGTAAAGGAAGCGAAAGGTTAGACAGAATTATATCAAAGGAAAAAGCTTACTATGTATACTCGTATATGTTGTCGATGGCAAGGGCGAGAGCAAGTCGCCCCAGCCTCTGGCCTAGGGAGGGGTGAGGGGGGGCGGGGCAAATTAATGGAAAATTATGAAAATACAGTCACTCACACAAAGATTTTTAAGGCAAGTTTTTTATGACAACTTTATTGCTATAGAGGGCGAAGCTGCCCTTCCCTACCCTCCCTTGACGACTACCTTGTAGGCCTTCAACGAAAAAAAATATTAGACTGCAAAACAATTGTTATTTATAAAGAAGACTTCGTTTCTTTGAGAAAACAAGTATTTTCAGTCAACGTTTAGCCTTAATTTGTATTTGACGTTAGAGTACGTAATGTGGTTATGACTTTGTTTTAGTTTACGAGAAAACAAGCGGAGTTTTATCGACATTTTTAATGTGATTTTAAGTTTGTTCAGATTCAGATGAATTTATTCTTAAACCTGTATTACAATATAAAGTCTTATAATTTAACCATTTAATTCTCAATAGATAGATCCTTATCGATATTGAGCATACAATATATTAAATTTATACTTCATTAGATTAATACAATTTTCATTTGACAAAACTATCATTACACATGTCTTAATTATCAATAACAATAACATAGTTTTATTTTATCGTTCGTGAATAGTACTTAAAACTATAATTTTTAAAACAGTTTAGTTTTAAGTAGTGGTAAAAAAAATTATAATAATATTTTGTATGAAGAAATGATATGGCATATTTTTAATACTTAAACATTTCATATTTAATTTTAAAAGATAATTATTAGTTGCTAAATAATAGTGTCCGACCGAAAGTTCGCTTTCGGTTTCGGTTTCGTTCGAGTTTCGGCCAAAAATCAAGTTTCGGCGGCATCTTCGGTTTCGGCCAAAACTGGACTGATTTCGCTAGCCTAACTTCGATTCTCGTGGCAACGCACTGTCGGACGCTGGCGGCCCTGTTCGCTGTTGTCGTGCGCCGTTCGGATATCTCCGTAGCAACAAAACTTAGTCAGTGCATTATCGTTTAAGTTTGTTGAACAAACTTAATATACTGTGTATTCATTTCATGTCCCAATCAATGCAGAATAATGGATAAAATGCACCAAATTTCAGTATTTTAAAGATTTTTTACTTGACCACGTCAGTTTCGGTTTTGGTCAAAACTGATGCCACGGCCGAACATTCGGTTTCGGTTTCGCCAGGAAAACCAGTTTCGGTTGGACTCTAAAGTAAATAATTAATTCAATAATAATAGCAAATTCACTTACTTTACTGTGTGTAGAGTGCATTGCGTATAACATACCAATTTTTAACATTCATTTATGTCATGTAGGTCATGACAATTCCCCCTACGCTGATTACAGGATCTAGATGGACCACTAATTAAAATTGTTAAACATAATGTTTTTATATACATACTTATTGTATACTGATTTTATCTTTCAATATTATATTTATTTAAGTAATTTAAACATAGGTATTTGTAAGTAACTACATTCCTACTCCAAGTAAAATTCCTACTTTTTTATACCCTCCTCCTGGCATCAAAGCTGGCGGATTGATTATAATACCCTTGATTATAATACCTTTTTGTTGTATGTTTTAAGCACGTAAACTATTTGTTTCATACCTTAAAATGTATCTGCTTGTCTTTATGTTGTTAATACGTACATTTTAAATTCTTGCAGTATGCCATGATTTAATATAATAACAAATTCATATATTTACTCCACTGTGTGCGGAGTGTACTGTATATGTAATATTTTTTTTAATTTATTTATTTAATATATGTTTTATAATGTTTGTTTAGAGTATAAAGGAACTGAATAAAATTCATTTGCATTAATTTATATATTACTGTTATCTTATTAAAAATCTCGAATTTCACAACAGGTACTTAATAAGCATTTAAACTATTTGTTTCGTATGTAAATATTTACTTATCTACTTATCTTTATGTTGTTTAACAAAATCATTGTAAGATACTTTATATTTCCCTATCTATACATTATCTTGATGAGTTATTTATCTGAAAGCATTCGATCAAATACAGTAATAACACGGATACTTCACTTGGCTTATCCACAAATCTGTCAAGTGCACGACAAATCGTATTGACGGATCTATATTTGTGTTAGTAACCTTTCTGAATTAATGTTATCTTATCCCCTTATTCTGCGGCTCAAAATCCTTGGCGCATTTTTAACCGATTTCAAATAGGAAGAGGCTCTCGAAAAAAACCGGTGTTTTAAGATTGACGTGTCTGTGTGAGTGAGTGAGTGAGTGTGAGTGAGTGAGTGTGTGTGTGTGTCTGTCTGTGTCATTGTAGCTCCCGGATGGACCGATTTGAATTTTGTATTTTTTTTGTTTGAAAGGTGTATTTAGTCGGGAGTGTTCTAAGCTATGTATGATGACAATCAGTCCAAGATGGACGCCGCCACAAAATGGCGGAGGACAATTTTTATCACAACTCCTTTTTAAGCTTTTTAGCGATAAGGCCGTCATTTGCAGCACTACATTTTGTAAGATTATTTCACTTGTTTTTAATTTATGTGAGTGTCTGTATTAAAGAATTGATCTTTCTATCCTTCAATATGTGTATGTGACTAGTAGAATACGATACACTGATAATTTCAAATACATGATGACAAATTTTGATTTATTTTAGTATTAACTCTATCTACTAAACTTTACATAAAGCCATCTCTACGTAAAAATAAATTTCTAGTTTTTTTGTAACTGATTTCTAGTTATGTATTTTGTAACTTATTTCCAAAATGAGGATGTACTCAATTCGATTGCTTATATTTTATGATCGTTACTTGATATCTCAGAGACGCCTGGATCAGTATTTTTGTGCTTAAAGGAGACCCGTAAAGGGCCTTCCTTAATAATGTTACAATCTAGCCTATGGCTTATAAGTTATTTAATTTCGTTTCAACTTCTTCACAATAATGTCTCTAAGAATTTGTCTATCGACACTTTTTTATTGTTTTGTTAAGGGGAAGACTTTTTTATGTGTCAACTATGTCAGTTTGGTCGAGGAGCTAAACAATTTCGACATTCACATGATGGTGACTCCACTTTCGGTAAGCTTTAGCGTTTCTGAACCGCCTGGTTAATACGAGTTTAAGATGGTGCATTGTGATTTTTTAAATGTAAAAATATAAGTTTTTTTGGCACAAACTGGCTACTCATCATAATGCTATGTATATTCTTGAGGAAAATGCAACCGTAAACCTGTAAATCAGTAGAACCTACTTTTATACAAACTAAATTTCTTTTAAATTGGTTGAAAATGACTACCTGAGCGCGAGTCCCTGCATCTGGAGAAAAATAAACATAAAAATTAAAAAACGAAAGAAAAGACAACTTGCTACACTATTTGCAGAGGCAAAATGCTTGCACTGTAAATTTGTATCCCGTCAAAAACATAACATGTACAAATCATGCAAAAAAGAAGTTTGCAGCAACATTCTTCCGCCGTAAAAAGTTGTGAAAGCGTCGCGTCGTTTAATTCACTAGTATAGGAGCAGTTAAAACCTTGTCATAAATTGATATATTATAGAACATAATTTTATAGTAAATAGAAATCTTTGATAGTAGGTTACCCCATAAGTACTGTTATATTTCTTTAACATATAGTTTAAAAAATCTGTCATTTCGGATACTTAATCCAAGTATCCAAAATTACAGAGTTTTTCCTTGGTGTATAGGCTAAACATTCAACAACTGTCTTCAAGTGAGGGTCAAGAGAGAGTCAGTGACAAATTCAAGAAACTTTACCATGCATTCGTTCTTGAAGTACTGTTTCGAATTAAACATAACTTGGAAATATATCTACTAATATCATGTTCTCTTGACCACCAAAATTCAAGCTTCTAGCTAGCTATTCGTACAGTTAAGATACAGGGAGTCGAAAATGACCTGAATCGCTTCGAGAAAAGATGTTACGCCGTGCCTATCTTTTACTCGACTTAGCGGGACACTGCCATGCCCCCAAATGATATACCGCCATACCTATATCTATTCGTAACAATGTAATTTTCGTGTTACCTCAATTTTGCTCGCCGCAGTGAACTGCCCTTTGAACACTTTAAGGGCTGTACAGTTGAGAAACTCCAATAATTTCAGCTCCGGAAAGTGGTGTTCAAGTCCGCCAACGTTGAAGCACTCTCCAGGCCAGGCTAGCACTTTTAGGTACTGTATGTCTCTTCTGTAACAAAAACTATTTTAAGTAAACCTATGAGTACCAAAGCTAAAATAGCACTAACAGGTTTAGAAAGTATTAAGAAGAATTCACTATATTAGGTACTTTACTGACCGAGCGAGCGAAGCGTGTCTGCTTCGAGCCTATAAAGATGTTCTTTTGACTCTCAGTTTGTATGTATGGAAGTTAGTGGTAGCCTAGTAAGTTAGTGGTAGCCTAGTAAGTTAGTGGTAGCCTAGTAAGTCAGTGGTAACCTAGTAAGTTAGTGGTAGCCTAGTAAGTCAGTGGTAGCCTAGTAAGTTAGTGGTAGCCTAGTAAGTCAGTGGTAACCTAGTAAGTTAGTGGTAGCCTAGTAAGTTAGTGGTAGCCTAGTAAGTTAGTGGTAGCCTAGTAAGTTAGTGGTAGCCTAGTAAGTCAGTGGTAACCTAGTAAGTTAGTGGTAGCCTAGTAAGTCAGTGGTAGCCTAGTAAGTTAGTGGTAGCCTAGTAAGTCAGTGGTAACCTAGTAAGTTAGTGGTAGCCTAGTAAGTCAGTGGTAGCCTAGTAAGTTAGTGGTAGCCTAGTAAGTCAGTGGTAACCTAGTAAGTTAGTGGTAGCCTAGTAAGTTAGTGGTAGCCTAGTAAGTTAGTGGTAGCCTAGTAAGTCAGTGGTAACCTAGTAAGTTAGTGGTAGCCTAGTAAGTTAGTGGTAGCCTAGTAAGTTAGTGGTAGCCTAGTAAGTCAGTGGTAACCTAGTAAGTTAGTGGTAGCCTAGTAAGTTAGTGGTAGCCTAGTAAGTCAGTGGTAACCTAGTAAGTTAGTGGTAGCCTAGTAAGTTAGTGGTAGCCTAGTAAGTTAGTGGTAGCCTAGTAAGTCAGTGGTAACCTAGTCGGTAAACCCTTTGCCACACAAGTGAAAGGTCGCGGGTTGAAATCCAGGTTCAGGCATGCACCTCTGTGTTTTTCACGTATGTACATATTAAAATTAATGATTACTTGCTTAAACGGAGAAGGAAAACATAGTGAGGAATCCTGCTTGTCGGAGAAGGTGTTCGGAGAAACTTTTAAAGATAAGCGAAGTCTCCGACCCGCAATTTGGCCAGCGTGATGAACTACATCCCGTTCATGGGGATACCCGTGCCCAGCAGTGGGATGCTATGGGTTGACACGTACGTAATAATTAATATTGTCGCTGCGTTATTTTTCGGCGATTCCGAGGAAACTTCTCGTTATGTGTTCTTATCTTTGGCAAATTCTGACGCAAAGCATGATTGATGGCATTTTGTGGAAAGGTGGAAAAGAAAAGTGTCCTACGTAATTCATCAATAGACAAACATAACTGCGATAGTCATTGATGGTTCTATAGACAGAGATGAGTAATTTCGGACCTGAATCTGGTCTTTTCAAAGGGAATTTGAAATGAATCCTACCTGTTGAGCCATCAGTTAGCGTAGAGTAGGTACCTACAGTTTATTAAATCGGGAATAACGAAGCTCATGTAGACAGGTGATGTTCTTACTTGCCTATATACTTCTAACTTATTTATATACTTGCTCTGCACAGTTCTATGGAGGTCCATAGAACTGTGCAGAGCAAATATATTATAAAGTCATATATCATAGATTTTCTTAGAACATCATCATTACTCGTATTAGGGCGTATTCGGCTAGTAAATAGGCCTCTCCTCATAAGAAAAGCCACGGCATTCTAACAATCTCTTATTTTCTAAAAACCTATTTCTACAACATTTGTCTAAACGCGATCTTCACTCCAGAATTCAGAGTGTTTTTTTGTTTCCAGAATTCCGAGTGTTAATTTATATCTAGTAAGTGTCTGATGATTCCCTATACACACAAATGAGGTCGTATCTAAGTGGAACAAAGAAACTTATTTTTGTGTAGTCATATAAGAACGACCTAATATGACCGTTGCTTTGGAATAATTTGACATTCATTTGCAATTCCAAATAAGAATCAAATAGGTGCCTGGGTGCCCTGGGTTTATAACCAGCGTCCTTATTCTCTAACGAACAACGAGATTCCTTGTTGAAAACGCATGATGACGCAATACGTTATTCTGTTGCGAAACGAACGCGATCGGTGCCACGGCAGGATATATAGAATTTGACATTGGCTTAGTGAGTTAAATACCGTTACGCGGCGTTACGTGTTGAAATGTTCAAAGTGAATAAGGACCTAGCTGTAAATTGGCCACTAATCGCTGAATCTATCAAGAAATATTCCAAAGTAGCGCCCTTGGTAACAGATATGAGGTAAAAAAATACAAATTTATAAATATTTTAGTATTGAATACTTTTCAAAAGTATTTCAATGAAATATTCGAAGGAAATTACAAGGAAACAGGTAACTGATTATTTGTAATTATTCTTGGAACTATCTCTCCGCTTTGTGCCAACTGATATAATTTGATTTCTTTCGTGAAATCCCGATGGACGTAACTTATTTCCTTATTTATTTATACTCGTGTTATTACTACCTGCGCTCTGCGGTGCTACTCGCGGATTTCTTTTTTTTTCTAGTTTTAAATATAGCCTATGTTAAGTAGGTACTCAATGGTAATCTAGGTTCTAACGGCAATAGTGTTTTCGAAACGGTCTAGTAGTTTATGTTGATTCATAACATACAAAAATACAAATCTTCCCTGTTTATAATATTAGTGTAGATGTAGATATTTATTAAAAAAACAATTATTTTCATTATTAGCTTCCGTAGAAAATTGTACATTATATTAAGTACAAAACCATGGAGGAAGGATTCTTTAACTCTCCCGACGCAAAAACGACGAGGTGTTACAAGTTTCACGTGTGACTGTGTGTCTGTGAGTATCATCGTAGCTCCCGAACTGATGAACGGATCTTGTTTTTTTTTTTTAGAAAGGGTAATTAGTGGTGAGTGTTCTTATCTATGTTTCGTCAAAAACGGTCCAACCGAAAAATCGTATATACATCTTTCACAACTGACTCAATATGGATATGAGTTTGACTAGTAGAAAGTCCTACTATCCTACTCCCTGCTAATATTTTAAACGCGAAAGTTTGTATAAATATGTGGATGTATGTTTGTTACTCTCACACAAAAACTGCTGAACCGATCTGGATGAAATTTGGTACGGAAATAGCTTAGACCCTGGATTAACACATAGGTTACTATTTATCCTGTATAGCAACTAATATTACGATAAATTTGAAATCCAAGATACCCGCCAAACAAAATTGCGAATTAAATATCTGTTATATTTTGTGTCCGGGGTTTTTAAAATTGTACATTTTACTTGTAATATTCCGTCTTTTTTATAAGCAATAACAAGTTGATAGTATAGGCAGAAAATCAGTTCTTTAGTCTTATATTTTTATACGACTATTACACTTATCAATATGAACAACTTTTACTTCGGAAACAAATTGCAATTCGAGCTAAAAAACAGTTAATTTATAAAAAACGTCAATACCGTCGACAAAATAAATTTGTTACAGAATATTTCTTTTCACGTTTCCAGGTCGGACCCGTATTATAAGTTATACATAATGACGAACTCCCTTACAATTTAGTATACTCGGCATTATATTCGGTAGGCTTATATAATCATTCAAAAACCATGCTATTGGGCTAATTTTAATTAACCTGAAATCCGCGATAAGCCCTTGCAAAATAACTTTTTATTTGTGAAAAAATAATTACAAAAAATTCCAGGCGCGTCTCTGAGGAATCAAGCCACATACATTAAACAATTTATACGACAAATTGATGATCTTTTCTTTTTTGAGGTCAGGTAATAATGGTGTTACTTTTCTTTTATGAGTCACAACAAGTTCGCCATGACTTCAAGTCTTCACATTACTCAAGCCGAGATATTTTAATTAAATCGGTAATAGAACAACAATCCTAAAAGAGCAGGTTGTTAAAAGAGTTTTTCGGACTTTTAATCCGTAATCTAATTATTAGTTAAAATGTTAAATTTAAAAACAAAAACTCCCCAAAAAACAAAAATAACTTAATCCGCCATCTTGAGGCGGCGGCCATCTTGTGCTGGATTTTATCAGACATAGTTAAGAACAATCCCTACTAATTCTTAAACTATAAAACCTTTCAAGTAAAATAAACAAATTTTCTCATTTTGGTAATTGCTGTCGTTTTATTTTCAAGTGTCGGCTTCGGGGCCGTGTCTCCCCTGAGGGGAGACAAGGAGATACTGCTAGGGTCCGTGTCTCCCCTTAGCGGAGGAGACAAGAAAGCAAGAAAATGGCAAGTGGTAATTATGCTTAAGCCATTCCTAGATAAAAAGTCGCTCGTCTCTGTCTATTATGCCTACGTGCATTTTATTATAAGATACGCTATTACTGTTTGGGGAAATGCTAAAGCTATCATAAAAGTCTTAAAATGTCAAAAACAGTCTATAAGAACAATTAACGGACAGTTATATCACTTTATATCTATTAGAAGTAGGGTAGGATGGGGTACAGTGTTACAAAAAAAAATACTGGAATATAATGACAAAAATATTGTTTCAATCAACTAGTTTTTGGTATGAAAATAAACTTTAATCTCTCTTTAATTAAAATAACTCAAACATTAACATTATCAGGAACTACTAAATTTAAATTGCACATAGTTAAAATCAGTCGATTGTAACACTGAGCCCCGTATCTGGGGTAGTCTGTTACAGGGTAAGGGGCACAATGTTACAACATAAAATAATATGAAATTAACTAATAAATAATAATTAATAAATATTACATTTCTTCAAAATATTTTTTGGGAAAGTATAGACATCAGTCTGACGTTTGGTCTTTCTTTCTGCAACATTTACAAGAGGAAGCACAATTCTAATATCCTCTAACGGTACCGTTGATCCGGTTCATGTGGAAAATAGAAATGATTGTCAACTTTGCCACTTCTACGTAAGTAGCTAACGTCATATTCATTATCCTCAATATCTGTCAGTAATTTTCCAACATAATTGTTCGCGACGGCTAGAACCTTAGAGATGGATCGCGTTATTTTACTATGTAGGCATCACATCTGCAAGCGGGATCGTTTTATCTTTTGTTTAGTTTCTCCTTAGTATTTGTCGGCATTTAAGTAATGTTTTAGCATAATTGTTATTTGTCGCTCTTTGTAACTACTCGCGCTAAATGTTTATAGTTTTATGACAGAGTTTTAAGCCGGCAAATTACTTTCTAAAAATATTGTAAAATCTATTGTTCTGAATCCCGCCAGATATAGCTGCAATCCCTCCGTCTCCGTGAGAATAGTTGTGCGCCTTCAAAGTAGTTATGTAATAAATCTTAGTAAAATGTAAGTAGGTTCTCTATTATATAACTTGCTCGGCGCGGGGTATAGTTTACAGTTACGGGAGCGGTGGCAGGGATGGCATAAATACCCCGGAGCCGACCATGTGCGGGGCTGTTGTTATGGCTGTTATGGCTGTGTTGTGGGTGTCGTGGTTGCCAGCTGAGTATTAGTTGGTCGTTGGTTGGTTGTACGCAGATTGTAGTGCTCGTGCCCGCTGCCCTCGCGTATCAATAGAGCGGTAGAGATAGTTTGGCAATAGATAGCTGCGACAGCAGGAAACTTCCCAGTCGATATTAGGAATAACTGCATTCGAAGACGAAGCGACTCTTCTGCTTGCGAGTGGGACTCGAAGACAACGCAGTAGCCGAAGTCAGATCGTCACACAGTTTTTTTCTTCGGCAATCCCAGCACACGTGGACGCTTCGGGTGGTGGAACATTTTCGAAGCATAGTTGACACATTTCGCTATCGCACGTTTCCTCGCCCGTCACCGTCGTCCACAATAATGCTTCATTAGTTGTTTTCCAACAAATTGGACGGCTACAAAATCGTCCTTTTTCGGTTTCACGAAGTGATTTAGTGGCAGTTCGTCCTCAGATGTTAAACTGTCAGAGAAAGATATCAGGATATTTCCTACATCACTCTCATCATCACTAAACAGAACTCTTTTAGTATTTTCTTCAGTATTTAGTCTCTTGTAAGGAATTTCTTTTTTTTTGCTGATACTTTCTTTTTCTTTCCCTTTCCTAACTTCTTGCGTTCTCTTTCCAAGAAATCTTTTTCAATTTCATTTTTGATGAGGGTATCAGTTGGGATGCAGCTTTTTCCTCTCTTTCTACCACGGTTTGATTGTAGTCTCGGTTGTGCTTTAGGATAAGCTCAACATCCTATAGGAGAAACTAGTGTTTTATCTGAAGTTGAAGGCAAAGTTATGGCTGAAAAATTTTCTTTAGTCATTGCGGATGGAGCTTCCACAAGTTGAGTTAGCAAACTTGGGCTCACGGATTCTGAACGTCTCTGCATCACTTGCCGATTAGGAGAAGATGGCGCCTAAACTATCGAAGATGGATTTGTTATTGGATCGGTAACATCGGTTTGGTTCATTTTCATAACTGTTTTTCATAACTATTTACTAAAAAGGCAATTTCCTTCACTGTTTCATAACTAGTTATGAAAAAGGACCCTTTTTCCCTCTTAATAACTGTTTTTTCAAAGTCTAGTGTCATTTTTATAGTATTCCAACATGGAAGCTGAGATTTGATCATTTGTAGTATAATTTCATACGTTTTCACATTTTTACTATGGGTGATTGCAAAAAATAATGGCACTATAGTCTTTGTTACCTCATTGAGTCCGTGAATACTGTAAATTTGTTGAAACGGTTTCGGACACGATTTGAAAGTGCCATCTAGAAAAAAATGTTTGTAACTCTTTAGTTTTTCTTGAATATCAGGAGAACAAAAAATCAATATTCTATTTTCATTATCCTTAAAATCAGCTAGTATGAAACTTTGGTACTTTTCTGGTATGATTACATCTTGAGTTGATTGGAAATGAAGTTTTGATACCCCAATATTTTTGTGTCTTGCATTGTATAGTCCATTTTTAATATTTTTGAACTCTGGTACATCAGTCGTAAAGTGCAAACCCTCATCTTTAAGTTCACAAACCATTTCCTCGAATTGTTTTTGAATAGGGTCAAGATTACTAGTGACTTTGGTTTTCAATGTGGTCATTTTCTTCATAACTATATTTTTGGATGTGTTTCGTAAACAATCAACGTCATGATTACTTTCTTTCACCATTGATTTTCGTTACTAAGTGTAATATTCCCCCCGCATCCTTTTTTGCTTTAGCATTGCCAAAATGTATTCCCATTGACATATTTTTTACGACTATGAAATTGTCGTCCGTCGAACAACAATTTGATTCCTTTACGTTTCGTTGGTATAAACTCGAATTTTGAAGACGAAGACGACATGTTTACTTTTGCTTGGAAATTATAGTATCACACAATCCACAATATCAACAACTAATTAGGTATAAATACTAAGTGTTTATTACTTATTTATAACGTATGTAAGAGGTTCTTGAGATGCTTTTTCAAAAGGCACTCAAATCTCAAATAATCAATATTGTACATACGTACAATAAACAATGTTCAGCCAGCATTTTAACAAAAAGTTCATAAAACAATAAATTAAAGACTTTTTGGTAAAATAAAAAGGAAAATGAGACCAAGAATACAAGCGTTGTGTGTATGCAAAAGCCTCTAAAATGTTTACCTGCCTGGTAAGGGAAGAATCATCCATTTTCGTAGCTAATTATGAAAAACAGTTATTAAGAGGGAAAAAAGGGTCCGTTTTCATAACTAGTTATGAAACAGTGAAGGAAATTGCCTTTTTCGTAGCTAGTTATGAAAACAGTTATTAAATGGGAAACAAAAGGTCCATTTTCATAACTAGTTATGTAAAAGTGAAGAAAATTGCCTTTTTAGTAACTGGTTATGAAAAACAGTTATGAAAATGGACCAAACGGTAACATCACCCTGCTGAAAAGATTGACTTGAACCGGGGCCATCAGTAGAAGCTTGTTGAGTTTCATAACGTTGACTGGAACCGGGAGCATTAGAAAGGTCTTCGAGTGGCCGATTTGTAACTTCACTTGGCATGTAATCATTGTCAGTAAAAATATACGGAAAAATGCCAGTTTTCCGGAATCCTGATTTAATGTTTGAGGGTGTCATGGCTCTATCAAAAGCTTGTCCTAACAACTCAGTGACATTGTAGATGGAGATGGTCTTTCCAGGGTTACGCATTAACCAGGAATCCATAGCTGCGTTGTAATATGTTTGCAGAAGGCCAAATCCTGACACATCAAGTGGCTGCAATCTGTGACTTGAGTGTGGTGGTATAGTTAGTAGGGTAACTCTGTTGTCTTTTGCTATATTTAACACTGCAGGTGCTAGGTGGCTATCATGATTGTCAACTATCAGTAAGGACGGGTTTTCTTTTGAAGAGGCTGTTACCTTTACGAAGTGTTTCATGACTTCTGGAAATAATTCACTGTTCATCCATCCGGTGGGTTGAGCTAGACCTAGGGTTCCTACTGGTGCACCATTGAGCATGAAAGACTTGAATTGCTTTCTGGGGAATACCATTGCTGGAGGAAGTGAAGATCCTGTTGCAGATACTACACAGCATGTGGTAACTAGTATTCCTCTCTCGGCACTGGTTACTTTATTTAGCTGTCTAGTTACCTTCGCTGCAATGATTTTTTTGGGTTTTTGCACTGTAGTAGTCCCAGTTTCATCTAGACAATAAACTCTACTACCATCTGCAAAACTAGGACATCGCTGCATAACATCTTGCAAATTATCAAAGAATACATTCACATTGTGACGATTGAAAGATGTTGCCCGTGTCAAGCTACAAGGTTCTGGATTTCTTAATGTTAAATCAGTATGCCGTTTTCTAAACCCATAGAGCCAATCAATACCTGCCATCTTCTTATCCTCCCAGTTTTTAGGCAATTCAAATTATAATAAACAGCCATCTCGTAAGCAAGCTTTCGGCATTCAATCGTATCTAAACCATAACACATCTTAGAACAGTTTACTGAATACTCCGCAACGCCTTTTCTTGACTGTCACTGAACACCACTCTATTGGCATAGTTTGGAGTAAGTCGTATGTTTCCGCCTTCATGCTCCGAACATTTTTTCTTCTTCTGAACATATCTTTGTAATGTCATAAAATTAACGTTCTTTTCATTCGCTGTTTTTCAAATACTAACACCTCTTTCATCCATCAAAATCGCTTCTGCCATGTCTTTTCACTGTGAAGACCATAATCCGTCTTCCTCTTACGATTTCGCACCATTTTCTTTTACCTTGAAATAGTATTAAAATATTATATTAATTGGGGCTGACTGTTACATTGTCACACAGTGCCCCGTAACACAGTGCCCCAGAGAGGTAAACCAAATTGAAAAATTCGAATGAATATTTTAGGTTATGTTTACAACAAACAATTCAACGGTAATAAGTAGCTAAATAAACATTAAAATAAAGAAAACTATCAACACTTACCTATATAAAACACAAAATAAAAAAAATTATACGTGTTTTTCGACGTTTAATCACACGAAAACAATTTTTGTTTCTTAATTTTCAAGCGCGGTACAAACTGTGACTGGAACAACAGTTAAAAGATGGCGGCTTGTGAGCTTGACGTACGTGTATAGCAACATCATAAAACTAATAGAAAGGGAAAAAGAAATGTGCATTGTAACAGTTGTACCCCTTGTAACACTGTGCCCCCTCTTACCCTACACGAGGATACGGAAATACCGGAAAAAAGAATTTCACGCAATAATAAAAAGGGCGAATCCTACCAATAAATAGATTAGCTAAATTTAAGAAGCAGGAGCTTTATACCAAAATACTGATAGACAATAAATTACCTAATAGTGTAATGGATCTCAATTTTATTACATTTAAACAAAAATTTAAGTAATTTTTGAAAGCAGTCCTTTTTATTAACTCAGCGAATATATGTGAATGCAGCTTGTAGAATCAACGTTCTTGTGTAACGAACAACCATAATAATATATTAATAAAAAGTAAACAAAGCAATCATAATGTAAATATTTGTCATGAGAACTATTAAACTAAGAACTAATATTAAGTAATAGTTAAGTAAAGTATATAAATGAGATTTGTAAGTTAAATTTTTTAAGTAATTATTAATTCAAATGTAATAAGACTTGCCTGTAACGAACGTTATTAAAAGGTCAATAAATATTACTCTACTCCACTCCACTCCACTCCACTCCACTCCACTCCACTCCACTCCACACAAGTGAACAATGCTAGTATCCATGTCTCTTCTGCGAGGGGATACAAAGACCTTCCACATTTATTATTTATATATAACAAGGTCTAAAATACTGAAGCAATGACATGAATCGAAATTGTTAGCTTTCAAGGCTAACAGGCTGTAATTTACTAGTCTGTCGCATGACATTTTTTAAATTTTTGGCAGCTTAGAGGAATGAAAATCCTGTAAAATAAATTCCTTTGTTTTACCTATTAATGTTATTTTTCTGAGTATGGAAGCTTCAGTTATATTTAGGACGCAATAAGACACGGAACAACTAATTATATTGGGTAATGATATCCTGTATTACTCATTGCCAAAAAACTACTACAATTTAAACAATATGGGTCAAGAGGTTATCGTGATTTAATATCATATAAGCAAAAGGTAAAAATCGACTTAAATGCCCTACGAGTATTAAGACTAATACTTGACACAGAAGTCAATATAAATATGTATTAATGTACAATATAGTCCATATAATTTAAGAGTTTTGGATTCTGTTCACGATAAACTAATCACTTATTAATAATTTTATTTCAAACGTTTCGACGAACGGTAAAGGTAACTTTGTAATTACATACAATTTTCCTCGGTCTATAAGGCTAAACAATAACAGTGTTCAAAAGTAGGAGCTTATAGGTCTGCTAGATCGAGGTTTTTGGCATGCAATAACTCTTAACTACTACTTGAAATTTAAAATAATTTAGAAATATATCGATAAATGGCATTTTCTCTTGATCATGGAAAATTCAAGCTTCTAGCTACTTTCACAACAAAGTTACAGGGCGTCGAAAGTGACCCCGAACCGCTTCGAGAAAAGGATGGTACGGCTGTGCCTTGTTGCTTTTGCTCGACTTTGCACTACCGTGCCCCCAGATTAGGAACGGTGTTAGAATAACGAGTTAGTTTCCCCCTAATCGCAACTTACTTTACGCTGGCTGAGTATTGTTTCACGAAAACTAAATCAAAGTTTAGAAATCAATCTGGTATCATATTATAGGCAAATGTTCTGATATATTTCAAGCATTTGTTAAGTTCCTGAGCTGTTAGGAAATTTGGCTTACGCCAATCACATCCCAAATGAAAATCATCAGATTTTTAACGTAATTTATTTACTGGTGCAAGCTACCCAGACTATTAGATAAAATGTGTAGATTTAAGACATCTGTAATTTTTTATTGGATGCTACTACATCTGTGCATTTACTGCTATAAGCAAACCACACACCTGATTCCCTTAATCCATTGGCTGGCAAACCCTCCGTAGCAAATAAGACGGTTATGTTCTGCCACACAATGAGCGGTAGAGGAGTAGTCTGCCAAGGCACATCCCTTTAATGACTGTGTATCATTTCGTCTCTTGAGCTGGACCCTGGACCCCGGCGTAACGGTGGCTGCGAGACTTAGCAGCAGCAACGTTTGTAAGGTGTCTGTTGAAAAAATAAAATGTTATTTTAGTTTTTGTCTGATTTTTTAGTTTTACATTTAAATGGGAGTAAAATATAATAGTAAATAAATAAAATACAATATTTTTTTTAGCAACAATAAAGCAAGACCGGCTTTGGGGCAAGCCGTTCGGTATGTGGCGACACCGCGTACCCAGATTCCGAGGGGCCTAAATGAGACTCCTACCTATGGAGGTAGGAGTCTCATTTAGGTCCTGGACGGCCAATTAAGGCAAGCCAAGGGGCTTGCCTTAATTTGCCGTTCAGGGCTGGTAAACGCAAGAGCGTTTTATTGCTGCTGTGCGCTGCATGAGCGTGCTGTCTCCTCTTCAACCTTTGTCTCTTCAACTCTGTCAACCTCTTTACATAGCCCACATCATCAGCCATCAAAAACTCTCAAAAATAGCTCAGATTTTTATAAAACATATTGTTACAGTAGTTTTTATTTATACTTTATAATTTTTTTATACTTTATACTTTTTATACATTAATTTTAATTGTAAAGGGCCGCTCAATGGAGAGCCTTTTCAATCGCATAATTTTTTTCTGCATAATATAGTTTGGCATAACAGTTTAAGCATAAAGTTTTCTCGCATAACTTATAATAAGCAGAGTATTATAAATGCATAATGGTTTTATTTACATAATTTTAACTTGCTCTAATTTTCTTATAATCATAATTTTATTTAGCATAAATGTAAAGGGTATAATTGCTATACGCCTAAAGATAATTTATCATAAAATACAAAGTGCATAATGAGGGTATGCATAACCAATAAAGTCATAAATGAATAATAAATTTGATGCGTAATTTATAGCTAAGTGTGTAAGCTGCAACATATGATATGATATATTAAAATTTTTACTAATTTTAGTTTAAGCTTGGGCAAAATCGTAAATAGGCACGAAGACGAGCGAAGCGAGGAGGATTGTTAAGTTACTTGTGACTACAACGCGCGAGCCGAGCGAGCAAAGCGAGCATGTCGCAGAAGCAGCCGGTGTTGCGCCAGAACTGAATCGCTCCTTTTTATTTAGTAACCTACTTGTTTTTGTATATTATTTATATTCTATATATAATATTTTTCAATTTTATTAATGTAAATTATTAATAAAATTGAAAAATATTGACACTTCACATTATCAGAATAACCAAGTTACAAAAGCTAAGTACAATTATTAAATTTTAATATTAAATTCTTAAATTACTTGCAATACTGATAAGTATTCGAAACAAGTTCAGGTTGTTAGGCAGTAGGACAGCGGGGTTTTTTTTATGAGAATCCAAACACTTTCGCCAACAAGACCCGCAGTAGGTTCAGGTTATTTTTTTATGACAATCCAAATACTTTCGCTAACAAGGTCCGCAGTAGGTTCAGGTTTTTTTTTTATGACGATCCAAATACAACAAGACCCGCAGTAGCTTCAGGTTGTTTTTTTATGACAATCGGAATACTTTCGTCTTCAAGGTCAGCAGTAGGTTCAGGTTATTTTTTCAGGTAATAGTTATGCAATAGAGGGAGATGCCAATAAATTTAATGCTTAGTAATAGTTTTTGTACACTAGGATTTCTCCTGTTTCGGGGATCCCATTTTCACAAACACCAACATTCACAAACACACCCAGACTTGAAGACAAATATTTAAACTCATTATCTGAACACCCGTTTTGACCGGGAATTGAATACCGTCGTCGGATCCCGAAGCAAGAATGCTAGTCACTAGACCACGGCGGTCGAGACGATAAGTAAAAGAATTTTCCCATAAAATAACAATACAATAATAGCATTAATTCTGGATTAAACTGGTATGGGATGAACTTACGTAATTTTTGGTAAATAAAATTTCATGTGGGTGTTCAAAAACATTATATTTTATTATGAAAGAATAGAGAATGACAAAGTAAAGAACCAACTACCGAAAAATGCAGTTGGCTGAAATCCAAATAACTTCTATTGTTAAGTTCTCACACTCTATCTAATCTAGATCAATTTATAATGAATAATAGATTCGACTCGTAACCAGAATGCTGGTTATTTATCTGGCCCAACGTATAAGCATTGCCATTCAGCGTGGTAATGCGGCTAGCAATCTAGGCACGCTGCCTTCTGGTGGTGGGTTGGAGCATTTGGATTATCTGTAGATCTTAAATGCTCTATAGGTAATCTTTCTGCTATATTTTTTTTGTCGTTGTTGTAGTTAGTGATTTTTTTAATTTTAATAAAGGCACTTGATATAGATCTATAATATTGATCTACTCACACTAATACAGATAAATTCGGCAAATGTCGGAACATGTACCAATAATTAATTTGCTAATAAGAGATACAGGTCACGTACAATAAATTCTTCATATTGTATGAGTTTTATGACATTTCGTGATCCCTGAACAAGGCGTTCATTATTGTAAATGTTCTCGAAATATAGGGAGTTGTGTAATTAATTATTGAGCAATCGAAGCTACATTCAAGTCTCTCTTTGAGTATACTGTATGTACGAGTATATACATATGTGTATATCGTGCTATGCTCCTATCGTTCAAGGACGAAATAAAACTTTGGGGTCACGTATTTTTTGATAAGATCAGTCATTAGTAATAAAAATCTTAAAAAGAAGAAGTCTATGCTGAAATATTTCTTTCACCTAACATTTTAAAGTTCAAATTTATGGGTTTTAATGCGTGTTTTTAGGGTTCCGTAATAAAATAAAAAATCTCATAGAGACCTAAAGTTCTACCACAGGATTGATAGATCCTAATATCAGCTGAGCGGGAGGTACACATCTAAGAATTAAATATTTGTGTAACGTCTTTTCGGAAAAAATACGAGCATAACCCATTATACTCAATCTGTCACCGCAGCGTCATAAAATGGATTAGAAAGAAGTGTTAAACTTTGAATCCCCATTTAAATTGGGCGTTAAATTTCCATAAATATTTTTTAGCACAGCTCACACGCTGTTGTAAATATACTTTCCAAATGTCATTGATTAAGGTCATTTTATAAAGTTTAAGAATATTTATTTCTCATAAGACAATAATCACTTACATGAGAAAAGTTAGTAGGTTCGCGGGTGACTGACTTGTAGGGTCAGATCAGTGGTTTAGGCTTTACGTTGATTTCTAGCAAATATCAGTCAGTCAGTCAGGACTTATTTTTTGTATAGATTGATTGCAACAAACTAATCTCGACCATGATAATTCGACATTGGCGATACTGAAGTTGGAAGATAAACATAATGTAGATAATATCTTAATTTCCCAAAGGGTTTAAGCCAATCAATTGCATCATTGTGTAATGTGTATCATGTCCCTTTGCCGATTATATCGTAACATACGAAGTATGTGTTATTTATTTTCTACCGAATTCCAAAAAGAGGAGAAACTCATGTCGTCTGTTTTTGTTTGTTTTGTATCTGATTTAGCGAAGACGGCTTGACGGATTTAAAATTTTATTTTTTGTATGAAAGGTTATTTTTATTGTAATGTTATTAAAATCGTTCAATAAGTTTTTGAAATCGAAATAAATGAGAAAGTTCTATCGGCGTCTGCCGTAATGGAAGTCGGCAAAAAGAAACTTATAAAAAAATATTAGTTACTTTGCAAAATAACTTTTATTTTTAAGTGTGACAAAAGTAGTTAGGTTTTTACCGGTTCTGGCTCACCGGATCCAGAACCTCCTAAAAAAAACAAGCGTCGGTTCGACCTCGCCACCTAAAAAAAAAAGTTTGGTGTCATTTCCTAGGTTTTCGGGGTCGCTGAATCGATCTGTTGCATACATTTTTTGATATCTTGCACGGATCGCGAGATAGGTAACCGATTTAAAGAGCTCCACTACATTGCTAATCACCTATTGATAACCTAATTGTTTCCTAATCACCAAGTGAACTCGGTGTGCCATTGTTTGTTAATCACCTCTGACTCATACCTGAAGCTTATTAGGATGTTCTAGTAAAATAACATTTTTGGATTGATCACAAACCTTTATTTTCTTTAAAATAAGTACAAAATAGTTTGTATAAAAATATATCGTTATTAATTTTATTGCTACTGAATAATTTAGTAAAATCCATCATTGTATTTCCATAAAATTTGTTATAAAGATATGTTATACAATATTCTCCGCAAACTGATGTAAAATCATCTTGTAATTTATACCTATTAAAATCCCACTGCTTCGAATTTCTGTTCAAGAAATCCCTATGATATCCTGTAGGTGGTCGTCCATATGAATCAAAATACTCACCAAACCTATTTCTATCTATGTGTATGGCCACCCAATGAGAACCTGGCGTGCTGTCGGTGTCCAAATTGCTTATCAGATACGTTGGAACTTTAACGTGTAGGGGTAACCTGTTTGCTGCATATACATATTTTTGTAAAGTAGGATGGATTTTGTTCAAATATTTTTTAATCTCAATTGTGTTCATAATCAATCAACCTTTCACGTATTAAAGCTGTGATATGCTTGATCTTCAAATCAAGAATGTGGAACTAAATAAACTGAACTTCTTTATAAACATTGTGCGAGGACATAAATAAAAGATTGGCATATGTGTGATGTTTTTTATTACAAACACTTATATCTAAACAATGTTAACTTAACTGCTATAGTCTACGGTTACATTACGGTTCTTATCTATTTCAATAACATTATCAAATTCTGCATAAACAATACAATTTATAGTCTGAGTAAGAGTAGACTCAAAACAAACTTCTAATCTAACACTACCATGTTTTATAAGATTCCAATGTGTGTTTGAATTTGAGCTAAGGTCGGCTGTTAGATCAAACGCCAACAAACAGTATCCTTTTGCATATTTTTCCCTAGATATCCCATTACCTTCATTAAGAAAATGTATACCTGTTCCTGAAAATAGTGTGTGATAAGCAGCAGTAAAAATATTACTCTCAAACGATGGTTGCAAAGCTTTTGAAGGTATTTGCTGGCCACCAATGTATAAGCAAAACGTATTTAAATCATAGTTTTCAAAATTGAATGGATTTTTAGTCAGACACCCATTAAACGCTGCATTGTTTACAAATCCAACTATACATCTTTTAGGAACTTGTCCTAGAAAAATATTGTCAAGAGTTTTGCCCTGAATCCCTGAAGGTATGGTTAAAACTTTGACTTCAGCGACTACGAGTAATAGGATATTTAGCGGTAGTAGAGGCTAAAACTTTCTGATGTGCAAGTAATACAGTTGGATTGATTCGGGCTCTACGAACAATAAGAGTTGCATCTGTAATGCATACTTTAAATTTTAAATCCTTTGAAGATGACATTAGATTAAACTTTTCCCTAGAACGAACTAATTTGACACTCATTTCAACACCATTTATTAAAAACTTTTCCTGGTTAAATATATCACCATGAAGATGTCCAATCATTTCTATTTCCTTTCTTTGACTTACTAACTGTTGTCGTTTAACAAATCCTTCATTTTTTTCGTCGTTTGAGTTCATTTTCCCAGCAGTATCTTCATACCAAAGACCACAAGTTAGGTGAGATTCTTTAGCTGCGGGAGCACAGTTTAATAAAGTTTCCATGTAAGCTTGATATGCATACGTATTGTTTGGAGGTGATACAAGCTTCTGATTCAAATATACATCTAGTTGGCTGAAGAGTGAATGAAGCCAATTATTTATTGGTGATACAATGGTTGATTCAGGTAGTTTTGTTGAGTCTTGGTTAAGTATTTTAGCTTTGATATGTATCAACGTGTGGGATAAATCTATGTAATCATCACCGGTTCCGGGTACTTGAAATTCTATAGAACCATCGTCAGCAAGGGATGAAATGGGTTTGTAGTGTATCCATAGTCCATTTTCGATACTAGTTTGTGTGGATGGCAAAACAAATAACTCTAACTCTGATTTAATGCATTCACAAGAATGACTATGTAAAAAAGACATCTTAAGTTAATTAAATATATCTTTTAAATTATTGTTGGTCTAGCTCTTGATTTTTTAATAGTTTTCACTTTGGCGGTCGGTAGTGGAATGAATGAAGAAAGACGTTTTCTTTTTGTTATATATCCAGAGCCAGACATATTCAATCGATCTATTTTACTATCTGCTTTTCTTTTCAAATTTGAACTAGCGTCTTTAAGTCGAGATTTAATTGAATCCTCCATTGGGTGAGCACTTATCAAATCTGATAGAAGACCGACACCAGCATTTAAGGCATCCTTGCCTATTACTCGAGCTCCACTAGAAAGTAATGGTAAAACTGATCTAAACAATCCTCCTAAAAAGCTACCAATGCCATGACCGCGTTGATAAGGGGCTCCTTTATAAATTACTTCGAATCCAGAACCAGCTTGATGTGAATAATAATGTTCATATGGACAAGTTATACCATCACGAGAATGCATTATAATTTTCGGAAATGTAGTTTAACACACTGTTCCGAACTGAAATGGTATTTTTTGACTCGCGCTAGATCTTATATCCACTTCAAGCGTGTCAAACTCTCTACGCATAACAGGTAAGTAGTGAGGTGGTGAAAAAACATGCATTTTATTTGCTCCATATATATACTTTGCAGGATCCAAAGGTATAATTCTCAAGAGAGGAGTCATAACATCTCCAACTATCTGAGGTTCGATAATATCACAATAAACAAATAATTGAGATGGTAACCCCAAATGTAAATTTGCAGGGCATTTTCCAAATCCCTTCTCTACAAAATTTCTATTGGGTTCGAACCCAAGTCGAATACAAAGCTTGGGTGATAACTTTAACGATTTGATATTTTCACCCAATACCGTAGCTGATACAAACTTTGATATATCATCATATCGAAATCGAATTTTTTCCTTTATGTTATTCAACGCTGATAGAATGTGATTAATATTATCATAATTCGTGGCTAGTATGTGAGTTTTATAATAAACCAGTGAATTTTTTTTTTTCAATTGGGACTAAAATCCATTTCGTTATGTAAATAATATTTTCATGGTCTTGCACAGTAAACATAGTACAAGGATATTGAAATTCAACCACTCTAACTGACCATTCTCCCTCCAACTTAATAGATTTTGGTAATTTAGTTGAAAATCTTGTAGTCGCATTGTCTGGATATAGTAACATTCCATAGAACTGTTACTGAGTAATGTTAAATAAAAACTTTCTTTAATCATAATTCTTTTAATTCATTAAAAAAAACCAAAACCCAACTATTAAATTTATCTGGATAACCTTTCCACTTCACTAACACTTGCTTTCTGCTACCAGAATAGCGAGAAGCAATTATTTTATCTATTTTATAGTTAGAGGTGGGATCATATGACACTTTCTGTAATTTCCTTTCATAAAAAGTTCCAACTATATCTTCTTGCTGTAAATCTTTTAGTGTATATACAACCAATGGAGAACGATCTATAACTGAAGATATTATAAAAATTTCATCACTCCAATTAGATTCATACCCCTTTTGAAATATGTGTTTTATTTTGTAATTCTAACATAGTGTCCAATGTGTAATTTCGGTAAGGATTTGGTAATATTTCGATCATTTTTTCTATCATACAAGTTGTTCCAAACAGTCATTATATTATTTGAATTAACATCACAAGGACACATCTTAATACTAGAATGGTAGCTATGGTTATAAGCATATAATAAATCCTGTAAAATGACAATGTACCTATATGTATTTTTGTGGGTAAAATAACGCCACATCCTCATTTTAAGTGCCCTTTGAAATCTGTCAACAATGCTAGCTTTAATATCTGAGTTATTTGTTGCATATTAAATAACATTTTTAGTTTTTAAGTATCTTTGAACATTTTTGGAAACAAATTCAGTTCCTTTGTCGGATTGTATATGAGTTGGTGTTGTATCAGCCTCATTAAATATGCTTTCTGAACATGTTTTGATGGTGCTCGAATTTTTATTTTTCATTGGTCGAGCATATGCATATTGAGTAAAAACATCAATAACACCATGAATGTAATTAAAACCATCGTTATATTTAGAATAAGTTCTCATATCACTTAAGTTAGCTTTTTTTTTAAATCTTTATTTAAAGTGTTTGTTCGCACATGCGAAAATGCCACACTAGTTGTTAAACAAAAAATATATAAAAATATTATGAAAAAAATTGCATAAAATAATACTTATCTATTTCTAATAAGGAGTCCATTTCTCCCAATCTATCTTCTGTTGGACTTTTCGAACATGTTTATACCTGTTGCAGGGTATTGGTGTTGAAAAAACCTCCTCTTGCTGTGGTGTGGTTCGTTCAAGATCTTTTAGCTGAAGCTGTTTTATAAAATCGCTTCTTTTTGGGTTTCCAATGTAAGTCAATGGTATTTGTATTTCTTTTAATGCGGAAGCAAACTGTTGCCACCCTATTGGATCATTATTTTTCAGTGGCCTTACACAATCATTTACTAAGTCTAGAATATTGCTTCCAGCAATTTTTTCTTTGTTGATAATAACTGTACCCACATCATCCCAATAAATTTTGTCTGGATTCGAAGCCACCAAATTTAATAATACCTCACCTTTTCTTGTATATGTTTTTGGTATTAAGCTGAGTATATATATGTCTGTCATTTCATCAAAACACCAAGTTATATGAGCAAAATCAACACTACAAATTTCTTTTACATACCTTATGAAGTTTGTTACAAAGTTAGATTTTCCACAACCGCTCGGACCGGCCACTATTGCACTAAAAGGATGACTAAAATGAAGCATTTTGATGTGTTGTTTGTGAGGGGTTTGTTTCAAAAATGAAATCTATTTAAATATCGAGTATTTATATAATTTTTTTTTAATTTAAACAATCTGTGCGAAAAAATTCTTATAGATAAACACCAACACAATAATGGCTTAACATAAAATAGTACAAACTAATATTTACAATACATTTCATCATACCTATTTAAACTAATTTTACATTTAATAACTAATGCTACTGTTAAAATAAACATTTTTCTTTCAAAATACAAACTTAAACTAAATTACAAACTAACACTATGATAACATTATCTTAGTCTATAATGACCCCACGCTAACGTGTCAATATTATAGGGTAAAATATGACGTTTGGTGTCATTATAAGACAAACATATTTTGTTTACTTCTTGAGTAAATATTCGATGTTTTGATGATTTGAATAAAATCATGGCGCTGTACTAAATATTTTTGTTAAAAAGACATGATTTATAATTTTCAATTTTCCAATTCTTTGTAACACATTTTTTTACACCTTTGGCTTTTGCAACAAATTTATCATCAACATCCAATGCATACATTTTAGACCTTAACCAAACGAATTCTCGAAATATTTTCTATTATTTTCATCTTTGAAAAAACCTAACTTCTTTTTATTTAGTTTTGGATAGCCAAATATGTTGTCATCTGCGTAATCCGATGTATCAAACTTAGAAGATAGATCTGGTTTAATATCTTCATAGAAGTTATTTGTAAAAACTTGATATATGAAACTATCAGTATCAGTGTAGGTAATTTCATGTTATTGTTAAAATTTTTAAGCATGAGTTGTAATGAAAATCATACATTAAAGTTTTTGAAATATCCAAAATGCAAAATCCTAAGTATATTGGTTTATTATGAAACAATTTAGTTTTTCTTAACTGAACCGCTACTAAATTATCTCCAAAAATGAAGGAATTTTAAAATTCTGGTTTCGCAACAAAATCTTGTACACCAAGCTTTTTACCGCGATTTTCCCAATGTGTTAATAGTTTGATATTCACCCTCTTTTCAATATTTTCCATCGTCTTCCCAAATACAGAATTATTCATTAACTTGTAAAAATCTTTTTCGAAATCGGATTTTGCAGATGTTCGTAAAATTGTGTTTAAATCGATGTAACGTTTTAACCAAGGACTTTGTTTGAATTTTAATATCCTATATATGAACCTTCATTATTTTGACACCCAATTCAATGCATTGTTTAACAAATTCCTGTAGTGATTTGATTTCTTTAGAATATCCTATTTTTATGTTTTCGGGACAAAGAGGCAAATCTGAATGCAATTCATGAAGTTCAGGGGGGTACTCCAAATCAACTTCTAAAATAAAACCATGTTCTGAATTATCTGGCATATCAAAATTTGTATCAACGTCTACCCACTCAAACCCACCAAAAGGAAGAAATTGAGACATGGCGCAACCATAAAGATTATTAGAATCCAAATAAGTCAAAAATGATTTTGGCTTATCTTTATCATAATCTTTCATGAACTCATTATTAGCTTTTGCATGGCGATTACTGCATTGAGACACACCTCCTCGTATACCAGCCCTAATAAAAGCATTTTTTTCGTAATTTGTCAAAAGTTCTAACTCTATTTGGGTGTATTTCGACATAGCATCCCAACTTAACCCAGGAGCTGTGTAGTAATGAGCCGGATCCAAGACGTATGTTTTTAAACACAAAGTTCTAAAGTTCTCAAACACATCCGTCAGCAGTAAATCATCAGTTTTAAGGTATAGATCTGAATAATCTGACATATTACGACAGTGAAAGTGCTGCCCAACGTTTTAGCATGGTTGTAATCATCATTTGATACATGTGAATTACTTAGTGAACTATAAAACTGTTCTTGACTAGGGAGTGTAGTTTTTTTCAAACAGTCTTCAGATGTCATGAACTCATATGGGTATATACCTTTTTTTCTTAGAAGATTAAAATCTTTATTGTTAGCGAAGATATGTCTTAAAGTTTTAAATTGTTCATTGCTTAAATTTTTTGCTAGCTAATCAAGACTACATGGTAAAAATTTAAAGGAATCTACAAATCTTAAGCAAATTTTTTGATTATTTATATTCATGGTTTTGGAAAAAGAAATATATTTTTCTTTGGTTTGAGGAATCACATCAATTTCTCCTTCAACAAAATTTAAGGCATGGACTATGAAATGATAATCATAATTGCTTAGGTTGTGCAGAAAAATCGGGATGTAATGTGGTGGTCGAAACTTTTGTACACATACTTCATGTGCAACACCTCGAAAATCACCAGTTTGCCAATCATAATCTAACGTGTCTTCACCATTTAAATTACTCACATATAAATCACATATGTGACAAATTGTTGCCATTGAAACTTTATTTTGATCTGAAGCTGACAACGGTTTAGGACAAACTTGAAAGTTATTTTTCCTTCATATCTTTTTTAAATCTTCATGCAAACGATTCATGAACACTTGTGCACAATTTTCTCCACTGTAAGTCTCATATTTTGACAACGTATCATCATATGAACATTTGATGTAATAACCAAAACTATACGGTTTATGCTCATGAGTATTGCGAGTGTATGGTTTTGAGGGATCGTTAAAACATGATTTGATTGGGTTTAAAGCTTTGAAATCAGCATATATAACAAACGGTAGTTTTAGCTTTTTATGGTATTTATCGAATTTCAATTTGTCATTGGATACTGGTCGACCAAACCAATCCTTTGATGTCTTGTCACCATTTGGTAATTCTGTTGCAATGTGAGCACAGGCATGCTGTTGATGATCAATCAACCTTTCTTTTGTTGGAAAGTGTAACAAACATCCATCAAAAATATGGACTGCATGATCTTGATTTGAAATTTGTTTACTAACGAGACGCGACATGTTTTTAATGTAGCAATAATGTTTATTTATTCCGTTTAAAATCAACAATAAATTGACATGAACATCTTTGCGAGATTTTGTTAAATACAATGGACCAACAACGCTATGAAACTTTTCATCTTTGTTAAATTCTAAACCAAATACGTTAATGCTAATATTGTTTAGTTTTTCGACTTTGGATATATCAGACAGCTTTACAAGAAAATCTTCTCCGTCAAATTTTAATTTGTTTGAATGTGCGGTGTATTATGATACTCGATCAACATTTTTGTCAACTGGATACAAAGCGGAAAGCAATGCCCATTTGAAACATAAATTGTCAGCATTTTTAACTTTAACTACTGCGTTTTTAGTTCTTATATCCTTCGGCAACTCAATATATGAAGTACCACGTAGAGGGTTAAATTTATTAACATTCATATCCAATGCTTTTATTTCCTTAAGACTCTAACCACTGTCTTTTTTCTCAAAAGAACTGATTTTATTTAGCAAAGTGTCACACAAAGATGAAAATAAAAAATTTAGATTATCCCCCTGAAATACTATGTAATTATATGTTTGGAAATCAAAAGTTTGAAATGAATCCTCTTTAGTTTGTTGAATAAAATCGGCATGCAGAACAAAGTTTACTTTAAAAACTATTTGCTTTTGAATAGATTCTTCAATTAGAAGCATAATTTCATTTTGATAGAATTTAAAAACAACTCAGGTGTTTGAAAGTTATTTGAATGTTGATCGTTCTTTCCATGAATCTTATAAGAAATTATTCTATTACCAAAAGCTGATTCAATTACTGAAACAATTTTTGATGAGTCGTGTACTTTTTCAAGTTTACTTTTATGGAGTTTACTCTTTAAGTGATTAGCAAAATACCTTCTACTAACAAGAACTTGGTAAATGCTACAATTCACCTTATCATCTCCGTCGTTAGATGTGGTTTCGTTTGTGCTGGTAGATCGCGTCAATGAGGTGGATGGTCCGTCTTCTAATCGCGCTCGTTTTGCAGCAATGTCAGCATTTTCAGAGACATTCACTCTCTTAAGACCTCGTCCCATTTGTTGACTGCAATAATATATTAAAAGAGTCAAGACACAAATCCAGTTTAAAATAAACAAAAATGTAAGAGGATATAGATTTCACTTACTTTATTTTTCCTTCAACCACGATGAATACTTATTTCGAAGAATGCACTCATCGTATTCGTCCTCAAGCATCATACAATGTTCAAGTTCTTGAAGAAGTTCATAATCAAAATCGGATTCTGCATTTATTTTTTTCTTCTACCAGACCACATTCGTTATATAAGTCTTTATTGTATTCGTCTTCTAGCATCATACAGTTATCAAATTTTCGAGAAATTTCATCATTGAAATCAGAATCCGCCGATGGGCACGAGAAACTGCTGATTATAACTTTCTCTTTTTTATTTGTTTCACTTCAAATATATTATCTAAGCTTTTGGTTGATTTGTTCTTTTTCATCTGTTTTTTATGTGGTATTTTTTCGAAAATTTTAAGAGTTTCTTGGGTCCTTTCTTCTTCGTCTGAACAAGCGTAATAATATTGTTTGAATGTATTTTCTTCGAAAGAGTTCTGCAACAATACAATTACCACTATCAAAGTTTTGAAACTATTATCCACAAAAAATTTAAAGCAAAGCCACTAAGTTTTATTGAAAGTACTTACATCCATTGTTCTGTAGGTCACTTCAAACACACACTTCACAAAATTTAATCTGGAGCCTAAGTCGCACGAACAAGCACTCGACAGTGAATGTTTGAAAAATATTGCGACTTATATAGCCAATGCCCATATCTTACAACAATATCAGGATCGTTATGTTAATGTTCATTTAAAGACCGACTTAAGAGCGACATTCAAATAACATTCCTTGTTTGTACAAAATTTTGACAATGCGTTATTGAAATAGATAAGAACCGTCATGGTGACTACTTAGGAGTTATCGTTTGAGAGTAATTCAGGTATGCGTCAGAGGTGATTAACAAACAATGGGACACTGAGTTCACTTGGTGATTAGGAAACAATGCAGCGTTTAATGGGTGTCTGACTAAAAATCCATTCAATTCTGAAAACTATGATTTAAATACATTTTGCTTGTACATTGATCGCCAGCAAATACCTTCAAAAGCTATAAAGCATCGTTTGAGACTAATATTTTTACTGCTGCTTATCACACACTATTTTCACACATTCTTGATTTGAAGATCAAGCATATCACAGCTTTAATACGCGAAAGGTTGATTGATTATGAACACAATTGAGATTCGAAAATATTTGAACAAAATCCATCCTACTTTACAAAAACATGTATATGCAGCAAACAGGTTACCCCTACACGTTAAAGTTCATTAGTATCAGACATTTATTGCGCGTGCCAGTTACCTATATTTTTACGTCGAAATGGGAGTTATTTAATAGATTTGTGTCATTTCTGTAAGATCATGTCACTCCTTGTGTGAAGCCATTCGTGCGTAAAACGGCACATGTCTCGAGTATTTCATCGATGTTTAACTAAGAATAGGACGCTGTATAAGTACTTTCTTTCTTTAATGTATGGATTACTAGCAGAGTCCCGTGGTATATTTGAATATGCTACAGGCACACAAAAATATCTGTTACAAAAAAACACATCTAAATCTCTTCAGCAATATGAACATGAAGGAGTAACAAAACAAACGCACGCACAAACTTTCGCCTTTAAAATATTAGTGTAATAGAAGAGTAACAATTACTGCTGATGCCGGTAAGTATTTGCACGTGTTTTTTAATTAGATTCTATATTTACATTCGATAAAAAATGTGTAGTTAGTGAAATTTCTTTAATGCTATTGACCTAATAAACTATTTTATAACTTAGTATTTTTTCGAGTCAGCTTTGAGAGATCGCATTCTGTATTAAATACCTATTATATTTGTTTTATCTATTCTTCATTACATCAAATTTAATAAAATAATTTTAATTTTACTACCCTTACAGCTTAGTAAAACTGAGTTTATTAGAATTATGGTCGCCGCATGTCGCTCTATTACAGAGTCAACTATTTAAATAGCCACATCGATATTTAATGCAATATGTTTACAAATCTGTTATAATCTTGGTTTTTATAATACAACTAGCTACGCCTTGCGGTAATCCAGGGTTTAATCTATCTCCATACCAAATTTCATCCAAATTGGTTCAACAGTGTTTGCGTGAAAGGGTAACAAACATACATCCATTCTTACAAACTTTCACGTTCACAATGTTACTAATCTTTAATCTTATATTATATTTATATATATCAAATGAATCCTTATTTATATCCCTCGGTCACGCCATCAGTCATCACGCGTGAACGGCTGGACCGATTTGTGTTTATTATTACAGGAGAAAGGTCTTATGACAAAAAAAAAATTATATATAAAATGAATCCATTTGTTTCACAAAAACTTGAGAATGGCTGGGCCGATATAGCTGATTTTAGTCTTGAAATGATTGTCGTACTCCAGGGAAGGTTTAAAAGGTGAGAAACATACATAACTGTTAGGCGGTACGAAGTTTGGCGGGTCAGCTAGTACAGGATTAAAAAGTTCAAAGTTCTTTATTTCGCTTCAAATATGGTACAATAAGGTCTTAATTTAACTATTATTTAGAACAGCATATCTTTGCTTATATTAAGCATGCGAAAGTATACTAAATTTAGCATATAATTTTAAGTAAGTATATAATTTTGCGCATAATTACATAATTATATAAATCTTTAATACTAGTATGTACAAATGTTGGTTACCTATTATTATTTTGACTTTATTAAAATTACATAGATAAAATACGTGACGTTAATTATGCTACGGGCTATATCTATGTTCGTTGTAATCAAAAAAGTCTTTTACTCGTTAAAAGTTTCTTTCTAATAGCCAATTGAAGAGTTTATTTCTTAATTTGAAATATGTGAGTGATTTCATGTTCTCAGGAATATTATTGTAAATTTTTATTGCCATTGCAAAGCAGTTACTGCGAAATAGCTCGTTATTACATCGTGGAAATACTAGCTTATTTGGATATCTCGTGTAATAACTACGGTTACATTGTAAGTTTAGAAAATGTTCTGGACGTTTTTTTTTATAAATAAACAAATCTCATAAATGTACATACATGGAAGGGTTAAAATTTTTAGCTTCCTAAATAGAGGTTTACATGAAACTTGAGGCCCAACGCAGCAGATAGCACGAATACATCTTTTTTGGGCTATAAATACTCTGTCTATCTCAACCGGTTTACCCCAAATTATTAGGCCATACCTTAGAACCGACGCTACATATCCGTGATATGATATGAGGGAAGTGTTTCGAGAAGCTACTAACGATAAACTACGAAGTGCAAATGAAAATTTACCTAGTTTTGAGCAGACTTTATCTACGTGTGCCTTCCAGCTACAGTTGTGATCAATAGTAATTCCCAAGAATGTTGCAACTTTAGTTTCTTTAATTTTTTTATTTAGGTAAGTGGTGTTTAGTATTTGAGGTTTAGTTTTTATGTTATAGAACTGCATAAAGCTATCTATGTTTTTATAAAATAAAATAAATAGCCTATGTTTTTATCCAGGCACTAAGCTATCTCCGTACCAAATATCTTCACTTCAATCTATAGATTCTTACAAACTTTTGCTTTTATTATATTTGTAGGAAGTAGGATAGGTCAGGTAGTAGGAAATTTCCTACTAAAGAATATATGAATGGATATTTTCTTGCCATTTGTAATAAACCACAAAACTTAAACGTATCGCGTTCTCCAGTGCTGTAATATCACCGTGACTTAAAGCACGAAGTTAAACAGAACTTATAAAGTGAGAAAATGAAATATCAAGTTTCTGAGACAGTTTCTGATCCTCTTTGTAGGATAAACATTATATCTAGCAACGCCTTTGTACTCGTATAGTTTAGTTTACACTCCTGCCTCTATAATGAGTTGGTTGTGTCAGCACTCCATGGCAGTTTAGAGAGGCAGATGAGAGACTTGGGACTTAAAACTGATCTTACCAAAGCATGATGACCATCACAGTTGAACCGACGACAGTTGGCTTAGAAACAAAGTAGTCCGTTTTATTATATCGGAAACACCGGGAATTTCTTAAGTCAATACAATACAATACAATACAATGTATCTATTGCACACCAAAAACAAAAATACAGCAAAATATATTATAAACAAAACATTGGTAGTACATTGGGCGGCCTTATCGCCTAAAACGAATTCTTCCAGGAAACTTTTGGATGGATCGGACTTGGTTCAAAGAGTAACGTCGGTGGTGTACCAATAAAAAAATGAAAAAAAGAGATGGTACCAATAATGTACCACAAAATAAAAAAGAGATAAATAATATTTTTCTCGCAACGAATTACAGTGGGAAGCAGTCTAAAATACAAAATTATCTTTTAAGTAAGAGGGAGTGGTGGGATTGAGGAGTAGGTATTTTATAAAGGAAGTGTTTTTAAGCTTTGACGTTAGAACGACTTCTGTCTACCTCTATAGAACTGTAATTTTTAGCACTGAACACAGTCGTTACTAAACAACATCAGTGAGTTTTTATGACCTATGCAATTAAATTTATTTTTTGAAACATTAATCTGCGTATCTGCTGCTTATTTTAATTCTGCTATTGCAATGGCATGTGAATAATAGCTGTTTTAGAGCATTGAGCAAGATTAGCGGAGCAGCGTCTGCGTCAAAACTATTGCTATTATATATAATTAGCATTTCTAATTTGAAACAAACAAACAACTAGGTTTTGTGACTCTCTCTCTAAAATATACAATTGCTAAAAACGTTGAGTTTTTTAAATAGATATTTTTTTTAAAGTATTCTACATAATATTTATCAATAATGTCGAAATATTATGACCAAATTCATTAATTTTTTTCTTTAAAAACTAAAAAAAATTAAAAAAAACTTCTTATCGCGTTTCTGTATAATAATTTATTGCCTAACCGTATATAATATATACGGTTAGGCAATAAATATATTATAATATATTATATTATATTGTCTAATGTCATTCGATGTACTAAGTCTTATATTTTTTTAAAGTTCTATGACGAGTTTCAGCAGACACGCAACTTAAATAATTAGTAAAATTTCGTTAAAAAATATTCTATAAAATAATTCAACTAAAAAACAACTAAAAGCTCAAAGAAATAATAACCAATTAGAAGGCTTTTAAGCCTGTCAATATTCTTATTGAACTCCTGAAATTTTCTTCTATAATATTTAGGAGACACATATAATATATACCTACGATATTTACTCTAGGAGTTTATCAACATACCAGTTGTAAGTATCTGATATAAATAAGATTTTACTATAAAGTTCGTGCTTTCGAGCAGGGGCAAGTTTACGCTAGAGCCAAAAGGGCCCTGGCCCGGGCGACTGGCTGTAGGTCAAGCCGCTCCACATTGCGCTCAGTTTTTCCAATTTGTCCATGGGAAAATATCTAAATTTCGATAATTATTCCTTTTGTGGTCTTCTTGGTATTTTTATGAATAAAAATGACCGTTTTTTAATGCACAAGAACGGTGTTTGCACAAGCTGCATTGGCATTATAATCGCTGAGTTTATAAAAAGGATTGTTTGCAAAAGGATAACAATTTTTGTTTGAATGTATTAAATTTTTGAATGTTCCTTACATTTAAGATAGCATGAAGACGTAATGCGGAAGATATAAATCAAGTTCATACATAGCGTGACGTGCTAACTAAGCTATAGGAGTTAGGTAACCTTGACATCGTAGGCAAGCCTCATTTACACATTGTAGATTGTACATAAACAAATATTTTTTTTAAATTACCAATTTCTATTCGGCATGCACAAATCCAAATTTGTCAGTTATTTTGATTTAAAAACCAAAGTACTTGATTGATTATTATGAAATTTATATGGGTCTACACGAAGAAAATACCCTTTTTAAGAAAAAAAAGAACTTTTCAAATCGCTTCAGCCGTCTCCGCAACATCAGGTATACTACATAGTATACTTTTTAAAGAAAAGCTGAACAATTGGGAGCCCCTTTTTTAGTCAGTCAGTAAGTACTATTTTGTGACATTTTCGAAACAATCTTCTTATATCAAACACGAGAATTTTAATGTCTGTGATAGAATGTCTTTGATATTGCTTTGATATAGGTACTATAGTGCTTTTGGCAAGCTTTGATCTATTTCTCGCATTTTTGGCAGCCTAACTATACGGAGGAAATTGAGTAAGAACTTAGAAAATTAAATCTGCTTAGTAACTGTTCGGTGTAATTTGGTGTGATCAAATAATACTAGTCATTCAGGCTAGTATAATAAAGCGACATCCACTATTTTTTCATATTAAGGAATCTTAGTTATTGTTCTGTTCTAAATCTGTGCCTGTAGCAAATTTTATTGAAATCAGCCAGTAACTTTCCCGCTTTTACCGAGAAATATCCCCAAATCATTTTTGTTTGAAAGGTATTTGTTGTAATGGTTACCTACACTAGAAAAGTGCTCCCAGAAACAAAATACTTTGAAAAGTCATAACTGACTTCAACACGGCAGGCAAAAGTTACGCTACAAAATTGTAGTAAGCATCTAAAATTAGTATTAGACAAAGAAAATTAAAAGTTGTTTTGATCAAAAAACTGATAGACCAATTTTCATAAAATTTATATAGAGCTCAGTATACCCTTTTGAACAAAACATTTATTTTATTTAAATTGTTCCAGCCTTCTTTGAGAAATATGGGAACATACACAACTCCGACTCCGACGACTTAAACCCCTCCTTCTCTTTGCCTTCGGTTAAAAATAGATGGAATACGTGGTTAAAAATAAAATAAAATAGTATTATACGAGTGAGGACTCATTTGTTCTCATCAGTCATCCTTTATAGCCATTGTAAGGAAGAACCCACGAAGTAAATCCGCAAAGTATATTTTTGGAGCATGTACTCACTCCGCACTCGTCTTTAGATTGAAAAGTAAATAACTTCTTATACCTAGTAGTAGTTTGAAGATGTTTACTTGTGGCTATTTAAGGAGCTGCTAATAAGTACGGTTATGTATAATGTCTTGTATATTCATCTCGTGACTCCTCAATTAAGAGAAATAAGTAGAACTCGTGATGCAAATGTGGTAAACATTGTTGCCATCATTCAATGAAGCTGTAAGATCGTATATTATAAGTGTTCACATTAGTGAGGATAATGTACTACGTAATTATGATTAAATTCGTCTGGAAGTAGCTACATGTAACTAGAATCCTGGCTCTTAAAAAACTGCAATGCCATTCAACATGACGATACAACAGCATTTTTGGAACTTCCTGTTCTACTAGGGTTTAATAGATATTTTATTTTTATAAGTAAAGAGATAAGAAAGAACACATTTATTTAGTTGACAAACGTCTTTTTTTTTGTGTCTTGATAAAAATAATTAGGAATTAAATAAGTGCAATAAAGGTACCAATGATAATATTAATTTGATGCTATTTTTGACAAACTAGTGTCAAAATAGTGTCATTACTTGAAATATTCACAACTGTTATAGAGACGGCCTCATTATTTATTAGTCCATGTAAAAGATGTTCATATTTTGAATACCAGGCAAGTGTCTATACTTTTTAAGAAATATAAAATGGCTAACGGCTAAAAAAATGGCAGATGGATACTTATAGACTACTTAAGATTTACAGTTAATCTAAATGCAATCCCAGCACCATAGTTCAGCGTGCCAAGTAGATAGTGGCACTACCACGCTGAAAAGCAATGCTTATACGTTGGGTCTGATTAACACCGGCGCTCTGATCAGGCGTCGCATTTAATACGTAACTTCAAAGTAAAACTTATTCATGAGAAAACAAGAAAAACGGATTATATGGTAAGTACATGAATTCCCCGTCTAGAAGACGCGGTAGACCTAATCATATGAGTACAAGGTAAATTCTCATTTCAAAATACCTTAATTTTTTTAAGAAATTACTTAAGACATTAATTAAGGAAAGCTAAAAATAAAATGTCTACTACTTTCAAAAAAGCACGCTACCAAGGACGTTGCGGATGCAAATGCGTTAGTGGTTGTGGATGTTCAAATTGATGCGGAGCTACTTACCACATTTGTGGAAGCAAATGCGAATATTCGCAACATCCCTGATCTATACAAATTGCTTTACAAAAGCTAAACTATTAATAGTACAGGTTATATCATGTCTGTACATATCGTCACTCAGAACTTAGATATCATTTCAATATCTTATCACCCTTTAGACGTAACAGGAATACCCTAGAGATATTCGAGGAATTATGTTTAATCTCAAAATAGCAAACTTATAACTGAAATCAAAAAGTTAGTTTAGCCGTGGGTACTATCCCTTCTCTCATACATAAATTCATACGGACTATTATCATTCAACTTAATCGGACGTTTTAAAGGTCTAACATACGAAAGTTGTGTTATGTACATTTAACATTTCTATTTTAACTCTAGAAATGGAATTTTGTTTTGGATATTTGCATGACTAATATTCAAATTAGTTTGATAAAACTTAATTGTTCATACATAATAAATATATTACTTACATATTGGGACAGGACTTCATTGCATCGGTATTTAGGCCTTGTTCATTGATCATGGTGATAATGAATGAACAAGGATACTTATAGTTTTACTCTCTCCATCCGTCTGTCTGCTTAATCAATGTTTTACTTGAACTGTTATGAATTGCGTTTTGATTTTATTTTTAGCATCATACCTATAATCAATATAATTTTTGATATTTGAAAGAGATTGATTTGTCTATTGACGGGCGATCGGAGTTTGGCCTATCCTGCCGTATCATGAGTTTACATTTCGTCTCTTTACTTAATTTTACATGACAGTTCCATTTGGAAAATAATTACTGTGATTCTGACGGACATCCTAAACACGGATTCTCGAAAACTCGAGTTCTTAGTCGGATTAAATTATTTTATATTATTGTAATCCGACTATGAAGTAGGTACATACTTTGCGTTAATAAATCTACTCATCTTGAAGAACAAGTACGTATATTCATAAGTACAAAATATCTTACACTTTTATTTTGATAATTAAGAGTACATATATATCACGTCAAATGAAAAATAAATTTATTTTAGTCTCTGTGAATATTTTAACATTGAAAGAGCAAGGGTAAATTTGAAGAGACAAGGTTCAAAGCATGTCTGATATTCGAAATATGTAAAGTATCAGTGGTTTTAATATATACGTTCACTTACTAATATGTAATACATTTACGAAATTAAAAATTCTGATCTAGAAATTTCAGATAACACGTTTGGAACAGTGATGCAAACATGTAATTATGTTCAGGCCAACGGAACGCCACCGTCTGAACCCGAGCACGATCCGAGCCGTTCGGTATTCTGTTATTGAATAGTCTACAGCAATTTTTTTAGAAAGTACTTAGGTGGTCGTGCCTTCCGAGGAAAACCGGATCTAATGGCAAGTTTAAGTACGCTGGGCCGAGAGTTTTTGTTGGCAACAAGCACAAAGGCGCCTCGGCACGAACCTCGGTATCAGCCGTCGCCCAGAGACGGACTATCAAACTGCCCTGGCATCCCAGAAGGTATATGCCTAGCCACTTGTAGTGGCATCCTACCTCAGAACTTCTCGAGCGAATATGCCAAGACCTCTCTGAGTAGGAACACAAAAGGGTCATATGCGTCTAAATGATTATTTGCCGTGATCGTCCTGGAATACTGGGGCCAGGATTCGCGAGGATCCTGCCCAACGTTTAGCATCGGTTGATGCTTTTTTGGAATGGATGAGAGAAAATGTACTGCAACGCTCTTCTGTCCGTCAGTTATCAAACGAGTCACAGGGCTAGTTATCACCTCGCTTATACGTCTCTCGGTCCCCGAAACTAACTAACTAACGTCTCTTGGCACTAAGGCTTCCATCCCGGGGCTTTCGGTATTTTTTGCCTATATCGACTCGATACTTAAATATTCCAGCCTCGAAATTTAGATACCGTAAAAAATGAGAGCAAGTAATAAAATACCAAAGGAAGCTGCTACTAGTCTTTTAGTGAGATGTCATTTAATTAAAGAGACAATTTAAAGGTACAAATGGCACTTGGCCTAGTCTTTAAACAAAAATCCCGTGGCTTCGGAAAATATCAATACTGGAAGCCCTACTCGGCACCCACGCTTACATCTTTCCCCGGTGCTCCGAAAATTTTGAGTACTCATGACGCCTAACGGTGAATCAGACTTATATCATAAAGCTGCTGATCCGGACTTACGCCATAAAGCGAGAACGTACTTAGTGATCCGTTTTCAATTTTATGATATTCACCTATGTCACATCACCCAGGTGATTTGTGTTCGGAATCGGTGGATTTTGCTCACCTTCGAATCAAAATACCCAGAATGTGTGCATAGACCTACATATTTCTTAGATTTAAACGCTAGCTCTGTGACCTACTTAGCCCGGTCGTTCAGTAGTCTAGACCACAAACCGATTTTGAGAATGTAATTGTAACCTTTAGATTGCATTATCAAGATCAATCAGCTTGATGAAGCATAACCGAGTTATTGTTATGATCTTTTTCTGTAAATTGATTCGAATTGATTGATTGTAAATTTTAGTTATGTAATCATTTCAAAACGGATGAAATTAATTAAAAAGTATAGCTCGCATAGTATTGTTTGTATAGTATATTCAAATTCAAAAGTATTTTTGCTTTCCCCAAAACAATAGCACAACTCTTTTAGAAACTTTTCCAATTAATCCCAAACTCACAGAGCAGATTACGAGTTTACGTAAACAAACATTCGAAAATTTGCGCCGTAAGACAACAACTGTGAATTTAAAAGAATAATATTCATTAACCGACTTAAAAAAGAGGTTGTTCTCAATTCGTATGAATCTCTTTTTCCTGGTCTTTGAAACAAAAATAGATATACTTTCCGGTTGGCCTTTCTGCGAAATTTTATCAAAATGAGACAATCAAATCAATAGTTTTTGACTTATTGCATGCATATTTAGTTGCCCTCGATTACATAGATAACACTGTATTTTTGTAGCATAATTACTAAAAATTATACATATATATATTGTTATTTAGGTATAATCTAAAAAATCGCCCGATTGGGAGTCGGGCTCGCGCACGATGAGTTCCGTACCATTATCTTTACTACTTTATAGTTTCTACCTGTTATATCTCGTTTCTTGTGTGTGAGTCTCCCGAAAATATACACTATGAACCCTGAAGATATCTAAATAAATATGATATAGAGCTTACTTACCTTTCATTTTCTGTACAGCAATTTCTTCCTTCGTTATAGTATTTTTTTCTGATATTCTTCAGACATAAGTAGTTCAAATTATTACTTTGTTTTGTCTTGTACGTGCCTTCGTGTTTCTGTCGTTACTTATTTATTTTATAAAAATTTGTTGCTCTAAAAGCTTCATTTAAAAATAATACTTTTGTATCAAATGCACTGAGTCTTATTATTATTATTTTATTATTATTATTTGTGTTTTAGCAGCCAAGAATAGTATTTTAACACGCTTACAATAACTGAAAGTTGAACTTTATTAATTAAGTAATTAATTTAAGTAGATGTAAAAAAAAACACAAATACTATTGATTTTGCTTTATATTTTTTCCTAATCTTTATATATTGCTTTCAAGAATCGATCCCTACTTTTAGGGATCATGCAAAATAACGTTTGCGCGCGAAAACTCCCAAGTTTTCCGGGAAAACCGTGTGAAAAGCGTGTCGCCCGCCCCACGACCGCCGGCTGACTGAAATCCTGAAAATATTAAACCACCTGAACGAAATCTCGTACCGGACTTGTTAGCGAGATCAACTTGCTAATCATGTTATCATTATTATCTCGAAATTTCGTTCCATGTATCTAATCAGCCGTTTAAATAGACTAGTGCCTTGTGACGGACATTCGTACCTAAAATATTTATTGCACTTTGTCCAAACGGATAATTTAGGCAATAAAAGCGTAATTTTTCGTGGGTTGCTTAGTCCTTATAAAATAAAAACCTTATCTTGCGACAAATCTTATATATAAAAATCAAATGCTGTTCGTTAGTCTCGCAAAAACTCGAGAACGGCTGGGCCGATTTAGCTGATTTTGGTCTTGAAATGTTTGTCGTACTCCAGGGAAGGTTTAAAAGGTGAGAAACGTACATAACTGTAAGGCGGTACGAAGATCGCCAGGTCAGCTAGTCTTATATATAAAAATCAAATGCTGTTCGTTAGTCTCGCAAAAACTCGAGAACGGCTGGGCCGATTTAGCTGATTTTGGTCTTGAAATGTTTGTCGTACTCCAGGGAAGGTTTAAAAGGTGAGAAACGTACATAACTGTAAGGCGGTACGAAGATCGCCAGGTCAGCTAGTCTTATATATAAAAATCAAATGCTGTTCGTTAGTCTCGCAAAAACTCGAGAACGGCTGGGCCGATTTAGCTGATTTTGGTCTTGAAATGTTTGTCGTACTCCAGGGAAGGTTTAAAAGGTGAGAAACGTACATAACTGTAAGGCGGTACGAAGATCGCCAGGTCAGCTAGTCTTATATATAAAAATCAAATGCTGTTCGTTAGTCTCGCAAAAACTCGAGAACGGCTGGGCCGATTTAGCTGATTTTGGTCTTGAAATGTTTGTCGTACTCCAGGGAAGGTTTAAAAGGTGAGAAACGTACATAACTGTAAGGCGGTACGAAGATCGCCAGGTCAGCTAGTCTTATATATAAAAATCAAATGCTGTTCGTTAGTCTCGCAAAAACTCGAGAACGGCTGGGCCGATTTAGCTGATTTTGGTCTTGAAATGTTTGTCGTACTCCAGGGAAGGTTTAAAAGGTGAGAAACGTACATAACTGTAAGGCGGTACGAAGATCGCCAGGTCAGCTAGTCTTATATATAAAAATCAAATGCTGTTCGTTAGTCTCGCAAAAACTCGAAAACGGCTGGTCTGACGTAGCTGATTTTGGTCTTGAAATGTTTGTCGTACTCCAGGGAAGGTTTAAAAGTTGAGAAACATGAATAACTGTTAGGCGGTACGAAGTTCGCCAGGTCAGCTAGTATTAGATATATGGTGAATTAATTCACTGCATCAGTGCTTAAGTTCCATACATAGGTAAAGCGCCTATTTGCGCTTTAGAAGAACATTTGACACATAAGAATAGGTATAATAGTTTATATTGGTACCCCGCGAGTTGTTGTTACAGGGACCGATTATAAATCAATCGTTTGAACAAGTACCTCACAAAACTTACGTTACATAACAGAATCTCATCTAGGAATAGTCACAGAAAAATAAAAATATCTTGAAAACTACTAAACAGATTTTAATAAAATTTACATAGGACCAAGGGTTGAGTTGGAACCTTTCCCTTTCGAACCCTATCGATATTTTTTTCTATTGGTCCAACCATCTCTGAGAATAGGAGAAAATACATAAAACGAGTTATTTAAAAAAAAATAGTGATTCCTGACATCCATTACGGCAAGCGCCTTTAGATTTTTTTTCAGTTATTTCGATTTAAAAATTCAAACTCTTAACCAATATTAATCCTAACTAATATTATAAATGCGAAAGTAACTCTGTCTGTCTGTCTGTTTCACTTTCACGCCAAAACCACTAAACCGATCTGGATGAAATTTGGTGCACAGGTAGATTGGACCCTGGGAAAGGACATAGGATACTTTTTAACCGACTTCAAAAAAGTATTTCCCTTATTATCTCGACAATCCAAAGGGGAACTACGCGGATGAAACCACGGGGCACAGCTAGTAAAATGTAAATAGGACCTTGCCTCGAGAAGTATGTATATACACTTTCAAACGAATAACAATTTTGAAATTCAGTGTAGCCGTCTCCGAGAAATCAGGTAATATACATTTAATAAGAATAGTAAATAAAAAGATTTCGACGAATTGAGAACCTCTTCCTTTATGAAGTCAGTTAAAAAATTCGTGTTAATTCATGCGCTGGGCACGGGTCTCCCTACAAAGGAGGTGTAAACCACATTCCACTTATTGGACTAAATTAGGCTTTCCTCAAATTACTTAGTCGAAAGTTATCCTAAATTTCGTTAAAAAAATTCATTCCTAAGGACTTTTTGCAAGGTATTTCAGCGTCAAAAGTTTTCTACGTAAAAAAATGAAATCAAATAAATACAATAACTAATCCCTTCATATTTTATTAGTAATTTATTTTATGCATTGATATCTTCCCATTATTGCAAAAACCCATCCCGATGTTTTTAAGGGCAATACCAAATACTGAATTACATTAAAATTGTTTTGGTTTTTGAGTTTAGCTTTATTTACATAACGATAAATTTAATCTGTGGAAAGCAATCCTGCTGAAGAGCTTTCGCTGGCTTGGCCTCACACCAGGCACTGATTTGAAGTGAGCTGAGGTAATGGCTGTGGCCTTAAGTGAAGCAGCAATGCATTTAGGCGGGTAGTACGCACCTATGTACATCAAGGCGCGTACCTAATTGTTGGAAAGGTTCAACTGTAGATACGTTTACATTCGGTGAACTTCATCAGGGATGAAATTTGTGTCTTCATCGATGACACTTGACACGTCTCGCACTGCGCTCGGCCGCTGGCCGTGCGCGATGTTCTCGCCGGCTGCAGGGGTAGGTTGGTGGACATCAGTGCTGCTCCGTCGGCTCGCCTTCGAGTTCGACACATATATTTTCACGAATGTTACATGCGTTGGTTTTCTAAATAATAATACATCTTTCAGTTATTTAGATCAAAAACCTAACTACTAGGCCGATTACCTCTACATATTGAGATGAATATTATTGCTCGCTACGCTTAGGAATCGGTTTTTTAACCACGCTCTTAGCTCAATCTTAGAATCCTTCACTAGCTCGGGTTCCTATACAGACACGGGTCTTCTGAGAAGCTAGTATTTTTCCATTTTATTTTTAATCGTAGACAACTACTAATATTAATTGTGTTGATCCTTTGCTTGCTGCTGTGTGTTAAACAAGCCGCATTTCTATTTGGTTGTATGCTAGATTTTCTTTGTCTCTTTTCCTTTTTAGACTTTCTTTTTCCATAATCAATTTGTTGTCAGATGTATTTTCATCGGATAGTAGGGGCTCGTAGTAATATTGTTTAAATATATTTTCTTCAAATGTGTTCTGAAACAATAGCAAATCAAAAAAAAAAAAAACAATTGTGGTCAATTTTTTTAAATGTAAATTATACATTTAATCCAATCATTAATTTTTTACTATTAATTCAATAAAAGCATGAGTCTCTTTTGTATTAAAACTCTTTTTTTAATATTATTTTTAATGGTTACATTGGACACTATCTGTCAGAGGAAGAAAATTTGTCGGATTTTTTTATTAATTTTTTTATTAGTACTTTGTAAATATACCATATCTCGATGGATTCTAGTTTCTCCTTCTCCTAATATCATTCTTCCAAATTGGTGACGTCCTATGGAACACACACCAACGAGAAACAGCAACATGTCGCAGCAAAGCGATGATGAAAATTATGATACCGGTGCTGACGACAATAATAGCGCCGCATCATACGATAGAACTACAACTACTACGGATATTTCGCCAGAAGACATCGTGAAGTTTACCAGTCAGATCGCGAAACTAACGAAGCTGGTCCAAGCCTTGACGGAACAGGTAAACCAGCAGTCACAATCGCCGAATAGATCCGGGGATAAAACCCGCCGGCGGCGATCTAACAGCACTCGATCGCAATCGAATTACAGAAGATGATGATATGATATGATGATGATATGATCCCGGTATGATCCCGCAAGTAAGTGCGTGAAGCCATGCGACTATAGTACGTCCGGAAGTAAGTGCGAGTCGGGAAATGTAACAAGCAGTCGTTCGTCACTGATGGCTCCACCAAGATACAGTTCTCGTCGATACAGGCAGTGATGTTTGTGATTTCCCACGCACATCCCTAAGGGAACGTCGTGAGAAGACCAACTACGAGCTTTGAGTTTACTCCCACCTGTTCTGTTGACAGAACTACTGGGTTTTTTTCTGATTAGTTCTGTGACTTAAAAGAATATGCTTTACACCTGACTTTTATCTCTACTGTTTCCACCTGTTCTGTTGAGTAGTTCTGTTGACAGAACTACTGGAATTTTTTGTCTGATTAGTTCTGTGACTTAAAAGACTATGCAACAAAACAGGTGGGAATAGTAGAGATATAAGTTAGGTGTAAAGACTTTTATCTCTACTATTCCCACCTGTTTTGTTGAGTAATTCTGATGACGGAAACTACTGGTATTTACTCCATATTAGATCTGTGATAAAAAAAATACATATTGGCAATAAATAAAATGAAATGAAACAATAAGAGAAATATATTTTACCAACATACAAAAACAAATACGTCTTCTTTTTAATTGAAAAAACCCACTGTACTTACATTCGGTAACTCTCAATAGGAGCGCTTTACCTTAGTTTCTCTAAAAACGAAGGTACTCGTATGTCTATGTTACCGTTATCAATTGCATTTGGTCGATCATAGTATCGTTTTCAATCTGTTTATTTGCCCTTCGTTTAACTGATTTCAATTGGCAGGCTTTGACAGAAGAGAACGCTGCATCTTCTTCTATACTTTTCAGGAACTGGAAAATAGTTGCTGGCCTGGTTTTGAATGTGCCGTTAATGGAGCGATAAGAGCAGAAACTCATATACTTAATAAATTTATCCAAGTCGCACCTTTCGCTAAAATCCAACACTTGGGATTTTACATACTACCATCTTTCCGTAATACGATCTTCGGGCAATGACGAAATAACGCTGCACAAACTTACGATTCTTTTCTTGCGTTTGTTTTGAATGCCAAATTGCTTTGATTTTCTCCACAGTTTGTTTGAGAAATGATAGTAACAGCCCCGATGTTCGGCATTAGGGAAAACATCTGCAATGGCTAGAATGGCGGCTTGCTCGAAATCGGTAATGAAAGTGGAAGGATTCCAATTACAGGGCATTTTTTTTGTGACTAAGAAGTGCATATATTGAGGGGATCACATTGATAGTGTCTTCGGAGCTACAGAGATCCGCATGAATGGTGTAAACCTCTGTGAATGGTACTGGGCAAATTTTGAAAGTGCCGTCTGAAAAGAAGATTTTCTTTTCGCGTAAAAGAGCTCTTGCTTCTTTACTGCAAAAAATCAAAATACGGACGCTCGGACTCGTCGTTGTAATCTGCCAACATGAATTTTGAAAATGGTGCAGGTATTTCTACTGCATTTACAGTTTCATTTAGGTAACTCATTTTCTTTACTTTATTTAATTTATTTCTCCTCCTGTAGATCGAAGACTTTATTTGATTGGAGCTAGGTAACTCTTTAATGAGATGTATTCTCGTGTCTTTTAAAGCAGTCACAGTTTTCTTATATACTGCCGGTACGGTTTTATCACTTAGCATCATTTTAATTACACTATTGTGGATTATGACGGACATGCCTTCTTTATTTGTATCAGGAATGCAGGTAGAGTCGTGGTCGACACGTTTAATGATTTCTTTTCATCCTAAAATACAAAATATCAATAAAGTAATAATAAAAAAACGTTGTGTGAATTTAGGTTTATACCATGATTTGTTAAAGAAAGTAATTAGAAACCTCGGAAATGGTAACAGTTCCACTAACTACATTTGGTTTTCTTGTCATGGCACATCTCCATAACGTTTGAAAATTTTTATATTTAGAGAGCTGGTAATATTCGAATCCATTTTCGAGTAACACGAGACCGCGACCGCGTCGTATTAAGTTTAATTCAGTCATTCAAATAACAACAATCCCCTTCAATATACTATTCCCCTCTTCAAGGCACTCCTGAAAAGCTTGAGATAAAATTTTGTAATTGTGACGTTGTCACCAGGAATCATAACTGAAAAATAAATTGCCAGTACTTGACAATTTTTTTATTTTTTTAATGGCATTCGTCCATAGGACACTTGTGCCAGTTTCACGTCAAGAATATAATCACGAGAATATAAATATAAATTTTAAATGAAATAATAAAAACAACCAAAACAACTTAGTTAAATTTAGGGAGCACGAAACTTTCTCTTTAAAAACTAAATTAAAATACTTATAGCCGATACTGAGGGCCGATATTAACTTAAAATACGTTTAGCCGATATGGAGGCTCTAGAACTAACTAAACTACGTGTAGCCGATTTGAAGGCTCTAAAACTAATAATTGACACAAAGGATTATATTCTTAACATTAACTTACATACTACTCGGTGGTCCGATAAGAGACACCCTTAGTCAGCTTTCCACAGAAGTGCAAGTACTGCTGAGTAAGCCGTCTCTACATCAGAGCAGAAGGGCTAGGGAATGCATAACTTCTCCCTCCCTAACTGAGAAATTATCGGAATGTGCGATTTGAGGACCTTTCCGATAATTTCGTAAAAAGGGAATTATTTTAAGATTTAATACATAAGCAAAAACTAATGATAGCTTAACAATACGGAGCTTTACGCGGCGTAAACTAAAACACTGATGCTAGAGTCTTTTTCTCTTTTAGCACACTGTCGAACACTTCACTATTTTTTAACGCAAACGCCAAATATTTCACGTCGTCCAGACTGATCTCGTGCATGTTAAGTGCGCGTGCACTGGATAGGCTCGCGTTCGTACGGAGCGGCGGCAGGGTGACCACAGGTAGTGGCGTCACGATATCCACCTCAGTGTATACGTGGTGGTGTCGGATCTTAAGATCGTAGATCTCGACGTCACAAAGTTTGTCTAACGTAATGACGTATGTTCCGAATATCGGATATTTAAACATTTCGTCACCACATGGCTTTGTCAGCATTGTTTGAAATCTCGTAAAAAGTATCCAATTTTCATCGTCAATTTTCTGTAGTTTTACGTTTTCAACGTAAACAGGATACTGCTTGCAGCAGGTGAGATTGTTGTCGTATTTGAGAAGTTGTTCCTTGCAGGTTGGCCCAATGTACAGGGCTCTGTTGTTATCGTTACAGAGGTGATGGTCTCCGGCGACGATAAAGCGGCACAGCTCTATGATCGGTAAGTACTTCATTCCTTTCGCCAATAGGTAAGGGAAAATGGCCAGGGTTTGGTTTTCAGGTTCAAGGAAAATAGGTAAAGTGTACATTTTTATATAGTTATAAGTATAATTATCGGTAAGTGGAATATCCATAATAAACGTAATTTGGTTTCTTTTTATATATGATTTAACAGAAATTTAATTCATTAGGTCCGTATACTAGGTTACCAGCTTTAGATATTAATTTTAAATGTCGAAGTAAATCGGTACAGTTTACAATAGACTGGTGTAATATAGAGCTTTTACTTAAGGCTAATGCAGTTTCAATTTCGCTTAACTTATATAGTATATATAGTACGGAAGTTACTAATGAATAGGCTATACGATCCTAGAATGTAGGCAGACACGGCTACATTGTTCTCCTTATTAACTGTTTCTTTGAGGGACTTTTCGACCTGTTTGAAGCAAGTATCCATGGTAAACGAATTTCGTTGATTAAATTGAGTAATATTTATAAAGCTATCCAGCATTTTGGAGACAATAGTGATTTTGTTTGATATGATTACTCGATCATGTAAAATCTCTGTAGTTAATTTGTCATATTTAAGTGCGTCATCATAGTCTAGATTTCCTGTTACAATTTTTATAATGGAACCTAAAGTATTGAGAATACCACGTTTATAACGTTGTGGAATTAATTGGCGGTATTTATCTACAGTTATATCGCGCAGATGCCCTGCATGCATTAACATTCCAATAAATTCATGAGGAATCGTTTTACTGTTGACAATTAACTTCTCGAATTCGGCAAATTGTGAAAATACACTTTTCGTTCACCTTTATTTCCAGATAATTTCATGATATCCTGCAGTACTTTGTCCATTACTCGCTTCTTGCGTAGGCTACCGGATTATCACTACCAACTTGTCCCTGGGAAAGGACTGCTCCTAGGGCTATGTTTGAAGCGTCAGTCGTCAAAATAAATGGTTTGTCATAGTCAGAGTATTGAAGTAGTGGTGCATGAGTAAGAAATTTCTTCCTTCTATTAAATGCGTCTGTATATTTTCGGTAAATAATAATTTTGTTTCGTTTCTTTTAACAGGTTGTCAGTATTGAGTCACTTTAGAAAAGTCAGGTATGAAGCGTCGGTAATAACCAACGTGTCTGAGGAAAATTTTGATATCCCTCGTAGTCTTTGGAATTAGGAAATTAATCACGGCTTTAATTTTGTCATTATTAGGTCTCAGTCCGTTTTTCGTAATCGTGTGGCTAAGGCACAAAACTTCCTTGCGTAAAAATTTAGATTTGTCAAGTTGTACCTTAAGATTAGTCTGTCTAAGTCTGTTTTTGGATATGTATTTTATGTTTTACCTGATTTGTAAAAGTCAAAGGTAGTTTGTCACAATGAAAAATGTCTTCATATTCATTGCACAGTTTTGTAATTTTCTCGTATCTTCGGCATTAGTATGATCTAGTCTCAGTTTTTGTAGGTTTTCATCAAGTATCCTGTCCAATATAATATCTGTCTGTATACTCGTACTATTCACATTTGTAGAAAAATTAAGGTTGCACTCTAAGTCTAAATGTTTTGATACTTGCATGAGTCGTTTTATTGTCAGAGTTGTTTGTGTGTCGGTAGCATTTTGGATAATTGTTGATGCATATCCATTCACACAGTTAACCAATGCACTTGGCATTCGTACGCCAGGGATAAACTCTTTATAGTCGAGTATAGCTTCATCTAAATGTTGGTCAACCGGAAGCTTTACTCTTTGTTCAGATCGTGGCTGCAGTTCAATTACGTAGTTCAAATTCGTATTTATAATAGGTATGCAAGTCGTCTTTGTTTTCAGAGTCGAATGTTTAAGGTCAATCACGGCGTCGAGTTGTCTTAATAAGTCGTTGCCAATTAGGCCGTCGTATCATGAGCCTATGTCATACAAATAAAGTTTGTGGAAGTCGTCACTTTGAAAAGATGGTAAAAGTGGTATAGTTATAGCTTCGCTATGTCCACTCGAAGCATGCGTACTAACTTTTAACGTAAGGCAGATAACGAATAAGGTTATAAAAATTTTCGTACGCTTTTCGTGGGCTCAAGAATGATCTTGTGCTGCCAGTATCGGTCATCGTTTTCGCGTCTATTTCCGGCAAAAAGATGTGTGGTAATTTAAGTGTAGGGTCACAATTTAATTCTATGATTTTTTGTCTGTCGGGGCAGCTAAACAAAAATTTGGGTCTAACTGCTCTTGCGGTGAGTCTGAGTCTGTAAAACGACAATCAGGGTATCCTCTAATGTATTAGAAGATTAAAGCCAAACAATGCGCAATAGGTTATAGAGAAACACGTTTAATGATGTGCTATTATATATAGTTGTTTTAGCACGTTTTAACACGGGGTAATTTAATATGTTCACTTTAGATAATAAAACCGAACAAACGCTCTGTATCCTATTGCAAAAATCCAAATAATTTTCACCTGATTTAATTTTCATATATTCTAATTAAATTCCTATGCATTGCTCACTACGCGGGTCTCCGAAATGCTGTTAGAGGAGTTCTTTTAATTCACTCCAAGTCGAAATGTCCTCACGTTCTGACAATAACGAGGCTGCCTTATCGTTTAAACGGCTCGTCAAAGATTGAAAGACATAAAGGTCTTGCGCTACATTTCCACGTTAACTATATCTATTTATTACATACTCGCATTTCCTTATATATTACTTTAATTAGGTCTTTTCCCCACCATATATAGGAACAAGAGTTAAAATTTCGCGAGTGATCGGATTAACCTGCTCTACATTCTCCATTATAATAGAGTTATTAAAATTTAGACAAGTAATATAAAAATAATTTGAATTACAAAGGTTTAATCAGAAAAATTGATTTTAAATTTTAAAGTTTGGAATTGCAAAGTTAAATTAGAATAAAATTTAGCACACACAAAAATATAATTAATTTTAAATTTACCTAAATTACACTTAAATCACTTATTGATAACAATTCAAATTGATTCTGAAATTTGAATTGACTAAATTACTTTTAGAAAGTAATTTATTTAATTTGTAGATCGATTCTACATTTACTTAACTCTATCTTAGGTTCAAGGTTCTTATCGCTACATAAGTAGTCTAAACAGAGTTCTATTTTTAGATACCGACGTCATAAACGAGAGAAGTCTTATCTCGATAATAACAAAATTCGTGGATAGTAAGGATTGGAAAGGATGGCGAAAAGCTTTACTCACCAACCGATCGTTGCTATTACTGGGTGTCCCGTTCTAAGTTATTTCTTTGGTTCGAGGATTCGCACGCGCACTCGATTCCGCGATTGGGCAAAATTCGATACCCATATACCGACGAAACTATGAAATGCACGACAGCAGCGAATCCTACCGGCTGCGCCAGTTAAATTTAGAGAGCACGAAACTTTCTTTTTAAAAACTAAATTAAAATACTTATAGCCGATACTGAGGCTTTAATATTAACTTAAAATACGTTTAGCCGATTTGAAGGCTCTAAAACTAATAATTGACACAAAGGATTATATTCTTAACATTAACTTACATACTACTCGGTGGTCCGATAAGAGACACCTTGGTCAGCTTTCCACAGAAGTGCAAGTACTGCTGAGTAAGCCGTCTCTACATCAGAGCAGAAGGGCGAGGGGATGCATAACTACTTAAACATTACGAGCGAATCAACAAACAAACATAAAATCTATTTACAAAAAGCCAAAAGGTAACTAATTTAATATGAATTAACTAAAAGAAAATCAAAAAAATTATTTGAATGATCAAGAAAAGAGCAGACAAAGAAAATATGATTAAGGTTTCCTTCTTCAACGCCACATTCACACAGAGAAGAATCTCTAATTTTAATTTTTTTCAAAAAAGGAGGGATACAACAATGACCCAATCTTAAACGGATCAACGAACTCGTAAGCTTCTTGCTGAAGCGAGACTTAGCAAACCAGGGTCGACGTGGAATCGATGGCTGAATAGCCGTAAAGGCAGATCCTCTGGATTTGCTAGATGAGTTCCAGCAAGAAGCCCACGAGTTGAACAAGAGGATTTTAGGAAGGGACCGTGGGGGAAAATGCAAAATGGAACTTCGTCACCGCACACCACCGCATCCTTAGCAAGCTCGTTAGCGCGTTCGTTACCAAGAATACCAGAATGACCTGGGACCCAAATTAGGACAACTTAACTACCTCTCGACCAGCACAAATTGAGAGATTCTTTAATTAAAATAACAATATGATTATGTAATTTGGAGGAAAAGGGATTTGAAAGAAGAGATTGAAAGGCACTCCGAGAATCAGAAAAAATAAGACAACGACGTAATTAAAAAAGAAGGATATACCGGATAGCTTCATGAATCGCCCAGCACTCAGCCGAAAACACAGAGGTTTCAGGGGGAAATTTAACTTTCTACACAATATTGTATTGGGAATGAAAAATTCCACACCCAACACAACCAAGGGAAGACAATTTCGAGGCATCTGTATAAATAGTATGCCAACCAAGCCAATCTCTCTTTAACAGATCGTGAAAATATTCATCGGCATAAGGGTCACCAGCACAAATATCAAAATCCATAATAATAGTGGGACGAGAAATAACAATATCAAAACTAGACGAAAAAAGAGGCAAACAAGGGGAACGGACAACACGGTCTTTTAAAGACTTAAAAGACGCGAAACTCTTCAGGAGCAGTGAAGGATGTTTTTTACGCCAAAACCGAGAAGTCAGCGAGAAACGAAACAGTACGTTGAGTTTGGGAAGTAAAAGATGGAGGGAGAATTGAACACAGCGGAAAAAGAATCGCTTTGAAAGATATTGACGGCGGAGATGGAGAGGAGCTTCAACACACTCTACTTGAAGAGCATTAATAGGGGATTTCATTGCCCCCATAATAATTCGAAGAGCTTTAGATTGAATCAAGTCCAATTTTCTTAATCCTTCTTTATTCGCTGGTTCCAGTAAAAAAGGACCATAATATAAAAGGCTTCTAATTATGGCATTATATAGAAGTTTTAAGGAAAATGGGTGAGCACCCCACCAGACACCTAATAAGTATCTCAAGATATTAATTTTCTTTTTACATCTACCAACTACATAATCACAGTGTAATTTGCCATTCAATTAGTTATCCAAAATTAACCCTAGAAATTGTGATTGATTTCTTAACAGGAATTCGAACGCCATTAAATAAAATATCCAAAACAGGGGGGTCACGCTTCCGAGAGAAAAGAACAATATTACTTTTAGAAGGAGAAAGGTCTAAACCATTGAGATGAAGCCAGGAATTTAGACAAACAAGAGAATGAGAGATGCAGTTACTAGCAACGTCAATATTATGATGAGAAGTGTATAAAAGAATATCATCTGCGTATTGAAGAATACAGCAAAGGCCAATCGATTTTTCTAAATCAGAGGTAAACACATTATAGAGAATAGGGCTGAGAACAGATCCCTGGGGAAGTCCACGCCAAATCACTCTATGTGGAGAAAAAGCTGGATCTAAACAACGTAGATAAATAAAACGTTCAGAGAGAAGATTAATAATAAAATTACACAGTTTAACCGGAACTTTTAACAGATGAAGTTTATTTTTAAGAATGGGAAGTTGGACACTGTCATAAGCAGCAGAAATATCAAGAAAGGCAGCCACAATCGATTCATTACGGGTGAACGCAAGTCTAATATCAGTAGTAAAGATGCTAAGACTATCCATAGTGCTTTTCCCTTTTCTAAAACCATATTGGGACTTAGCTAGGAGACCATTACTTTCAAGAAACCATTCAAGACGATTCTTAATAAAATGTTCAGCAATTTTAGCGAGGACAGAAGAAAGGGCAATAGGGCGGTATGAATTAGGGTCTTCCGAATCTTTCCCAGGTTTGAGAATGGGAATAGTATATTGGGATTTCCAACTATCAGCCACGATACCAGATTCAAAAATAACGTTAACCAAAGATAAATAATAAGCCTGCAAGCTATCAGCTTTAGTAAAAAACGAGTATGGAACACCATCTATACCTGGAACTGAATCTTTAACCGACTTTAAAATATTTTGCAATTCAACTAACGTAAATGGTAAGTCCAAGGCATCATTAGATGAGACACGGAAGGGAGTTCACTGAGAAGGGGACAGTATTGAGTGGCAAGTTTATCAATAAAAACTTCAGCCCAAGAATGAGAAGGGCTACAACAACGAGAAGGTGGACACCACGATTTTCTGTAACGATGGATTTTCATCCAAACAACAGATGCGGGAGATCTTGGACTCAAACTAGAGCAAAATGAATTCCAACTTTCACGCTTTTTGGAATGAAACAAAAGTTTTGCTCTAGCAGATAGTCTATTTAGTTCAGTAAAATTAGCTTGAGTCATACACCGACTAAAGTTTTTCTCAGCAAGCTTACGAGCTTTGACAGCTTCAGCACACTCCCTGTCGCACCACTGAGGGGATGGCAACTTATTAGATAGAGGTTTTTTCAAGGGAAACGATTGGTTAGCACAATCAGTTAGCAAACGAACTAAATGACCAGAAGATGAGGAAAGATTGGAAAAATTAAAGATAGGAGAATTTAAAGAAATTGATTTAGTAAGGTCATAAAATTTATTCCAGCCAGTTGAATCTTTATTACACAAAATGAATTTAAGAAGAGGATTATTAGCCGAAACAGGTTTGGAGTGACGAGGAGGGAATTTCAGGAGTATAGGAAAGTGATCGCTACCAGACGTAGATGGAAGCACACTCCAGGTTAAAAGAGCAGCCAGCTCCGGAGAACACAAAGACAAGTCAACGGCACTACGAAATTCATTCCTTCCTTCCTTCTCGTATCCTTCTCGTAGGAGAGCCATCATTAAGGACGCAAAGATTCAGAGAGTCTTCACTGTCCAACCCTGTTTTTAATCATAATTCCCTGATCTCTCATCTTCAGAATGGATCTGTCCATTAAATTCCTTCAATGGAATAGTCACTCCTTGAATAACAAATCTTCTGAACTGATTTACTTAATAAATAAGTACGATCTTAGTGTCCTGTCTGTTTCTGAGACGTGGATTAGGCCTGGTTCTTCTTTTAAAGTTCCTGGCTTCGTTGTCATCCGTGATGACAGATATGATGGCAATGGTGGTACTCTCCTCTATTTAAGAAATAAATTTTCATTTTCTTCTATCTACGTTCCTTGTTATGATGGTTTCCAGGCAATCGCTGTGCGTGTTAAGGGATTTTCCATCGTCTCTGTTTATATTCCTCATCCCTCCAAATTATTTTTGAGGCGGGTTATCTCAGTTTTGAGTTCACTCCCAAAGCCTCTTCTGGTCCTTGGGGACTCCAATTGCAATCACTCTATCTAGGGCTGTGGTAAAACTGATGGCTGTGGTTCATATTTGCTAGACTCCTTAGACTCTCTGGTTTGCCGTGACCTATTCCACACAGAGAAATCGGTAGTAGTACTGATTAGTACCCTGGGACTGCGCAGTGTACCTCACAGAAGAGCTGCTGCTGCTGCGAGCTCGGCCGAACTGAGGGCTTGCGAAACTAGGATTTCGCAGACCGAGCCGATCGAAGACTGCGGAGACAACTGAAGAAGAAGAAACGCAGCTCAGAGGATATCTTCCATAAAGATAAAAAGCCGAAGCTTGGTTCGGCTTTACCACCCACTCCGCCTGTAGGTCCAGTACCGAAGCCAAAGATCACCGTCAGAGGAGCGGATGAACCCAGAGGAGAAGAATCCAGACCACAGTGCACTAGGCGCGCACGTGGAGCCACCACCACCACCACCAGCTACGAGCACCAGGCTGCTGCAGAAGCAGCTACACATCGTCCAACCACCGAGCAGCCCGCCCACCAGCAGCGATCGAGCGAGCGCCCAAACGTCGCCGCCGGTAGTCTCGCCCATCCCATGGATCCTGTCGCAAGGTGGGTTAATACCGCTCATGCACACCCCTGATCGAGTGGCGAGATGTCGACCAGCAAGCGTGACAGGAGACTCTCATCTTCTGATGCTTCTGATGCATCTGGAGCATCAGACGCAGAAGCCGAACTCTCAACGGCGGAAGAGGAAGATGACAAACCAGCACCCCTAAGAAGTAGGAAAACGCCTCCCGCCAGTCGCTCTCCTCAGCACAAAGGCACCCTTTACTCACTCGAGTCAACTACGAGCGAGGAGACTACTTTTAGAAAGTACAATGTGCCTACACAACCACTTACTCAAACAACGCTTTCCTTCACACTGACGTCACCAGTTACACACACCATGACGTCAGCGATGACGTATACTAGCGCATTATATACGACGCAACCAACCACCACGCAAGACGAATGGCTGCCACCACCCATGCCGTCGACATCAGCAGCACTGCAGGAGGTACCTTCAATGTACCTCACTTCCCCACCAGGGTTGTATCCATCACCAGCTCAACCGTCACCAGTAATGGCTACAAGCAAGCCCGCGCATGAGCACTCTGCAGGTCTTGCCGACATGTCTATGTCGCTAACGCAGACGAGGAACAAATTGACCCACTCAAACTCGACCTCATACGCGGCATTCGAGTCAGGAACAGCACTAGATAGCGCCCCGACCATTATCTCGAACATACAAATACAACCACCTACAGTGACATCCATGACGTCACTTGAAACACCTCATGTTTGCCCACCAATTACGTACGCCCTAGCAGCTAGTGCCACGCCCCAGTGACGCCCCCAACAAGTGGCGCCACCAGGCCAGGTACGGTTAAACGGAGCGCCCTCTACATTCGCAGCTGTCACTACACCAAACAAAAGGCAAGCAACCTCTGGGGGGTCCTCCTACCCCCCGATCATTGTGGAAGTTATGCCAGATTGGCCCAGACACCTAGGTGTATTAAGAAACCGCCTAGGGCATGTAACGAATGCTTGACTTCTGGATAGAAGGATAAGATTCCGACCCAAGACAGCGGACGAATTCCGGGTTATCCAGAGATACCTGATCGAGGAACAGACCAATACACCCTCCCTTTCCTGGTTCTGTTACTTACTAGAAAATGAAAAACCAGTTAAGGCGGCTCTCTGGGGGCTCCCGCAGGGGACGGAGGGGGAAGTTATAGTAGAGGCTCTCAAGGCCTTCGTATTCCCCGCTATCTTTACACGAGCACTTCCCACCAGACCGAGGGCCACCGAGAATGTATACCACATCCAGCTGGAACCCATGGGGATGGACCAGCTGGAAAGGCTATTCAACCTAAATAAATTAAATATGCCCAGAGTGGTGGTAAAAGCGTAAAAAAGGCGCACCACGCTCCCACAATGCCACAGATGCCAGGCCTATGGGCACTCTTCGGCCAACTGCCACAAACCACAAAAATGTGTTAAATGTGCAGGAGGCCATTTTGGATCAGAGTGCCCAAACCCCTCCGATTCCCCCCTCCTATGCGCGAACTGTAAAGGCGACCACGCGGCCAATAGCAGAACGTGCCTTGTGTTCCGAAGAGAGGCCAGGAAGCGGAAAATACAACTGCTGGGTGACCGCCGCCCCGTCCCCACGGCCCAGCAGCAGCGCACTCAGAACATGAGACCAGCATCGCCAGTACTGCGCCCTGGAGCCAGATCAGCAGCCCCTTCACCACGAACCACCACCGTGCAAGCAACAGCACCACCCTTCCGAGCACCACCGGCATTCTGGGAATGGCCTACCTATATACCGCCAACAGCAGTGATGCTCACTACACTTTGCCCACCAGCGAACTTACCAGGAGACACGGTAAGAACAGGCAGGAAAAGACGAAGAGGAAGAATCGCAGGCCAGAACCGGGAAGGCCCACTCACGGCTTCTACTCCTCTCTCCCACCCTGAGCCGCCTACCCACCAATGGCGTACCTGATGCAAGCAGGACCCAGTGGGAGTGGAGAATTACCTCCAACCTCAAATGCCGAACCCTCGAGGAGAAACAGGAGAGGTAAAAGCAGAAGGAGAAGGAAAGATAACCCACCTCCCCCACCACCCCTGGCAAGTCGAGGCCAAACCGAAGCTGCAGCTAACCAGGTAACGGCTCCCATCACTACCACTGCACCAAGGCACTCGACCCCAATGCAGGAAGAGGCACCTAGGCGAGAAGAAGGGGAACAAGCGCGAACAGACGCCAGTTTAATTTACTTCGTCAAAACATCATTAACTAATCTTATATACTCAGAAGAAATACAAATGAAATACAAAACAATAGGACGAGGACGAAAATAGTTATTGTTTTCTACGAATTGTCATCGCTATTGTAAAAATACATTTTTTACAGGAATCTGTCTGTGAGATTTCTTTGGTTATATTGTAAATGGTTTTGTTAAAAACAACAAAGTTTTTGTTTTTTTCTCTTCTGTAGTATTTAACTCTTAATTTAGCATTCTTCCATACTTCGTTTGTAGGTATTTTTGTATTTTTTGTTTTTATTTCATATATTTCAATCTTTATTAAGTGTGTTGAAGTCAATGCATTGTCTCCATTAGTTGTTATATATGCAACTCCACCATTGGGTTGAGCGTGAGATACCGACGAGCTATGATTCTTTTTCATTTTGTTTTTTGTGAAATTAAATAAATCACCAATATTTTCTTCACCTTCTTTTTTTCTCTTGGGTGTTTCTTTTTCAATTATTAGATTATCTGAAGTGTCTTCTTCTGACAGTGGTTGATTGTAATGCACATTTCTTAGTAACTCCAACGCGGGGGGTCTCTACCTGCTGACCTAGCGTCTAGACACCCACGCGTATCACGCCACCCAAGACCGGACGTTGATTACTATAAACATAGCGATAAGGATCCCTTCATTTTAAATGTAAACTAGTATTAAGTCAGTCTGAATAAAATCTTCAAACTCGACACACCTAATTATAAGTTTTATTTTAATTTGTATTTTTAAAAAGTTAATTACGCGCTCCCTAAAGTTAACTGACGCAGCCGGTAGGATAACCGGTTGTTATCATCGCGAATTAGTGTACGCGTAAAATTCGAGTATCTCGTTCGTTAGTAAAAAGAAATTCGTTAACAAGGAGCTGGATATGGCGATCGGACTGTGAGTACCAAGTAAAATCCTTATACTTCCTTCCTGTCCATATCCTCGAAAATTGTAATTAGCTTAATCTGTGACGAAAATAGCACATATAGTTATTATAAGTAGGTTAAGTCACCTGAGTGAATGAAATTGCACTTATAGGTATATTTTTAGAAATTGTTTTGTATTAAATATTGGAACTCTATTAATAATTGAAATATATTAGTTAAGTATTGAAGGTTAATTAACTGCAGTATAAAATCTACTGATTATTTTAGGTATTTAGAATAAAATAAATTAGAATAAAATAAAATGGCGGAACCAAATGCCGCAGCCGCAGCTGCAGCCGCATTGGCTTCTCCTTTGTTAAGGGATATGCTCAAACTCATTCCTGAATTTAATGGGGACGCCGCAACACTTAACTATTACTTAAGAAAATGCGAATATGTTATTCGAAGGTTTCAAGGAACACCTCAGCGTAATGAATTTCTTATGCACTGTTTAACTAGTAAACTTACGGGTAAAGCCGCGGCCCTTGTGAGTGAAAGGGACGAGTTCGAAACTTATGAAAATTTCAAATTATTGTTAATCCAACATTTCGGAGATCCTCGAAGCGAGGAATGTGTAGCTATAGAGCTAGAAACCTTGAAATTAAAACACTCCGAATCATATTTAGAATTTTGCAGTCGAATTCAGGATGTCCGCGCAATTCTCTTTTCAAAAGTTAACCTAAACCCAGGGAACAATGAGGAAGTAAAACGAGCTAAACGCATTATACATGAAAATACATCTTTACAAGCTTTCCTATATAATCTACCTGAGCACATGGTGAGGTTAATCCGACTGAAAAACCCGGAATCATTAGAAGACGCGCTTAAATATGTAATGGAAGAGGTTAACTTCCAGGAGCAATATAATATGAGATCAAAAATGCTAGGTAATCATAACTCTACAACATCTAAACCTAATATTCAGACGCCTCAAATACCATTTAAGTTAGGTAATCAATTTTTACCGAAACCCAATTTTGCTACTCAACAACCTATTCGACCGCAATTCAATAATTTCGGTTACCGACCCCCATTCAATTTGGTTACCGCCCAAATTTTAATACACCTCAAGCGCAGCAGTTTACCCTACACCCGCAAGCGGCGCCGTTTGGTTTTCGACCACAAATGCAGGTAAGACAAAATGGATTCAGACCTCAACCAGGACAATTCGACTACAGACCTCCTCAGTTCGGCTACAGGCCACCCCAGTTTGACTCCAGACCTCGACAATTCGGATTTAGACCGCAGCCTGGTCAATGCATATCACGGACGAAAGTGAGTACATGCCTTATTATGACTACGAGTATAATTACGATTTTCCTGAATATCCAACCTATGACGAGCAACAGTTCTTAGATACAACGGACTACACTGAAGTGGCTTTTCAATATATGCAACCTGAAACTAATTCAAATAAAAATGAGAAAGAGGGTATTAATACTGAAAATTTTTGTTTAACGGTATCTCCAAAAATTCCCGAGGTGATCCAATTAAACTATGACGCAACCTTAAAACTACCATATATAAATGTACCCGAAATTAATAGCAAGTTCATGTTAGATTCCGGTAGCAGCAGATCCCTTATTAGTCCTGACAAGGCTGACCAGTATTATAGTATATATAAAGCCCAGAACCATTCACAGTTACAAGTACACATGCATCTAGCAACCATAATGAAGTCGTAAATATCCCGCTTTTTGCTTCTTTCAAAACTAATAATTTCCATAAATTTTATGTATATGACGTTGACAAAAAATATGACGGTGTGATAGGATGCGATCTAATGCTAAAACCAAAGGCCAAAATAGATCTCGGCGACAAAACACTAAAAACGAAGCATGCAAACATTCCAATTATCTATGAACCGGAATACACAGTCAACCTCGACGCACGTAGTGAGACTCGCGTGAAGCTACCAGTGAACATTAAAGAAGGTGACGCTATTTTAGAATACAAACAATTTAACGATAGCATTAGGATGCCCTCAGCTATAGTCAAATCTGAAAATTACTATGCCAGCACAGTTATACAAAATATATCAGATGATGATGTCTCCATGATAGTACATACTACTGACGATCGTGGCGAGACCACTAGACGTAACGACTCTGACACGATATCGATATCCGACTCTGAAAGAACTCAATCAACCAGTCTTATAACTATTTCAGATACTGACTCCGTGAATGATATATTACGAAACAAATCAAATTGGCTTGTACGTTCAGATATTAGTTCTAGTGCTACTGATCTCACTCATTTGAAATAGTATTCGGACATACCGAACTAAAATCAACTTTTGATATAGAGTTTGATAAATCTTATAGACAACAATTGATAAAGGATCATAAAAAACGAACACATGAATTATATAAACAGTTAGCAGAGAAAATGGGAAAAGGTAAAGAAAAGGTAAGAGAAAAACGTGGTAGTGAAATAGGACCAGAATTAGGAATATTAAAAACACTTTACGTAAAGGCAGTAAATAAGCGGCAATCTAAAGACAAACCAAAATACCAAAGAGCTATTGTTACAGGTGAAGTTACACGTAATATAGAGCCTATACGAACAAATAATAGGGACACTAAGGCTCCTATTAAAAACACGTAAAACGTCCTCCACAGATCATGTTTTGTGCTGATGATATGGATGTGGACGATCCAGGCCCTTCTAAACCAAGATCTCCAGAACCAGGGCCTTCAGCTGCAAGACATTAGTCAAAACCCAGGCATTCTTCCAGTAAAACAAGGACGAGCTTTCTTACAGTATAATAGTTGGTCACTCATTAAAACAATAGATTTAAAAGGAATATCATCTGACTTGGAATTTAATTCGCAACAATATTCTAAATTCTGTAGTAAGTTATCATCTTTGAAAAATATTTCCGCGTTACTAGATAAAATAAAAGACTTTAAAGCCCAGGCAGATTATATTCGAGATGAGGCAATTGAAAGGTTGCATCAGTTAGTACCGTATAAAAGGATTAAGCGAGGCCTTATTGACCCCTTGGGTTCGTTGATTAAAGTAATTACAGGAAATCTAGACCACGATGATGCTGTTCACTTTGAGCACCTGATTGCAGACATTGACACGCGTGAACAAGCTACTTCTAACAAAATCACTATCATATCTGAAATGTTGGATCATGTTGTAAATTCCAGTAAAATAATTAACGATAATACAAAAATTTTGAGTGATAGAGTAAACCGAATTGTGACGTTTATTAAAAACCGAAATGGCAACGATGACATTCTTTTGTTTCATATAATAAATATATTTAGCTTATTCATTAGCAATTTCCGAACTATTTCTGTAAAACTCAGCGACGTAGAAACATCTTTAGCGCTTAGCAAGGTATCCGTGTTGCACAAAGCTGTAATAGATCCTATAGAGTTGTCTACATTATTGAAAGAAATATCTAAATTTGGTAACTTGATGTATCCTGTGAATGATAAAAACTTAATTAACTTAGAAGAGACATTTACTGTAAAAACTTACCTTAAGGATAGCAACATCCGATTTATTATAGAAGTTCCTTTAGTTGAAAATGTTAGTTATATTTATTACAAATTGTACCCACTCCCTGTGCTCCGCCATTCCTCTAACGATACCTTTGCCATTATTCCCGAATGTCCCTACCTGCTACAAGATGATACAAGGTACCATCCGATCGCCCATAAATGCAAGGAGATAACAGCAAAGGAATACTTATGCACCGAAAATAACCTTGCCCTTCACTCCGGAGAAACTTGTGTGGAACAGATAATGCAGTATCGTAAGGACCTTTCAAAATGTGTCACGCAGCGAGTAGATCCGGAAGATTTAAAGATCCAGAAAATTGCGGATAATCGTTGGATTATATTCTCCAAATACACGAAAATACTTACTCAGAAATACAGCGAAGATGTAATACAAGAACAATTAAAAGGAACATATCTCCTCACAATATTGGAACCATGTGATGTACTTATAAAAACTATTCTGATCCAGGGAAATCGTTTCCATAATATAGGATCCACCTACAATAATGTACCACTGATAAATTTACCACCTCTACCTGAAAATATCATTGAAGAATTGGACCCAATTAAACTAAACGGAATCAACCTGGATGACGTTCAACATTTACCTTAACTATTTACTGAAAAGAAGTGTGAAAAGTGATACAAGTACTACTCGTGTGAAAAGTATTGGCATTGCCACAATAGTGCTCTACATATTCGCATCAGTGATTTTAATCTCAATAGCCTGGCTTAAATTAAAACCATATATCCAGGAAAAGTGTAACAAAAACCAGACAATTCCCAAAAACGATATCGAACTTAACATAAGTGAAAATCCCGTTGTTATGTTATAAGTTAGTGTAAGTTTCCGTTGTCCTTGCAAACCTTGACCAAGTAGGCCTGTGTATTGCGAGGCAACAAAAGAAGGTAATAAGATTGAATTTAGAATATTAAGTAAAATAAGAATGTATGTTACAGACTAGTATATATAGTATTCGCTGTCTCTGTGAACCCAGTCAGAGAAGACTTTTGTATCTCAGAGACAGCAAAGCGAAGTTTTCAGAAAACTCGTTTTCCGATAACTTCGATCTGAGGGGGAAGGCGTTATATTCTCACCATACTGATTGTAATGCACATTTCTTAGTAACTACAACGCGGGGGGTCTCTACCTGCTGACCTAGCGTCTAGACACCCACGCGTATCACGCCACCCAACACCGGACGTCGATTACTATAAACATAGCGATAAGGATCCCTTCATTTTAAATGTAAACTAGTATTAAGTCAGTCTGAATAAAATCTTCAAACTCGACACACCTAATTATAAGTTTAATTTTAATTTGTATTTTAAAAAAGTTAATTACGCGCTTCCGAAAGTTAACTAGGTAACACATGTATGTATTTACTTGGTGTAAAATATGAACACAATCGAGATTCAGGCATGTTTATATAAAATTCTAAATACATTTCTACAAAAGAACGAGTACGCAGCAAACAGATTACCAATACACACTGAAGCACCTACGTTCTTAGTTAGCAATTTGGATTTCGATACACAACCGGGATCTCACTGGGTAGCTATACATATAGACAAACAGGGCGTTGGACAATATTTTGATTCCTTCGGCCGACCTCCAACAGGTTTTCAGATAACTTATTAAAATAGAAATTGTAGGATATGAGATTTTAATAGCAAGAGAATACAAAATGATTGGACCTCTGTATGTGGCGAATACTGTTTGGTATTTGTACTATAAATTTCATAGCAAGAGTATGCTAGATTTTACAAAAATGTTTAGCGAAAATGAAACCATTGTAAACGATATATTGTTATACAGCATGTTTAGGATTACATTTTAAGAAATAGAGCTGTTAAAATCGTAATAGCAGTTCTTATTTTTATTCACCTACCTCACACTATCAGGGCGATTAGGCAGGGTAATTAAGAACAATAGAGCTGCGGTGGAGTAGTAGGGATTCCAGAGTTCTGGCTCAGCTCCCCCGGAATCCCTACTACTACTAGTCCTGAGTTCTGGCCCAGACCCTAAATGTCCGCGAAATCTAAAAAAAAAAAAAAAAAAAAGGTTTTGTGGCACGCCCGATCGATTGACGCTATCAGATTTGTGATATCTCTTGCGGATCAGGAGATAGCTTTTTGGTTTAAAGGGCTCCAGTACCCCGTCATAAAAGCGTGCTGATCCCTCTATTGTATTCAATGCTCGCAGCCCTTTGTAGCCTCTATTGTAATACGCGCTCGGTGTTCTATTGTGCTACGCGCTCGGTGCGTTCCATTGTTATACTACGTACCAAAATATTTTCTTTAAACTAACCTTGGTCCATGGTTTTGGTATTTTTGTAGGTATAGATATTACTTTTTTATCATAATCTAACCTAACCTAAACACTGGTACACAGTTCCCTGCGTGGCATTTTCCAAAATAAAACAACCTTTCTTGTCGTCACATATTTTATTTAAAATAGCATTTAAACAATTCGCACACTAATACATCATTCGAAAGAGTACTACTTTTCGCAAATAAATTGACTAAATCTAGCATACTATTGCCATGGAATTTACAGAACAAATACACTAAACTATAATGGCCACATACGGGAGTCCAATCGTTTTGTATCCTCTTCGTATTGAAATCCCATACTCTGCAATTTCTATCCAGAAAAGTCCTGTGGTACCCCGTGGGTGCTCGACCAAAGGAGTCAAAATATTGACCTACGTTGTTTTTGTCTATGTGAATAGCTACCCAATGGGAGCCTGCCTTAGTATCGGGATCTGTATTGCTCACTAAGAACGAAGGCGCTCCGATATGTATCGGTAATCTGTTCGCTGCATACACGCTGTTTTCTAAGGTCGGGTGAATTTGTCGTAAATATTTCTTAATCTCAAGCGTATTCATACTTGTGATTACTTGCGAAGATAACTTGCTAATGACTAATTTTTAAAACATGACCTTTATATTTAAGAAAATAAACAAAGATGTCAGGTATTATAACAATTTATTTTTATTCGAATACATTATACATCACTTATAACTAGATTACAAACTAAATACAATTTCATCTTAACTACTGTAGTCGACGATTACATTGCGATTCTTATCTATTTCAATTACATTATCGAACTTAAACTAATTGAACTCATATCGTAGTTTTCAAAATTAAAGTAATTTCTAGTTACACTACTATTTTACAACGCTATTTTTAAAAATATAATCTTATTACTTTATCAAACAGTTCTCGACAGATAGGACATTTATTTTTTAAAGATAACATACATTTTCCACAGCTTACAGTGTGACCGCAAGGTATAAAACATATACACACTTCTTCAAATAAACAAATCTTACAAGTCATGTCTCTGTTGTTACTTTTATTGATATCAAGACTATCAAATTGTTTTATAACATCAGCATCTTTATGGCTAATTGTTTTAATGTCTCTATTAATAACACTTCTTATGTATTTCTCACCTTTTACGAGAAAAACATATGCACAATCTTGAAAAAACCGGGTATGTTCCTCCCATGGTATATCTTGAAACATCCAGTCCTTTATACCACCTCCGCAAAAGTAACACCGCACACGATCACTTTGTCCAGTGTAAAAAAAACCAGCTTCAGCCATATCTTTAGGTTTCTGACCTAAGCCTTTCGGCCAAGAGTCAAAACTACGCAAACGCGTTGATTCAAGAGAATAATGACGATAAACAGGTTGCTTGAGCTCCATATTAAAATATTAAGTATTAAATATCAGATGTTAAAAACATGTGGACTTATCGAGTGCTTTCGGATTAATGACAAGAACCAAATCTAAAAACGTATTACGATCGCTTGTCTTCGAAAACAAGTTTCAACTTGATCTACCCAACCACGATATCAAACAATGGTCATCTAAAAATGTACTATTGATTTACCTCTCATATAAGCCGTTATTGCATCCCTTTGTAGCAATAATGCATTGTTAAGGTAATGGTTAACTCCAGGTATCGGGAGTTACAAGTCAAAACGCGTTCAGTTCTTTGTCTTATGTATGGTCCTATTATGCTTTGTTATCGGTTCATCTGTTTGCATCCGTTGGTTGTAAAAAGTATTGGTAAAGTAATGGTGGTTCACTCCAGGTAGCGGGAATCACAAGTCATAACATGTTCAGTTCTTTGTCTTAATTGTGGACAAAGAGTTGGCTATTCTCTATATAAGCTCGAATTTGAAAAATAAACAAAGATGTCAGGTATTATAACAATTTATTTTTATTCGAATACATTATACATCACTTATAACAAGATTACAAACTAAATACAATTTCATCTTAACTACTGTAGTCGACGATTACATTGCGATTCTTATCTATTTCAATTACATTATCGAACTCGGCATAAACAATACAGTTGATGGTTTGAGACAGAGCAGATTCAAAACGAACTTCCAATCTTACGCTACCATTTCTTATCAGATTCCAGTGACTTGATGAGTTTGCTGATAAATCAGGAGTTAAGTCAAAAGCTAGTAGGCAATAGCCTTTAGCATACTCTTCCCTAGATATTCCATTGCCTTCGTTAAGAAAATGTATGCCCGTTCCTGAGAATAATGTATGATAGGCTGCAGTGTAAATATTATTCGTGAATGATGGTTGTAATGCTTTAGAAGGTATTTGCTGACCATCGATATATAATCGATATATCCCATTGAACGCTACGTTATTAACAAACCCAACTATACATCTCTTAGGTACCTGTCCCAGGAAAATGTTATCGAGGGTTTTTCCCTGAACCCCTGATGGTATCGTTAGAACTTTAACTTCGGCTCGTGTAATAGGATATTTAGCTGTAGTAGAGGCTAAAACTTTCTGATGTGCGAGTAACACACTCGGATTGATTCGAGCTCTACGGACAATTAGAGTTGCGTCTGTAACGCATACTTTTAATTTTAAATCATTCGAAGAAGCCATCAAGTTGAATGTCTCTCTGGATCGAACTAATTTTACAGACATATCAACACCGTTAATCAAAAATTTTTCTTGATTGAATAAATCACCGTACAAATGTCCGATCATTTCTATTTCTATACTTTCACTTGTAAATTCTTGTCGCTTTGTGAACCCTTTATTACTATCATCAGTTGAATCCATTTTTCCAGATGTATCTTCATACCAAAGACCACAACTCAGATGAGAGTCTTTGGCTGTAGGAGCATAATTCAATAGAGTTTCTATGTATGCACGATATGCGTATGTATTATTCGGGGGTGATACGAGTTTTTGATTCAAATAAACATCAAGCTGATTAAAAAGTGAATGTAACCAGTTATTAATTGGAGCCACTACTGCTGATGCAGCCAGTTTAGTGGAGTCCTGGTTCACTATTTTTGCTTTTATATGTATAAGCGTATGAGATAGATCAATGTAGTCATCGCCTGCTCCTGGTACTTGAAATTCTATGGGTCCATCATCAGCAAGTGATGAAATTGGTTTGTAATGTATCCAAATTCCATTTTCTATACTAGTTTGTGTAGACGGTAAAGCAAATAAATCTAATTCAGACTTTATGCACTCGCAGGAATGACTATGTAAAAAAGACATTTTAAAATATTTTAAGAAAATATGTCTTTACTATTTTTCTTGTTTAGTTTTATTTTCTTTGCAGCTTTCAGCTTAACGGATGATGTTGGAATGAATGAAGACTGACGTTTTCTCCTTGTTATATATCCCGATCCGGACATGTTCATGCGTTCAATTTTACCATCCGCTTTTCTTTTCAAGTTTGAACTTGCCTCTTTAAGTCGGGATTTAATTGATTCTTCCATTGGACGTGAACTAACCATGTCAAATAAGAGACCTACACCAGCATTTAAAGCCTCCTTTCCAATTACTCGAGCTCCACTAGAAAGCAATGGCAGCACTGATCTAAACAAACCACCCAAAAAGCTACCGATCCCATGACCTCGCTGATATGGGGCCCCTTTGTAAATAACTCCTATACCTGATCCAGCTTGATGTATATAATAATGTTCGTAAGGACATTTACTTTTCTCGTGTTGCGAATACATTTTATAATTTTCTAAAATGAAGTTTAATACACACTGTTCCAAACTGGAATGGTATTTTTTGTCCGGTATTCGTTCTTATATCTATTTCAATAGTGTCAAATTCCCTCCTCATCACAGGTAAATAGTGAGGTTGTGAAAATACATGCATTTTATTAGCCCCATAAATATAATTTGCCGGATCTAACGGTATTATTCTCAACAAAGGAGTCATAACGTCTCCTACTATTTGTGGTTCAATAATATCACAATAAACAAATAATTGTGATGGCAATCCTAAATGTAAATTGGCTGGGCATTTTCCGAAACCTTTTTCAACAAGATTTCTATTTGGTTCGAACCCAAGCTGAAGGGATAACTGAGGTGATAACGTTATTGATTTTATGTTTTTATCTATTACAGTAACATTCACAAACTTTGTTAATTCATCATAACGAAACCTTACATTTTCCTTTATGTGGTTTAATGCTGTTAGGACGTGGTTAATATTGTCATAGTTTGTAGCGGGGATATGAGTTTTATAGTATACAGTAGAAGGCTTTGTTTCATTAGGCATTTGCATGAGTTTAGTAATGTAAACTATATTTCCATGTTCTTGAACAGTAAACATTGTACACGGATATTGGAACTCCACAACACCAACACTCCACACTCCTTCAAGTATAATAGACTTTGATAATTTTGTTGAAAATTTTGATGTTTTGTTGTCTGGAAAGTATTCCATTGAACTATTACTAAGTAATGTCAAATAAAAACTTTCTTTCATCATACTTGTTGTAAGTTAGAAGTTAAAATCCAAGTATTAAATTTATCTGGATAACCTTTCCACTTGACTAGCACTTCCTTTCTGTTACCCGACATACGAGAACTAATGATTTTATCTATTTTATAAATTGAGGTGGGGTCATATGACACTTTCTGTAATTCCCTTTCATAAAAAGTTCCAACTATAGCTTCTTCCTTTAAATCTTTAAGTGTATAGACAACAAATGGAGAGCGATCTATAACCGAAGTGATTATAAATATTTCATCACTCCAATTAGACTCGTAACCTTTTTGAAAAATGTGTTTATATTTGGTTATTCTTACATAGTCTCCAGTGTGTAATATCGGTAAAGAAGTTCTTGTGATATTTAGATAATTTTTAGAACTATACAAGTTGTTCCATACAGTCATTATATTATTTGAATTTACATCACAAGGGCGCATCTTAATACTAGAATGGTAGCTATGATTATATGCATATATTAAATCTTGTAAAATGTCAGTGTACTTATACGTATTTTTGTGGGTGAAATAACGCCACATCTTCATTTTAAATGTCCTTTGAAATCTTTCAACAATGCTGGCTTTTATATCAGGGTTATTTGTAATATAGTAATTAACCTTCTTAGTTTTGAAGTATTTCTGAACATCCTTTGAAACAAATTCAGTTCCTTTATCAGATTGAATATGAGTTGGCGTTGTATCAGCCTCATGAAATATGCTTTCAAAACATGTTTTAATAGTGTTCGAATTTTTACTTTTCATTGGTCGAGCATACGCATATTTAGTAAAGACATCAATAACACAAAGAATGTAATTAAAACCATCATTATGTTTTGAATAAGTTCTCATATCACTTAAGTCAGCCTGCCATAGTTCATTAAGATTAGATAATACATATTTGTTTCGTGCAAACTTCTTGTGGACTGGTTTATGTAGTGTGTATGTTTCTTGTGTCTGAAGCCATTTTTTTACATCTTGTCTATATTCATTTTACCTTTCATTGCTTTAACTAATTTGTTAATACTAGCATATCCAGCAGGGTGTGATGGATTATAATAGATATTGTTTATTTCTAATAAGGAGTCCATTTCTCCCAATCTATATGCTGCCTGATTCTCCTAACGTGTTTATACCTGTTCTGGGAAGTGGGTGTTGCAAATACTTCCTTCGGTGTGTGTTGTCCAAGATCTTCCAGTTGAAGTTGTTTTATAAAATCGACTCTTCTTGAATTTCCAATGTAAGCCAACAGTATTTGAATTTCTTTTAATGCGGTGGCAAATTCTCGCCACCCTATTGGATCAGTTTTCTTTAGCGGTCTTATAGAATCATTGACTAGGTCTAAAATATTACTTCCGGGGACTTTTTTGCTGTCAATGGTAACTGTACCCAGCTCATCCCAATTAATTTTGTTTGTATTCGAAGCCACTAAGTTTAATAATCCCTCACCTTTCTTTATATATGATTTTGGTATCAGACTGAGTATATGTTTAAAGTTGTAAGGAGTACATTTCAACTGTCCCACGTCTTCGTTTGGTTTCTGTATAGCAACTGCATCTTTAGTGTCAATGGCTCTGGTTTTATTGTCCATTTCAACGTCTTCTGATACATTAGTATGAGAAACTAAAGGTAGTTCTAGAGGTTGACGTCCTTCTTCGGTAAAATGTAAGTATCTTTGCAAAGTTTGTAAGTATAACATACACTTCTTTCTATCTTCCATATCACTTTTCAAAATATTCTGCATTTCAGTGTCTAATCGCGTTAACGGGTTATCAGCAGAATTATGTTGTTTTATTTTTTCAATTACACTTGGATCAATGAGTAACATTTTTTTAGCGTGTTCCATTTTTCAAACAAGTGATCCAATTAATGAACTCAGAATTGAACCCAAAATTATTGGTAAAAAAGACCCCCCTTTTTGAACTATTATGTGTTTACGAACTTTGTTTGTACTTTTACGCACTAGTTTTCGGAGTAGTTCTTTATGTTTTTTTAATTTTTTCTTTGCTTTTCCTTCAAGAGGCACCTTACCTTTTAAAACGTTATGAATTATTTCACAAATGCAATTAATTTCTTCCTCATCACATGATTTTAAAAGTGCTTTTTGATATTTTGGTTTAAGTGTATGCAGAGCGCTAAGTAAATCTTTATGAGTCCTTAAGCTTCGATGCATTATTTATGAATGATAGGAATCTGCTGGTTTTTTGCATATTTAAATGATTTTGTTGGAACATAAACAGTGCAATATCCATCTGAAGGAAATATTTTGGTTTTAAAACGACATATAGCACTAGTGTCTTGTTTTAAATCAATCATCAAATATCCATGGGCTTCTGTGTGGCATCTTTGTATGAATCTTCCATAAACTTTGTATTTTCTGGTGATACTTGTCGTGCTAGGTATCGGATTTGAGTTTTATCTCGAGGATTTTTGAAATAGATAATATAATTAGAGTTTAGAGATATGTCTCTTTGTCCTTTACCTTGATGAAACAAGTTTTGTGTTAAATAAAAAACACTCAAGTTTCTATGATGACTACCTTTGGTAAATATATCAACAATGCGTCCATCTGATTCCCTCATGAGGTCATCAATAACCAATAGTTGAGCTTCCTTTCTATCAAACATACTAATGTCTGGCACACCTTGACAATAATTTACATTTTTAAGATTGTACAAAAGCTGCGCTTCATCAAAACACCAAGTAATTTGAACAAATTCAGCACTACAAATTTCTTTTCTACACTTCACAAAGTTTGTTACAAAATTGGATTTCCCACACCCGCTTGGACCAGCTACTATGGCAGTGAACGGATGAACAAAGTGATACATTCTAACACGTGTAAGCTCTAAAGGGTTTGGAAAGGGAATAAAACGTTATTTTATGTTGCAATCATTATATTTCATAAATGAATATAGTTAAAAAAATAGAAAAAATACATGGAAACTAATAATCTTACATTATTTACTAGTTACATCTAAACAATGGATAAGTACTAAAAATAAATTTATTTACACTCTTTATTCACATACTAAGAAAAAAGTAACATTATTTACAACTTACAATACTAAAATACATCTTATTTATTATATTATGATTATCTTAAATCTACAATTTATGTTATTATTTACAACTTACATTTAACTATACTATTTAAATATCCACTTCGAATACTTTTCTCAATTTGTAATGACCCCATGCCAATGTGTCAACATTGTTAGATAAAATTAACCTTTTTGTATCATTGTAAGATAAACATATTTTGTTTATTTTCTGTGTAAATATTGTGTGTTTGATTGATTTAAATCTGTACATCGCATCATATTGAACATTTCTGTTGAATAGACATGATTTATAATTTTCCAATGTCATCCGTTTCGTTACACATTTGTTAACACCTTTTGCTTTTGCAGTCAATTTATTTTCTGTTTGAATTGCATACATTTTTGATCTTAACCCTACAAATTCTTTGATAATTTTTCCATTATTTTCATCTTTGAAGAAACCTAATTTTTTTTTGTTTATTTGAGGAAAGCCGAAAATATTATTCGAAGGATAATCAGAGGTATCAAATCGCGAATTCAGGTCTGGTTTTATGTTTTCATAAAAATCGTTTGTGAAAATTTGATATATTAAACTATCGGTATCAGTGTATAATAATTTACATTTTTTCTCAAACTTAGTGAGCATATACTCGTAATGAAATTCATACATGAATGTTTTTGATATGTCTAAGATAGAAAAACCCAAGTAAATGGGTTTATCGTAGCACACTTTTGTTTTTTGCAATTGCACCGCTACTAAGTTATCCGAAAAAACAGAGAGGCTGCTAAATTCAGGTTTTGCAATCCAATCTTGCACACCTAAATTTTTACCGTGATTTTCCCAGTGCGTTAACAATTTTACATTAACTCTTTTTTCTACATTTTCCATCGTTTTTCCAAAAACCGAATTATTCATCAATTTAAAAAAATCTTTCTCAAAATCTGAAACAGCTTTTGTTCTTAATTCGGTGTTTAAATCAATGTATTTTTTTAGCCAAGGACTTTGTCGAAATTTTAATATTCTATGAATTTTTGTTAATTTTAAACCCATTTTCAAGTATTGCTTAAGGTTTTGGTAATGAATTTTATATTTTTCTTTATTATTCAAGTTTGGTACAAGTTTTTGTTCTTTTGACTCCCCCACGCATATATTTTCTGGGCATAATGGTAAGTCCGAATGCAAATCATGAAGTTCCTCAGGATACTCCAAATCAACTTCTAAAATAAATCCGTATTCAGATGTATCATCAACTTCAAAATTTGTAGCCGAGCTCACCCACTCAAAACCCCCCTCGGGAAGAAACTGCGACATAGCCCAGCCATAAAGGTTGTTTGCATCAAAATAAGCTAAGTATGATTCTGGTACATTTTCATTATAATCATCCAAAAATTTATTATTAGCTTTTGCATAACGATTACTACATTGAGATACACCGCCTCTGATGCCTGCCTTGACAAAAGAAATTTGATCAATATCGGTCATTAGTTCTAATTTTACTTTTGTTTGTTTTAGCATAGCATCCCAACTAAGCCCTAGTGCTGTATAATAGTGTGCCGGATCTAAGCCATAGGTACTGTGACAAAGGTCTCGAAAATTTTCAAAAACATCAGTTAACAACAATACATCTGTTTTTAGATATAAGTTGGAATAATCTAACATGTTTCTACAAACAAAGTGTTGCCAAACATCTTGTGCGCGGTTATAATCATCACCTGAAATGTTTGTATCAGTAAGCGAACTGTAAAATTGATCTTGATTTGGTAAATGGGGTAATTTCAGAGAGTCATGTGATGTCATAAACTCATATGGGTAAACACCCTTCTGTCTGACTCGATCGAAATCATCTTTCTCAGGGAAGTTCTTTTTAGTTTCATGAAATTCATTATTTTTTAGATTTTTTGCTAGCTGGTCTAGACTGCAGGGTAAAAATCTAAAAGAGTCTACAAATCGTAAACTGACTTTTTGGTTATTTATTTTTAGATGCTTTGAGAACGAAATATACTTCTCTTTGTTCTGGGGGATTAAATCAACTTCACCTTCTACTAAATGTAGTGCATGAACAATAAAATGTGAATCATAATTACTAAGATTATGCAGAAAAACAGGGATATAACGAGGGACACAGAACTTTTTCTCACATACTTCATGTGCAACACCTCTAAAATCACCGGTTTGCCAATCAAAGTCAAGAACTTTTTCACCATGTAAGTCAGTTTCACAAATGTGACAGGTTTTTGAGGTATCTACTTTATCGGTGTCTATAGTTGATAGCGGTTTTGGAGTTTTTTGAAAGTGATTTTTAATACAAATTATTTTTAAATCGCCATGCAAGCGTTTCATAAATTCTTGTGCACAGTTTGGACCACTGTATGATTCATACTTAGACAAACTGTCATCGTATGCGCATTTGATGTAGTATCCGAAACTGTAAGGTTCGTGTTTCTGAACGTTACTGGTATATGATTTTGATCGGTCGTTAGCGTATGTCTGTATGGGTTTTAAAAACGCTTCAAAATCAGCATATATAACGAATGGAATCTTCATTTTCTTTTGAAATTTATTAAACTTAATATCGTCATTTGATACAGGTTGTCCAAACCAATTTTTTGATGTTTTCTCACTGTTAGGTAGGTTGGTAGTGATGTGAGAACAGTCGTGTTGTTGATGGTTGGTCAATCTGTCTCGGGTGGTAAAACGTACTAGACACCCATCACATATGTGAACAGCACCATTTGTATTAGATATCTGTTTACTTACTAATCGAGATAAATTCTTTATATAACAATAGTGACCGTTGAACTCTTTTTGTATGTATAACAAATTGATATGTGTACTTTTACGACATTTTGTGAAATAAAGTGGACCTACAACGCTATGTATTTTTGTTATGCTATCAAATTCTAATCCAAAAACATTAATGCTTAAATTATTTTGATTCTCTATTTTAGATATATCTCTCAATTTAACTGGAAAGGACACCCCCTCAAATTTTAATTTATTTGAATGGATACTGTAAGATGATGTCCGTTCTGAGTTTTTGTTGACCGGATACAAGGCGGAGAGTAATGCCCATTTAAAACATGAGTTATCAGAATTTTTTACGTTTACAACTGCTTTTTTATCTTTTATATCTTTAGGTAGCTCAATGAATGAAGTGCCGCGTAGAGGACTAAATTTATTTATGTTGAGTTCAATATTATCAATTTTAACCAAACTCCATCCGCTATCCTTTTTCTCAAATGTACTTATTTTATGAGCTAATAAGTTGCACAAAGTTGTCATAAAAATATTTAAATCATCTGCTTTCGATAATATAAAATTACTCGTTTGAAAATCAAAAGAATTAGATAATTGTTTTGTTTGCTGAATAAAATCTGCGTGTAAAACAAAGTTTACTTTAAGGGACGTGTGTTGATTAATTGCTTCTTGAATTAAAAAATTTAAATCGTCTTTGATTGAATCTAAAAATAATTCTGGTGTTTCAAAAATTAACTTAGTAACCTGTTTACTTTTCACTTTATAAGACATAATGCGTTGGTTGAAAGCAGATTCTATTACTGTTACATTTTTTAAAGAACTGTGAGACTTTAACACATTATTTTTATGAGTATTGCTCTTAACATGGTTTGTGAAGTATCTTTTGCTGACTAATATATTACATGTATTACATTGTACCTTATCATATGAAGTTGAGGTTTCTTCATTACATGGTCTCTTTGCGAGGTTGTTGTCGTTGTTTTCATCACCAGCACTTCGTTTCATTGTGATTCCTCCTCGTCCTGTTTGAACTTGATGCTGTGAAGAAGATGATGATCGTTGGCTGTAACAAAAACAAAATAAAGTTATTGAAACAGATCAAATGTTAGACATTAAATTTTTATTTAACTAGCTAACAACTTAAAATTTCTGTTATTATTCAAGAGTGATCTTTGAAAAATACATTCTGACTATGATAATAAAGATTTTAATTCAACCAGTTATCAAAGTAGTTAAAATAATAGGGTAAAATATAATTATGTTTATTACTTACATTTCACTGTTTTCAACCGCAACACAAATTTCATAGAGTTCGTTGTCATAATTGACATCAAATTTTTCAAATTCTTCCACTTTTTTACATAGTTCTACCATATCAATCACTTCACAAATGTCATCGAGTCCACATTTGACAATATTTTCACTATGTTCGAACTCTTCGTGAATTACTTCAAGCCCAGAGTTTGCAAAAAAGGCACTGACACAATCACGTTCCATTTTGAAAGAGAGTCATCATTCAGACAGCTAGAGGGATATATCATAAATGAGGAATATTCTAACTTTTAGAGAGTACTTATACACATTAAGTCAGGTAAAAACCTATTGTCTTCTTGCGAAAAAAAAAATTATCTACTGAACTATTCACAAAATGTGTACATTCTTAGAACTAAAATTAACTGAGTGAGTGAGTAACCCATCGTTATTAATTATCACTATGGTTAAAAGACATTTTTTGCAAGTATCTGTCATTGAAATTTCTTAGTAATATTGTAAATTATTTGTTTCATACTTAAAAAATTTTGATTTGTTTCGTTTAAATAATATTTGACTCGTGTTTGTGCATGTTTCCAATGTTGCGAGCTCGGTATTTTTGCGATCTTTTTCAAATCATAGACTTCAATCTTTAGTAAGTGTGTGGAAGCCGATGTGTAATCAGCATTTGTTGTCATGTATGCTACACTCCCGTTAGCCTGAGTCCTGGACACTGATGAGCACTGAGACTGCTTTTTAGTTTTGTTTTTAGTGCAATTAAATAACTCATCAATATTTTGTTCATCCTCTCGTTTTCTTTTTGGAGTTTGGTTATTAATGATTAAGTTATCAGTAGTATCTTCATCTGATAATGTAGGTTGATAATAATATTGTTTGAATGTATTTTCTTCAAAATTCATGTTCTGAAAAAAACAGATTATAATATGAGTTTTTGACATATTTGTAAAGACGTACACGTCTTTTAAATCTAGAGTAAGCAAGTTCCTTCTTAGCAAACCTCATCAATCTAAGATCATGTTATTGCTTAACATCAGGGTGGATATGGTTAAATGCAAGCACATCTTCAGGATAACGATAATAAAATATAGTAAAGTAGATAGTCAGAAACAATAAACAAAAGAAGATTTACAAAAAGTTCAAACAATAATTAGTGGTATACCTATTTCTTACCTCCATTCTGTAGAATTCTGATTAACAACACAACACTAGCACTTTATAATAATACAAAGAGCCTACAGTCCCTGTAAGAATGTTTCCACAAACTGAGAGAGCTCTATCTCAAATTCGAGCTTATATAGAGAATAGCCAACTCTTTGTCCACAAATAAGACAAAGAACTGAACATGTTATGACTTGTGATTCCCGCTACCTGGAGTGAGCCACCATTACTTTACCAATACTTTTTACAACCAACGGATGCAAACAGATGAACCGATAACAAAGCATAATAGGACCATACATAAGACAAAGAACTGAACGCGTTTTGACTTGTAACTCCCGATACCTGGAGTTAACCATTACCTTAACAATGCATTATTGCTACAAAGGGATGCAATAACGGCTTATATTAGAGGTAAATCAATAGTACATTTTTAGATGACCATTGTTTGATATCGTGGTTGGGTAGATCAAGTTGAAACTTGTTTTCGAAGACAAGCGATCGTAATACGTTTTTAGATTTGGTTCTTGTCATTAATCCGAAAGCACTCGATAAGTCCACATGTTTTTAACATCTGATATTTAATACTTAATATTTTAATATGGAGCTCAAGCAACCTGTTTATCGTCATTATTCTCTTGAATCAACGCGTTTGCGTAGTTTTGACTCTTGGCCGAAAGGCTTAGGTCAGAAACCTAAAGATATATAGCTGAAGCTGGTTTTTTTACACTGGACAAAGTGATCGTGTGCGGTGCTACTTTTGCGGAGGTGGTATAAAGGACTGGATGTTTCAAGATATACCATGGGAGGAACATACCCGGTTTTTTCAAGATTGTACATATGTTTTTCTCGTAAAAGGTGAGAAATACATAAGAAGTGTTATTAATAGAGACATTAAAACAATTAGCCATAAAGATGCTGATGTTATAAAACAATTTGATAGTCTTGATATCAATAAAAGTAACAACAGAGACATGACTTGTAAGATTTGTTTATTTGAAGAAGTGTGTTTATGTTTTATACCTTGCGGTCACACTGTAAGCTGTGGAAAATGTATGTTATCTTTAAAAAATAAATGTCCTATCTGTCGAGAACTGTTTGATAAAGTAATAAGATTATATTTTTAAAAATAGCGTTGTAAAATAGTAGTGTAACTAGAAATTACTTTAATTTTGAAAACTACGATATGAGTTCAATTAGTTTAAGTTCGATAATGTAATTGAAATACAGTAGTTAAGATGAAATTGTATTTAGTTTGTAATCTAGTTATAAGTGATGTATAATGTATTCGAATAAAAATAAATTGTTATAATACCTGACATCTTTGTTTATTTTCTTAAATATAAAGGCCATGTTTTAAAAATTAGTCATTAGCAAGTTATCTTCGCAAGTAATCACAAGTACGAATACGCTTGAGATTAAGAAATATTTACGACAAATTCACCCGACCTTAGAAAACAGCGTGCATGCAGCGAACAGATTACCGATACATATCGGAGCGCCTTCGTTCTTAGTGAGCAATACAGATCCCGATACTAAGGCAGGCTCCTATTGGGTAGCTATTCACATAGACAAAAACAACGTAGCCTGGACAGGTGGGGGGGTGAGCACAAACGATTACCCCCGCTATCCAGCGGGCCCCACCAGCGGGGCGTTCCGGGAACCCATCACCGCGATGATGGGAGCCCTGGTGGGCCTGCTCGCTGCCATCGCCGCCGGAGAAGACCTCCGCGAAGCGGCGATGCGTGGACTGGCCATTATCCAAAGGTTCCAGTATGAATAGTGGCCAGACCAGGATAATGTATTGGAATAGCGGGGGTAACCTCGAAGGGCATAAACATTCCATACGTCTCCTCGCTCAGGAACAAAATGTACAAATCATACTCCTGGGCGAGACCAAATTAAAGCCAAACCGGAATTTCCAAATGTCCAACTTCGCCGTGTACCGCCGGGACGAGACAACCCCAACGGGACGGGCCTACAGGGGAACGGCAGTCCTCGTGAGGAGGGACGTGGTGCACGAGGAGTTGGATCGCCTGGATTTTATCGACACCAGGACGGTGGGGGTCAGAACCAAGATAGCAGGGCGCGAGACAAATGTCTTCGCGGGCTATAGACCCCCGAGCGCGAACAGGAGTCGATTCAATCCGGGCGACCTAAGACGGATCTTTTCAGGACAAACCCCCACGCTGCTAGCTGCGGACCTGAACGCGAAACATACAGCGTGGGGATCTACCCACATCAGGCGGGTAGGAAGGGAACTGCTGGAGGAAACCGAAAATCGCGGCCTCACGGTACTTGGTCCCGACGCACCGTCTCATATACCAGAAAACCCAAGCCATCGCGCGGACGTACTGGACGTCTGCGTGTATAAGGGCATTGCTGCGCCCATCGCGGTCGAGGTACTTTACGACCTCGACGGCCAGCATAGGCCACTGCTTATCACCATAGGTGCAGAGACGTCCAGTAGGTTGCCGCGTCCCGCGTGTACTAAGACGGATTGGGACAGGTACCAATGCGAGCTACAGTCGCTGTCGGTAGGCAGACTGTCCACCCCAGAGGAGGTGGAGTCCTGCGCGAGATCGCTAACCGACGCGATAGTAGCCGCCCAACAAGCCGCGACAAAGCAGGTACCGTTTTCAGGAAGACGAGAAGAGTTCCCGCCTGAACTACGCCGGCTTCGTTCGCATAAAAGAGACCTTCAGAAGCTCTGGTCCCGGACGAGGTGTCCCAGGACCAAGAGAGAGCTCAATGCCACCAACCAGAAGCTGGCGGAAAAGGTAAAGACCTGGAGGGGGTCCAACTGGGACGAGTACATCGACCAGTGCGACGAAAACCAGGTAAACCTCTACCAGCTGAACCGTCGACTGACCAGGGCCAAAGAGACCGTGTGCCCCCTGCTCGACGCCACGGGGCAGCGACGCTACCCAGCTGGTGAGAGGGCTGAAGTAATCGCCGACCACCTCCAAGGCCAGTTTATGCCACACCCTGTCCCACCTGAGGCCTCTCAGGAAACCAGGAGCCACCACACGAGAATCGAGGAGGAAGTGAAGGAGTACCTTCAGGCTTCGCCTCTTCCGTTGAGTGGTGCGGATTTTGTTGCACCAACGGAAGTAGCCCGAGTTGTGCGGAGCCTGAGGCCGAGGAAGGCACCGGGTTACGACGACATCCGAGTCACAGCCCTCAAGCAGTTGCCTGCCAGAGGGCTGGTGTGTCTGACCCGGTTGTTTAACGGAATCCTTCGCACCGGACACTTCCCCTCGATCTGGAAGACTGGAAAGGTGATCGTTTTACATAAGCCTGGTAAGGATAGACGATTGCCTTCCAGTTACCGCCCCATCACCCTGCTGCCTCATCTCGCGAAGCTGTTCGAGCGACTGGTGCTGCGGAGACTGCGCCCCCATCTCATCCCCCGGGAGGAGCAGTTTGGGTTCCGCGCCCATCACTCGACCACGCTCCAGCTTACGCGGGTACTTCACCACCTTGCACAGGAAACCAATCTGGGGCGGCAATCCGTTGCCGTGTTCCTGGACATAGAGAAGGCCTTCGACAGATTGTGGCACGCTGGCCTCATCCACAAACTGCTACAGACTGCGACACAACCTATGCTAGTGAGCATAGTTGCGTCCTTCCTCGCCGATCGCCGGTTTTACGTGTCCGTAGAAGGTGCCAGTTCCGGACACAGGCAGATCAAGGCGGGGGTCCCGCAAGGCAGTTGCCTGTCGCCAGTACTGTACGCAGCGTATACCAATGATATACCTATACCGGACGTGACAAGACAGGGAGAAAGGGGAGTCACTCTTGCCCTCTTTGCAGACGACAGCGCGTACTTCGCGTCGTCTTCCAACCCAACCATAGCCATAAGGAGGATACAGAGAGCTCTCGACATCCTCCCCGAATGGCTGGACAAATGGCGTATGGCGGTCAATGTTGGCAAGACGACTGCGCTATTAACCGGCCAAAAACATACCAATAGGTTACCCTCGCTGCGGCTTAGAGGAGTGAACGTCGAGTGGGAAAACACATGTAAGTACCTGGGCGTCACTATTGACCGAAGACTGAGTATGCGCGCGCACGTTGACAACGCCGTCAACCAGGCCAAGGCCGCGCGCGCACTCCTCAGACCGGTCCTCACCTCGAAGCTGCCCCTCCGGACAAAGCTGGGTATCTATAAAGCTTATGTCCGGACGAGGCTAACCTACGCAGCGCCGGCATGGTACGCGCTGTGCTCGGCCAGTAGCAGGAAAAAGATTCAGGGTGTTCAAAATATCTGTTTCAGAATGGTCACCGGAGCTGGCCGATACGTCCGAAATGACGTAATCGCCCGGGACTTGCAAGCCGAGTCGGTGGAGGAGTTCGTGGTCCGGTTGGCGCGTGGGATGTTTGATCGCGCAGACAACGGTCCGCACCCCCACCTACACAACATCGCGCCCCACCACACTCGTCCCCCTGACGGACGTATACGAGCCCTCCCACGTGACCTCCTTCCCACTGGCCGGGAAGAGGAAGAAGACGAAGAGGATGTGGCTCCCCCCACATCAGCACCAAATTAAGACCGAACCTGAACATCTGGGAGGGGGCCTGTGTTAGCTCAGGAGGGCGCACTCCCCCCCCCCCCCCCCCCCCGTTCCAGAAAGCCCAGGCTTGGACCCTGGCCCCCCAGCGGTGGGAGGACGCTGCCAGTGGCTGCCCTATGGGAGGCGGCCCGTGTCCTCCCCGCGTCAGGGGGAGAGGTCGCAGGACGTAGAGTGCGTCCGCCCCTCCCCTTCCGGACAGCGATTCCCCGGGGACAGCTACCCTTAAGCTGCCCCCACCCAGCGGAAAAACATTAAATTACCATACGTTCGTTCGACCAACGGAAAACAAAACAATATACCCCAAAAAACAATACAGACCAACACATCAAGCACTGCTCACCGGATCAGGAAGACTGGAAGGCGGCGGCTAACCACCCAAGATGAGGCGGAGCTGAGGAACCGACAGCCACTGCTGCTGCTGTGGCCATCACAAGCGACGCGAAGAGTGTCGGAAAACCAGCATCGTTATCGTATCGTGACCACAGGCGCTCGGATTTAGGGGAGAGGGGGGGCGAGAGGGGGGGGGAGTAAATTCAATGTTTAGGGACCCTTGGACAGGGTGGGGGGCGGAGGGAAGGGGCATAGGTACAAGAGGCTTAAGCCCCCTTGGTGGGGGAGGGGGGAGGGGAGAGGGGGGGAAGGAAGGGGGGGTTAGAAAAGAGGAAAAAGGATGAGCGTAGAACTCCCGCCCGAGCGCCAACAGACGAAAAGTAGTGATTCCCGGGGACCAAGTGTCCATGCGCCCAGCCCCAATAAGAGGTTATGCCTCAAATGGTATCCTACTTCCCCCGCGGGGGGAAGCAGACGACCCACGATACGATAAACAACGTAGGTCAATATTTTGACTCCTTTGGTCGAGCACCCACGGGGTACCACAGGACTTTTCTGGATAGAAATTGCAGAGTATGGGATTTCAATACGAAGAGGATACAAAATGATTGGACTCCCGTATGTGGCCATTATAGTTTCGTGTATTTGTTCTGTAAATTCCATGGCAATAGTATGCTAGATTTAGTCAATTTATTTGCGAAAAGTAGTACTCTTTCGAATGATGTATTAGTGTGCGAATTGTTTAAATGCTATTTTAAATAAAATATGTGACGACAAGAAAGGTTGTTTTATTTTGGAAAATGCCACGCAGGGAACTGTGTACCAGTGTTTAGGTTAGGTTAGATTATGATAAAAAAGTAATATCTATACCTACAAAAATACCAAAACCATGGACCAAGGTTAGTTTAAAGAAAATATTTTGGTCATACCGTACGTAGTATAACAATGGAACGCACCGAGCGCGTAGCACAATAGAACACCGAGCGCGTATTACAATAGAGGCTACAAAGGAAAGGGCTGCGAGCATTGAATACAATAGAGGGATCAGCACGCTTTTATGACGGGGTACTGGAGCCCTTTAAACCAAAAAGCTATCTCCTGATCCGCAAGAGATATCACAAATCTGATAGCGTCAATCGATCGGGCGTGCCTCAAAACTTTTTTTTTTTTTTTTAGATTTCGCGGACATTTAGGGGTCTGGGCCAGAACTCAGGACTAGTAGTAGTAGGGATTCCGGGGGAGCTGAGCCAGAACTCTGGAATCCCTACTACTCCTACATGACACTATCAGGGTGAGTTGGCAGGGATAAAAAGAATAAAAAGAACTAAATCGTTCGAGTTAGTGTAGTATTAAAAGTATAATATTGAACTATATTAATGAAAGTTCTAAGACCTAAAAACACATGAACAAAGTGTTTTCGCCTTAACAACTGTTATAAGAAAGGTGCGGATGGACAAACTCTTAAAGACATTATTTGGTAGACTATCATTAATCACATCATTAATCCTTCGAGCCGTTTCTGCAGCACTGGTACCACGGTGGAACTCGTACTCGTAAATAACGCGATATTTCAAGTTTTCCATTTTGTAAACTGCGTGACGCAAAGAAAAAACCAAACGAGGACAAAACAAATGAATTACGGTTTTCGAAATACAAATGTATGAATAAATAGCTGTATAAATTTGAAATTGGAATCCCTAACCAAAGAAGAGATATTTGAGATCAAAGTGGCCAGTACGACAAAACGCCAATTTCATATGTAAGGACCTAATACTAAGATATAGTATAGTACGTAACTACATTGATGGCGCACAGCTATTCCCACGGAGACGGAGGGATTGCAGCTACAAAACAATAGAATTTACAACCAGGTAATATGCCGGCTTAATTTTCTACCGTAAACATTTAGTGGAAATAGTAAAAAAAAGCGGCATAGATCAATAACACTAAAGCTGGAAGCTAAACAAAAGATGATACGGTCCCGCACTGCAGCTGCGCTGTCTAAATTTATGAAAAAGTGTTATCAGTCTCGAAGATAGCGTCTCGAACAAGAATGGTCAATATCCGCATATATATAGAACTTATCCGTAAGACAACAATAATGAGCAGTTTACTTTCTTTTTTCTATCGATGTGTCTGGCTGTTTGTTTATTGAATGCATGTCGTAGCAACCAAACTTAAAGAAATTTATACCGACCGGCATTTTGACAGTTTTAACTGTACTTGCACTCATACCGACGTTTAACCCCCGACATAAAAGCGTTATGATGTTATAAGTTTGACTTGTCTGTGAGTGTGTAGCATCGTAGCTCTCGAACAAATGAACCGATTTTGATTTATTTTTTTTGTTTGCAAGTTGTCTTCTTAGCTATGTTTGATGAAAATCGGTCAAAGATGGCTGCCGCCACGAAACAGCGGAGTAAATTTTTTGTCACAGCTACATCCTTAATATACCCATATTAATCATTATCATTATCAAATGAAAGGGCTTGACTAGTAGAATGTACGCGGCAAACAACTTGACCTTGCGCGAGACGTGTTGTACTGTTCGCACTTACCAAACTACCCGTGAGAGTGAAAGGGACGATGCCGCCATCTTGTTTCTAGTTATTTGCCGCGAACTATACTACACTATAACAATTTTAAATCCAAGATGGTTACTACAAAAAATGTCTGCGGTTTAAAAAAAAACAATTTTACTTGTTATTGAATAATATGACGATCAATATCGAGGGCTCGATACTCTAGATGTAATTTAGCGAACGCATTATTCGATTTTCCAATCAAAACTCTTGATCGACTGTAATAAAATTACAATGATACCACATGGGAGATAAGTATACCCTATCAAATAAAAAAGATTTATTCAAATCAGTCCACGTGTGTCCGAGAAATTATGTAACAAAAAAACACAGTCAAATTGATAGCGTTCGTTTTTTAGAAGTCTGTGGGATATCGGGTCAAATTGAGTATTAACTCCTTCTTTCTTGAGAAGCCAGTAAAATGAGAATTAAATGAACCGGTGCTCTTATCTTGCTAGCTATTGTCATTGATTGCAAGCAAAACGTTAGAAAGAAAAAACAAACATAACCGAGTGTTAATTCGTATCCATAGGTACACATTAATTTTGCATTTACACAATCTTATTGGATTATTTTCAAGTTATAACATATGTTTTGTTTTACGCATTTTAGTTAGTATTTGTGTATTATATAGTTATTAATATGTTTTTACTATAAGTTTGGTTGCACCAATTGTTTTTTTTACAATATTAGTTCAAAATGATGCGCTTAGGCCCGTACATACTGTATGTCAATGGACCCTAGCCTAAAGTCAAATAACCCTAGCCTGATCGAATATATTTAAATAATTAAGGTTATTTTATCGAATATGTAACGCACATGTAATGTAACGAACGCGCCTATTAAATAGATAACTGGTCGGTCAGTCGTCCTGTCACTCCTGCCACTTCTGCCAGTCTGCGTCCGACTGCTGTCGAGGTCGTACAGTCACGCTGCACAATTGGAATTGCAACTACGTCGTGCCAAATAAATCGGAACTACTCAGTACTAACCATCAATCGCTTATTAATACTGCCAAAAACAGTATTTGCTAGATATTTTGAAGCAAATAAAGTGTGCGAGAAAGTTTGTTTTGAAAGTGAAGTTAGTGTTTTATTGAAATTAATTGTAATAGTGTTGACGATATACAATCTGAAAATTACTACTCGTACATGCAGCTGTGGGATTGCAAGTTGTAAACAAGAGACGAAATTTATGTAAGTAGCACATAATTAAATATCATTACTTTGCATATAACAAGTACCTACTTACTTAGTAGTATTGCTCACTTATAGATATTGTTGTTGTGTTCAAGTACACCAATCTACACTAATTAGGTATGTATTCAAAAGGGGAAAGATTATTTTCGTATGTAACGAATAAACTTAAAAACTACTGGACCAATTTCTAAAAATCTTTTGCCGTTAGAAAGCTACATTACCACTTAGTAACTTAGACTATATTTACTAGTAAAAAAATCAGAGATCTTTAGAAATTCTTACTTAACTCAACTCAAGGTGTAAATTTTTCAACATTCAATAGCACTCAAGATGAAAATTACGCGCAGCTTCGTTCCAAAACACAATTCTCGCGATATTCATCCTCTCAAACCTAGTATACCAAAACAAAAAATCACTCTTCAAAATTCACTCTGCTGAGGGCTTTGGAACCCAACCCTAAAGAGTACTTGAGCTGGTACTACCTATCGTCGCCGTAAACCGTAGAACGATGATCGCTTGGATTTTCTTTATTTATTAGATCTTTCTTACCTTATACATCTTACCTACAAATTCTTTGAAATTATTTTAGACTTCAATTTGGAGCCACCGATACATTTTTCAGTTATTTAAATAAAAAACAGAGTACTGAAAATATTTATATAAAATTTATATGGAACCACTTTGGACACTATTAAACAATATTTTTACCCAACTGCGAAAGAAGGAGGGTTATGTTTTTCGAATGTATATATATATATGTATGTTGCCAAAGTTGCCTCGAAGAAATTGCTTTAGGCGATAAGGCCGCCCAGTGTACTACCGATGTTTTGTTCTTGCCTGTATCTTATTGTTTATTTTGTTTTTGGTGTGCAATAAAGATATATTGTATTGTATGTATTTATATTTGGCACGCCCTTCAGCCCTGACGGCTTATCATATTTTAATTGGGTGGTGTCAATAGCTTCGTCTTAATTGTCAGACAACGTTTAATAAAAAGATAAGGATGATTTACCACTTGTTTGTGATAGATATTTTCAAACCAATTATACCGTTTCCGATCTGTAAATCAATTCTTGCTTTTCATAAAGAAGGATTTAAGAAAAAAGATAGATAAATTAATTCTTTAATATAGACACACAAAACATTAAACATAAGAGAACAATTCTCACATAATATACAGCCACAAGTGGCGCTAAAAAGCGATATCTTCCAGGCAACCTTAGGATGGAGACAATCATAAAATGAAATAGGGCGGGAAATACAAGAATATTAGCAGTATGTGTATTACGTTAATATTCTTTATATCATAATAAATGTAACAATAAGTTACAGAAGCACAGAAACAAGTACCTACCTAATACTTTAAAAGTGAAAACCAAATTCATTCCACAGGCAAAACTTACGTAACGAAACAGAATGTCATATGACAGAATGCATATTTAAAGGAAATCAAAAGTTAATATAAATAAAAACTAATGACCGCTTCTTCTGCTACTTCGCCCGCATTATGGTAACTTGGTTTTAAATTATTCATGGTTATAGTATTCCACAAGTTCTCCCCACACCCATTGAAAAAAAAACAAATCCGCCATTTCGTGGCGGCGATCATCTTGGACCTATTTCATGAAACAGCTAAGAACACTCTCGACTACTTCACCTTCGAACAAAAAAAATATTGGTTCAACCGTTCGGGAGCTACGGTACCACAGACAGACACACTCACACACCCTCACACGTCAGACTTATGACACCTCGTCGATTTTGCATCGGGGATAAAATGCGATTACCGACTTCCATTACATCACTATTGATTATACAAATTAACCTCTAGATCGAACCAAATACCATACCTGCAGTCGAATTGAATAACTACCTCCTCTGTTTTGGAAGTATGTAGAAAAAATCAAGTCGATAGCAGATCGACTTAATTTTTTGTCTCTACTCTTCTCAGTTGCCGAGAAGAATAACAAATAAGAATAAGAAGAATTACAAACAAACCTACAAACGGACATTCGCATTTATAATTAGTGTGAGAATTATAATACACCTTCATGCGAAATGTAAATTTGCGAACAATATATCTTCTATATCTTCTTACTACTACTTATTTTCATTTTCTTTTTCTTTAAGTTATTGCTATAATGCTTGTCAAATAATGTAATAGTTTTTATGATTTTCTTCTTGGTTTATAATTGTATTGCATGTTGTGCTTATCTTAATAGATAATGTACTTAGTTATTAGTTGGTAATGAATTTGGTGATTGTAATAGTGCAATTTTCAATGATAAGCCTATATAAATAAATAAAATAAATAAAACAACAACAGCTTTTGACACTTGCAGAAAACTTTATCACTTTGAATTTTGAACCCACTTCAAAACAGCAGCAGTTTACGATTCGCCGGTATCATTTTACGTCTATTCGCCGATCTCGCATACAACTGCTGAACGGATCTAAAAAAATATTTGATGTTGTAATATTTTGAGAAAATCGGTCCAGTTGGTTTTTGAACCGAAAGAATTTATATGTTTCTGCCGAATTGTGTACGTACACAGATATGTATGATACTCGTACCTAGATACTTAATTTAACGTCTTACATTTTGGCACGGCTCCATACAAATTGAGCGCACGTGAGCGCACGTTCCCGTCGCAGTTAAATATATAGTAATTTGGTATAGTTGATTAAAATAATAAAGTCTACGATATCAAAAATATTTTTATGTATATTTGTTGTGCAAATGATATAGAAACAAAATTTCTTTAAAATAAAATTGTGTTCATAAAATATATATGAACTTGTTTCGAAGCATTTTGGAAGAAAATTGTATTACAACAAAAAAAAACTTAATTGCGCAATGCATCTATTGAAAATATGTTTCAACATTTTTAAAACACATTTTTTTAATTACTAAAATTTTTTATGGATTGTATTCAACAGAATCGTAAATCGTAGAAAAGTATATAAACTCATTCAATGTAGACATTTCCAGTAAATCTGGAAACAAACATAAAAAGACAACCCTTAAATATTTTTTTGATTTTTAAAGTGACTATACAACTAAATATCGGAGCGTTTGACCGATCGACGCATGACCAGAATGCCGGTTTTATCTAGCTTTACGTATAAATAAACATTGCCATTCACCGTGGTAATGCGGCTAGCACACTGGGCATACTGCCATCTTATGGTGGATTAAAAAATTAAGTGTCCTACACTTAATTTTTTTTAGATACGTATACATACGTAGTTATGATTACGTGCCCCCAGATAGCACGGGGTAAAGGGACTGGACGATTCCTCCATACAAAAAAATCTAAACTTTTACACAGACTGCACACATATGTCGTGTTTGTACTCGAGTTTATGTGTGCGACGTAGGGGTGTGTGTAGGGCATGCAATACCGGTACTATTTCCAATGCCTTAGTTTAATGTATATGTTAGATCAGTTTTTCGTGCTTTCGTACGATAAGTAAATGTAAGTAAGCGATATAATCAAGTATTTACTCATTTACTTATATCGTAAAAGTTTTCATTGTTTAATATTTATCTAAATATTTGATTTGACTGGCCGGTTGGCGCAGAAGGCAGGCAGCAAACCTGCCTTCTGCGCCGCTGGTCCCGGGTTCGATCCCCGGACAGGTCAAACATTTGTGTGCATGAACATATCTGTTTGACCTGTGTCTGGTGTTTATTATATATATAAGTATGTATTTATGTAAATAAGTATGTATATCAGTCATCAGGTTACCATAGCACAGGCTTTGCCTAGTTTGGCACCTGAAGACTTTTGTGTGGATGTGGTCCCATATTATTATTTATTAATTTACTTTGAATACAATCAACATAATAAATTTGTATGATAGAGCAATATATTGAAGACAACTAATAAACCAATATCTCCAAAATATAATTAATATCTGTTATTTTCAAAGTCTCTCCACATGTCTGATAATCAGAAACAAAAATTATCGATAGAAGATCTCAACAGCATTTATAAAAAAACTGTTCGTGAAAATAAGGTAGGTATTGTCCTTTCCTTTTAGTGTACAATAAACTTACATTTTGATGTTGAATTTGGAGATTTAACATAATCACATTAACTTGATTTTAATAATGTCTAAGTTGTAGAAAAGTTAATGCAAGAGTAGTTAGGTTTTCACCGGTTCTGGCTCACCGGATCCAGAACCTCCTAAAAAATCAACCGTCGGTTTGACCTCACCACCTAAAAAAAAAGTTTGGTGTCTTTTCCTAGGTTTTTGGGGTCGCTGAATCGATCTGTTCCATAAATTTTTTGATATCTTGCACGGATCGCGAGATAGGTAACCGATTTAAAGAGCTCCACTACATTGCTAATCACCTATTGATAACCTAATTGTTTCCTAATCACCAAGTGAACTCGGTGTGCCATTGTTTGTTAATCACCTCTGACTCATACCTGAAGCTTATTAGCTTATTAGGATGTTCTAGTAAAACAACATTTTTGGATTGATCACAAACCTTTATTTTCTTTAAAATAAGTACAAAATAGTTTGTATAAAAATATATCGTTATTTATTTTATTGCTACTGAATAATTTAGTAAAATCCATCATTGTATTTCCATAAAATTTGTTATAAAGATATGTTATACAATATTCTCCGCAAACTGATGTAAAATCATCTTGTAATTTATACCTATTAAAATCCCACTGCTTCGAATTTCTGTTCAAGAAATCCCTATGATATCCTGTAGGTGGTCGTCCATATGAATCAAAATACTCACCAAACCTATTTCTATCTATGTGTATGGCCACCCAATGAGAACCTGGCGTGCTGTCGGTGTCCAAATTGCTTATCAGATACGTTGGAACTTTAACGTATAGGGGTAACCTGTTTGCTGCATATACATTTTTTTGTAAAGTAGGATGGATTTTGTTCAAATATTTTTGAATCTCAATTGTGTTCATAATCAATCAACCTTTCGCGTATTAAAGCCGTTATATGCTTGATCTTCAAATCGAGAATGTGGAACTAAATAAACTGAACTTCTTTATAAACATTGTGCAAGGACATAAATAAAAGATTGGCATATGTGTGATGTTTTTTATTACAAACACTTATATCTAAACAATGTTAACTTAACTGCTATAGTCTACGGTTACATTACGGTTCTTATCTATTTCAATAACATTATCAAATTCTGCATAAACAATACAATTTATAGTTTGAGTAAGAGTAGACTCAAAACGAACTTCTAATCTAACACTACCATGTTTTATAAGATTCCAATGTGTGTTTGAATTTGAGCTAAGGTCGGCTGTCATCTGCGTAATCCGATGTATCAAACTTAGAAGATAGATCTGGTTTAATATCTTCATAGAAGTTATTTGTAAAAACTTAATATATGAAACTATCAGTATCAGTGTAGAGTAATTTTATGTTATTGTTAAACTTTTTAAGCATGTAGTTGTAATGAAAATCATACATCAAAGTTTTTGAAATATCTAAAATGCAAAAACCTAAGTATATTGGCTTATTATGAAACAATTTAGATTTTCTTAACTGAACTGAAAAATGGAGGATTTTTTAAATTCTGGTTTCGCAACAAAATCTTGTACACCAAGATTTTTACCGCGATTTTCCCAATGTGTTAATCGTTTGATATTCACCCTCTTTTCAATATTTTCCATCGTGAATATCAAACGATTAACACAATAAAATCCATCATGGATTTTATTAAATTATTCAGTAGCAATAAAATAAATAACGATATATTTTTATACAAACTATTTTGTACTTATTTTAAAGAAAATAAAGATTTGTGATCAATCCAAAAATGTTGTTTTACTAGAACATCCTAATAAGCTAATAAGCTTCAGGTATGAGTCAGAGGTGATTAACAAACAATGGCACACCGAGTTCACTTGGTGATTAGGAAACAATTAGGTTATCAATAGGTGATTAGCAATGTAGTGGAGCTCTTTAAATCGGTTACCTATCTTGCGATCCGTGCAAGATATCAAAAAAATTATGCAACAGATCGATTCAGCGACCCCAAAAACCTAGGAAAAGACACCAAACTTTTTTTTTTTAGGTGGCGAGGTCGAACCGACGCTTGTTTTTTTAGGAGGTTCTGGATCCGGTGAGCCTGAACCGGTTAAAACCTAGCTACTTAGGTTTTAACCGTAAGCTAATTCTGCAACAAGAGCGTGATAGAAAACTAAAGAAATACAAATAGAAATACACACAGTGGCCTCATTATCAATTCTCAAAAATCCAAAGACGAGTAAAGAAATTAATTAAAAATACTACAATAAGGAACTTGTTGGCCCCATGCAAGCGTGTGTAGTTCTGGCTCTCAAGTAAGATCGAAATCTTTTATGTATATAAAGTCCAGGTCTGACTGGCATTACCGTTGATACTAAGCAGCATCGTTTGAACCATAATAATCTTTTTTTTTTAATTTCAAGTATTTTCCAATAACTCATATACACACTCTAATCATTTGGATACTTCTAAATTTCATTCATCAAGTATTAAAATATACTCAAATGAACTAAAAAGATCAATGGACAAAAAATATATGTCAAAATGGCCATATATCATCATACATATCATCATATATCACTAATTCGACAGGTTTTATTTTCTGTTTTACTATATCACATTTTTTACGTATAAACCTTATAATATAAAACCCTACCGTAACAGCTGAGACGCTCTTTGCAATATGTCGAACCTAAACACCTGTTGTTGCCGCACTATGCCTACACAAATGGGAGACGAGGTAGTGTCCAATCCATACATTCTAATATTATATATTCTTTGTCTATAGTTTACCCTTTATTTGTTCCAGATATATTCTGCGCCATGGAAGATTTTGATTTTACACAACCTATACTTGCTGCAGTCATATTCGAAGATAATGATGATGAAACTACCAATATAAAACCATCAACGGAGGATTTTATAAGTATAATAGAAAAAGCTGAAAATAAAACTTTAAAAGAAACACAAAAAGAAAAAACCAAGAGTTGTTTGCTAACACCTACAAGTAATACAGAAGAAGTAAAGACATATGGTGCAACAGTTAAACATGATAAAAATGCAAAGAATGGCAAATCTGTCCCCAAGAAAAAGAGAAAGCGTAATTTACCCGAAAGGTCATTAGATATGCCGTCTCTTGAAGAAGAAAATGAAAATATTCAGAAATTACAAACAGATGTGAACAGGAAAATATATAAGAAAAATAATGTTGACCTTAAAAAACAGAACAAGAGTAAAAAAATCAAAAGAAGCCAAAACGCATCAGATAATAAAGATATTGAAAGTGAAAAATGTACTTTTAGTATATTTTTTAACAGCTTCGAAAAAAGCATAGTATCCAAAACACAGACTACACATGACGAACCAAATAAAAATATGAATGTTTCTAAGAGAAAACTGAACTTAGACGTCAACAACGAGAATAATTCAACAGAGACAAAATCGTCAACTGAGACTAACGAAATATTAAATGGAAGACTTACGGCAGAACTGTTTGATAATACGAGTAACATTAAAAAAGCAAATAAAATATATTCAACTAAAAATAAATGTATTCTTACCAAGGCGCTAAGCAATACGTTTGGTAATGAAATACAGATACAACACACAGCGGAGCCAGATAGTGAGAAATCAGATTTAATAAAAAATTATTATAGCACAAGTGATGAAAAGAAAATGTCTGGTGAAATTAGAGCTAAAGATTCTAATTGTCCTAGCAATAAAGGGCTCAAAGTACAAAAACTCAGTGAACATAATCTTACTGATTATAACAAAAGTATGCTTGGTAGAATAGAGAAAAGATGTGCCAAAATTAGTACTCAGGGAGTCTATTGGCCTAGCAACGCAAATGGATCGGAGAATTTAAAAAATATTAGTAGTGATATTACAATTTGTGACAGCAATGAGCCTCAGAGGCGAGATTGTGATAAAATCATTTCCACGAATTTAGTTTGTAACAATAACAAACAACAAACTTCAGAAACACTTCTCTCTGAAAAGAAGACAGATAATGCTGATGTTGATAAAACATATGAGATTAACATTGAAGTAAAAAAAACACCTACAAATCTACTGCATTCAGCAAATGGAGACAAATTGTGTCATACTTTAAACAATGAAGTTGCTAACTACCTTAAAGGGCTACTTAGCACTGTGTCTGAGCATATGATATATGTAATGAATTCATATCAATCTTACGTCAGATTACACACGAACAACAACGCAGACCAAAGATTAATTGAGAATGCTAAAAACAACTACTTACGGACAAGAAATCATTTTTTCGATCTTTCATACAGCTCGGTAGTGAATATTATTTTACCAAGATATAACGATTCTTCGTTTGTTAAGAATTTTATATTAAGAACAACTGAAATCGCTCAATCGACATCCAATAATTATTCAAAACTACAAATGGAATCGTTATTTCATGATATGATATTATGGGTACAAAAAAGACAAGAACAAATCCAGAATATGAACATTAATACGATTGTAAATCCATTACTTGCTCAGGAGTTAAAAAAACCAGTAAGAACTCCCATAACACACCACGAACAGCAATTTTACCCACAAAGTTTAACTTCGTATCAGTATATGATACGATCAAAGCAAAGCAAAGCAACGCTTTGGCATTCTGGTGCAAATGTACAAGAATCAGTGAATTTAGGCAATACAAACGTATGCAGGCCACCAGTTCCTAACGTACAAGTTTTACAATCCCAAAGCAAACAACCACTTCCTTATCAACAGCATAGTCAGAGGTTTATTGAAACCGTTCCAGCCGCAAATTCATGTTTCCAGCCATCTGGACTTGTAGAACAGAATGTGCTACCCCGATATTTACACCCACAAAATGCTCATAGATCTAGTTCTGTAAATACTCATTCAAGGCAAGAAATAGATCATGGTATTCTTCATCTTCAAAACATGTTGCTACATCATAATGAGAATAAAGAACCCAACGTCCAGATTACGGGCCAACGTAAATCTACTGCACAAAAAGCGAAAACAAATACGAAGCCAAATGAGACTCCACCAAACTGGCAAAGCAATGTTCTTCAACAATACTCGCATAGCTTCCAACAAAACTATCAAGAAACTATACATAATAATCTACAGTTCCGCGCTGACAATCAAATGTATACTGATTTGAATAGATCATCAATATCCCGTGATAGTGGTTTTACGAGTCCTTCAAATTTCAACACCAACAATGATAATTTACCGGTAAGGTTTGCAACCTTGTTTGAAACATAGTTTTAGGACTTTTGTGAAACAATGGATAACTATTGTTTAGGTACTTTTGTTACAGAAAATTACATTTTCAAGACTTATATTTATACATGTTTGTTTGAGTTTGTGGTATGTTTAGATATTCCATTCATCATCATCAGCTTACTCTCGTCCTCGCTGGACATAAGTCTCCTTCATGATACGCCCCTCGGCCCTATCCTGGGATGCTCGTCTCCACCCTCTGCCACATAGTGGCATCCTACACTACGTTTACAAGTTCGCGTCTCCACTCAAGAACTCGTCTACCGCATCGGTTGTCGTTCTACGGCATATGTGAGCATCCCACTGCCACTTCAGCTTACTAAAACGTAGAACAAACAATCAAACTTTAACTAATAACTTGTAACGAAAATTATTTCAACTGTACTTCAGCTAAAGCTCGCGCATGTGTGCAGGGCATCGACACAATACGCACAATAAGACACACAACCGATAGGGGCCCGCGGGAAGAAGGCTAGTGGCGCATGGCGGTATATTCCCGCGTCTAGTCTCAAACGCCGGCGCATACCTTGTTTTCGATACTGCGCAGCCTTTTGCGCCAAACTTCACAGGCGCCATTAAGTTTGAATTAGCCTGTACTATAGTAGCTTCGAAACCCGGCCAGTTCCGGCAGCAAAAACTCGCAGTCTTCGCGCAAAACGATTTATAATTACCCATGAAATATCTTATAAACATGACTCAGAAGAGAAATGGGTCTGTAGTTTTTCGAGTTGTCTCCTTTTTTGAAAGCCACACGACGATACTTTTTTGCTTTGCCTTTGGAATTGACTGATTTTGGGTAGTCCTTCCGTAGTTCCGGTAGTGGCGTGTCAAAGTGGCTCTAGAGTCCGCCGTATCGGGTTGGATATGAGGTGCATGCGATGCGTACAGCTGGCCGTAGAAGCTTTCCATTTCCTCAAGAATCTCCGGCTTGGCGGCGACAATTCTCCCCGTCGAGGTGGTCAGCTTCGTCAGATGGCTTCTACCTAGAGGCTGGATGAATACTTTCGATCCCCGGTCTAGCTCAATCGCTTGCTCAATTGAGAACGTATTAGCAGCTCAGAGGTCGCGTCGAACCGGTTTGGTATTTTTTATCTTTTTAAGAACCAATTTTTTAAGTAGGAGACATGTGATTATAACGCCGCTCATCCATAAGATTTAGAGTTTTCGTGAAGATTGGACTTCTTGCCTTTTTGTCGCGTTTCGCAAAATTATGTGTCCTCATCTCGGATGATATTCGATTAAAGTTGCATGTAATTCTATGTAGTTTCTCGTTTTCAAAAGATGATGACATCGCCTGCGAGAATGATGGCTCCTTTTCTTATCTTCCTGTTGTTTAGTACTTAATAATACGGTCAAGATTATAAAGATAATAATTTAAACAATTTTGCAGGTGCTAGAAGAACAAAGACCACAGATGACAATAACTCCTCTCATCACTCACGTGACGTCATTAAACCCAAATGCCTCTCTCATAAAAGATGGTAAATGTACCGTTTGTGGGAAGATTACCAAACAGAAATGCCTCGGATGCTTCAATTGTTACTATTGCAGCCACGAATGCCAGGTAGGTTTCAGAATCGTTGATGTTTTCCTAGGGGGAAGACCCCTAATAAAAACATCAAAAATGGTTGTATCAACGCTTATTTCTTTTTTAATCTTTAAGGTGGCTGCTTGCAAAAATATAACCGTATATTATGATATTCAAATTTTAAAAGGTTACTTATCCGGTTATAACTTTAACAACGCCGGATTTTTTACTTTCTTGAACAGTGGAGAAATTATATTTATATACCTATCGATACTACTAGATACCTAGTAGTATCAGGATAGGTTACGAGTTAACTACTCTATTTCTGTAACTGTACTGTACACCTAAGCAACAATTTTCAACTTTTCACATTACAATCCCATCCTACAAAATTGTTATTTGTACTGTTTTATCCTGTCCAGACAATTACTTATTTGTTAGATTGTGCATTTCACGTAAAGTCGCTAAAACTACTGTTATTTAGTAGATAAATATAGTATTTTGATTGCAGTTTCTGGACTGGAATTTGCATCAGTTTGTATGCAAGACATAGAAGAAGACAACCGCACCGCGCAACACTTACCGCAATCGAAGTTAAAACCAGTCCTCAAATTTCAATAAATTATTATCGTTACTATTGCTATCGTTAAATTCTCTGTAACAAGTGCTAAACAAAAAAAAGCGGTTATAAATATTATTTTGTTGTTTTATTGCTTATTATTCCTGATCATTATGTATGGGAATTTATGGAGCCGATTAGGTTCTTCTATCTGAGGCTCCGCGGGTGCTTTGCCCCGGAACTCTGTCAATGCCTCTGCTACCTGTTTGGGCTACAAAGTTGAGTACCTACCCTCTGCGTGTAACCGACGCCTGATCAACCGTGGTGTCAAGCCAAGAGCTACTCGGGATGAGAGTATAAGTATGAGCCATTTCGATTGGCATTAAAGTGCGTTGATCTTTCAGTGGTGTAGCAGGGCTGACAAACTTTTTATGACTGTGATGACAATTAGATTTTTGTAATTAGCGCTATGCTTTTGGCAACTTAAATATTCTGCCGCAAATAAATACCTTGTAAGAAAAAATAGTTTTTAATAGGATTTTGTTTACTACGTTTGGGTTACCTAGACCTACTACTGCAATAGGCATGAGCAGGCGTTATATCTTAATAAATAGGTACAAATATAAACGTAAATAAACACTTCTACACTAGATTATAAAGAATCTATCAGTATCGTCTAAGTATCGTAAAATTAGTAATTAACAGATTCAGTATCGAAAATGCAACAAAAAGTTAAATGAGTTTTACGAATAACAGGGAACGTTATTCGTAATTTAAACAAACACGACTGACCAAAATTGCGGAGCCGAAGGTGAAGCAATGCAACTCCGATGTCTGACGTCACAAAAAGTTCCAGACAAAGTGACGTAACTCGCGTTTTGTATTATTTTCGAGAAGTAATTTCGTAAATATTACAAAAGATTTGGTAATGCTTAATTTCTATTAATTCAAGTAGAAAGCAATAAACACCCTTTTTACAAAAATCATGGACAAGGACAGTATTGAGATCATAAAAGTGGTATCAAATAAGTGTGTTTTGGTACTATAAAGAATTGTAATAAAAATTCATGATAAATTGATAACTTGTAATACATTTTGGTAAAATATTGAGTTACGCACATTTGCTCTTAGCGACTGATGAGGGGTCAACGCACTTTATTGTGATTTGAAATGGCTCGTAGCAGAGTCATAGCTATTTAATGCAGGTAAGTACTAGACATCCGAACTTTAGAACTTTTTTCACGAGCAATAAAATCAGCATTTATAAATAAATGCGAGTGAGGCGTGGGGGAGAAGGGTGTACGATGGTTGCATTCACATATTATGTTAACTACTTTTTTTATATATGTTAATGCAATAAATTAATAGAATAATTTGATTGCAACAAATAAACAAAGGTTTGACAGGAAATTTTATAGATAGCTGATTAGCAAGTAGGTATTGCAATAAATATGTTGCAGCAGCCGCTTGCCATATTTTTTAAAAACATTTCTCAGAGCGAGTGCATAAGTTTATAGGGACATCGAAAAATGATATTTACAAGTCTTTTGCCATGGTCAATTATGTTTTATATTAGCAAAGACGAAAATATAAAAGGTTTTTGAAGAATTGGTAAATTTAATTTCACCTCGAGATAAGCAGATTAATAATATTAATTTATATTTATTTGAGTAAAACACGGTAAGTTCAATAAATCTTACGTTTAGGGGCTTGTAATAGGATACAATTTATATACTGTACATGTAAGTAACTCTGCGCCTTCCAGTTTGCGAAGATATCATAATTTTTTAATTCGTAGTAACTTACAAGTAAACATCTCAGAAAGGTCTATTTTTATATATCCTTCAAAACTTAACACATTCACTGCCACTATGATTTTCTTAATTCCTTCTGAGGTGCCAGCAATATTATTATGGACTCGCCAGGCGGGTCGCCAGCACTGCACACTAATTTAAATGGACTCGCTAGGCGAGTTCACTGGCATAATATATAGATAAACTTAATGATTTGTTATAATTGTGGCCGTCGCAGTCTCTACAACCTTTATATTTGTATCAAAAATAGTTTGGCAAGTGTTTAATGTATTTCCACGTATTAAAATGACTGAAAACCTATCAAATAAAAAAAGAGGTAAGTCGTAATTTATGCAGGAATTCTCAAAAATAGAATAATATTCTATTTTTGAGGTTAGATTTTGTATTTTAATAGTTTAGTAGGTATATGAAATTGATTTAAAGTTTAACTCGTGCAACTTCTATTTCTATGAAAAAAGATTCCCATTTTGTAAATGTACCTATAATCTTGTGTTGGTGTTATCCGCGTCAATCCGGGATTAAAAGTAACTTATGCTCATTTCCAGGGTCTAAGCTATCTCCATACCAAATTTCATCAAAATCGGTCTACCCTTTAGAGTGTGAAGGAGGAAGTCAAGTTAAGTCGACTCGCCAGGCGAGTCGTCGGCACTGAAAACATGAATTAAAACACTCTAACTCAACTATATACAAAGTAACTTAGAAAGAACCTAAACTGTAAAAATGATTAAAAATCTGAAAATTGATGTCCGTGTTGCAAAGTCCCAAGAACGCTGGCTACATTGCCGCGCCACATAAATCCTTTGAGCAAGGAATGAGCCAGCTCCCTTGTCACCAGTGGCATAGATGAGTTTAACGCTTATTTTTTAAGAAACTCTTGGTGCTAGGACCTCATGGACCAAAAGTTTCTACGCCAAGCGGTACGAAAATATAGTCTTCTGAAAGAGACGTATATTTCCGCCGCTTGGCATCTCCAGCAGCTTCCGCCGCGGCTCCAGCCTTTAAGATAGTTCCACTGAGGCGAGAAGGAGCTAACGTAAATTCTAATTTCTAACTAATCTAATTTGTAACTTCTAACGTATCAACACAAGTTGCGTCCCATACGAGAGCCCTACCCTCGCAGGGAATCAAAGTCAAGTCATCAGGGCGCTTGCCATCATCACACTTCATTCCACCGAATTCCAGCGCCGATGGGACGTTGATGATGGCAAGCGCACGCTTGATGATGTCATTGATGGAGCCATGGCGAGAAAACCTACCTGGACTGCGTTGGCAAAAAAGTCCATGGAGTTCTCTCCTATTGACTTCACTGCCTGTCGACAATGGCAGCACCCAAACGGCGGTGGACGGATGCTGCCATTGTCGAAAGGTATTCCAATGCTAGAAGATGGAAGTGTGTGTAAAAATAGTGAGTGTCTGTGAGCCGTGAGCCTTGCGCGGTCAATAACACTGATTGAAATTTGAACTAAAGCTTCGCGGGTATTCTGAACTAATGGAAAATCCCAAAGTTTCTGACGATTTGGATCCTTCAGGAAATTTTCATTAAGACAGAGAGTCTTACAAGCCTCTAATGCCTCGGAAGCACAATTAAGCGTAATTGAATTTGTATGAAGTATTAGAGAACAAAGTTTTTAAACATCGGGCACCGATGACAGAAAAGCGGGAAGAGCGATATCGGAATTCTTTCTAAAACCTGATCTAATAGGTAATGTTGCTTGGTTCCAATCCAAGAATTTGAAGCGAGGTTAGAATTTATAACTTTTTCTAAGGCGTTTTTAAGGGTGGCATCTAAATTTTCCAAATGTCCTGAGTGTTTCCAGATTAGGCAGGCTCTTAATACGTAGGCAAATTTAGGAACAAAAAAGCAATATTTTAAGATGGTGTAGAGAATTTAGGGAGCCCAATCTAGTGACATTATCCGAAAGCATTATGTTTTTCTTTCCTAAAAAAGGACCAACGATATCCTCGCAAAGAGGCGACCCCAGTAGGAAACGTGAGTTCTTTTATAAAACATTAAATTCTGGAGCAATATTTTTTTAATTTTGAATATAAGCAGCGCGATCGCAATTGTTGAAATTATCTGAGACAAAGAGTTAGCATTTGCCTAAATTAAGTTTCGGAAAATTGACAATGGTCCTTTTAAAATCTTTGAAAATTGAACTAACTTTTCCTCCTATAATGCCATCATCTGGGAAATTCAATTTAGAAATTAGATTAGATATAATAGCATGAATTCCTATACTAAAAAGTGCAAGACCTAGTGGATCACCCTGCTGAACGCCTACTTCAGATGATATCTGTTTGGCGTTATAGAATAATTTTGAATTAGAAATGTAACATTGCCAAACATACCTAATTGTGAACTTCTGGTTTGTGAATGAGAGCTTTGTTCAGAAGGGAAGATCTGTCAATTGAATTGAAAGCATTTTTAACATTAACTTTTAGCAGTACATCAGCCTCACTATCGGATAATAAAAACGTGCGGACCGAATGTACTGCTGCTTCACATCCACCCCTACTTCCAAAACCTAACTGGCCTGGCAGAAACAATGGAGTTAATTTTGAAGCGAGTCTGCAAAATGTACTACCGATTCCGATAGGGCGGTCGCCTCCGTCTTTTTTATTAAATGCGCAGAGGCGCGCACCAAATATAAAAGGTTTAAAACTGTCAGGTAATCAAAAAATTACAAAATTTTGCTAGTCATTTACCAAAGATCGGCCAACATTACCGATGGACACACTCAACGAATCTTTGAGATGTTGAGGCGTAATCCGTCAAATCCGCTCGCTTTTTGGGAATGACGATATAGCGTCCAATACTTCTTCTATTGTAGTTTGAAAGCAACACTGAGAAGAAGAAGGAAGACTTGGAAGACTCAGACTCAAGATGGGTCAGCTAGCTAGTTTCATGCGCAAAGCCTCAAGAATCTCAATCGTGTTAGAAGCAAGGGTAAATCTGTTGCCTCGCAAGCGAAAGGGTGCGGGTTCAATCACGTAGGATCAGGCATACAGGCCTTGGGTTTTTTCTCTCAAGTGCTTATAAAGTATGAACATTACCTACCACTTGCTTAAACGGAGAACGTATAATGAATAGCTTTCAAAGATGATGTTCGAGACGGCTAGAACATTCGCTAAGGATTACGTAATTCTTTCTGTTTAGGCATCGTAGCCGCAAGTGGGACCGTTTTATTTTTGGTTTCTCACCATTATCTTTTATTACTTTAAATGCCCAATATTTAACTAATGTGTTAGTATATTGTTATTTGCCACCCTTTGTTACTATTCACGCTTAATGTTTATTGTTTTATGGCAGGAAAACAACTTACTTAAATCTCTTTCTCAAAAACATCATAAACCCATTGTCTAAAGTCCCGCAAGATGCAGCTACGATCCTATAACCGTGAGAATAGAAAGTTGCGCAACTTTATTAGTTTTAGTACCTACTTTAACTCGCCCTTGCTTGCTTGCTTGGCTATGTAGATTAAAATGTACTACCACTTTGTAAATAAATATGTGATATTCCCATATTTCATAGGTAAGTACATTAGGCGTAATCCTTAAGTTAGTTATAGGTACACGAATTATTTACTTAGTTTAGTTTAAGTTTATCAATAAATCATTCGTATCCCTGTGTTGTTATTCGAATTCCCACTTCAGGCACAAGTTTCGCAAGTTGTAATAATATTAGATCCAAATAGATCAAACAGTTATGTCAGAAACCTATACGTACTTCTGGTAGACGGTCGGCTATATTGCCATCCCTCTCGCACGATTGTACTTGCGACCCCGTAACGGTGCCGAGCGCGGGGCGGGGTACTACACCGCCCGCCCCGGTAAGAGTGCCGCCCGCCCAACAAGCGTCGCCCGCCCAACGAGCGCCACCCGCTCAACAAGCACCGCCCGCCCAACAGGCGCCGCCCGCCCAACAGGCGCCGACCGCCCAAACCCGCAGAAGGGAAGGGCCCCGCTATCCGCTCCTAGTGGTCGAGCGACTCGACAATTGGTCACACCACTTTAAAGTGCTGGCGGGTAAATTAAGAAGGCCACCGAACGGACGCCCGTACGGAAGAGGGATCCGTTTCACTCCAGAAGACGAGGCCGAGTACAGAGTGATTCAGGCCTACCTCACGGACCTAGAGAGAACTGACCACATAAGTTGGTTCTCGTACTCACTGCCAGCCAAACGCAGCCTCAAGGTGGCCATAAGGGGCCTCCCATCAGACACCAACACGGACGAAATACAAGAAGCACTAGAAGAGAAAGGCTTTGTCCCCGAATATATTAAAAACATACAAGGGAGACAGGGCCAACCGGGGAGCATCTTCTACGTGCAACTACAGACAGCTAAGCTGAAGATACCCAATTACATAGTCTACAGAAAAGACGAAGTCTCCCCCTCTGGTCAAGCCTACCGAGGACTGGCGGTACTGGTGCACCGCCGACTGGTTCACCAGGAAATTCCAAGAGTGGACTTCCAGTCGATCCAGGCCCTAGGAGTCATCATTGAGCTGCCCGCCCAGAAGCAGAAGCTAAGGCTCTTCGCGATCTATAAGCCACCGTCGGAGAAGCTCCAGGCTGCCGAGATACGGGCCCTACTACATGCCGAGGATGCGACGATATTAGCCGGTGATCTGAATTCCAAACACACAGCCTAGAATTCAGGACAGATAAACACCAGCGGTCGCATCCTCTATAACGATTCAGTCAACCACCAGTACGACGTCATGGGCCCAGACACCTGGACCCATTATGATCCCGGTGCCAACGGGAGTATTATAGACCTGGTCATCGCGAAGGGCCTGGGAACTCAATGAGATCTCGCCGTCATGAATGACCTTCCATCGGATCACCGCCCAGTCATAGCGACACTGCAAGAGACTCCCAGCAAAGTAGCACGAAGACCACCAGGACGCAAAATCTACTGGGAAACATTCCAGAAGACTGCCGCCGAGAAAATGAAGACGAGGCCCATCATGACGGCAGATGAAGATGATACAGAGACTGCCCAGAAGGAAGGCGCCTGGCATGGACGGGATTACAAACGAGGCCCTCAAGCACCTACCGCCGAAGACCGTCGTCGCCCTCACAAGGATATACAACGGCATACTCCGCAGTGGCCATTTCCCAGACCGATGGAAACTGGGAAAAGTGGTGATGCTTCCTAAACCCGGAAAAGATGCCAGAAAACCCGAGAGCTACCGACCTATCACGCTGCTGAGCACGATGTCTAAAGTCTTTGAAAGATGTCTGCTCTTCTATCTGAAGCCGCACGTGACTCCGAGGGAGGAACAATTCGGGTTTAGGGCCGAACACTCCACCACTCTCCAGATAACCAAGATGGTGAACGAGATGGCCACCTGCCACAACAAGAAGGAGTATGTCGTGGCAGTCTTCCTCGACATGGAGAAAGCCTTCGACAGAGTATGGCATGAAGGGCTACTGTACAAACTGTCGAAGAGCGCCGCACCGAGGAAACTCATCGAAATCATTGCCAATTTCCTGAGGGACAGACGCTTCGTGGTGGCGGTCGAAGACGTTCTCTCTGCAGAGAAAACTGTGAAGGCCGGAGTGCCACAATTAAGCTGCATCTCTCCCATCTGCTACGCCTGGTACACCGACGATATCCCTGTCGTCGGGCAGGTAAAGCTGGCGCTATACGCTGACGATGCAGCCTACTACACCTCTTCGTACAAACCAGCCTTCACAGCTAAGAAACTACAACCCACCTTGGATGCCCTGCCAGAATGGCTGATGAAGTGGAGCCTCTCGGTAAATGTGGCGAAGACCTTGTGTGGTGGCCTTCATTACCAGGAGCTGCAACTTACCAGAACCACTGTAGCTCCAAGGAAAGGAAATTCAATGGCTACCGAACGTCAAGTATCTCGGCATCACGATTGACAGAAAACTGACGTTCGGTAAGCAAGTCGGCCACATAATAGGATCAGTGAGGGGAGCTTGCGCCAAACTCCTCCCGATCCTCTACTCAAGATTACCGATAAAGACGAAGCTGCTAATCTACAAAACCTACTTGAGGTCCCGCCTGACGTATGCGGCGCCAGCCTGGTACCCATACGTCAGTGCAACAAATCGGAAGAAACTACAAGCTCAGGAAAACGTAGCGCTGCGAAAGATCGTGAACGCGCCGCGCTACGTCCGAAACGCCACCATCCACCGAGACCTCAAACACGAGGACATTAGCAGCTTCGTCCGAAGACAGACAACAAAGATGTTTCAGAATGTACGTGTTTAGAGATTTTTGAAAATGTAAGAAAAGTTCCGTATAATGTTATTCTCGTGAAAAGCTCGTAAAAAATTCAAAAACTCAAATTATTGTACCCAAAAAAAAAACATACTACTTCATTTTTGTAGTTATAACAAGAAATCTTTTATTGGACGCCTACATAAATAGTTGTACCAAGGAAGTTTTTACTTTTGAAATTTTATTTGCATAGTTATTTTTTAGAAAGGGTGATCTGATATTATTGTACAGCAAAAAAATACGACATCGGTATTGTAGTTCGTTATTATTATTATTAATATTTTTGAATTTATAGCTGCGGCATAGATTATGATTGTACATATATTTATTTTTTTATACTACACAACTAGGCATTTTGACCACAAGTTCGCACGACCACGGAAATCAGCGATACTGTAGCCCTAAATGGAACACATAGCACACATATGAGACATAAGTGTCAACACGTAGCGTCCACAATTTTTTGTAGCGATGGTAACCGAGTAGTTAAAAAGGGGGTAGATTGCCGTGCGAGAGGTACTACGATGTTCGATCCCACTAAATACGCAAGAAGAACCTGAGCTACCGGTGAAGGATAACATCGTAAGGAAACCATAGCATGGTGGAAGGGCAATTTTAATACTTGCCTGGCTAACTACCTAGCCCTCATGTTGAAAAATCTGTCGCCAAACAGCTAATGGTGTGTTGCGACGGCCTTTTTTGATAACCAGTGTATTCCAGACTAGGCATGCTTCATGTAGGGGTCACAGTGTCGCTGGTTTCTGTAGTCATGCGGGCTGGTTGTCAAATGCCTAGCCGTTTTGAATAAAAAATAAATAGGCAATCGGGATACATTAGCAAAACAAAATCCTACGTTTTAAAATGAGTACAGAATTCGTAAAATGAAATAGGCGTTTATGATATGCAGAATCTTAACATGCTGAACATAATTGTGCGAACTTCTCTGTATCGCTTTAATTAATAAAAATTTACAGTTTAAAACACTGCTATCTTATTGTATCTTTTACAATGAGAAGATTTAAGACGGACCACTGAAATTATTACTCTAATTTTTAAGTCCCACTGACATAATAATGAACGGTTAGCAACTGCGAACTTAGTCGCGAGTACAGCTAGTTTTTAAATAAATAATTAAAATAACATATCGACGATTAAGAACTAAATGCTGATCTATAATCTAAATCTATAATAGATCATATTGCACAAGCATCGACATACCCGTATTATGCAATATTATAAACGGGTGAATAAATTTGGTATGTACTGAAAATTAAAGATTGAAGCGAAGCGGTAGAAAGGCGATTCCAGATTATGCCACGGAATAAATAGTAGTAAGTACCTACTGTTTCTTAACTATGTCATGCATTCTATTCTATTCTGGGCGAATCTGAAGAGCAGCACATTGGCTAGCAATCTCATCCCAAGTCAACTCAATTCAACTTTGAATTGTCTTAGAATTACATTTGGCGGTTTCGGCTAGAATAGATCAGAGTTAGTCATAAAAATTATGTTTTGTTTAATACTAACTGTGGCCTATTCTATGTCAAAACGGCCATTATGGCACAATCCAATTGTAATTTTGAGACAATTCAAATAACAGACATGACCACCAGGCCGACATGCATGAATAGTGCACATACTTCGCGCCATGTGCTACGTTTTTCAGACTTCATATCGCGTACGTGTTGAAAGCACTAAAATTTCACCAGTTTCGTTGCGAGCTGAGTGGGCATGCAACGTTCGCATTGTGTAACATTACTTTCTGGGCTAAATATGTCTACGTATGACTTAGAATGCCATCATGCACTACTTATTAATAATTTTACATTATTGATAATTTTGTATTATTACCCTTCTACTGGGGGATTATTATTAGATTAGTTTTTGTAGCTGTGAATGTTTTTTTTCCTTTGCTTTTGTGTTTTATTAAATTATTTTTTTAATTTTGTAACATTCTTATAATTATACTATCATTTTATTTATTTTAATAGTTTTTCTGTATAGTTATAACATATTTCATAAAAATAAGTTGTTACCATAAAATGTATAAGGTAATAATGGCTAGTACCATAAGCAACGTAAAAAGAATCCGGAAAATTAAGAGTGTTCTCCTTTTTTAAGTTGGTAAAAATATAAAAATTCTTAAGACTTCGACTTAAGAATTGAAATCCCTTACTTTATTAAGTTACCTACTTTAAAAAATTAACAAATGAAAACTTTCATCTTTCTTTGAATTTGTTACGAGACTCCGATATATTGAGAATCTTCTCCTTTAAGCCTGTTCACGACGGACGTCACAATAGCCTAGCTTAGTACCTAGTATTGTTAGCATAAGTTTATTCCATAAGTCGCATTGTACATAGATTTCGTGGCAGCATAAGATAAGATAATGATTTTGTCAGAAATAAACAATACTGAGACGGTCTACTTCAATAGGGCGGCGGAAAGCGAGACAAAAGAATTATAGGATTAGGGATGCAGATAACGCTACACCACGCGCTTTTATATGTACTGCGCTCTAAGCGTGTGAGTGAGACGGGCGATTGTTCAACCCTGTCTGGGTGAAATTCCACGAAAAGGGCTGTGTGCTGGGGCCACTACGTGGAATTTCATGCACCTGTCCGTCTCACCGTAGTGTAGCGTTATCTGCATCCCTAATCCTATAATTCCTTTGTCTCGCTTTCCACCCTCTTCTGATCAAAGACTAGCTAACCGTGTCAGTACTACCGAAGCCTACACCATCTTTTCTTGGAATTTCCTTCAACCCCAGCATCCGTGGAGCGACTCGGGTCAGACTGTTCTTCCATCTACTACGCCACATACAGTCCACTCGCCGTAGCAGTCTCGGTCCGCCGTCCTCCACAAAGTCGGTTAAGCAGATCATCTTCTGACGAATTGAAAAAACTTCTTCTTTAAATTAAGTAAGAGTATTCCGATGAACTGAAATCTAAAATTTCTCTTTTTTATGCTGCCATTTAAAAATAAATAAGAATATCTTTTTTTAATTCGCCTAGAAGATTTTGACGAATTACAATACACCGCAATTTTTAAGGCGGTCAAAAAAAATCCAATGAATTGAAAACTCTTACACACATGAAGTTGATAACAATCCAACAAATCAAAAACTTATTTTCTTTAATTTGGTAAAAGATTCAGACGAATTGTGAACCTCTTCCTTTTATGAAGTCGTTAAATAAAAAGATTCCAACAAATCAAAGATCTTTTCTTGTTAACGGTTCGAGATGTTGACCAAGTAATCGAGAAATTTATTCTTCTTTAAAGTCTGTTCAAAAAATAAATGGTAAGTATATTCCGATGAATGGAAACTACATATCTCTTATTTCTGAATTAAGTTAAAGATGCAGACAAGTACCTCTTGCAGTTGGTAATAAAAAATATAATAAGATTCCGTTAAATTAAAATATCTTCCACAACCGAAGTCGGCCAAAAAATTCCAACTACCTACCTATTAAAAAAAGTGTTTTTAAATTTGGTAAAAGATTCCGACGAATTGTTCAGATACATCATAGATGAACATGCAATGGACCCTTGGTATTTTCGCTACCTTTCTGCCAATGTGTTCTCTAGAGTAAAAGAAAGAAGCCGAAGGTTTTCCCGTGTTCTGTATATTTATTTCAAAACTAGTGATTCAGCAAGTTCTTATGTTTAATATTGGTGGATTATTAACCACTAATGTCTTGTTTATGTGGGCAAGCGATATAATGACGGAAGAACGTGGATTTCGTATTCGCGGGAAATCTCTGTAGAAAAATCTAGAAGTCTCTTAGTCGCTTTACTAAGATGACCACACGCACGAACATGGGGCATACTCTTAGGTCAATTTATTATTACATCTGTATTAAAAAAGTAATGAATGGGTAGTGGTCATATTGACCTAGCGAATTTAAAAAAAAACGAGAAATCTTTCATTTCCAGATAATTTTTAAAAAAATTACAATTTTTAAGTCATGACGTTTTTGTAAAATTGGATTGCAGTTATTTTTATTCTGTGATTGATTTTAAATTTTCATTGAAATACATATGATGATTTTGCTCTATACGACATCCATATAAGAAAAATAAAGCGTAGAAGCCCTGCTAGGTACGTAAAAACGTTATATGAAACACGTAACAATTAAATGCCTTAGGCTCCAATTGTTTCATTTAGGATATCTAGTAAAACGTGTTTCGAAATGGCGTAGGAAACCGCAGTAGTACATGGAAACGATACGTTGCTTTGAATTGGTTAGAATTAAGCTCAGAATTTTTAAAATTACCAAGATATCTAATAAATACAGGTTAACTAATAGTAACCATTAATACTGCGATAATATCGTCAATATGTGCGAATTAGTTATTCATTCAGGCTCCTACGGCTGAATGGATTTGGATGTAAATCAGTACCAGCATATTTTATGCCCTGGATTAACACACATGCTACTTATCACAGGAAAAAATAGTGCCCATGCCGTTGATAATAAAATTGCCGCGGGTTACACCTCTGCCTGGGTGCAGCTTGTATACCATATATACCTTCTGTACTGACAAAGAAAAAAAAAACAAGATATGCATACCAAGCAAGCAAATTTTCTTGGTCCATCGTAATTATTATAAAAAATATGTAGTAAAGAGGACTAAACTTTTTTTCATGAGCAGTGAATTGAAACGACACAGCTCGGATGAAATAACATGCCAGAACTGAAAGACAGACAGAATATATTCATTATTATTAATCTGGTATTAAGATAAGCTTGTACAAGATTGCATCGTTTCAATTATATTTTATTTTATAGTTATGTTCATATCGAATTAATGCCACCCGTAGACGGGATAAATACATTTGCTGGCTGTAGCTGTAAAGTAAAAAAAATGCAGTATATTTTTTTATATTGTCTGTATGGTTCGTGATCTGTGCCATTGTGAATGAATTAAACCAAATATGGTCTAGATACGTTTATTTTTTCTTTTTACTCATTCTTATTAGTCTTTGAATAGACCCATGTTCTAAGTCTTATCTGTACTAGTACTCCACACGACTAAAATCAAAGTTGGATTTTCTACGACAATGACTTTAACAATAAAAGAAAATGAGATAACTAAAGACAAGGCGGTATAGCCACAAACGTTTTAGCCTGCCCAACCAATGGGCAAATTTATTTAAAAATATAAGTTGTGCTTATTTTCTGATTCTGGTTGTTGTTTCTGTTTCAGAAATTGTTCTGACTGAAAAATGACTAAAATGAGATGATTAAATATCGTATCGTCGTTTGAAATTATCAAAGCTACAGAATCAAGATTGACTACATACCGCTTTATAGCAATGTCTCGTGACGTTGTGTTTCGTTGTTCATGTAAGCTGAACATTAGTGCGTGAAAATGTTCTTGTGTTTGGAATTCGCTGATAGTATCTTATACTTTCGTAACAGGGACTGTTTAATTATGTGGTATGCAGCTTTGATTAGATTTATTCGGCGGCGCCTGGTCCTCGGAATAATATTTGCATCTTCATTGACTTACTGCATAGTCAGTTTCTTGAGAGAGGTTAGTTATCTTTGTTCTATAGTTGAAATTATTACACCGAAATTTAATGTAATCGTCAACAACAGAGATCTAACACTGAAGAATAAGCTGTTAAAGGTGGTCACACACAAATCCCAAGTCAACAGTCCCTCTGAGGACTTAAGACTTATGATCAGAAAGCTGGTCACTAGCAAACATATTTCTCAATTCAACCAAATTATTGCCATTGATATAAGTTAGCAGATAATGTTCATAAGTGCAGAAATAGATAGTAGCCATACAACTTGTATTCTTTATTTTATAAGGCCCTGTTGAACTGAGATTGCCTGATGTATATCTTGTTGTTAGTCTGAAATGCCTAGGCCAGAAGCCGTCGAAGCCAAAAAACCGAGTAAAGTCGAGTATCAAAACCTTGGACCTGTAAAACTTTACCAGTATGCATATACTTAAAAACAATATTAATGTGTTAAAAAGGTTTTATGTTTAACTTTTGATGTTGTAGTTTTAGCAGTTATATTGACATAGTAAGTTACACAGAATGGTGCCTTTACCAGCAGTAATTTGTAACTTTAGTATGATTCTAGCTGTACCTGCGACTTCGTTCGCGGTAGCTAACCTTTCATAATTATGTCAGTGGGACTTAAAAAAAGTTTGAATTTATATGAGTGGTCCTTCTGAAAGTCTTATCATTGTCTGGAATGCACTGGCTCTCAAAGGAGGCCGCCGAAACACACAGTTAGGTGCTTGGCGACATATTTTTCAACTTGAAGTGTTATCCTTAAAAGGTAGCTCAAGCTCTGCTTGCGTATTGCGTGGGATGGAACTTCGTAACTCTCGCACGGCAATCTACCCCCTTTAAACAGCTCGGTCGCCATCGATTGCTTTAAAAAATTGTGGACGCTATCTGTTGATTCACATACAATCATAATCTATGCTGCAGCTATAAACTCATGATTACAGTATTTTGATAGAATAGAAAAACTTTCTTTGCTACAACGTTCAATGAACTTTAGCATCCAATAAAAGATTTTTTGTTACAACTACAAAGGGAAGGAAATATTTGGGATACAATAATTTCAGTTGGTAGTTACATAATTATATCATTATTTGATTTTCATAACAAAATTTACTTGCTATAACGTTTTATGTAGGCGTCTACCACAATAATTTCATAAAAACTAAAAAACCAATGACTTTTTTTGCCGTACATTTTAGTTCCAAATTAAATCACGCGTTAAATAGTTATAATTAAATACAACTATTGTCCCCTCGGTCACAGGTACCCTACTAATTTTTGGGCTAATAATTAGTTTGTTCTAACAAAAAAAATCATTAAATCGAAGCATCCCTTACTAAGTTATAGTTGAATACATGCCCTCTTCCACAGGAACCTCCACTTATTTTCGGTATAACATTTCAGTTAGACCTTTCCAACAAAAAAAAAGAATCATCCAAATCAAAGCACGCGTTACCGAGTTATAGTTAAATACGATTTTTATCCCCCTCTCCCATGGGAACCCCCACTAATTTTCAGAATAACATCATTTCATTTAGACCTTTCCAACACAAAAAAGAATCATTAAAATCAAAGCATGCGTTACAGAGTTATAGTTAAATACGATTTTCATCCCCTCTCCCATACTGTTATGGCCTTGAGAATTCGTTCCGGGCATACTCCATGTAATAAATTCGCCTATGTCATGAAAAAAGTGGATAACCCAAAGTACTATTTTTGTGACAGTATAGATGATATGCAACATATTTTGCTGGAGTGTGGCCGGAACGCGAACCTTAGAGCCAGAGTTATCCCTGATAATTGTCTATGTCAGATGGGGTATTGTAATAGCATTCTGGCTGAGCCCACTTCGGATACAGCCAGAATGCTTTACAAATGAGTTTTAAATAGAATGCGTACAGCTTGATATATAGTTTATTTAATTGTAATTCAATATTTGGCGACATATTCGCTAAGCAAATAATCCTTAATTAGATAAAAAAAAACCCTCTCGCACAGGAATCCTCCACTAATTTTTCGGAAAACATTAATTAGTTCTCTCTAACAAAAAAAGAATCATCCAAATCAAAGCACGCGTTACTGAGTTATAATTAATTACGACTTTCATCCCCACCTCCCACGGGAACCCCCGCTGATTTCCGGGATAAAAAGTTAATAAGATGCTACCTCATTGTATAAACCTTAAGCTTACCAAGTTTCATCAGAATCCATCCAGCAGTTTCGGGGTTATGGAAAGTCTAGAAACAGACAGACAGAGATTTGGGGTCTGTATCATTAATAACACCCTTGACGATATATAAATAAGAATTTGACCTGTTACAGTTTTATTATCAGTATAGATTATACATTGTGTGATTAAGTTTGTTTACTACTTTAAATATTTTGTTATTTTCAGAATAATCACAGACATGTAGTCTACCAAGATATTTCTATTGAGGCTAAGCCATTTGTATGGAGAACACTACAGGAACACAATGACTCTATTGACAGTTTCACCTGTAGAAACTCAGTGCAAGGCAAGGATCTACTTGTGGATGATAGAGGTATGGTATTACCAGCCAGTGTCAGGTGCTACGCTTGTATTATGCCAGTTTTCACAGGATGAAAGTAGTGTATGGCACTCACCAGTAAGTGCCATAGGTTACTTTTACCTCAACTATCTCAAAAAATCAAATCCATCTGTCACTAAGTTACTGAGGAGTAAAAAAAACAAATTAATAAACCAGCAAACACACTTTCACATTTATCATATGGATAGGGATTCATACAATATTTGTTACATACTTTTCTAGAAACCTGCAGAACTGTTGTCTGTCATTTCAGTTAAAGACTATTGTATATTGTTAATGAACATACTTAATAGCAAACAACAAGCTATTTCAGCTAAGTTTTCAATTGTGCATACAAGACAGATGCTATTTTCATCTAGTCCTTTTATTGATTGCAAGGTGATTTAACAATGTGATGATTAGATAGATTGCTAATTTTATACCCTTGGTTAAGCAGGTATTTAGCCCTTTTAATCTCATTAGTGAAAGATGCATGCAGATATGTGCTTATAATTATTTAGATGTGTTATATTTAGTTTGCTTTATTGTGACAAGGCAATATTCTGTAATGTTGTTTCCAGGTTATGTATGCCGCAGAATGGACAAGCTGAAGAGTGGTTGTTGTGACACGGAAGTAGTGTTCACAGAGCGCTACAGCTGTGAGACGTGCGAGAAGAACAACTGTTGTACCTCATACGAGCACTGTGTGTCGTGTTGCTTGGATCCTGGCAAGGTACTTTATCCAATATTTATTTCCTCTTCATTGGGATGTATTTCTCTATCTTATTAGAATTAGTAAGGTGGTGGAAACAAATCTGTCTAATAATGCCAATGATGATATCTTAAAATAAAGACAAGTAGCGCAAGTAGGTAGGCCATCTCCTCTATTATATAATATGTTATTCAGTGAATATTTCTAGCAATCTAAAATCGGACCTAAAGTACTATAATTATCACTGCATCAGCAATGTGCGCTTAGTTTGTATGCCCAGCAGTGGGACGCTATGTGATGAAACGAATATAGTAATTAGCGAGTGTTGATAGATGTTTATATGTATATATGTTTTGTTGATTTGTTTTATGTATAACTTTACGATTATGTTTCTTCCACAGAGAGATTTGTTGGAATTGGTGTTGTCAAAGCTATCAACTGAGAAACAGGTGCTGTTCAGATCTCTAAGTGACGACTACGAACTGTGCCTCACAAAGTGTCGGACCAGCTCTCAAAGTGTACTCCACGAGAACTCATACAAGAACCCAGCTTTGAAACATTGCTTCGGGGACGAACCGCCTGGTACCAGGAGTCCAGACTAACGAAGAGCTAGCTTTAATTAATTTCTTACTTTTATACTTTTGTACTAAAAAATTACGTATTTTTAGTTGGTTTATGCTCTGGACGCATAAATAATGATGAGATTATTTATAGTTAGTATGCCAGCCCTTGTCAAATTAGGCGAGATTAGCGAGTGGGATATTTTTTTAAAACATTAAATAACTAATTTAGCATAATTCCATCCAGAAACCTTTGAATGGATTCAACTGCGACAACCAGCTAAAGACATAGTCGTACATTATACATACATTGTGTATATAATTATTTATTGTGGTCAAAATTAATCCCTGATATGTGACTGAGTTAATGGTGGCTTAGTCGATACACCTCTTGCCTCACAAGCAAAAGGGAGCGGGTTCAATCCCAGGTTCAGGCATGCACCTCTAAGTTTTTCACATAAGTACGTTTTATAATTAACTACCACAAACTTAAATGGTGAAGGAAACCATCGTTAAGAAACCTGCTAGTCGAACAAGGTTAATTAATAGCTCTCGAAGATAGTGAAGTCATCCATCCCGCAATTTGGCTAGCGTGGTGGACTATGGCCTACACTTCCTACATAGGGGAGACCCGAGCCCAGCTGTGGCATGTGATAGGTTGATATGTATACGTATGTCAACCTATAACGTTGAGGTGTATCACTCATAGTACATTACGATTCATATGTTTCACAAGAATTTTTTATGCTAGTTTAAGGGATAAATAATGACTCGGTGAATGATAAAATGAGAAACGATCTAACGATTTCAATGAAAGAGAAGAAAAGAGAATCATATGAAAGACGTAAATCTCTTAAAGACTTCAAGGGTTCAAAAACATGAATTGTGCCCGCAACTGCCGCGAAGCCGAAAAGAACAATAATGCCTGCGAATAAAATGTATAGAAATAATTGAATGTTTATTATCTGACTGACTGGATGCCTGTTTCTTGGAAAATATTTTTTTTACAAATGATTACCGTGGACAACTTACCTACCTAACAAATGGTTAGAAGCGAACGCTTATACATGAACTACATATAAAAAACATTAAAAAAAGTGGTAAGTGAATTATTACTTTCAATTAAATAATTTATCTTTAATCTTTATTTTTAGATCTACCCTGTGATATAAATGCCTACGGGCATCAGTTGTACCTACATAGATATTTGAAAATATTCAAATGTCTCAATCGCTGTATTAAAAATTAGTTAATTAATCTAAAACGCTATTATGTAACGCGTTTTATGTTTAAATGCCTTTGTTAACATTTAACATAAAAATAATAAAACTATTACATCATTATACGTATCACATCAAATTATCTAATACTCGTTATTTAAATTTTAATTATGAAGCGGAGTAAACGAGATTAAGGTGGCTCTTATCGGGCTGACGTTAAATCGTGTTTGAAATTGAAACACATATTTTGTCTCACAAAGAACGTGTTTAAAGCTAAAATAAATGCATAAATGTTCAGTAAGTTAATTTCTCGTGCCTACATAATAATAAAATATTTGTAAATAAGAAATTTATTTAAATATATACGTAAGAAGCTCCATATTATTGACCAAGCGAGCGAAATTTTTAATTTATTTGTCAGTATGTATGTTTGTCCAATAGGCCAGTCATATTCTACATTATTATCGCAAATCGCGATGTTATGATGATATTTTGTTATGTTATTTGGACTCCTTAAGTGTCCAAATAGCATGAAGTGTAAAACAACGTTTTGCTAGCAAAAAAGTTGAGTCAGACGTGAAAAATTTAATTGAACAGCAAAACTGAAAAAGCTTTCATCATGTATTACGCCAGGAGCACAACTTTTTTTTACTTGCAAAACGTTGTTTCACACTGGCCTAAGGGGTCTCAATAACACTGAAAAAAATAGCTTTACATCGCGTTGAACGATTTTAGGTTTTTTTATAAAATTAATCTTGATTAAATTTGGTATAATTTCTAAGATTTATTTAGTCGTCAGATATTTTAGACTAGAATTACTTAATGAGGTCAAAGCGTACTTCTAGTTTGACAAAATGTTCTTTCGACTGTCAGTATTTTTCGCGTACAGATTGTCTATGCATTGTCATAATTTTTTGTTCTCGGGTTTTATGATGGGAGGATTATTTTTTCCGAATCGTAAATATGTTTTTTTACTATTAATAATGTTGTTTAGTAGTATTTTTTTTAATGAAAATGCAAATATAAAAAAGCGATAAAGTAGTGTTCGTTTTTCAGGAATAATAGGTATTGTGGTCGCGAGTTTATCAGATCGTTGAACTAGTATTTATATTATGTAGACTGCGAACTACTGCGAATAGTAGATATCTGAGCATATTGTTGTGCAAAACAATAGAATAAACAGCAACACTAATAAAAATTAGACTGCGGCAGCGCCGCAGCTAACTTCACCTGACTAAATGAACTTGTCATTCCTTCAAAGTTTCCATAGGACGATAGGCTAAATCAATGCGAGAGTAAGAGCAAACATCTAAATATCTATAATTACGCAACGAACTGACATCGGTTAGGGGTTCTAAGCCGAATAGGGTTGACTATAATCAGTATGGCACCAAAACTGAATTCGATTAAAAAATCCGTTCCATACAAAAAGTTTTATCGATCGCCGTCAAAATGTATAAAACAACAAAAATAAAATTATCGATTTTAGAGTTGGTCACATAGTGAAAATCGTTCAGTAGGATGATTATAGTGTGTACCTCGCTTCAGTTTACACCTCTGGCATAAATTTGATTTTTGATTGGTTTGCCAGATCTGAAGCCGAGATACATTGCTCGCTGGATCAAACTGTGTAGCATTTTATGTAATGTTTTTCACACAAGATAACTTCAAATTAGTTGTATTTTATTTTAGAAGAGATAACTTGATTGACCCAGTTCGGGTCAGGGGCCGTGATTTAGTTGTTTATCTTATCTATATGTCGCTTTACTTGTTTCCTTAATAAACCATGACCGTCATGTACAAAAATCTATCCAAGTAATGTTTATTTTAATAGGCATTGTATTTTATATGACCAGGTGCCAACTTCACGTCGGTTTTTATACTTATAGTGCCTAACATTGTTTTAACGGACGTCGAAAAGGAGTTAGTTAATGTATATCCGATTACAGATTTGGAAAAATCTGGATTTGTTTACAAGGGTTACACTTCCCAGGTCTTTCCGTGTAAACTTAAACTTCTAAAATCGGTTCAGTATTCTTTTTTAGTACTATATGCATCTGCCGAATTAAACTCAGTTGCTAATTAATAACTGACCTTAATATTTGTAGACATAATAAAGATTCTAAAACGTAATTAACAATGAACAATGAAATTTTGTAAGACAATATTAGTAGTTTTTTTTTTTTTATTATGTATCTATATCGATTTTATTTATGTAGGTACAAAAATTCGCGGACTCGTACACTTGTTGCTTGTTTTTGTTGGATTAGATACGAGTAGATAAAACACTTAAGATTTATTAAACGCCATCTTAATAATAATGGATTTCCGCCAAGTGAAGCACTGAAATAAAAAATGTTTTTAAGTTATTTTCCACAGTTATAATGTTACTAATTTAAGACACAGCTGTAATAAATTATTTTTAAAATGAAATTATTTTTTTATTACACCTTGCGTAGTATTATTTTTCGTTTTTTTTATCGGGTAAAGAGTGTATTAAGCCGAAAGAGGGTACTTATTATACTCATTATAAGGATTATTTTCTACGGGACCAATGTTAAATTCGAGAAAATAAAATTAGCATTTTATTTCTTTAACGACACTGGTCAACTTTGTATTTTTATCGAATTCAGGGTTGGTCCAATGATGAAAGTTAATCGTAATGTTGAGTATCTTGACCCTCATTTGGCTTAGTACACCTAGTAGTATTAATCATTTATTCTGATGCTAAATATGCATTAAATAGATGTTTCTCTTGGAATTTATGGTGGACTGGATACAGCTGCAGCAGGGAACAGCGTACGAAACGCGACTTCGTGATGAGGTTATTATAAATAAAATACTACATTTATTCATAACTCGAGGAACAGCGTATATTTTACATAAGTGCGGTTGACAGGTCGAAGCGGAAGAGAGAGAGAGAAGACATCTTCTTCACTAGTGTTACAATCACTAAAATATACATGTGTAAAATTATAGGGATACCATACCGTTACATATAAATTTCCAACAGTTTCGGAAGATATTATATCTTATCTAGACTTAAAAACGGAATGTTGTTGAAATAAGTACCTATGATTTAAATTCGTTCATAAGATGAGTTTTAGGACTTCCTAGTTTTATTGTCTTAAAAAAAATAACAAAATATAAAATACGTAATCATAATTGTTTTTAGAGTTCTATACCTAAAAGGTAAAACTTAATTACTAAGCTGTATCTCATGAATCGTGATAGCTAGAGAGCTGAAATATTCACAGATAATGTATTTCTATTGCCGCTATATTCGTAATAACAAATACTAAAGACTGGATAAAATAAATACTTAATGGGGGCCTCATACAACACACATCTAGACAGTTGAAATATTTACAGGGTATTTTGTTGTATATTTTGGATGGATTTATTACTAATTATTTTTTGTATTACTTTAAAAATAAATACTTAAATCCAATAATAATAATAAATACTTAATTTAACGCTTAAAAACTACGCAAACATGCAGTCACAGTTTTTATAACAAACCCATCTGTTTCTTGAATTTTCTTTAAATAAAAAATAACAGTCTTTAGCTCCTGACCATTTGGGCTTAGTGTACTCATTGTGGATACCTACTACCCAAATTCTACAAGATATAAGCTAACCAAACATCGAGGTCCATACTAACTGACCTATTCTATGTTAGATGACCATTAAGACGCAATGCATTTGTTATTCTGAAACTATTTAAATAACAGATTTGGACCCTGATCATTTGGGCTAACGTATTTATTGTGAATACTTACGTTGAATATCCCCAAATTCGCCAAGCTATGAGTCAGCCTAAAGTTCAGTCCTACTAACTGACGTAGTCTATGTCAATACGACCATTAAGTCGCAATGCAATTGTAATTCTAAAACAATACAAATAACTTTGGCCCCTTATCATTTAGGCTTAGCGTATGAGCTATCCAAACCGGCGTCACTAAGCATGATACAATGTTTATGACGTTACATTCTCATTGTCAACTACGGTTTACCTCATCTGCTTCGATCAGTATCGACTATAAACAATAGGAAAAACCTTAACTACGATGACATATGTTTCACCACATGACGACTTGTCGAGTGAAGTATATTGCATAAATATTAGGTGCCCAGACACGTTGGGACATTAGGACAAACGACCTTGCCTGCGCCTGATTCTATCGTCAACTCGGTTCAGTGAATGACGGCTCTCAGTCGTTATTCGATCGCGGATGTGAAAAGACGTCCGTCGCAATGTTGAGGTGAGAATTTGCGAGTTTAAAATACGATTTTTTCAGTGAAAGTATTATCCGTCTTTAATTTTATTCCGACGTGGTTGTATTGTTTGTGTGCCAGTTATCGTGTGATATGTACGTTATCTATAGAAATTTGAATTAGGCAATAGTTTTTAATGAATTTGACTAGCTTATCGACTAATCTTAATTATTTATTCTGGTTGAACTAAAAGTGCCAATTTAATTAAATTAAATTAACAAGGAACCATAAATCATAATATGTGAAAATAAGTAATTATTTATTTACTTCTTGTAATGTATGTTGTAACATCAAAGTTCTTCTATATTGTATTTGTAGAATATTTTCTACGATTGTGTTAGTACGGCCTCATTACTTCGCTCGGGTTGGGTAGGTAAGTACCTTTTGTAGGAAAATCTAATATCGTTACCGTAAACTTAACAATTTTACTACTGATTGTTTCTTTAACTTATTTAGCAGTTTTTCGGTACTATTATAACAACCTAAGCTTAAGTCATACCTATAGTACTAAGAAGTTACTTAAGCACCACTATTTAATTTATGTACTCGTTGCTACTAGGTATTACCCGCGACTTCGTCCGCGTAGACTATCTGACTTCCTAAAATATTTTCTGTAAACATAAAGAGCCCTACATATATGTTACATATTGTAATTCTGTCTATTAGTCTATATAGATCGTACTAAGTAAATATCTTCTTATTTCTGTTTATTCATAAAAGAGTAAGTTCTAACGGACTGACTGATATTTGCTAGGAATCACTATAGAGCCTAAACTTCTGAACCTAGAGGCATGAAATTTGGAGGGTGCATTTATTATATATTGTAGGGGTGTACTAAGAAAGAGTTTTTGGAAATTCAACCTCAAAAAGGTCCAAATGGGGGTTCAAAGTTTGAACTTCTATTTTCCATTTTTTGTGCGGGTAATATCTACTAGTTCTTTTACATGATATATCGGAGTATAGCAAGGTGGTAGTATGCAGGGTTGTCTGTTAGGGAAGTACCTACTAAGTAGTACTAAGCCGGAAGATCACTCACTAGCAAAGATTTCTATATATATTTTTCTAAGCTCACTAGGCACTATACCTACTCATCCCAATGAATGACTCTCGAATATATGTACAAATAAAGCTTATTGACAAATATAATATTTAATTTTACTCGACCAGAAACGCTTGGCTCGCTCTCTCTCTCTAATCTTGTACAGTCTTAAATAAAATTAGAAAAATTAAATTAGATTTTTATATGAGAAACATAAGCTCAAGTCCGATATAATTCATAATTATTTATTTTTAATATTTTTATACAGATATATTATAAAATGAAACTAATAACAACGTATACGACTACCAAGATATACTTATACACAAATCGTGGGAAATAAGAACTTGTGTTTGGAGTTCTAGCCGATGAAATAAGATAGGTAGATACCTAATATTTACCGTTTGAACGATACATAATTATCGTTTTGATTGTTTTAATTTGGTGTGGAAATAAGATTCGGTGCCTAACTAATAATACTTATTCCACTTTCAGTAAAGTAAGGGCTTGTATTTTGTGCAACTAACTGTCCTATTTTGTCATAGGTAATATCTGATAGATTATCTACAATATCATGACTCATATCGATTAGATAGGTAGGTTAAATCTAAATGTCATCTAAAAGAGTTTTATTATTTTTCTAAACGAGTTTTTTATTTATTTAAACGAGTTTTTGGGTACTCTATAATATAATATTTACAAAAAATATAAAATCGCTGTACTAGGAAAGCGTTTACGAAAGCGCTAGCGAAAAATCGCTAAGTAAGTACCTATATTATATCTATTAGTAATTTAAGCATTTAATGGCTAAAAATAATTTGGTTAAATTATGTACTATTCACTCGCAAGTCATATCTGCATTTCATAAACTATCATCTTCAAAGCTAAATTAGCATTTACGACTTTGGAAAATTTAAAGAATTCACAAGAATTGGTGACACTATGTACAAAAATATACAATACAATTGCTATAGCGAGTGGCGTCCAGATACGCGTGGTGTTTTTATAATATAGATCTTCTTATTTGAGACACATAAATTGAATTCATCAAAAATGACGAAATTGAACTTATACAAAGTGTCGATTTTGACTTTCAGAATAATTTCTTTTTACACTATAAGTCATTTGAATAATATTACATCGCGTTTATGTAGATTAATATTTTGCCTAAACATATATATTTCATCGTATCTCTCTTTAATTGTACAATGGTGAAACATGGGTAGAGGAATTCAATTACGCATTTAGGCAAATTTAAGTTATTTCTAGGCACATTCTCCATAAGTGGTAAAGCATCCACAACTTATTCTTCTTTAGCGTGATAAAAATTACCCGTTTTAACTGACTTCATAAAAGAAACATGTCCTCTATTTGCCAGAATCGACAGGTAGACGCTTGAAATATTCACAGAATGTTTAGTTGGGCTGGTATTCAATTAAAAAATAACAATAAAATCAAAATTAAACTAAATATTTAAGATGTAATATCATACAAGAAACGTGACTTTTTACCGTTTTTTGTTCGATATTAAAAATAACTGTTAAAAACTAGAACTAATGTTGTTCGGAACCCCTTAGAGCACGAGTGCGACTCGCACTGAGCCGATTTTAAGTTCATGCTCCTTGATTTCAAGGCGACGACGTTTGAATAAATATATTTTGTTAGAACGTGTAATTAGTATTACGAGAGTACGTTCCAGTTCGTCCATCTGTAAAATTTGTCAGCCGAATAGAAGTCTGTTTGTTACTTGTTAAAAAATAGGTATAACTAGTATGTGTAGGTTGCCTTATAAAAAATAATACACTTACAAGATAAACCGAGATAGTATTTGCACGCTATCTAAATTGCACAATTTACGTATTTACTAACTCCTCCTTCTTAAATTGTAGGATTAGTTACGTTATTTCTGTTTGCCTACCATGTTTAAACGACTTCGGTTGTGTAAATTATAAATAAGTATATTTTATTGAGTTCCATTAAAGTATCGTCATAGTACAAAAATAAATATTTATGTGCGTATTATTTTAACATGCGTAATTACAAAATTATGAGTATGTAGACCAAAGCAAATAGGTAACTATTTATTCTTTTTCTATAGGTAGACTAGTATCTTTAGCTTACAGGTAAATTATGTGTTGCAAAGTGTAAAAATAAACAATTTTATTTTTACACTTTGCAACACATAATTTACCTTTTTTGCAACACATAATTTACCACAATTTTATTTTTACGTTTGGCTAAGACGAGGCTGTTTGTTCTTTACGCGCGATGCCGGGACGCGCGGTTGAGGAGACGCGAAGCCGAGGGAATGATTCTGTCAAAAGGAGACTGTTATTACCGCTAGTTCTTACTTTCATAATATAATAAAAAATACCTATCTACTAGTGTACGCCTAACTATCCACTAAATTTTGTGGTATCTACATAAATCTCAACTAGCTGCTAAGAAGCTTGGCTTCTTTTCTAACCTTTCTCTTCCTTGCTGCTCGACCCTTGGGCATGAATGCCAGTGGTCATGGCACGACTCGTGTAACACGCTTCACAGACCCATGTGTCAGAGGCCTAAGCCAAGAATACTTTTTTTAACTTTGATGCCTTGGAAGCGGTGAACTGTACCTAACTAGGGTTTTCCGCTTTTGAACTATCATATTTGGGAAGTGTGCCTTGGAATTGTATTATTTAATTCCCTAGTGCATGTTCCTCCATCAGACAAGTAGAGGTACTGCGGATCGCATGATCTTGTCTATAGGTGGTTTTTTGGTTTATGAAAGTTGCTACTGTCTTCTCAATTTCCCAAAATAAATCATTAATTCATTTTCAAGTGGCTAATGAATTAGTTTCTTCGCCATCAAAAGTAAAAACATCAATAGTCTAAAGAATTGTATTGTCTCAATCCTAACTACTCGTGCTTATAAATCAAAATGACTTATCATAGTTTTATAATCTTAATAAGTAGCATTATCTGGGTAATTACCGATTAACAAGCGATTTACTAACAGTATAACAACCAAAGCTACTACGTATTTAGGTAGGTATCTATCTACTCAATATTAAATTAATGAACGGCGTAAACCGACGATATATTAGGTATGAAGATTTTCGATAGGTAAGAATTCATATTGTTTGCCCCAGAACCCAAGTAAATTCATTCTGCTCTAACGTTGAGATATTTTATACAGGATTACCAGTTAAAACGAACTTTCACTTTGTAAGCAACTATAGGAATTACTGCGGCTCAGTATTAGTAGAAGTTTATGTAGTTTAAACAAAGTATGCTAAATGTCTGGGCTAGGACGTCCGTGAAGAACTGATCAAAATGTTCACGGGCAATATTAACCACCTTTGAATTAGGATCACGGTACTCTTTACTACGCCAACGCTAGCCTACGTTTACATAATCTGTTGCCCAGCCGCCGTAAGTAGATAGGTATTAGGTACGGTTGCATATAAGATATTGCAAATACTATGAAGTGTAATGAAAATTCTCTTCGCTACGGTAACTCGAACGATATACCTGGACCTATTTTACGGGTTTGTAGAGTATCAACTACAATCTATTGTCTGGGTTTACTAAGCTACTTTTTTCTTAGGATTTAAGTCGTAGCCTTGTCCTATATATTTGCATCACAATTCACGTCTACATACCTACCCAAATTAGACTCAGTACTTACCGCATAATTGAATCGCCAAAGAGCTGATAAAAGTCCTAATTTAGTCTTTATACATACATACATTATGTAGGTGGATTCGATTTGATTGATTGATTTTTGTAGTATAAGATGATGATATCTTATCAATGGTCAAGTGATTATATGACCATGGACTTTACTCTTGGACAGTGTTAATGATGAACTAGAGCCAACAGAAATCCTGAAAATACCGTAGTCATACTTCTTATTATTAAAACTTATTCTTTACGTAAAAATTAAACTCTACTTGTTACAAGAGAGCCTTGAACAAAACCTTCATTGTATAACAACCTACTTTCCTCAATAAGAAAAATGACTGACGTACGACGACACCAATGTTATTTTGGTCTTTTTAGTTTAGTGTTTTAAATAATCTAACGTTTTGGTCGCATTAGCAAATTTTTTAGAATAACTCACAAGATAAACGAATTATCAAGCATTTCTCTGCAATGACTCAGTTTTATATCAAAATTATCAAATGCGATGCTGTACGATACACACTAAACTTCTGATACCGACGTGATTTTCTACCTCGTCGGTAGTTTACTAGGTGAGTGGTTTAAACATTGTAAAACTTGCACACCTTCAGTTTTCTGATAAGATCTAACGACAGAGTAACGATATATGTCGTCATATCGTAACGGTATAATTAAAGTTCATCTAAATTGTATTGACCAGCCGCCAAGCATTAAAATTCCATTCAAATTCACTGAATTATCTCTTATGCTCGGTAAGTAGGTAGGCAGGTACGTATAAAATTAGCAATAATGATTTAGCTTTTTGGTAATTATGTTTTTTGGTCATTTTAAAAGTGTTACTATCCAGTCGAGATAATTTAAATTCAAAGCCAGGAAGACCATACCGAGTATGAATATCCACGAGCTAATCGTGATGCTGTTGCTACGAGCTGCCAATTTACCTCTTTACTAGTGAAAAATGTGATTCTCGTATATCAACTGTTTTTACTCGCTCACATTTGCCAAAAACAATAAACCGGCAAATTCCGGCAGTTCCAGAATTAGATACAGTTTAAGGATTCGTGCCTAGGCGCAATTCACGAGTGTATTGATTTGCTAGGGCGTGCCGTGTATGCGATTGTATTGTTTAGTTTCCATTTTCAGGAGATATTCATAACGTATAAGAATACTTACATAGATAAACACTTTCATAGGTAAGGAAACTTGAACGGAACCTGAATTTTCTATACATTATTGCTATTTAAACTAGTAGTTCCGCGAACTTTCGACTTCGCTACCTCGATATTGTTGCACTTTATAGAAAAAACGACAACCACTTGACCGTTTTTTATATTCAAGAACCTTAATTAAGTCTGTATAAAATATTATCGAAATCGTCCAGTAAATGGTGGCGTAGAAAAATCCAAAGGACTGTTTTTAATGAAATACGAGTACACCCCAATCAAAAATCCCCGACGACAAAAAATCTAAGAATTCGTATAATATATCCCAAGTTTCGTCAAGATTTGTTTAAAACTACGAACTGTACGCAAAAATGAAATCACACAAACATACCACTGACAGAGGAAGGAAAAAATAGCTGACCCGAAGCATTGCAGCGCTTCACTCGCATCGCATTGCCGGGCATGGGTCTGCATTAGAAGATGGCATGAACATCATAAAAAAAAATATTTTTAAAAAAGACTACATATATCCCCCGCGGTTTTACCTGCGATAAATTTTGCGAAAAATATAATTTTTTGTGCGTTGCTCAGATCCCGTTGGTGCTGGATAGCGAGCAGCGTGTTAGCGGTGCTGGTGATCGGTGCGCTAGTGGCGGTGCTGGTGCTGCGCCCCTGGGCCGAACCGGAGCCCCAGCGCTTCCCGCGCGCCGCAGTCGCCGCCAATGGATACGAGTGCGCCTCTATCGGACGGTATGGCTTACACATATATGCAATTAATATAATAGTGACCGCACACGGGCCACTGACTGCAACGGCAAAACGCGGCCACCGGCCTATTTCCTGTAGTTTTCCTTTTTTATGAACTCGCAGCGCACAGTTGACGCCGGAGGTCGCCACTCGCAACAAACATCGCAACTCTTTTGTGGCCGAAACTGAAGAATGGCTGTCGACACAAACGCTGACTGTCGCCAACACGCCACACTTGCGCTAGACTTACCCCACCCATCTCTCCCTTTGCTTCCAGCATGATTAAAGAGGTAGCGGCTACTGCAATTGCGTGGTACTGTGACGTCAGCTACATTTGTAGCCTTGTAGTTGCTTTAGGCAAAGAATATAATAATAATCTTCAGGTGGCACATTTATTAGGTATATTTGTCTATGTCCCTGGTTGTTCGTCTTTGGATAGCAATCTTAGGCCTACGGGCGGCCTACAAACTCACACCAGGACGAACCATGTGGCTGACCACAACCGGTCACATTTTTATCAATATTTTTATTTTTTGAACATGCTATAAAAGGTTACACTTTGCAGTAGTCATCCTCAGACCTTCCTCATCTTACTTCTATTTATAATAAAATAATAAAACAAACGAGATAAATTATAAGTAAGTCTGTCGAACTGTGAAAGTATTTTAAATTACAAATTATTAGCCAGTTTAGCGCCGGTTTTGTTAAAACCTGATGTTATTAAAAGTATGTACAAGTCTCATAACAGGTTGTGTTCATTGCTAAACTGTTTACAAAAAGAAATAGTGGTTCATTAAATGCCCATCGTTTCACCGTACTATCTACCTATACTACAACAGAAGGTTAATCAACTGAGCTACCTATTACAAAAGGTTATATATATATATATATATACATATGCGTCTCGACATTAATTATTATGTAACCACAATGTAAAACTGGCGACATTTAGTTGTTTTGCATACATGGTAATGTATCGTAAGCAAGGTTAATTTCAAACCGTGTCTTGAAGTAATTGTTAAGGTGTTTGCGCTAGTTTAACGTGTAGACTTGTATTAATATTTTTTTGTATATACCATGTGTATACCAATATAGGTATGTATGGTTAGAAGCCTCTAAATCCCCCAGGTAGATTTTTCACACAGAAACTTCACTGCTAAATAAAAGTTTTTTGAAGAAGACTGTTTTTTTAATTGTTTTTTTATTCAAAATCTAGGTCGCAGCCAGCATCACTCGTGCAAAGATTATTTTGTACGCCAGCGTTTTGTCTCATTTCTACTTGAAGGGTGTGCATGAATTACTTAGGTGCAGCTATCCCGGCTCGGTGGCATTGGATAACTAGACTACTAGACCGCTTACTTTATTTATGTTGAAGGTGTCTTCATGTTGTCTGATAATTATCCAGTGTCACTGATGGTTGTAACGTCTGTAGCTCTACATACCCCTAACATACTCGTATTTCTCATTTCCTGTTTCAACTAACAGTCTAAATAAAACTGCTCCTATCCGTGCATTATAGTTGAATCCCGACTGACTCTTAAATATTTGGTCGTGAGCCGGATATCTTGGCTGTTTTATACATGTAACACGTAGTGTTTACATAAGTGTCTTGGTTACAGAAAAATTCTTGAAAAAAATGGGTCAGCGGTTGACGCGGCCATAGCAACGCTGTTCTGTGAGGGGGCAGCATGCGCCCAATGCATGGGCCTGGGGGGAGGGTTCCTGGCTACCGTCTACGACGCGCAAACGAGACGGGTGAGGCTAATTAAATCTATCTATTATGAAGTGCGTAACTATCGTTTCTGAAAACTTAAGAAGAAGTATTAAGTGACAATGTGAATGATTGTTTTCACAATTCGTTCAATTCGGCAGGCTACGATAAAAAAAAACATTTATTTTCAATCTACTTGACCTATTTCTATAAAATGTATATGGTATCTCTTGGGACGTATAGCTTTTAATCAATCAATATTTTGTCAAATCAATTCCGAGAGAGTATCTGAGATATCATCTAACAAACTTTTTTTTTTTTTTTTTTTTTTTATTCTTAATTTTTAATAGGGCTTTAATCGCTTAGCGATTACGCCAGCCCTGTTATTCCACAATTATATACAATACTAGGTACATGCAATCTTAAAACTACGAAAGATTATCGTCTTTACGCCGAGCGAGCACGGATGACACCATTGAAAATAGATCTTTCGCTGCATCACACGTCGGTGCAGCTAGAACTCCCTGGAACATTCCAAGGTCTCGCGGACTAACACCATACTCGCTCAGCATATGATTTCTCATAGCTTCGCTCCGCCGACACTCGACTAGAAGATGATGTACATCTTCCAGTGTCCCGCAATAAGAGCAAGCCGGAGATTCCGACCTACCCATAAGGTAATCAAAGCTGTTAAGCGGCATGTGGCCAGAACGAAGCCTATGCGCTATTACTATTAGACATCTACTTAAATTAGATTCTGCACACCAAGGTATCCGAGGTGGTGCAGATTGCAGGGTTCGATACCATACGCCTTTTTCAGTACTGATGCTGTTATACGTGTCTTTCCACTTCTCATAAATTTTATATTTATATTTTATAAGGATTTCTGTTTGTTCTGGGAAAATGAATACTTCGGCTCCTTCTAAAACCGCTTCTTTAGCCAATCGATCTGCAACTTCATTTCCTCGGATACCTACGTGTGCTGGAATGTATTGCAGTCTCAGATCTACGCCCCTCTGCATAAGAAACATAACTTTTTTAATAATTGCATAAGCTTCATTGGCACTTCTCGCACCGGAAGCGCATCGAGCAATATGCTGTAGGGTACTTCGACTGTCGGTTAAAATTACGACTTGATTAATACTCGAAGTGGCTATAATATAGGACAAGGCCTCTGAGACTGCAAACATTTCCACCGTCATTATACAGTTTGTTTGAGATACCATTCTAAATTTTTCTTTCACATTACGACTGGGATCGTAAAAGGCCGCTCCGCAGCCGTCGTTTGTTTTTGAACCATCTGTATATATCTTGTGGTACCCATGGTAATTACTATCTAACATAATTAATGTTTCACTTCTAAGTATCACTGAATCACAATGTTTTTTTGCTTGCACTATTCCTTGCACTTCAGTTTTAATAAAATTCATATCAATATTGGACACCCAAGTATCCAATGTGAACATATTCAATAGATTACTACAATTGACAGTTTCAGTTTTGATTTCGTTATACATTGATATGAGCAATGGTTTCTTCTTATTTTGCCAGTATCTTATCTCAACAAGATTTGCTAAATTATTGAATATAGAAATAGTTAACTTGTCTGATAGCGATTTCACTTTTAAGCAGTATTTAGCAGCTAAATATTTACGCCTTAGTTGCAGCGGCTGAATACATAGCTCGCATTCCATAACATGTATAGGTGTTGTACGAATGAAACCTCCAACTACTCTCATCGCAGCATTTTGAACTCTATCGAGTTTGGTTAAATGTATTTTTGCAGCAGTGTCATATATGAAACTGCTAAAATCTATCCTACTTCGAATCAAAGCTATGTACAATCGGCGTAGGTGTTTGGGATGTAAGCCCCACGATGCTCCTGCAAGTATTTTTAGCATATTAATGAGTTTGACAGTCTTTATTTTTATTTCATTAATATGACGGTTCCATAACAAATTTTTGTCTAACCACACACCTAAGTACTTAAAATTTTCAACACGTTCTATTTCGAAATTATTTAATTTAATACCTGCCGAGGGGCTTTTTCTGCCTCTATGAAATAAACACCATTTGGTTTTGGTAACAGATGGTTGCAATCCCAAAATATCCAGCCTATATACCATAGAATTCAACGTAAGTTGTATTAACAAAATACTGAGGTTGTTATCCGAGTCTTGGGTATAAAATACAAAATCATCTGCGTACTGCAGTACATGCACATTCGATAGACCACTACTCAGTTTGTGTGTTAATATATTAAATAGAAGAGGAGACAAAGGGTCACCTTGAGCTAATCCTCTTCCAGTCCACCTAGATAATAAGTCACAACTTGCATTATCCTGAATTTCCACACATCTCTGGCTTAGAAAACTCCATAGATAGCTACACAACCGCGATCCAACGTTCAAACTGTCTAAAATTGATACAAGTGTATGTGGATGAACTTCATTGTAAGCGTTTTGTATATCTAGAAATACTGCTACTGTGTTCATATTCTTGGAGAAACCTATTTGGATGTCTGAAACTAAACGTACTATACAGTCTATACAAGATTGACGTTTTCTAAATCCACTTGTAATAGAGGACAAAATATTATTTGATTCGACAAACCATTCCAATCTTTTACATAATATGCTATGAAATATTTTACACATACAGGACATTAAGGAGATAGGTCTATATTTAGGCGATTCATTCGTTCTACTATTTTGCTTAGGTATGGCCACTACTTGGATTTCGCGCCATTTATCAGGTACCATGGAATACCTAAAGATCGTATTATATATATCGAGTAATAGTAGCATGCCCGATGGAGGTAAATGATAGATCATTGAATAGGTAATAAGATCTGCTCCTGGCGCAGTGTCTTTCTTTTTAAGACAATTATGTAGCTCTTGTAATGTTATGTCGCTATCAATTTTAACGTTATTAGATCTAAGCGGTGGCATTTCAAATTGGACATAGTCTGGTGCTAAACTGTGTAAAAGTTCAACTTTATTATCTCTGGAAGGTAATATATAATTTTGCCTAAGCCCTTTTATCCATCGCATACGACGCCACATATCTGATGAATTTAATGTTTCGTTAATTCCACTACAAAACTGTTGCCAACTCTTGGCGCGTGCTTGCCTATGAATACGCTGTGCTTCTGCAATTTTCGTATTAAGAGTGGTCAAGTTATTTGGTGTAGGATTACGCCTGAATAGTTTTAACGCTAATCGTCGTTCCGCAATTGATTTTGATAACTCCGGAGTCCAATACGCCTTAGGTTTAAATTTTTGGGTAGGGTCAGTACTAACTTTGACTAAAGGTATAGCTTTCTTTGCTGCATTATTTAGTTTATCAATGAAGATTTTATAATTATTTTGGAAGTTATCTTTATCTATTCTTATGTTATCGATATTTTTTTCTACTGTCTCTTCATATAATTTCCAGTTGGCTAATTTAAAATTGCGGCGTTCAAAGTATGTACGACCGCTACTAAAAAGCATTGAAAATTTAATAATAAGATGATCGCTACCCAGATTTTCTCTTGTGACTAGCCATTTAAAGTAAATTGCAATATCAGTGGTAACAAAAGTGATATCTGGAGAAGTCTGTTGTAACCTCCCGCTAACTAATTTGACTCTAGTGTGTTCTCCGGTATTAAGAGTTACAAAATTATGTTCTAATGATGCATCAAGAACTTTTTGACCCCGGTTGTCTATTTTACTTGACCAATTGGTATGGTGAGCATTAAAATCACCAGCTATAATAGTCTTACTTGAAAATTTTGAAAATACGTCTTCCCAGTCACATTGTGTAGTTCTAATAGGAGAAGTACAATACAGCGATACTATGTATTCTAGATATTTACAATTAAGAATCTTAACACACAAAATCTCGATTCCTAAATTATTTACTTCAAATGTCATATTTTCGGCTTTAATTGATTTGTGTATTATGATAGCAACCCCGCCCCAAGAATCTTGTCTATCTTTCCTAAAAATATTATAGTTGCTAATTTTAATACTATTATCACTATCCGTGAACCACGTTTCACTAACTATGCATATGCCTATCTTTTCTTGAGTCAAAAATATTTCAAGGTCCAGTCTTTTGTTTGATGTCAGACTCTGGGCATTCCATTGAGCAACGTTTACACATTGCCGAAAGGAAGCCGAGTCCAACACCGAAGTATCGTTTACATTATAGTTGTGTCTATCCATTATAGATGAGACCGACTAGTTTCTTAAATACTTCCCCACTACATGTTAAGTTCACAATCAACGTTACCAGTTCGTCGAACACTAATTTTAGCACCTGTTGCACTTTTTCTTCAAAACTGTTTAAGGAAAATACTATATCTTTTATTTTATGTAATATGCCAATGAATGTGCCTATTCTTTCGCCTGTCAACTCTTCTTTTGATTTTTGACTTGATTGTACGTTTTTCTTCGACTGTCCTTTCTCAATTCGTATGTTTTTAGATTTCCTTTTTTGACCTTTCTTCGTGATAATTTTTCTACGTTTTCCTTGTCCTACTTCTATCACGCTATCCTCAGTATATTCGCTAGTCTCATTATCCTCGTCTTTACTATCCTGTTGATCAGTTTCAGTCAGTTTTGCGCCTAAACTTTGGCTATATGTCATTTTACCTTCCTTTTTATTCATTTTACTATTTTGCTGAGCATACGCTTCACTTATTCTGCTACATGATGCTTCTGGTGTCCCTATATTGCGCCTCTCATCGTTGACTTTAGACAGAGCAATTTGATATGTACAATTTTGCTGAGACATAACTGAGCGTATTAGTCTTTCTTTTTTGTATATAGGGCAAGCTTTGTCCAGTGCCATATGATTTCCTTTGCAATTCACACAGCGGTATACTGTAGTTTCACAGTTCGCATGACCTGCTCCACATTTTGGACAGAAACTTCTAGGATTATAGGGGCATATTCGGGTCGCGTGGCCGAATTTCCAGCAGGCACTACACTGTGTTACGGGGTAAATATATAAATCGACTTTGAATCTGCAGTCATATCCAGTTATGTAATTTGGGGGAATGGGTCCTTTGAAACCAAAACGCACAGTTTCGCTTTTTACCCACTCACCCTTATCAGACAAACGCCTTAATCTCCTTACTGACACAATCGGTGGTTCACATCGGAATGACTTTAAAATTTCTTCTTCTTCAACATCCAATTCTAGGTTTCTAACCAAGCCATAAGAAATACCTACTTCACTCGTCAAATGGCATCGGTACCCAAGTTCAGCCATTTTTTTGTTTTTGATTAAGTTTTCGGCAGCCTGTTTTTGTCTAAACGAGATCAATATCCTGTAGGGGCTTTTATATTTTATTTGGATAGGATCGTCAATGTTCTCCGCCTTCAGAAGTTTCGCCAGCCCTATTTGTTTCGGCAATAAATTATACGACGAAACACTGACCTCAAACTTATCAATATTTTTTTCAATAATTCTTTTGTTTGTTTTCGTCTTGCGTTGAACCAATTTAAAGCCGTCGTCGTCCTCTAAATGTCTCTTTTCAGCGCGCGGCTTATCGCTGCCTAGTATCACTGAGTCCGGTGACGACGCGGGAAAATCCATTGTTTCTCCTTCTCCAAGTATATCGTACAACCTCTGCGGCCCCGACATCCCAATTTCAATATCGTCTGCTTCACTCATTACACAGTCGGCCCGAGATCCGAAGATCTCGGCCATAAACTTGTACGCTCGTCGATAAACGCTATGCAAGTATAATAAACACAAACGTTAACGCGTGCACTCACCGTGCGGCACAGCGCGCGACTGCTAACAAACTTTATGGGATGGAAGAAATAAAGAAAGAGTTAGGTAAGACTTATTCCAACTTAATCCAAGTTAATGTAGACTCTAACATACCTATTCTCAGAAAAATCAAATCCCACGAATCGGAAGGTACCTACTGGTATGAGGTCTAACAACAAATAACTTTGTCCTCGACAGGCTGATCGCCTAATTTAAACCAAATTTTATATTATGTTGTCAAATTAGCTAACAAAATAGAATGTTTTACTTAATTAGAAATTGGTCTCTGATTTATTAGTCATTGTAAATTCGATAGGTATAGTAGTAATTCAGCAGGATGAACCTACTGGTTAGATTGACCTTGTATTTGCAGCTAAACAAGTTTCGAGTGACGTAAGATGTCTTCTTGGTGTTTTCTAATAGTTTCTAGCGTTAATAATAGATTTTCGAGCTCTGTTATTAATAGTTTCTGTATAGCGCCAGAAATGTTTATACATTTTTTTGTGTAATTTTAGTATCAACCCATATGCGCTATATAGCCTGCTTTAGAAGACGTGAGTCATCTATAGTTCACCATACTGGATAAAATAAGAGTTATTACACCTTTAAAAGATAATGTAACGATAATTGCGCTTCATACATTTCTTATTTTATATTCTTTCAGCCTATCATTTATTACGAAACGGTGCAATTTCCACTTTTCTTCCCATGGATCAGTTTTTCTGAAAAATGATTCTTGATTTTGGCGCTAGTGCGCACCCCCGTTTACCGATTCCCCGTTTACCTCGTCCTAAACAATGACAAGGTTTTTTTTCTCGTGGTAATGACAGGTTTCTATTAGAATTATCTACACTCACAGATTCGAGTGCTGAACGCCCGCGAACGAGCTCCGGCAGCGACCACGCAGGACATGTACGCGAACGCTTCGTCCACCGTCGGCGGTCTCGCTATCGCCGTCCCTGGCGAGCTGCGAGGCTACGGGGAGCTGCACCGGGCGTACGGCCGTCTGCCGTGGCGGGAGCTGGTCGCCCCCGCCGCGGACATGGTCCGCACGGGTCACCGCGTGAACTCGTACATGGGCCGAGTGCTCAACTCGTACAGCGAGATCATCAAGGCAGAGCCGTCTATGAGGTGAGTTTACTTAAACCTGTAACTGAGGTACGGGATAATATTTCAATTAGTTTTGAAGATATTCCAGAGGTTTAGGATGATATTCCAATTAGCGTTCTCAACCTCTACTGTTAGGCTGCAGTAGCGAGAACTTTGCCATCCACACAGTGCCTAGACATAGTGGTACGGGACACCACTTCGATTTGTACATAGTTCCTCAACTTTAACAGCGGCATTTTCAAGATATATCTGAGAAACCACGACAAAAATTCCGTAGACACTCAGACCTTATACAGCAAAGTATAGTCGAAGTGGGGATTAAAGTCCTCCGTGAAGTCTCTCGGGGTGTTTTGTATGGTAAACTGTAGGATCACGTCACAGAGCGTTTGGTACGATTCCAGGGAGTTGTACGTGAACGCGGCGACGGGCGAGGTGTGGAGAGAGGGCGACCTCCTGGTGGAGCCGGTGCTGGCGCGCACGCTGGACACGATCGCCGAGGAGGGCCCCGAGGCGATTCACAACGGTTCGCTCACAGCGCGCCTGCTGCAGGACATACGCGCGCACGGTGGTATCCTCACAGAGGAGGATTTGAGGAACTACAGGTCAGTTTACATGACTGCTAGCTTAGCAACTAGCTAACGAAATAGAAAGGAATTGGACGTCACGTGATTCTCGAGCTGCCTCGGCACACAGCAAAACTGATAAGTTTCAGTATATTTGTAAGCACTTTTGTGCTAATGCACTCCTGTCATACCATAATACCAATAATAAGCGATTAATATTATGGTTTTCTTTTAAAAAACGTTTTTAAAAGCTCTAGCTCCTTTTAATATCCTAATAGGCAAAGAATAAGGTAGAAGAACATATTATTTTGCATTAAATCAATTTAGCCACACAACTGTTAATAAAAAATAATCAAATCTTGCTTACATCGCGCTATTTTATCGGCAACCTTGACCAATTTCTTTAGCAAATAGATTAGAATAGATTGTTTATTTTCTGCTTGCTTATTGAGAAAACTAGGTTGGTCACGTCTAATTTAGGAAGCTTCTTGTACGGGAAGTTCAAGTATAACCAAGAAACGTATTTACTAAACCGAAGTGCCTATGAACAACGATATGAGTTCGTTCTTAATATAAAACATAATAATTAAATATTATATTTAATAAAATGTATAGTAGAATTATAAATAAGATATGACGTCGATAGATAACAATAACAATAATCTTACACAATGGATTCACAATACAATAGAGTTAGGTAATAGATACCTACTTTAAAAGTACTTTGCATTTTAAATGACTATAATACTACCTACGATTACTAAAGGTGATTGTAGACTATCATTACCATCGTATTAGCGGAGATGCTCTAGGCGTCATAGGCGTCAGAGTTTAAGGCCGCCTAAAGGGATCTGACATGACCTATGATTAATTTGGTAATTACTTACCGTCTTATCACAAAAAATTTAGACAACTTCGACAAGTATTTAGCAGATTTTTCGCTTAATTTCTTACTACAACTCCGGCTATCACTTACCAACCACAAAACCAATTTTGTCATTCCTTAGCAAAATAACAGTTTAAACTATGTTTAAAAATATTTTTATGGTAAGACCGTTAGTGTTTAAAACCCACTAGGAACAGCAGCGCTCATTATATTTTAAGCACTCCACGGTCTGCCATCTATAGACCTGCCGAGCTGAAAGTTACATAACATTCGGTGATCGGATACAAATACGTACGCTAGCTTTTTCCGGGACAGATGAAACGTTTTCATTCTCATATGTCTTCAAAATGAAAATCGGGGACAAATGACACTCGCATTTCACACAGTCCCGTTCGGGGACTATGGCTTGAGAATAAATGGGAATATACCAATACTTCAAGGTCTACCCTCATGTCCCAGCAAACCGACGCGACTATAACTACAAAATTAGATTTCTGATTTAGATTGCTTTTTAGCGATAAAAGCTACTTTTGTGGCAGTATTTATTGAGTTTTCTAACTTATTTGTGTTGATATTAGTAGAGTTTTTTGTTATGTATGTAGGCAGATACTCCGAGTCGTATGCAATCACCTTTAGTTACGAGTGTATGGATTTACTCACTGTCTACTGCGCACGCTATGGTTTGCACTATAATTTACGCAGGCACAGTAAAACACAACAGACAGATGTAGGTAGGTACTCGTGACGCAGTAAACTCAGAGTAACGATGGGTATATATTTTATATGCCTTGCATTTTTAAGTTTCTACAAAACCTGAGGGCAGGAGCATATTATCCAGGTATTTGCTATAGGTATAGTAGATAAGAATTGCATACTTTCAGTATAGTTTATACATAATTTTTGTTCGACTTGTATCTATCAGCTATCGTCAGAATCCTAATATAATCCCACCGAACTTATGGCAGTAACTGTTTAAATAAGTATCATGGCTGGTTGACATTTTCCGAGATTATACTTATGTGGCGATATTTTCAAATAATAGGAAATATTATAAAAAAATATAGCATGTACCCTACTCTAGGGTTTATCTACTAATACATAAAATACAAAAATATATTAAAAACCCCAAAGTTACAAGTCACATAACATATTATTTTGCAAATGCAATAAATAAAGGGTTCTAGGCTAGCAATGTACCAAGCCAAAAGGAGGTCAGTATGCTCATACTTTTTTACTATAGGGCAACCCTAAATTCGAGATAAAAAATTAGCTTTTCAGTAGAATAAGTTTATCAGTCGTCGACAAAATGTATGAAACAGCTGATTTCTGGAATGCACAGTTTGTTCTGTAGTAATAGCCATTCCATAAAATAAATATACATATTGTAGTAACCCTCTGTCGGATTAGTTAACGATAACCCTGTATTATCTCTCTTTTACGTTTTGCAAGTAAACCTACTAACCTTTACTAAAATCTGCCCAGTCGTTTCGACGTGACGCGGTAACAAACACGTCAAAAAACAAACTAGTTGTTTCCAGGGCAGAATGGCAAGAGCCAATCTCCGTGCCCGTGTCGGAGGATTACACTCTGTTCTCCGTCCCCCTGCCCGGGTCGGGGTCGGTCCTGGCGTTCATTCTCAACATGTTGCGAGGCTGGGCGGGAGACGCGGAGGCACCACTCGACTCCGACCTCTACTGGCACCGCGTCATAGAAACCTTCAAGTACGCGTACGCGAAACGAACCGGCCTCGGCGACCCTTCACGCTTTAATGTCACGCATGATATTAGAGAGGTCAGTACAGAACTATGCCGTCAATAGTTTCATTATATACTATAGAACTGAACGGTCTACTCAGCCATATTCTCATCATTAAAACGTTACTAGTACAAACTAAAAACCTTGGTCTTAAGGCATAGCGGAATTTTTGACTTTAAGACCTCATCGAGTTTTCCAAAAGCAGCCCACCACTATAAAAAACAATAGTCTTCCATCTTAAATATGGTCACATCTTCTTAGGAACAAAAATAACCTTAGAAATTTTCCTGTGTCCTCATCAACTGTGTAGGAAATAGCTATTACTGTGACGTTAAATAATATAGCCAAAATACCGAACATAAGGTTAATTGCCATAATAACTACGACTCTAATATATAGCTAAATGTGGGTAGGTACGAATGGTGTTGCTGCTGCTAATGCAAAGTCCTAGGGTTGATCGGCCGCGGTCTGCGGTCGCGGCTAGTGCGACCTAGTCCAAAGCGCTGATGGCGATGTGTGCATCGACTTGTTCTCGATAAAGATAATTATCACAGTTGGAGCGCAACCTATCGAACGTCGCGTGGGCGCAGTCCCACCGCGCGCTGGTAGACGACACGCGGACCTTCGACGACTGGCGCCACTACGGAGCCATGTTCGACGCGGTGGAGGACCACGGCACCGCGCACGTGGTGGTCATCGCGCCGGACGGCAGCGCGGTCTCCGCCACCAGCACCATCAACTATATGTAACCACATTATACTCTCTACATTATATTGCTTCTTCTTCTTTTGATATATGGCACCATACGATTAATTTATTTGCCAGCATCAAGTTGATCAATTTTCAAGTTATTAATCAATTAAGTCAAATATCAAGTAATAAGTCATCGTAGTCAAGTCAAAGTCACAATATGTACCATCGTAAAGCGGTGGAGACTTTACTAGGGTTTCTATGGAGATTTCCCGCGAACACAAAAACCACGTTATTCCGTTTTTATATGCCCGCACATTCGTGATGAAAATGAATGAATTATCCATCAATATTACACATTAAAGCTTCAAGAATCACTAGTTTTGCAATAAATATAGCACTACGAGTACAATGGTTGTAGCAATGACAGGTCTCTGGAGACAAATCACTTCGTCTTAAAGCTGGTTCTACCAAAATATGACATATACATCACAATTGAACCTCAGTTGGCTAGATACCAAAATATGGCATATACATCACAATTGAACCTCAGTTGGCTAGATGCTAATGAATTACATGTTATGCAGGCCTAACATGGTCGTTTATCTTCGGGGAGACTGACGACATAAAAAATAGGGTTATTTTGGAATAAAGAAACGAATAAGTTAGTGGTAACCTAGTCGGTAAACCCGTTGCCTCACAAGCGAAAGGGCCCGAGTTCTAATTCAGACTCAGGCTTGCATGTCTGAGCTTTTGACTCATGTTCATAATTATTAATTACTACATGCTTAAAACGGTGAAGGAAAACATCGTGAGGAAATCTGCTTGTCGGAGAAGGTTAGTAACTTTTAAAGATAAGTGAAGTCCCCAAACAGCAATTTGGCCAGCGTGGTAGACTATGACCTACACCCTCTTCATAGAGAAGACCCGTGCCCACTAGTGGGACGTTATGGGTTGATACGTATTGGAATTTTTATATTTAAAATGGTTATTCGAAAGAGGATAGAAAGAAGCCATTTGATCTAATGCGCATGTTAGCTCTGCTGGACAAACGAAGCCCATAGGTTTCAACTTAAAATACCTCTGATAATATTTTAACCATTGCGTTGTAGTAGTTCCATTATCGATAGCAATTGTAACAATTGTTAAATTTCTAGTTGGGGCTGCCAAAGACGCTCAACTAGCCTCGGCATAATGCTGAACAATGAGATGGATGACTTCGCTATCCCTCATCGCGAGTCAGCATACGGCATGCCGCCGTCCCCCGCCAACCTGCTGCAAGCGAACCTGCAGCCGCTCAGCTCCATGACTCCCAGTATAGTTCTCTCCAGAGACAACCAAGTCAAGCTGGTGGTTGGAGGTGCTGGAGGAACTAAGATTACTACGCAAGTTGCACTGGTATGTGTTAATTTCACTTTTATGTTGTCCGCGGAAGGCATTCCTGCTGCTAACGGACCTCCAGCCGCTCTGCTCCATGGCTCCCAGCATGATTCTCTCCAGAGACAACCAAGTGGTAAGGGGCGCGGGAGGATATGAGTTACAGTTAAGTTACAGAGGCACTGTTATTATTCTTCTGTTTGAAGTTATATATACTTACCTGCTTCTCATTTCGTAAATTTTATCAAAATCGGTCTAGTCTAGAATAATAGGACTTGTTTCATTTTCGGCCAGGACGGTGTACGTCTACCAAAAAATGCCTAAAGATGTGGTTAATATTGTGTCAGTTGCCTAGTTCATTGTGTACAAAAATATCAAAATTCTATGAATTGTAGTGGAAATATGACACCACTGTAAGATGTTTGTATCCCTGGTTCACGCAAATGGTCACATGGTACCTACCGCCCGTCACAAATGTCAAAAATTACACAACAAAAACGCGTGAATCGGCTTTTTGCGTAAATAACGTAAAAATTTATTGATTTTAAATTAATTTCCTACACTGCGATAAGTTTCGTTATTTTGAATTTGGTTGATAGATTAAATATTAATAATCTATAACTATTGTATTTATGGTATCATGTATCTACACTGCCCTGGCATATAATATTTGAAAAAAATTTTTGCCTGCCTAATAGAAACTTTAGACTTTTTAAAAAATACTAATAAAAAACAACTTTTTTAAACGTAGTAAGTCTTTGTCATCGCATGAAGTATTCTCGCATCGTCAGATCACGAGGAGCACCATCCTGGAGCAGACGGACCTGCCGACGAGCATGAACCGGCCGCGGCTGCATCACCAGCTGCTGCCGATGGAAGTGCAACACGAAGCTGATTTCAGTGCTGTAAGTCACTATTACAATCAAGGCAATATACCTTCTATTACTTACTACGTGACCCATTAAGGGGGAAGGTAAGCCTTTAAAATACCACTCTTGGTCACACTGCTCAAAGGGGGCTTAGGTTTTCGTCATGTAGTTAATATCCTCTAAATAAAATTCCGCTTTTTGAGCTTAGTTCAAATATGATGCAAAGCGTTTATCGCTTTTAAAACTCACAGGTGGCAACACTGACGTACCAAATTCAGTATTTATAGAAATACTATAAATAAGGAATACTTCATGAGATGCTCCATGTAGCGTTACAGTGTCGCTGAATTCCGTGGTCGTGCGACATAGTGTTTCAAAGCATAGCTGTCTGGAGTAAAAAGAACCACTCCACACAATATTATAAATGCGAAATTAGGTATGTGGGCGTGTGTATATTTGTTACTCCTTTAAGCTCCTACGCATAAGCAGATTTTAATGAAATTTTAATGAAAACATTGGATTAGCACACTACTTTTGATCACAGAAGGTATTTAATAACACCACCACCTATTAGCAGCTATCAGCTAGCGCCTTATGTGAGTAGGTATTAGGTAGATGCATGTGTGACTATTGAGATCTTTGATCAAACTTAATTGTACTGTAATATCTATTTTTTCAGTTTTTAGGGCTAATAAAAACTTTTGCATGTTTTGCATTCGACGACATTGAGACGTTAGGTAATTTTTTTAGTATTTTTTTAATGTCTATGTGTTTTGTAAAATACAAAATGTAATCCAAATATTAGGAATACACATATAATTACATAATTATTGCATCATATTTACTGAGTTGATGATGCCCAGTAAATAACGTAAAGTGGGGTAATAATGAATACTCGATGCTATAATTTGCTACGGTGATATTAAGTCATAGTAGCTACATTATGAATCGGTGCCGTAACACACGTACCATTGAGAGTCATTGGACCGTACAACACAATACAACAACCTATTGCTATCGGTACCAGCAGCTCCATTCACAATGAACTTCCGATCGGATTCGAAAACTTTGCAACAGCAATTTAGCACGTACGCAAAGCTCGTTTCAAAACCTCACGCTTTTAAATGTTGTTATTTTTTAGTGTAATGTAACTCCTGTTGCAAAGTTTAAGTTTAAGAATCCGATCGGAAATTGATTTTGGATCGGCCTGCAGAACAAATGTTGACACGGCGGTACTCCGCAATGCTTATTTACTGCCGTAGGTATCGATATTTGATTTGCTGTTGTATTGGACAAACTTAGTGATTGCTTGCATTCAGAAAACATCAGATAAGTATCTAAACTTATATGCTACTTAAAGTAGAACGAAATGTTGAACAATATAAATTGATAGTGTTTTCAGACGTAGAAACAACCGTATCGAAAATCTTTTCTTCGCGCATTAAGGTTATTACAGAAACTTGTGTAGTAACATTTAACAGAAGTAGTAACATCAAGGTTATTTTTCATAAAGTGTGCAGGATCTTTATATGTAGTCCATATATACCTATTAATATTAACAGCATCTAAAAATGTGGCCTTAAACTACTTCTTTTCGTAATTTTTTGATATCCAATGAATAATTGTAAAATAAATTACTTTTGTTTAAGCGATTTTGACTGATGTGTATTTGTCAACAGCACGTGATAGCTTCCCTCCGGAGTAAAGGGCACGCTACGACGGAGCTGGGTCCGACTGCAGGGTTCGCAGCTATCGTGGCTGCCATGAGAGACGATGATGGCTACTTGGTACCGCAGACTGATCGCCGACGTGTAGGCAGCATCGACGGGTTTTAGTACTAGTACCTGCTAAGTACGATTCACGAATTCAGTGGCACTATACAGTGTGATGGCTAACGAATGAAGATAAAGTAATTACGTTACCGCAAAACTACCTCTCACACTTTTGTTTGTGTTAGAGCAATAGCTGTTCTTAAATGCTCGCGTGACGCCGCTACGCATCAACGCCACCTGTCTACAGCGCGAATCTTAGGACTTCGCTTTCAATGACATAAATTAATGTGACAACAGTATTGTATCAGAAAGAATCCTTTCATGATACTAACTTAAGGAATTATACAGGAAAATAAGCTATCCATACACTAGCATATCGTATTAGTAATTCTAGGGAAACCCAAGAAGGGGGTTTCGGATCCACTCGGACACGTCAACATACGATTATTATATATTTATATTACCTTTACTATGAGATTCAAGACACGTTGGAGCACATAAAGTAACATAATCGATAATACGCTCAAAGATGTGCATATTTTGATTTACTTGAACAAAAAATTTCGAAACTTCCACACGCATGACCAATCGCGGAAATGGGAGCCCATAAAAAAAACACCTAAGTTGATATTTGATACTTCCTATCATCTAAACTTCAAAGTCCAATATGTCTCCGCGTCGCTCGGGTAACACGCACTTAGCAGTCCGGGATCCTAGTACTAAGTCTTTGTCATGGATAGCGATAGTCAACGTGCTTAATCGATCGATGTTAACTGTAATATAGCTAACATGTTATAAAATCCCTACAATGACCACTATACAATATCCATGTTTAATGCGCCTTATAATAATTATTTTTTAAATATTTGTTTTCACTTTAATTCACTAACTATAAATTGAATTCACTAACAATAACAAAATTTAGCCCGTACGTGCTCGACTAGTATTCACTGCATTTAGATATTTTTTTTAAGAATTGCTAAATATTAAAATAATCTTACTTTATTGGCGCTAACAAGTATATAATAAGTGTCTCAATTAGAGTAACAAACAGAAACTAGTTATTTTTATACTTTTATAGTGAAATCAAATAATAAATTTTATTTTTGTACCCACACATTAGCAAATAACAAGACGGGCAAATGCGACTTTACACTTCGAGATATTAATTGCTCGATCTCATAATAAGGTAATAAAATTGATCTAGAAAATTTGGTAATACAACACATTTGTGTAATAAATTGTGCAAACATATTTAAAAAGGAACTTGTTATTTTTTCCTGTTTGTTGAGTTGGTAATTATGTTTTATGACCGTGTGATGTTATTGCATTGTTTGTTTGTAAAATAAATTTTACGTAGTAAAAGAGCTCTTTATTTCAAAGTTTATATCAGTACTACCTGGCAAATGCCTTTTTTAAGAATAATGAAATGACTAACTACAACAAATAAAACAGCAGATGAATTAACTATGGACTAAGGATCTACAAATCAAACAAATGCTCCAATCTACCACCTACCACCAGAGGGCAGCGTACCCAGTCTGCTATCACAAACATCGATTGAATAAATGTTAATTTAAATGTTTAATTTTTCATAATAAAGGCACTTGCGCGGTAGTTGGAAATGTGAATCGATTAAAATGAAAAGTGTTTGTCAACACCAAGTCCTCATTTATTCTATAAATTGACAGTGATGTAGTTATCCAATATACTCCTAATAAGAATTAGTAAAGCTAAAATGATAATTGTAGAACAGCTTTATTTGTAGATTACTACTTACAATTCAGAAGATTAGTGTTTGGATTTTGATATAATATAAAATACATATGTACAGGTGTCTCGGGCAATTTGAATTAAACAAGAAACTAGACCCTCATCAACGTTTCTTTTCGTGTTGAGTGCCCTATACAACTAATAAGTTCTCTTAAAACCTGACCAGGGGACACACTTATGATTTCTACACTTAAAAGGTCAAATATTTTAAATAACGACTACCATGCATTCTGGGGAATGTATTGCACGTTTGTTATTATTTATTCTAATCCCATTCTCAATATGTATGTATATCATTATAAGTAAAAAAAAAGCTTTCGGTAGCAACATGATACAGATTAACTAAAAAATTCTATGTGCATTGACTATATTATAAATGATTCAAAGACTAGCTACAATCATATATATATATAAATATACACAAAATTAGATATTGTCAAAATAGCCATAGAGTCGCACGTCTACGCAAGGACTCGTTTTACAAGTCCGGCTATTAGCTGTTTCAAAATTAAGGGCGACCAAAAAACGAATTTTAGTTGTCTTAATCACCTCTTCACAGAGAGCGGCAAAAATATTGAAAAATACGAGGAAACAAATCAAAAACTCTCAATTCAATAGAAACATTACATATTCACGCACAACCTACATTTAAACTTGTCGTTAACTTATATTTTTCAATACATTTGCGAATGATTCTGCGTTTATTTGACCTTTTAGTACGAGTAAAATATAATCGCTTTAATAAATCAATTACAATTTACATAAAAATACATTGCGAAACAAATTAACGTCAACATGGCACTACCATGGTAAACATATCACAAGATTAAAACGAGTAAAAAAATGACAAAAATACACCAAAACATACAGTATTTGTACTAAAGAAAAACAAGTCACAAATATCATAGGTACATTATAAGTATAATGTACACACAATTATTTCCACAGTCAAATAAAGAATAAATTTACATTGTAACCGAATAATCAGTCAATTAAAAATTATTAATATTTACCCACGCGTATATAATATTATCGTTTAATCTTTCTACGCACAGCAAGCGTCTGCCCAACCGCACCATAATTACTGGCCAGCAGAGCTATCCACGTTATGTATGTCATTACACAACATGGCTAGGTGCAGTCAAGGGCGATTTCGCCAAAGTCGTAGACCCCCTGGAGCCCGCCGTAACAGAGTGATTAAAATGAGGGTACGACTCGACGATGAATACTATAACGATAAGTATTACTTATATTCATCTGCAAAAAAGGACATTAATTAATACTTAAGTAGCGATCAAAAGTGATCTACTCTATTATTCTGTATTGATTTTAAAGTTATATTCCTGATCTAAACAAAGCTCGGCATGACATAAGTATAGTGCAGCGGGGGTAGACATTTACAGATATTCTATGTTAGTGATACTGGGGTAGAATTTCTAGCAATATGCAATATTGAAATATACATAAGTTTCATTACTGTCGTTTATTCTTTATTGATTTAATAAGATAAACATGTACATACTAAAGTAAGCTTTTTGGCAACAGGAAATTTACAATACAGTTTATTAGTATCGGAAATTGTATTATTTTATATTATTTGTGTAATTTGCTAATTTATTTATATTATACATATAAAATAAATATACAAACTTTATCGACTGTAGGAGCATTGCGCCCGACTGTAGGAGCACTGCGCCCGACTGTAGGAGCACTGCGCCCAAGGGAACTGTACAAACAGTCAGTGAACAAATTCCACTGGTATCATTGGTACCAACTCGTAATTTGAGAAAAGATTAGCTTTTTTAAATGGATCGTCGACAAACTGCATCGATTCTCGAACTTAAGTTTTTTTTCTTGTCAGATGCCTGGTTGATTTTCTAGTGAAAGTTGTTATGGACCTCTTTCTGTTTGGTGCATCTAACCGATAGTCTTGTATATACAGGGTGTTCAGATGTACGACGGACTTTAAGGTGCAATTTTACTTATCAATACCAATAACTTTCATCATAAGACCGCAAATAGCTGCTAGGCATTTCCTTCTAGATCAATGAAGTTTTAGTGTGATAAAACTGTTATTCGAAAAAGTTTTATTGCTAAATGATCACCAAAATGTGGTGATAATTTTTCAATACAACTTGTTCATATATTGCCCGACAATCTTCTTGAATTAAAAAGCAACGTAGTGGGGACGACGTATTTCCGCGCATATGCATTTCTTACCGATGAATCACCGATAGCACCTCGGCGAAATCCCTTCCCCGCGCTATACCTTGCGTCAGACACCTAAATATCGTCACAACTTGGACTAATGACATTGGGTGTGCCCCAAGGTCATTGGTCCAAGGTATTTGCAGACAACTATGTTTATGCGTACAATGGGACCAATTCTGAAGGCAAGCAAGGTGACAGTTATTTGCTAACTGAAACAATTAACAGCAGTGCCGTCTCCTTTTAACTTGCTTAGAAAGAGAGGGACAGCATTTATTTCAAATTAACAAAACTGCTACTTGAAAATCTTGATTTTACTATTTAATGGTACCACGATAAACAATTGGTCTCTTTAAATGTCTGTCGTAGATCCAAACAACCGTTTTACGCAACATAATTAGATCATAGAGGTACTCAGTATAGAGATTCAGCGAAAACTCTTTACAATTCATTTGATCCTCATAAGAATGCTCGAGCCAACACAAAAAACTAACTAACTAACTAACTAACTAAAACTAACTAAAAATATCATTACACTTTTTACACAAGAGCCAGCTTTATAAAATACTGTTTATAATGTAACGAACAACATCTATATAATGAATCATAGTCAATCTTATAATAATATAATACAAAGAATATTCATTCCACTTTAGTGAATCATTTTGGGACCCAATTATGAATTACATATGTGCACTAAAACACTGAACATACCAAATTACATCATCTCGAGGTGCAATGACAGCAAAAGACGGTAAACATTTTGTAAATACATATAATAACATACAAGGAACCGAGTTCTGTGTGAATAACCTAGAAATCACACAATTCACTCTATTTTCATATTGAGAGTGAATTCCCCTTACATTAATGTACATTCATCATTGTGGGAATTAAATTTTATACACCCATATCCAATATCACTAATTATTTGTTTATTGCCCAATTGCTTCCCAAGTTACGGTGCCATCATTTCATTTCATGTCAAGTCAGCAGAACATCCTCGGTGATCGCTTTTCATTTATTTTTCAAATCCAACTCACACCACATCTGTGAAAAATATGGCAGCGTTTAGCAAATTCAGAAAGTGCTTCAATCACTTGTTGGTGGCTGTGAAGTTGTATAGAACAACGTGTAACAGAAAGGTGTGACAGGACTTAAGGGTATTAGTCTACCAGTCAAGGTGTACCCATTGTAAAAGAAAAAAAATATTAGTTCCCCATACAAAAATTGGTCACGTGATGGGTCAAGTTGTATGGAGGACGCCTTTTTTCTCGAATTTTGCAAAATTTTGTTCAACAATGGGTTCACTTTGATGAGTAGATAAGTATTGTCACACATTTCTGTTACACATTGTATATCTAAATATTAGTTCGTTTCGTATTATAATACTCTCTTGTAGATAATAACTTTTGGAGCTGACCTGTATTTGTGCAGCGTGGTGTACTTTTGCTTACACCCTCTTAATAAAAAGACCCAAACCCAACAGTGGGTCGCTATAAGATAACACATAAAAAATATCTAACATACAGGGTAACTGAAAAATATGCTAGTTTATTACCAACTAGCATTATTTAAGGATATTTTCTGAATGAAGACCATAAGCCACAACTTATGTTTTTCAACTTTTGAAATATGCTAAAAAAAATGCTTTTCCTAATGTATGGAATTACTTCTTTTTCATAAAAGTAGCAATCTATTTTAATTGCGAATTTTCAAAAGTCCTGCAATAAAAGTTGATTACCAGTCAGTAAGTGAGAATACATACCTGTTATTACTGAAGTCACTTCCTCTTGTTCTGCGCGCGGGTGCGCTTGCTCGTACGTCATATATGCACAGGCACGTGGAGCAACAAGTCGTCACGTCGCGCGAACTGTTCCGAGCACATCTCGCACTTGTACGGGCTGTCAGCTGTCAGCGGGGTGGCGGGGGAGTGAGGGGGAGACGCGGGAGGCTTCGGGGGAGACGGGGAGTGAGGGCCGATGGCGCGCAGGTCGTCGGCCGGGTGACGCGGCGGACGACGCTGACGAACCTACACACAACATGCGGATGCATTAACGATTAACTCTATTGCGGACATGTCGTACAAACGACCACTCGTTTCTCTTTATAAAAGACAGATCTTGTAAATGTCGCTACAAAAAACTTCACCCAATCAAAAATCCACGACAAATTCGTAAAACTTCATCAATTTTCGTCAAGATTGATTGGAAACTATATACAACCTAAATGCCAGTACGAAATTTTTAGACGACATTAATATCTACTCGTACAAACTGGCAGATGAAAGTATTGCCAGACGCTACGCTTGGTTGGTCAAAAGCAGAAAATACATAAAGTTATTTAATCTAAAATCGATTCCTTCGGTGAAGAAAAACACATCATGAGGAACCGCCTTGCTAGCTACCACACCCTCAAGTTGAAAAATCTGTAGCCAAGCGCCTAATGGTGTGTTCCGACAGCCTTCTGTGAAAGCCAGTATACTACAGACCAGGCATGCTCCATATAAGGCGACAGTGCCGCTGACTGTCATGGTCATGCGAACTGCGAGCTAATGGTCAAATACTTACCTATCTTGAATAAAAAAATAACCTTAGAATAAAAGTGGTGATTACGCTTACCTGCTTGCTTCTAGTGTTAGGTTCCTCCGTGTGTATCATGCGCGGTCGCGGCGGTGGCTCGCGGCGTCGACGTCTGCGCGGGGGCGAGGGCGCCGGCGGGGGGGTGGGGGAGCGCGCCACCGCTGCAGGGGAGGCGGTGTGAGAGCGCGAGGGGGAGCGGGACGGCGGCAGCGGGGAGGGGGAGTGCCAATCGCGCTTAGGCGGTGACACAGAACTCTTTATTTTCCGCCTCCGCTTGTACTTGCGGGGACCGGCCTGAAATGATAAGAGAAAGTATGTAGAGTGAATAGTTTACAAGTTATACTCATTTTAAAGTGAATATCGACTTCCATGCGGCGTGCAAAATTTACGTTACTGATAAATAACTACTGGTCCGATTTGGATAAAATGTATATGGACCACCACCTGTTCGACATAAAAAAGATTTTTATTTAATCAGTTTACAATTGGCGAAAATGTCGATGAATATACACAAGGTATAGTATATTGCAAGTTGCACGTCAGCTTACCTTAATTTCTCGAATTTAGAATTGATCAGATAGTGAGATTGTTAATTAGGATGAGTATAGGTTTAATACACCTATATGCCAATAACCCTGCATGCATGTACCTGAGGCTGCCGCTTGAGCGCGGTGTTAGCGTCGCAGTGCTCGATGAGATGTTGCACCAGCTCCGTGCTGGAGTGCAGCGTGCGCCCGCACACCACGCAGCAGTACGCCGGACCGCCTACACATTATAAATACATTATTCAATTAAAGTTATTATAAAAATTACATTTAAACTAATAAAAAATGTCATAAATAAATTATAAAAGCAAACTTGGAGTCAAGCTTTTATTGACCCCCCCCCCCCACATACACATGTAAAAAAAATTGTGTCCGCTAAAAAATGCAATAGGTCCTTATTTCAATGGACTATAGTACATTTGAAAATAAATGTTGTTTCTTATCATATCAGAAGTCACCCTTTAGAGGATTCTAATTAATTACAAAAATCTCTGTATAATAATAAAAACAGTGTTCAGTTGAAAAAAAAATACGCTTGGGTATTCAATAAAAGCTAGTATTAAAAAAAAAAACAAAATAGTTACCGTTGAGCCGCCTGTCCGGCGCGGAGTGATGCGAGCGCACGTGCTCGCGCAGCACCACGCGCTGGTTGAACGCACGCGGGCACACCGCGCACGCGTATGGCTTCTCGCCTAAACATTACACATACTAATAAAACAACTGGGTAATAAATACAATAAATTTGCTAAAGCCTGTTACAAAAGGTCAAATATACAAATAATCAAAATTTTTGTGATTTTTGTAAAATCACAAAAAAATTCTAAGAAAAATATACCCAACGAATATATCAAGTCAAAGGCCGCCTCCTCGACAAACCAGCGCTTTAGATGAGACTTATACGATGCTATGCTCCGGTGACGTAATCTGGCAGCTTATTATATACAATACACATATAAATAAAAAGGTGGCCAACTGTTTACTAAAGCTAGTAAGAAAACCCAAAAGATCGGGTCAACGGACAGTCTCATATGTGGAGGATGTATGGAAACAGATAAAACTGCGGAACATGTACATTTGCGCCTATGGTCACAGAAAACATGAGACAGAGACTGGGGTTACTTAAACGTGATGAAACTTATACATCAGTTACTTATCCTGATAGTATTACGACCGTATTTGATGCGAATTGAGTGAAACTGTTATGCCAGCGACCGAGAGCTGTGCTGTTATTTTAGGGAGCTTCCCCGGCGCCAGCCTAACGCAATGTGGATCTGTTCAGAACACTTTACCTGCACACCGTGCATGTTGTATCGTACAGTTAACATACCAGTGTGTATACGCTCGTGCTTCCTCAGCGTGCCGCCGTCCGCGAACGCCTTCCAGCAGAACCGGCACGCGTACGGCCGCTCGCCCGTGTGGATCCTTACGTGGATCTGTTGTGAGCTGCGCGACCCGAACACTTTACCTGTACACCGTACATGTTGGATTAAACAACTGTTCGAACAAACGAACATAAGTTCGAGCGATGTTTAATTATTAATAGGGTCTTTACATGTATCGGTAAAATAATAGTTACAGCTCTTAGCCAAACTTAGAGCTGTTTAATTTTTATGTATAAACTTCTCAGCCACTGTTTGATTACTTCAAAGCAAATACATACCACATTCTCTACATGGAAACAATCGTGAATTGCTCGATATCGAAGTGCTGTTTCGTCCGCGTGACTTTATTTTTATCCTGCAACAAAAAAGCAAAATAGGTCATGATCGAGTTTGGTATGGCGTACTAAAAAAGAGTAATAGAAATGTGTAAAGTGGCATCAAAACAGAGAAGACAAATGTGTTTTGTGTAGTTATCGGTTTAAAGGATAGTTTCTTAAGTAAAAGTAACACAAACCAATACTTCATGCTATGTAGCAATGTGTGTTGCTTACGCAGTAACATAACAAAGATCCCAGAGCCCATTGACAAGCATAGAAACAGGTCACCTCATTTTAGCCGGGTAGATATCAAATATAGTATGTAGTTAAGTCATTGAGAACGCTGCACGTGTGCGTGTATAGTTGTGCCTGTCGGCGTGTCTCTGGGTGTACGCCAGCAGCTGCAGCGCGCCCGCGAAGCGCTCACCGCACGTGTGTGTGTGAGTGTATAACTGTGACTGTCGGCGTGTCCCTGGGTGTGCGTCTGTGCAGCGCTCGCCGCACGTGTGTGTGTGTACCTGTGCCTGTCGGCGTGTCCCTCGGCGTGCGCGAGCAGCTGCAGCGCGTCCGTGCAGCGCTCGCCGCACACGCCGCACGTGTGTGACCCGCCCGCGGCCGCGCCCCCGCCGCCGCCGCGCACGTAGCTGCGCAGAGGCACACGCTCACACGCCGACACAAACACGCGCACCTAACTACCTACCACACCTACGTTACCTTTTTTTAATTTTCTACCTTTGATATCGACGCTTACCAAGCAAATTTTACCCATCTCAACAATGATCAGATACACCACAGCTTAGACAAAACCCCCACTTGGCTTTGATAACTTGTTTAGGTATTCCACAACCTCAATGTTCTCGAAACAATGTTTGACGGACTGTCACGAAAGGCGCTGCGTCCAATTACTCTGTCCGTGCTGCTAGTTCATGGAACTCACTACTACTCGCGGCTTTTTTTGTTCTTTGATAACTTCAATTATAGATCTTGTTTAGTTCGGAACAAAACTGCTTCTACAAGCAAACCCCATTTTAGACCGCGTGAAACATCTGGAGAGTTGCGTTCAAACGCAAGCCTTTGCTAAGGTTTACAAAAATTTAAAATAATAATGTCTAACTTTATCCACGACCACTGTACAGCTATTTAAACGGTCACCTAGTTTCCCCCAAATATATACGTTTATCTCTTTATTTAGCGCCAACACTCCCAAACACAAAACAGTTAGATCACAAAAACAAATCATCACTCAAATACAAGTAAACCTTAGTATAATCATCTACTAACCTATGTGCAGCGGCGACGTGTCTTCTCAGCAAGTCAGCTCTTTGGAAGGCCACGCCACAATCCGAACAGAATAGTTCTGGACCTCGCATCGTGTCGAACACGGCGCGATCGGTGCCTCCACTGGGTTGCGACTCGGGCGATAGTCTGAATTCCATGTCGTCTCCTGAAACAAAATACGAGTATATCATTACAATATTAAATTGAACAAATGCGATACTTACGTTGCTACACTCTTTTATAAAACCGTCTCAGATAATATCAAAGGAAATTTCTGGACTACCCAGGAAAGTAAATTCTTGACTGTGTTGAGCAACATTGTAGCTAGAAATGTTGTCTTATGCACATAGCGTTTTTGTCCGACCGCATTGAGATACAATGATTGGCAAAATTAGTTATTGAGTTTGGGCAAACATTCTATCGGAGTATGCCTGTTCGGATGTCCAGCTGTTCTCTAGATGGCACATGTAGACTATTTCATAATTCTCATTCGTGAGAAGCAAATTTAGTGTCAGCAGGTAGTCAAGTCTGTTATTAGAATTGTCTCAAAATTACAATTGGATTGTGCCGAAATGGCCGTTTCGACATAGAATAGATCAGAGTTAGTATTAAAAATCTTGTTTTGTTTAATACTAACTGTGGCATATTCTATGTCAAAACGGCCATTTTGGCACAATCCAATTGTAATTCTGAGACAATTCAAATAACAGACTTGACTACCAGGTCGACATTTTTTTTGTAATACATGATAATTCTTTTTTAAATTTTTATAGCAGAGCCATGTGTATTTAAAACGTAAACATGTTTCAAGCCCGACCAATACATACATGTATGTGTTAGCTCTTGTTACAGTATGCAATCCGTATCATATATTTACACTAGCTGCACCCCGCGGTTTCACCCGCGGTTGATATTCAATCATCCCACGGAAACACTTCACATTTCCTTGTGTAATATTAGTGTGAGTGTGAAGTGTAATGCTGCGCAAGTAGAACCACGTGGTTTGTCAAGTGTCATCTCTGGTGGCAAAGTGGTATGTACAGCTGACATAGGCAGCAGTGTCAGTGTCGAGTCTCACCTGAGTCGGAGTCGTTGTACGCGTCGTGGTGTGCAGCGGGCGGCGGCCGTGGCGGCAGGTGCGGGTGTCGCTGCGCCGTGTGGTGCGCCAGAGAGTCGCGCGACCAGCACAGCTCACCGCACTCGCCGCACTCCATCGGAGAGTCGCCACCGTGCACCTGATACAACCCGACACTGTTTATTCACTAGGAACGCGATAAACGGACAGATTCTTCTAGATTTGTTTCGACAGTAGAACAGGGACGATTAATGTACGTGAGAGTGAGACCTTAATAGATGTTTCATTACTTTCCCTCTGCTCAATCAGTTACGCAGTTGAGCAGCAGGACATAGGTCGTATCACCGAACACGTATGCCCTATAGCTCAACTATTTTATCGTTCAACTTAATTGATGAGCAGGTCATCTTTTTACAAAATAATCAAATCCTCCTCACTAATCAAATGAATTCAAATTTCTTGAAGCAATAGCAAAGTTATTAATAGGGGAAAGTCAGCACATGTTGCTTTACCATACATAATGAATGGTCATTAAAATATATTTTGAGTTAACTCTTCAGATTTAGATCTTCAGCAGAAATTACCTCGCAAGTAAGCTGCTACGTAAGTTAGTTATAACATACAGCAAATGCGGAATATGGAACTAACTTAGAACTTACTGACCCATCAACACCTGCTTGATGTTCTAAGTAGTAAGTTCTAACGATTGTAACAGTAGCTATAATATAATCGACTGTTTTTTTAAACTCCATCATTACATAATTCTTTTGAAGATAGTAGTAGGCATGTTTATGACTTCATCTCACTTGACATACAGCGACGATGTACACTAAGATGTAACACTTGCCTAGAAGAAACCAATTCAATCGCGATTGAATTTAGGAATTGCCACGACCCATAATAATTGTTCAGAACTATTCCATTGATTATTCCAACTCACCCTAGAATGAGACTGTAGCGCCTTCTCCCTCGCGAATCCGATGCCACATGTGCGACAGACGAAGGGTCTCGATGGGTCTGTGGGCGGTGGCGGCGGCGAGGGCGGCGGGGGCGAGGGCGCGGGCGGTGAGGGCGGCGGGGGGGTGAGCGCGCGCGGCCCCGGGCTGCGCGTGCGCCTCGACCACTGCTGCGTGCGCGCTGACGTCATGTTCTCCCACGAGTCCTGCACGTGAGAACAGCTCTGGCCTTTTATTTAAACGACGGAAGGGCCCTAACCGGCTAGTCTTATTAATAAAAGCGGCTCCACTGTTCGTTTTTATCCGCCTGACCAAAAGGATGCTAATGCTTATCGAGTGTATGTATGTATGTAATGTATATGTACGAGTATGTCTAACTAACTCTTTATGAATTTCTACAGCACAAAACCATTCGACCATTAGATTTTGATGCGCGAGGTGTAATTGGATACGTCTTCATCAGATGGTCATAAGCTCGCGATTTTAGTTTAATTATTTACGAATACTAAGATACAATGTTCTGAAGTTTTGCAGCCGGTTTTTCTTTATTTGAAGTTGATAGACAATTTCGTTAAACTTGGGATCGCACAATTTTTAGATTTTTGTCATGCATACGAATATTCAAAACTGAAAATAATGTATAAAATAAAAAGAAAACTTACAACGCGAGGCAGCTACACAGAGATCAAACATTGGTGAAATATAATACCTCCTCGGGTTCCGGGATCTTTTTCCGTCGGCCGCGTTTCTTCTTTGGTTTTATGATTTGGTTGTGTTCCAGCAAATCCTCTGAAAACAAATATTGAACTTTAAAATTTTCTATCATGAAGTTGAACTTTACTATAGGCTCATTATTAGATAAGAGTATTTAGAAAACTAACGCGTTTTTGATTCATATTGTTTAAGAAGACGGATTTTCACGCGTACCTGATTGTTGTTAATGGTCCAACAATAGTTTCGTTCACATTCGGTGAACATCATCAGGGATGAAATGAGTCGTTCGTGTCTTGAACTATGACACGTCTCGCGACGTGAAATTATACTTGCACTTTTCCAACAATCAGGTACGCGTGAAATCCCGTCTTCTTAAACAATATGAGATAAGAGCATACTCGCAAATTTTAATTTTTAAAGGTTAGTTAGTTGGTTAGTTCAAAGGACACACATTCATCATCACATTATTTTTCTACCTTTACTTAAAATCATGTTACGTTCATAAAAATATCGTCCATGTAACACACTCGCGCACGTTGCAAGCGTGCGATCAGTTCTTATGTTACATTCAGCAGAGAACTTATAAAGACCGTTCAGGGCTGTCAAAATCTATTGTTGAACACTTACCAATTTCCTGTGAATCGGCGTCGTCAGGCACGAACGCGTGAACCTTGAGATGGTTCATGAGGTCACTCTTGCGCACGTATCGCACGCCGCACAGGTTGCAAGCGTGCGGTCTATCGTTCTGATGCGCCACCATGTGGTTCATAAGCGCCGCTTTCTTGCGGAATCTTCTCGAGCAGAAGTCGCAAGGCCACGGTCGCATTGCTGTGTACTCGTCCTGTTCAATAATTTGAAGGTTTGAAGAAAATCTTTAGTCAAAATGTGTGATTTCAATAAAGCGGTGATAGTAGTTAAGCGAGCACTCGTTTTCTAAGCGAAAGACGGATCAAATATGGTTTTAACGACCTGTGCTCCTGTGAGTTATATCACTCAAATGTAGAGTAAAATTAATTGGAATAAAGTACAGATCGAATTAACTTACCAGAAAAAAATATATTTAATGATGAAAATTCCAAGTTTTATGTACCTAAACTATTATACTTACTTGATCTGTAGGTAATGGTACATCAACATCATAGGTCTCTTTCGGTTCTAACATTGGATGCACTAAATGTTCCATTGGAACTTCCACTCTGAAACAACATGTGTATGGTATAATCTATGGATGTCTCACTAACAGGCAGAGCTGCACAACCAAATGAATTAAGTTGCCATTATTATATCATAAAGTAAATGAAAATAATTAACCGCTATAAACAAATATAGATAGATACAATGAAAAAGGTACAATATACCTTGATATTGTGATATTGTACCTTTAATTGTAGTAATAGTTAAACCTCTTTAGATAATATATAATATGGGACCACATGGTAGGTGTAACCATACTAACAAAAAATAATTTTTCAAATAGATCCACTTCGATAAATCAGGAAACATAAAAAAATAATAATATAGTCAAATTGAATACATCCTCTTTTTTGAAAGTCGGTTGTAAATATTATGAAACACAATTAGGTTCTTATGCGTATGTAATTAATAACATCAAACAAGCTTACCTTTCTTCACCGCCTACCCAATCGTCTGTGATGACCTCTTCAGTGACACATTCAACATTAGGGTCGTCGGCCAGCTCAGCTGTTTCCGTATAACCAACTACATCCTGTGCTAAGAACATTAAGTTCTCCGCTGCCATTTGATCTGTGGTCGTTATCATCTCTTCTGAGCCCTACAAATTACAATAATATTAAAGATGTGATTTGCGTTTTGATATTTGTTACTTCTACACGCTAAATATTCTTATTCTGTGTGGCGGCTTGAAAAGGTATGTATATGACTCGAAATGTTATTACCTTATACCCTGGAGTAATCTAGAGTAGGACTAAACCTCTTGTTATCCGCAGATAGCACGTCGGGGCGCAGCTAGTAAATAAGTAACGTGTTGAAGGTGTAGCTTCCCACTATACAGTTAAATTTAAATTACACTTCAAGCATGAATTTTTTGCATTTTCACAATATGCCTTTCAAGTCAGTGTGCCTTTTGGCATAAGCGTCTCAAATTTTTTGCATTGCACTCTATCCTCTGCTACTATAGTCTGATAAGATCTTAGTGTCAGCCGCCGACCAACGACGCGACCTAAGATGGAGCATGCTAGGCTAAATCACATGATGATCGGCTAGCATGAATCCCCCCATTATTGAATGTCTCTGTCTTCTGTTACTAACTCTTAGGTATCACAGGGTGACTTGCTTACTTCATTGGTCTGTTTTACTACATAACAGGAACTCTTCTTATTACTTATTCCGTGTACTAAGCCTAATGTAAGATATTTTAGTTTAAATTTAAGTCTGTGTTACCTTTATGTCACCATTACCTTTTCTCCGACTTCAACAATCACAACACACCCACGCCCAATTACGTCCAAGTATCATAACTCATTAAACACCTGACCTACCTAACAATCAAATCATAAGCACCCACTCCAGGAAAGAATGTCCTAATAGATTGCATCAGTCAGCTGCTTATTGGCAACTTTTTAACAAATTTATCCATCTTATGTCCATAAGTCTAAAACTTGTCACACTAACATTAATATAGTATTTAATTATATATTTACCATGTTTGACATTGAGGGGATGTGCATGGAATCTAATTCGTACATGATTTCATTTTTTACCCCTGGATTTGGATTGTGCTGAAATTAAAAATATTTTTCAAACAATGGTGGGTACAAAAGTACATGTTTGAAACAACAAATTCATATTTTAAATTAACTCAGATTAACAATTTAATAAATAATCGTGCAAAATACTCTAATAAATCACTAGTGCAAATTGACTGCTTAACATATTATGATTTGCAGTCTTGAATTCTAGTATTAATTTTCTTTTTCGCATTGTTGCTTGCGACTGACTCTTGGACTATATCACACTAACATATTTAAACATGAAAACATACTAATATGACAAAGGCACTAATGTCTCTAGTGAAAAAAACTATACCTAAGCCACTTGTTCCTCCAGATGTAGTTGAATACATACTTAAGAATTGAAGAATAATAAAAAGAATAAAAAAAAAAAAATGTCTTATATATTTACCATGTTAGACATTGAAGCAATCCCAGAATCCGATTCGTACATCATTTCATTCTTTACTACTGTATCTGGATCATGCTGAAATTAAATCTCTTATTTAGAAATACAGCCCAAAATAATATTGAGCCAATATATTTTTAGTGTTAGTGATAGCCTAGTTTGTAAACCCCTTGCCTCACAAGCAAAAGGGCGCAGGTTCAATTCCAGGTTCAGGTATGCACCTCTGAGTTTTTCACTTATATATTAAATTAATTACCACAAGCTTTAACAGTAAAGGAAATAATTGTGAGGAAACCTGCTAGTCAGAGAAGCTTTCGAAGATAAGTGAAGTCTCCAAACCACAATTTGTGTTGCATGCAACACTGCAAGTGACAGTTAGTAATTATGTCATAGATATAATGCTTATTTTTCTATCTTGCATAAATGATAAATTGGCTGAATATATCTTAGGCAAATATCTTTAACATTACATTAGCTGTGTTAACAGAATATTAAAATAATAATTACAAGCAAAACAATGAGCAGAAACAAAAATGGCAGCAAAATAAGGACATCAAGAACATTTGTTAAAATGGGTTAGTTGAGAGATCTAGTTGAGCAGTGGGGAAGTAAGTTTACAGTAAAAACAAGTAATGGGCACTAGTGACACTAAGCTCATGAAGCAGGGTTTAACTCAGAATACACTAACAACACCACATTTAATATGTTCTCTTTTACATTAACACACACCTTACACACTGTCTGAGATCATGCCCTGATGTATTGCTAGTTGTATGAATGGCAAATGAGCCTTCTCACTACTGCTGACCAGATAGCAAGCAGAACAAGTAGCATGAAAAGCATTGGATTTACATTATCATCTTCCCCGCTTCCATACCTACTGCATATATTTTAATACCCAGAAAGTTACTGTATTACATTTCAAGCTGGCTGATACAGCCTGGAATACAACATGAAAATGTGGCTTTCTTCTATCTACAAGACATGTCATTTTGGGTGTATGCATTAGGAACATAAAACTGTGATTAACATGTAGGCAGAGAATATATGATGGTCTAATTTATGCATAAGATTTGTTTGATACAATATGGATTATGTATAACAACAAGTTACTTCATAGAATGCTAACCTTTACCACAACCTTCCCTCCCCATTGGAGATTAAATTTTCTATCTCCTTCCATTTGAATGTCACCCTGGCTCCATTGGTGAAAGCTACAACAACACAATTTAAGTCAGTTTTTTTGTTTTAATTCAATCTTCTTTCAGATATCCTTGAATGAATTTAATAATATAAAAGATTAAGGACACTCCCAGACAATTAAGTGAAGCACTGATCCATTTTTAAATATTGAAATATAAATAAAAAAAGTAAGTCAGAACAAAGGGCTCTAGTATTTGTAAACCTGAATAACTACTGGATGCACTAAAAATATATTTTAAAGACCTTATTCCCTTGCACTTTGTATAAAGTAGTGCCTTCTGAAGTAAATTCCTGAATTAAATATAAAAATAATTATGTTTAACAACTCAATACACATCTAATGACTGTTTTAATAAAGATGTGACAGCCCTGTATTCTATGATCAAAACATCAACATAACCTTATTTAATTCATCCTGATAACACATATCATTATACCTGTAACGCTGTTAAAATATATACTGATAAGCTATTCACTGCATGAGATGATGATCTAATAATAAAATGGTGCGGTTGAACAAAAATGGTGTCAAGAAATTAAAAGAACCAGATGCTTAGGTTATCCTTGTCAAATTAAAAGGTTAACTTGGTATAACTTCAAAATCGAAACTAAGCTATATTAAAAACTTATAATGCCACAAAAAAATCGCCGCATTGCCCATGAACGTTGCTGGAATCCCGATAATCGCAGCTGCGTTACATATCTATAGGTTTACATGACGCAATCATAGTTTCACAAAAATGAAAACAAAAATATAACCAAAGTTGCGACAACTTTTTTGGAGGTTATTACGAAATAGTGACTTACCAATTACAAATAAACTATTTAAACAAAGAAATTGACAATTAGAAGTATAAAATTCCTTAATTTAGGCTATCCAGCAAATGGCTAATGGCTATCTTCCATTTCCAATTTTCATTCTAGCAAATCCATAGACAAGAAATTGTTAAGACGCTAAGTTCGGTACGTTTTAACGCATCAAGCGTTGGTCTTTATCTAATCAGGTTCCTTTATAGAGATGTAAAAAAATTCATGCTAAATATAAATTTTGTAATGGTAATTTTTTCATAGACATACAATTTTATTTGTCACAGATGATATATATATATTGTATCCAAAGTCATCTCGTTACTTTTTGTCGATATACGTGTCAGCTGCACTTTGAAATGATACCATATAAAATATAAAAGGCTAATAACCGCCATTTGTTTGTATCGGTTTTGAGTAACAAACTGCTACTATCATCTTCGTATCGGCAGAGTGGTTTGTCCAGGTGTCAAAGTTTCCTTGGTCACTCAATAGCTTCTGATATAGCCTAAAAATTGTCATCCGCAGGTGAAAAACTTGGACCTTCGATTTAATGTGTTATCGATGATACACAATAGCTCCTCAGACCTACTTCCTACTAATATTATAATCACGTTTTTTTAGAAAGGATGTAGAGATGTATAAATATATGTTTACAACTCTTTCACGCAAAAACTTTAGAAATGAATTGGATAAAACTTGGTACAAAGATAGATGGATTAACTCACAGGCTATTGTTTACACTTTATTAACGCGGGTAACACTTCAGGGTGCAGGAAGATGTACTATTTTACAGCAAGTTGTAAAATAGTACATTAGCCGTGCGCAGAATAGTCACTAAAATGAAAAGATATGTACATATCTTTTCACTACTGCGAAGTATATCTTCTAGTTCAGTAGTTCACATTTCACAGTTCAGATTTCGAACGCTAGTTCTTCGAAGGAAATATGTTGATAGATATATAGTGGTACAAATAAACCAAAATGAATCAGCAGCTCAGCGTTTCGTTAGCGTCGTATCGCGTCGCAGTGAACGATGCGAACTAAATATATGTTTGTATTGAAAATGAACTAGTGAAGGGTGAACTAAACGCAACTGAACTAGTTCAATTGAAGGATTCCTTTGCGAACTACACATGATTATATTACATCTTCCCGGTCACCCACCTATAACGTGACTGGGCAACCAGAATGTTGCATAACACATAGAAACCTATGGCGTATTTATATTTTCTGGGCTTTACTGATAATTTGAAACCGTTGTCTTATTGTGATGATAAAATACTTTTTTATATTTTATGGCTATTTTTGACTAAGGCGTTATGTGAGTGGCAACACATTAATTTGTTTACTTGGCTTTTTTTGGTTTGATTGATTATTTTTCTTTCCGACTAAAATTTTGTAGTTTATACAATAAAATTGTAGAAATCTTATGGAAAATGGCGCAGGAATTGAAAGAACTCACTCAATTACTATTTCCTGGCTCATCAAATGGTAATATTATCATTATTGTCGTTAGAAGAAGTGTCCAACCAGATGCAAAACCTTTGCCAATATTTATATTTTTTCAGAGAATGCTGAAAATTTTAATGAAATCGCCGATTATTTAAAGAAACTTGGCTCTCAAAACTGGGATTACATCCGTAAAGAGCCAGAGCGATTGACTGAAGAGATGAGACAACTCACAGAACAAACTCAAGAGCTGGCTTTCACCAATTACAAAACATTTGTAGAGACAGCTGAGGTATCTCGCACAATCAGAAAAGACCTTGACAAATCCAAAGAGTCGCTAGAAAACTTTTTGGAAACTACACCCTTGTTTTTGCAAGAATGTGAAAGATTTTCCCAAGTTGCTGGTAATATTGTCAAGGAAAAAAGGTAAAGAATTCACTCAGCAGACGGCTATAAGCAGTCCTTATGTGATTAATAAATACAATACATATTTCACATAGATTAAAAAATATTTGAAAATGACATGTATGTATGTTAAATTATTTTTGTCATTTTAGTCGGTATACATCTATCCGTAACCAAAGTGACAAATTAATGGAGCTTCTAGAGCTTCCGTCATTGATGCGCGAGGCTTTGAACGCAGAGGACTATGAAAGTGCCCTGGACATATTCACTTTTGTTAGAAATCTTTCTAAGAGATATTCTGATATACCATTTGTTCAGGTAATGTTTATCCAATGTTCTAAGATTTAGAATAATGCTAGTGAAAAATGAAATTTACTTATATTTTAATTATTCATATTCGCTCATTACTATAGCAATTGTAAATACAAATATTTAGTACATTTTCAGAACACAACAGCAGAAATAATGACCCTATGGTTTGAGACACTGTATCACCTATTTAACCAGCTCAGATATGATTTGCCCTTACCACAGTGCCTACAAGTAAGTAAGATCTGTTATAATAATGAACTTATTTTGGAAATATGTAATTGTAGCATAGACCTAGATGACCTGTTGCAGCTGATTTCGGAAAAGACATGGTATGCTAGCATAAAGTTTTCTGTAATAAATCTTGTTTTTACCCCTCCCATTACCAGTCTAGTGGGAGGTTTGACCCTGACAATAATTCATAGGTTGTTCAAACATTGCAGTCTGATAAAATAATGTGATTAAATAACATTTCCTTATTCCTTGTATTATATATGGATAGACAAGTGAGTTGGAGGAGGCCTATGCCAAAAGGCACTCTGAAATCAGAGACATTTTATAGAAACCTGATGAAGAGGATTTCATATTAAATGGCTTATTATTATTTCTTGTATTATATGTGTTTGTACCCTAACATTAAAATAAATAAATAGTGTTGGATACTTCATCAATGGTGATCTATTAACATTATTCTATCAGACTATATAGTTCAGCCCATGCATATTATTATTCTATCAGACTATATAGTTCAGCCCATGCATCTAATACACTTCATAGGCTAGTGTTAATAGTTTTTGTTACTTTCACAGATATTAGGTTACCTGCGTCGCGCCAACACAGTATATAAATCAACTGATGAAGATGACAACAGCATGCAATACATGGGCAGTAAGAATAGCACTTCTGATGGACTACATCTACACTTTCTGAAGGCAAGAAATGCATGGTTTGAAAAAGCACTAGAAGATGCCAAAAACACTGAAGGTAAGCTGAGATCCTATTACATCTGCTCAATGTAAAAATTCTGATACTGGAATATTTAATGTGATACAATTTTAATAAAATATTGTTAGTGTATACTAGTTATTGGTTATTTGTCATTGGTGATAATGACATAAAACAAAAATTGTTGGATACAGATTGTTTACTACAATAAAGGGTGGAACTCAAGATGTATGAATTAAATTTACCATGATTATGTCATCACTAGAGACACTGAACATGGCAATAAAATATTCCCTTCCTCTCCTATTTCTCGTATGTGGGGGTCGATTCTTTAAGTGTGACCGTGTGCCACAGCATGAGGTACATTTGGGATATGAGGGGCGAGAATAATTAATTGTCATGTCTCCAATGGCTTGTCAAAGTTGATTTTAGCTAAATCTTGTTACAGCTTCAGAGAGGCTACTACGAAGACTAGTGGACCTACACAGGATACACCTCTTCAATGTTCTGACTCAACACAAATCGATCTTCCTGTCTGACAGCCAGGACTCTAAGATGAAGGATGACGAACTCAGCGGCACTAATGCACTGTCTTGCTGGCTGAAGCTAAAGGTGACAAATTCATATCTATATCTATCTTAACACGAACCACACATAGTCGGCTATTTAATTTATTTTAAATTTTGCGTTTAAAATTTTGCATATGACTAAAAAACCGAATGTCCAACAAATGCAGAGAAACAATCGTAATTTTATTACTTTGCAAAATTCTTATAACAAAGTATTCAAAATATATCATAAAGTACTCCTTCATATATAAAGAATAGTTCGCCCTAGTGTAAATTAACAAAATAAACCTTTAAGTACAATTTAATTTCAGGTGGAAGCACTCTCTGAAGTACTAAACCAAGAGTTATTAAAAGAAGATGAATCAAGCCTTGAATCGCTTTTGAACCAGTGCATGTATCTCTGTCTGTCCTTTGGGCGAGTCGGCGCCGACATGCGCTGTGTTCTGACGCCCCTATACCGAAACAACATACTCATTCAATTTCACAATGGACTGGAAAAAGCCGATAACCACTTCGACAACCAAATGCGAACTTACAAAGTGCCAACAATCAAAAACGTGCCAAGACCTGTGAATGAACATGCAACCACAGGACCGCCGGAAAGCTTGCTGGATTACTATCCATTGGCAGAATATTGCAACGGAATGTTGACCGTTCTGAATACATTCAGGGTAACGGCGCCTTTAAATATTGTGAAGGAAGTCTACGATGCATTCAGACTTTCCTTCTCTAAATCAGTAAAAGTGCTACTCGCATATTATCATAGAGAACAACAAGCTTTCACAGATATCGAAAGACAGAATTTTGTTTCGCTCTGCGTGTGCTTCACTGAAGATTTGATTCCTTATTTAGCAAAGTGCTTATCGCAATCGTTCCCTTCCACACAAATAGCTGAGTTGTTGGGAGTTACATTGACAGTGTTGCAAGAAAAAAAGATTTTACACATCAATCAGAATGGAATTTGTGAGCCGCTAAATAGTATTACCGGTCTAAGCATGAATTGAAGTCTTGAAGGAATACTTGGTGTTACTAGTTCCGTGAGACTTTCGGAAAAGAATAGTCCCAGTTATCCCATTGTGGGACAATTACTACTGAGACTGACCCAAACTTGATTTGTTGCAAACACGTAGACAACAATATTGAGAAAAAATAGATAAGTATTATTAAATGACTATATATGTTGCACTGCTGGGCAAGGGTCTCCTTGAAGAGGCCATCTTATATTCCTATTATAAACGCGAAAGTTTTTAAAGAATGAATGGATGTATGTTTGTTACTTTCACACAAAAAATGCAGAAACCAATTGTTGAAATGAGTAGTCCACTTTCAAAGCCAGGTATGTTAAATTAAGGAATTAGTTGAGAAAACAGATTAAAATGTTTCACCTCAAAATTAATGTATAAAAATGTATTATTTTGTGTATAACATCAATTTAGGATTATGTCAAATTAATTTATATAGGATAATGAAATCTCTGTTTAGTAGTTATAATATAATTTACATTTTAAACTTACACATAGACAGTTTTGCAAAAGTTCCGGTTAATATAGAGGGTTTTGCAGTTGTTCCTAGTCAACAAAGGCAGTTTTGAAACAGTTTCATATGTAATTTTATTGATACTCTTAAGAAATTACAGTTTTAATCTTTTATTTACTAAACTCTTATGTCTATTTCTTCATGCATTAAAGTTTCTTCATTATCAGTTTCTTCGACAGCAGTCTCATTTTGTTCTTCTTGCAGGAAAGTGTAGTAGTCTAGGTAATCGCAAGAAGCCCAATCTTCACCAAAATGTTTTATCAGAAGGTTTCGCACGTCATTCAACTTTGCTGGTTTTACAGGAACTCCAACGTTCATCATAATTGGTTCAATATTTTCGAATGATTTGCCTCTTTTACAAACGTTCCCATAATTTACTACCTCCGATACATAATGTGGTTCCCCTTTAATAGCAATTGTGTTATTTTTACTCTTTCTTAAAAAGAATCTTTTAGAGGCATTGAATTGAAAATGCCATGATCCAGGTACCTTTAGTACATTTTTTACGCTTGATTTCCAGTCATAAAAATGAAAGTCGCTGCCAAGTCTGAGAACCGTTCCATACTTATTAAAAATATTGAAATATGTCAGGGGTTCCACTATGACTTCCAAAGGTCGTGTCTCTCTTTCGATATTGCCGAATACGCGGTCGGGGGGCAAAAATTAATGCCCTACTATGGGGAATATTACTGTAATTTATTTGATGTGACCTGGAGCTTTTTTTTTTAGCCAATATGCCAACATTCCCAAAACTATTGAATTTTCGTTTTGCCCCCCACAACCGTCGCAAAATAATTTAACATGACTAATATTCCTTTCAAAATTTGTATTCATTAGCCGATGAAATACTGCCGAAGCAATCTGATTAGACCCTTTCATAGCCTCGGTTTCCAGCCACGTGTAAATGTTTAAACTATTTTGCGGCCCACGAGAAGGTCCTTGACATACGGTTAGGTTATAGGCATATAGTTGTCGGCTAAAGTAGGCGCTCTGATCCGGCACTTTTGGTAACACCAAATTCTTCTGACAATCAAAGGAGAATATTATTTCGTTGTCCAGTTGTGTTTGGAGACTGGTATAAAACCATTTGGCCTTTAACTTGTGAATCCGAAGCTCCGCTATTAGAAGCTGTTTTTTAGCTGTGTCACGTTCCTTTTGGATATATTCTTTTAACTGAATACATTTGGAACAAGCGTCAGTAGCAGAAGATTTAAAACTTAAATTGAAGGATTTGTTGAATATAGGTACGTCGAAAAAATTCGTATCTTACGGGCACATTATCAGGGTGTCCACTCTAAATCGTCAAAACATTTCCCTGACCACTTCTAAAATTTTCCCTGATCTTTATAGCTGTAATGATTGTAAGTGACAAAAATTATGTCTTCACAATTATGTCTTCACGTCAACTATCAAGGTGAAAATTTTCAACACAGATAGATTGCCACACCATAACCATACCGTACCATACATACACCATACCCACAATTAATTATACCGAACACCACCTTACCTTAATTAAACGATATTACCACCAGCCATTACCTGGGTATAGCCTACGACAAGGTCAGCGTTACGTCCGTTTTTTTTTTTATATACATGGCAAAGCCTATTTGCGCTTGAAAAGGTATCGATGACCCTGTCGTAGACTGTAAACCATGATACCAAACACCACACACCCTATTACAGGACTAGGCTAGAATAGGTATTAAACATCATCACATCTATGTATAAATTTTGGGTTGGAGGGATGCTAACTACGTTTGTTAAGAATTACCACCATATAAAACTTTGACATTTATTGAGATCAATAACACATGTTAGGAACTGAATTAGGAAGCTTCAACTTATATGTAAGTGCAATAATTTAATCAATTTTTCTTCTTTTCTCTTCCACAGCGTTTTTCAAAGTTTGCAACTCTACATTTTCTTTTTCTCTTTGTAGTTCTAGTTTCTTTTTTTTCTCCTCTACTTCTCGTATTTTCTTTTCGATTTTGCGTTTTTCAGCTTGTTTCTGCTGTTCTTTAGACTCATTTTCTTTCTTTTTTTCTAGACACGCGTGATATTTCTTCCTAGCACTTCTGACAGACACTAGTAGGCTGTTACTCGTGATGTGGTTTTCAGGGCCATCAATGGTTTTAAGGTAATCATAAACAGGTCTTTGTGCAATCAGTGACTCTTCTGTCAAATTTTCTACCAACAGTGATTTGTTGACAGAAAACCCGCCCTCAACACTTGCATTACCGTGAGAAATGATGAAACAAATTTTCATGACTTTCCATATGTCTTCATACTGTTTAACTTCACCTATGAGTAGATGGTAAAACTTGTCCAAACCAACCGCATCCTCATTGAAGTCTTCGAACTTTTGTCTCCAAGTTCCCTGAGCTTCAGATAAAATTTTTTTGTATTGTTTTTTGGCTCTGTCGGCCACCTCTTCTTGAATCTTGTCTTGTTCATGTAACGTTTCAAGCACTATGTCGACGCGATTCGATGCTATTTCGGAGTAATTCAAAATAACTCGTGGATCGAAACACGTCAAACCACGAACAAAACGAATCTTAATGGGACTTTTATCCAACAGTTTCACAACCGTCTGAACAATTAGTTTTTGAAAGTCGGATTTAAACGCTAGCTCGACCTGCGGACTGCATTTAGCATCTTTAAGCAGGCGCTTTGCTTCATATCCGATATCTGTCTTTTCTAACGGCAGCAGATTGTCTTTATCGTCTAAACCAAGGTTAATAATATTCTGACTCGAAGCCGTTTCTAGTTTGGATGGCTTTACAATCTTCGCCATGAGATTGTGAAGTAACTCTAGGAGGGCAGTGTAGAGAAACCGAGCCATAGGTTTCTCGCTTTGGAATCGGCGCAAAAAAGGTTCGAATTCGTTAGTCAAACTTTTTACAGGTGGACTTTTACCACGGGATTCTTCATAATGTCTTTTAAGATTTTTTGATTATGGTTTTCAGGGACTGTACGATCATTGACAAATTGGTTGACCTTGTCATAAATTTTGAGAGCTCTTTCAATGCAAGGACCATTTTCTAACCATCTAAGCTCTCATGCTGGACTATCTTTAAAGAGATTGTACATAGTTTTCAGTACTTCAAAAGTCTTCCAATCTACTTTTTGATGACCTGTTTTGAAAGCACCATTGACAGTGTGCAATCCACACACACCTATGTCCAATAAGGGACTTTTTGTTTCCTCGGAAGAAAGAACATTTTTCAATTTTTTCAGAAAACTAATGTTCACATTGGGGCCATCCATAGAAACTTGTAGCAGTCTTTTTCTATCTAAATCAGCAAATCCTTCCAGAAATGAGTCAAGATTATCGGCTGTTTGCCGTCCCAGAAAAACAGAGGTCAAATATCTTGCGGCTACTGTGTTAGTATTAACGCACCAATATCTCACGCACAAGTCCATCTGACATTTTTGGGCCACTTTATTCAGGGATTCGTCAAATGAGATGACGTAATATAAGCATTCTCTAAGCAGGCTATTCAGTGTCGTCTGAATGAATGGCGCAATGCCATGGTTAATCACATATGACGCTTTTGTTTTACCCATGGTAAAGTTCTGCGCGATTTTGCTATCGGGAAACATTCTATTAAATGAGGTAGAAATTCGGTCACATGAATTCAACGATAGTTTATTGTAAATTACTTGGAGTGCCCACAAGATTTCTGACGATGTTACATCATTTTCATTGTAGGTTTGAATCACAACTTGTTTATGTGTTTTATTGTCATGAGCTTCAACAGTTGGGGCACGTGTGGCTGTTGTTTCATTGTCACCTACATTAGCCGCTGGCGATTGTTTTTCCACCACAACTACATCTTTGTCTACTGCAGGAGCTGATTTTGTAAAGTATGAAATAGAGGGCTGTTTCTTGCGTAATTCCATATTTTGACGATGTTTAGGTCCTTTGCTGTGAGAAGTGATGGCCTGTTTTCCCATGTTACTAAGTTTGAACGTTTTATGGCATACTTTACAAAAAGCGCTAAGCGGGTCATTTTTTACTTCTTCTAGCCAGTCCGTAAAATCAGGATGCATAATAGGGTCCAACCATTGAACATTAAACACTGTACTCTTTTTGGCACTCATAGCAACACTTATAATATAGTTCACGTTAGTAACAAACCTGCACCATAGTTAAGTTTAGGTTAAGTCAAATTAAGCGATGCATTCTCGACATTCATAACGACAAAATTCGGGTCGATAGGATATTGTTGTCCTACCTACAATACATAGAGTCGAAGCACGATTACTTATCAAACCGAATTTTGTCGTTACGAATGTCGAGACTGCCGGCCCAGGTTAGTATTAGCACATGTAATAGCAGCAGTTAAAAGAAAAACAACCAAATGAGTTATGGAATTAGGGGCCTGCAAAAGAATGCTTCAATAGTCTGGGTTAAAACAGACTAGAGCATAAAGGCTTCCCTCACTTACCGATCACTGGGAAAAGAGAAAGTTTGATAAATTAAATATACTCCAACAGCTAATTAGAGAGAGGAAAATGACAGCAATTTGATCATAGATTATTTAGGTAAAAAAAGTTTTTTTTTGTATTTTTTTTTACTTAATCTATGATAAAAGAACTGTCATTTTCCTCTCTCTAATTAGCTGTTGGAATATAAATATGTAAGTATATAAGAAGTACTGATTACTGATAAGATAATATTATTTTTATTTAATCTATACTTTTTTAGACTTTTACATTAATTTTAAAGATCAATCATCAAAAAGTCCTGGTTTTCCCTGACTTTCCAGGTAGAGAAGTCATTTCCCTGACCCACAATAGCTTCCCTGACTTTTCCCTGACTTTCCCTGACCTTCCAGGTCCGTGGACACCCTGATTATGTGCATCATCACTGTACAACTTATGTAGTTTTTTTATTGTTAGATCGCTGCTTAGATATTGCACAGTAGATCTACCTCTCACATAATGCGACTCCAAAGCTTTAAGTCCTTTAATGTACGATTTTACGGATTCTGTGCGATCAGAATACAGATTGGACCTTCTATCACCCCCTCTTTTTTTTTTGGGCATCGCCATTGTGGTTAAATGCTGTTTACAAATTCTTTGAATTCTGTTCTTAGAGATTCCCAGAATCGTAGTAATTGCTTTCTGACACACTTTAATTAATTTGACGCGGTGTTTTCCTCTCAAATTTTCGTGCTTTGGTATAAAATAACGTATAGTCTGGGTTTTCTCCTTACCTTCTTTTTTCGGAGTCTGTGCTGTACAATATTTCAATAGAAACATATCTTGGGTGACTTTATCTGAAGTTGAATAAAAATTGCGGTGAAATTTACTATAATCTTGGACCGTTAACTAGTTACACTTGAATCCCTGTTTTGCATTGCCATGTACACATTTTGGTATAACTGGCAGTCCCTTGGGCATATGTCTACAACAAACAAAACAAAATATAAGCTCATTGACAGAACGAAAATAAATGCTTTGCAAGTAAGTAGAAATAGAAATGATCTTTATTGTGGCACGTCTTAACAAATAAGTAGGTAACATAACCATAAGAATAATAATCTTACCGTTTCGACTTTTCAATTTGTCTCTTCCATGTAGATTTATCAGCTATCTTTTTACGTTCTCTTCTGCTTGGTGCAAAAACAACTTCTTTTTCTTGACATTCCATTATAATTTTAACAGAAAAAAACTTAGGTTTTAACCCTTTCACTGGTAGAGGATATGCGAAGATTTATACTGAAATAAAACCTTTATATGTTTATCATATATTTCTATTTGTTTATTAAAGTATAGTTTATATTTTAATCTTTTTGGAATATATAAAAAAAACATGATGGCAACATATATGCCACCATAATTTTTAAATATAAGCAGAGCTTATTTGTCTGTTTGATGGTAATTTTTGAAGCAGGGTACGGCACACAATGGTACCAGACATTTATCACACTGTATCTTGGAACGGCGATTGTTTTGTGCATTGCTACACAAACGACATCTTCTGTATGTGGCTATTTCTACTGGCCAATGTTGACCCACTTCAGCAAATCGAATTTCTTCAGGCACGCCGTGAAGAAATGGCTGTGACTGTGCAGACTTACTTTTTTTAGAAGCGAACTTCGGCATGGAGGCAAAGGACCGTTTGCGAAATGTTGTATTTGCAACTAGTTCTCGTGACAACGTCAGTCGAAATTCTTTTTGTGTCATCGTCGAGTGGTTTCTTTTGTTTGAGACATATAAAATATATGCATTTGTTATAGCGGTGTCAACGAGGAAATAAAATATGCGTTTCCACCATTTCGAGCTCTTCCTTCCAATAGCATATGGGGTTCTTTTTTGGTCAAAGCGGTCTACCCCACCCATACGTTTTGTATATTCTAAAATTGACAGTGGACAAGCAAATGCTTTTTTAGAGCCATCATTCTGAGTTCTTCCACATGATGTCTTCTGCTTCGGATGAAATGCAGTGCTCAAAACACTTACCAATTTGTTATCTTTCCAAATAACAAACCCAACATTTTCTTTCACCCTCCATTTCCATTCTCCTCTTTTCAGCTTTTTTGTTTTTTGGTTTGCATCTTTCACAGCCTTTGTTATTCTTTCATCAGTTTTTTTGTTACCAGTCACTTTGGGCTTTTTCACTAGTAGTGGCATATCTTGGCGATCATTCCGGACTGTGGCAGTGGCATATATACCATTATCATACAAGTTTTGTAGTAGAGCTGGACTGGAAAAAAAGTTGTCAAAAGCAATATGACCCAAATAGTTTTCATTTATGAGTGACTGGCATAGTTTCATGACAACATTGCTGCCTAATCCTGATTCTACATTTTCTGTTTTCCCAGTGTAAACTTGAAACTGATACAAATTGCCAGTGAGGCTATCGGCCCTAGCCCAAACTTTGAAACCTCGTTTTATAGGTTTCATTGGCATATATTGCTTGAGAGTCGACCTCCCTTTGAATTTGATCATACATTCATCAATCGACTGAGAATGTGTGTTTTTGGCATTCATTTGGCATTTCATATTTATGTGTTCAAGAAGTGGTCGTATTTTATATAATTTGTCATGGTTATCATCAGTTCTGTTTGGCATTTTGGAATTATCATTGAGATGTAAATATTTCATAATTTTTTGAAATCTTTTCAAAGTCATTGTCTCGGCAATCTCAATGACATGCAGCAATGGGTCACTGGACCAATAGTCTTCTATGCAGGGCAGTTTGTGGATACCCATTTGAATTAGCAACCCCAGCAATGCCTTAATTTCCGCTGCCGACACCGGTTCCCAATTCTGATCTTGACATTGAGATGCATATAAGGTAAGGTGGGGTAAGACTAACATAGTTTATTGCTAGAAATGAAAAATCGGTTCTTACACTGAAATTTCTCATCTTACTGTTAAATGACTAATTATACTAAATTAAGATTTCTTTACACTTTTACACGAGTATTTTGATTTTTACGCAAGTATACTATTATCCGGTTTATTTAGGGAATTCTAAAGACCATACGAACTGCTAGTCTTGCCCCAATAAACGGGGTAAGACTAACACTATTTTTTGTTCTCTAATTTATCATGCTTTTGTAACTTCGGACAGAAAAACCATTACATTAAAAATTGCCACATAAATATAAACTTTATGTATAACAGAATAAGTTCCAGTTCTCTACTTATTCAGTTTTTTCTTTATTTGGGGGAAGACTAACATATGACTAAAATCAGGGATGTAGAACCTTTTTTTTTTATTTGGGGGAAGACTAACATATGACTAAAATCTGTGTAGAACCCAGGAAATATTGTAATAAAATTACCAAAAAGAGTAAGAATCATTTATTTTATACCAGACAAAGAAAAAGAAAACAATGTTGCATTGCAAATGCTAATGTTGTCATCAGAACAAAAGAAACGTTTTTCCAAAAAAGCAATCAATTAAGTAAGTAATTACATAATGAAAGTAAACAAACAAAATTAACGTTGCATTACGTTTTCGAAAAAACAATATTATGGCACATTTTTAAACCTAATTAAGTATTAACATTTATATTTATCACATAGTGTATTAAGAACTGTAGGTAGGTAGGTACTTCAATTTTGCTTTAAATGCTTTCACGAGAACTTAAAATATCTACTTAAGTAACATTATATCCTTTTAAGGAAATCTTAAAAAAGATTTTTCCTCTTCGCCCAATTATAGGATTGGGTAACTTGCACTCAATGTCATCAAGATGTCTTAGCTCACAAACGTCAGGTACATCAGGGTATATAAATGCAGTATTATCCTCGCTGCCTCTGCAAGCACTTTTTCTGACGTACTTTACCGTTGGTATTCCCTCTTGGTTTACACTTGAAACTATTCCTACATAATGTTTTAGGCTTGATTTTGTAGTAAATTTTACTAAAATCCATTGGCCTGCAACAACAGTACTTGTGGGCGGATCATCGTAATTATCTGCATTATTTGTTTCTGTTTGTAAATCGACATTGTGATCATTTTCCTCATCACCTAACATTTCTTCGTAGTTTTCTATAGCCATTTCCTCATCATTTAACATTTCTTCTAAATTTTCGAGATCACTTTCATCCATTAGTTCTAAGTCAGCATCACTTTCGCTGGTTGAAGAATAGACTAGTTTTCTCTTTTTACTGTTTGCCGATGTTTGTCTCTTTACGTTTCTTATACATTTGTTAGTAGGTTCACTGTTTTTGTTGTCCTCGAAGATTTTTACTTTTGCAGTCTTTTTTCCGTCTCCTTTAATAATGGTATTTTTTATTGCTTTATTTTTCTCTTTACAAGATTTTACATTTATGTCTCTTGCAAATTTTTTCTCCAATCTTTTTTTCATTCTCTCCTCTTTTTCTTTATTTTTTTTCGTCTTTTCTTCTTCAATATGTTTTGCTTTTTAAAAACTTCTTCACTTGTTATGACTTCTGCACCGCCAGCAACTTTTGTACGTTTTTGTTTGTTATGTGGTGACCCTGATCTTATTTTCTGAAGCAACAATTCTTCAAAAGTATACTTACACTTTACTACACGATTTTCTATTATAGTAATTTTTTTTGCATTGTTATCAACAGACGATGTAGTTTCAGCAGATTTAGCGTCAAAAAGGTGTTTGTCTTTTACAGATAAGATTTCTTTCCGATGATCATTTACTTTGTTCAAACAGAGGAAAATCAATGAAGGAAATGGCGATGGAACACTAATACGTATGTTGCTCACGGGCGAAATCTTAGTTTCATTCTTGTATAGATCTTTGGCCCATGAGGGGCCTGGAGTTTGCTGAGTACTTTGGTCTTGAGTTTGAGGTTTATTGGACTGGCCAAGCTGATTTTTATATTCCGCAAGTTGATCTGGGTGAAATTTTTCTTCTGGCACTGCATTATTATTAAAAGGAAAAATACCAGCCTTGCGAAACCCAGCAACACAAACTTTAGGATCTACTTGAGCCCAAATTTCGCCAATAAGTTTTGAGAAGTCTTTTTTAGGCAACACTTCACCCACATGCAATCTTTGCCACTTTACAAGGGCCTGATCCCACTTGTCCTTAAAAGACTTATTAACTGCCAAATCTAGTGGCTGCAGATTGTCGCTGGTGTGTGCTGGGATTTTCAAGATAGTGATATCCGCTTCACGTGCTTTTTCTATCATATTTAATCCTACATGTGTAGCGTGGCCGTCATATATGAGCAATATGGGTCGTTTATCTCCCACTGTCGGCAAAAACACTTTCTCAAAAAAATTCTCAAAGACATCTGTTTCCATCCAACCATTCTTGGTCGCCGCATACCTAGTCCCAGGATAGTCATACTCAGACGTCCACTGGTCCCAAATGTCTTTTCCTTTGTAAACAATAAGTGGCGGAGTTTTGTCTCCAGCGGCACTAATTCCCAGTAAAACCGTAGTGTTGCTTTTGCCAGGTGATGCAATAGTTCTTGTAGAAGCGTATCCTTTCAAACCCACTACCTTCGTTTTACTGGGGTCTTTGCAAAAACTTGTCTCATCCAGGTTCCATATTTGTGAAGGTTTATTGTGTAATTCCAATAAATCCATTGTGTCTTTCAGCAAATCATAATAGGGGTATATAATCCACGGATTGCAGGCTTTTTTCCGAGAATTTTCCACGGCTTGTGGTTTTTTGACAGCCAGATTGTGGCGTTTTTTGAATGACAAAAACCAGTCTTCTCCTGGGATGCCGTTTTTAAACGGATTTTTTATTTCGTTTTTTGTTACGTAGTGGCCAACAAGCTCCATAATTTCTGTTCTTGACAAACCGAATCCGTATATTTCCATTTGATGTAAGTTTTCTGCCAATTTTTTTTCTATTTCAATTGGAATGACTGTACATCTTCCTAAAGAATCAGATTTTTCGCCATATCTACCATATACTCGAGCTACTATTGTTGGTCTAGGAATATTATATGCAATAGAGGCTCTGTACGCCGTCAATTCACCACTTTTCACTTTTGTAATAGCTTCCAGCAAGTCATCACGCGTGTATTTAGATGCTCTATCTGTTTTTCGGACATAATTTCGAACCATCTTGCATTCATCTGAAATACAAACAACAAAATATTTAATACATACATAAGTATCTACAAACATATTTGTTGTATTATTTGGCGGCTAGCGTGTGGCCGACTGTATTCCCTCTTAGAATAATCATAAATATTTTGATTTACGTAAGTAATACATTTATTTACAAAAAAGAAGTTATTTTTTCCCAATGTACCTACAATTTACCTAGATAAATATATTTTTTTGGAAAAGTACTTACTAGTGTATAATTTTGCCGAGAGATAGCAATACCGTACGAGTAGGTAATAATTTTTATAATACAGATCCTCAAAAAAATGTTTCTAACACCTGACTTGGGGAAAGACTACCATATGTTTGTCTAGCCCTAGATGGACTGATAGTCTTACCCCACCTCGCTATTTTGAGGTTATATATTTGTTTTGATCAATATTGTTTAAATTAATTGGTTTTACGTTGGACCAATATCATTACTTAAAAGCTAGTATTATTTCAATAATACTTACGTATGTAACGTTTCAAACACACCACTTTTTTCCACCAAAACTTTTATTAAAACTCTAACCGGCGACCTCGTGTTTTGCTTCCTCAAATGTCAACTTAGAATTAAGTCATGTTCACCTTTTGTACGTAAAGTAGCGACATCTGTGTTTTGAGCCGAGAACTTTTTTAGTGTTTACCACTTTACCAGCGTGTCAAACTAGAGAATGAAGCTGCGTATAACGAGTTACTGCACTGTGATAGTCTTCCCCCCGTGATTGTCTTCCCCCACCTTACCTTAGGTTAGTTTGGTCTACAATCATGGCAATAGCTTCTGTGTCAAAGAACATTTCAAAAAATACAAGTGGCCTCGTCCTATTCGCTATATTACGTACTGGTTCTAAAACAGACGAATCAAAAAGGGAAACTACAGGTTCCTGTGGCCAGGCTACTTTTTTCCACGATGCTTCGTCTTCATCAGATTCATTAGAGTCCTCACTATCCGACAAATTCGAATCCTGTACAGGTGGCCGGACAGTATTTTGATTTGAAGGCCCTGGTTGAGGTGATAATGGTTGCTGAACTGGTGACTCTGGACGAGGGCTTAGCTCTGGAAAAATCCTATCATTTATTGGCTCATAGCTCTTATTTGACGACAGAATAGTAGCCAAATCTTCAACATCAGAATTTTCCTCTCCATCTTCAGATTCATATCCGTCAGTAAAACCAAATAAGTCCTCTAAAGCTGCTTCTATTTCATCAGGTCTCAGAATTTTTATTTTTCTATAAAAACAGACAATATGTATAAGGTATATAATTATAATATATTTATTTTTTATATAATATTATTTTATATTCAAAAACTTAGTTCACTACTAATAGTAGTACAGTCCGCGAGGTATAAGCTGAGCTTTGCATTAGTGTGCGTAATCACCAAAAGTACAGTCAGACAACAAACTCTTAAAAATTAATATCATTAAAATAAAATAAAACTAAATTGATAAAATAAAGTCCAGCTGTGTATTTGACTGATGAGTACATATTATTGTGTGATTATTACTAAAAATTCAATTTGAAAGACAAAATAACTACACATCTTCTACACCAGACATTGCACCATAGTCACTTTCTTTATCACTCTCGTTATCATTTTCACTCTCGTCTGATGTGTCGTTTGTTTTAATAATGAATCTTTCCGTTATATTGTCAATAACGGCGTCGTATCCATGAAACTTTTTTTCTTCTTTTATTGCATGGTCACAAACATTTTTCCATTCCTGTACAGTGATACTTTCAATTTTTTCATTTGCTAACCTCATTATTGTATCCATATTCATTGACACGTTTTTTTTTCGCGACGTATCCTTTTATCATTGCCCATATATTTTTAATCGGATTGAAATCTGGGTGATAGGGTGGTAGACGAAGGACGCTGTGACCATGTTCTCTTAATAAGGTGTCAATTTTATATTCAATAAATCGTTGTTTATTATGCAGTATCAATTGATAAAGTTGTGGTTTAAGCATGGATATTGAGTGATCGATATTGCGTAACTTGAGCCAGTCAATCATATCTTGTTTGCGTCTATTTGAGTTGGGAGCGGGATTTTTTAACGAATTGTGGTAAGATGCGTTGTCAACTACAATAACGCTATTGGGCTTCAAATTGGGAATTATAATTGCGTTTGTAACCATTTTGTATAGTTTTCTGTATTCATATTGTTATGATAATCACCACTTTTTTGATTAGCTTTAAACATCAGCAGCGCATTTGGTATGAAACCGTCCTCGCCGCCGGCATGAACGATTATCAATCGATTTCCTTTAGAAATAGGTTTCTTCAAACCAGAAGTGCTGCCATCTGAATATGATTTTGATGAAGTGTGAGTGGTGTCAATATATGTTTCATCGGTATAAACGATAGGCCTGCCCTGAATACGGTATTCGGAAATTTTAAGTAAATAAGTTATACGTAGGTGACGGATCTCATGCTTTTCCATTAAAATTTTTCTGTTATTCTCTGTCCTTGACCTTTTGAATCCTAAAAGAGATACTTCTTTTCGCAATGACCATATTGATCCTGGATAGTTAATGTCAGCCTTTAATTTTTCATGAATTCTTTTCATTGTTGGCACCTCTTTGTCAGTAATGTGAAAATTATGAATTGTTCTACGGATTACTGCTTTATCAAAATCATCAATGATTATTATATTTTTCCTGCATCTGGTCTTTTTCGGAGATTTGAATTTGGTTCCATCTTTCAAAACACGTTTACCTTCAAATAAGACTCTTTTAACAGTTGACAGTGGAATTCCTGTCGATGTCGATACCAATTGGGCTGATGTAGTCACACTTGACATGTCTTTATCGTTCATGTCTTTAAAATAGCTATTTAAATTACACAAAATTTCTTTTACTTGGCTATTTAATGGTTTCCGTATTTTGCGCTTATTTGTGTTGGCATCCATTTTACTAACACTTATATCAAACAAAAACAAAATAATATTAACCTCTTAAGATCTGGACTTACATAAAACGTTCAAGTAAATATTTTATGAGTTCTTTGTGTTCATTTGGGTCAAAATAAAACACATGATTTTTTTTAATTTTTTTATTGGACCTTAAGTTAAAAAAAAGTTACATAAGTACACATATGTGCACCTAAGATTTCAGTATGGACCAAAGTTCTTGTTTGTGTGATAACTTGCGAAGCAGTTATTTTTTAATACACACAGGTACATATTGCATTTTACGCACATGGTGCGGCAGCGCGAGGAACATGTCGGGTGTCTGCATTTAGACGCGAATTTTGCTTCTACGTAACGGGGCAGGTGCCCTACATTGTCCAGCCTTACTTCTGCTACCGGTTGTGAGACGGTTTGCCGATTCTTTTTTGGAGGAGGTCCAGCATAGGTCTCTCTTTCAGCAGAGCTGGGGCTGGGCATATCTGCATAGCTGGCTTCGCACCTGGGTTTTGAGGTAGTGCCAGAGGTAATAAAATGAGGATCACATCGTCCACCATCATATTTCATCATCGTCTTGCCTAAATTGATCCTGTACTGCAGTAATCCCAGCTTATCCTTCGCCTGAACATTTTCTAACTTACAGCAGCGCGTGTACATAATCCAGCAGTTCACGACTACCAAATCTAAAAAGTGACAGAAGGCTCTCACAGTCCATTTCCTTGTACGCATTGCACTCGATAGTAAGCTATCAATCTGTCGCACAAATCTATCCCACCCATGCAGGTGTTGTAATTTTTTACAACAGCTGGTTGATTAACATCAATTTTTCTTTTCTGGACTTTACACCAACGCTTGCACCTGCAGACACCTGTCTGCAGGAGCACTTCCTACACATGTAGAGAGCATTGTAACTGCTTTGGTGTCCTTCCATTTTAGAACACATATATTTTCATCGCTTCTTACTTTTTCATCCCATTCACCTCTTGCTAACTGCGTGTCTGTCTTCAACTTGTTTTTAACTGGTCCAATCCTATTCGACATGACTGTCCCCGTCAGATAAATTTCTTTTTCGTTTTGGTTCAGATGTTCAGCAAGTTTCAGACTCGTGAAAAATCGATCAGTGTACAGGACACAGTTGTTGTTGATTGTGCGGCAAAGAGTTTGTACTATACCAGCACCCAATCCAAGAGTTTGCATGAGTTCTTGAGGTATAGTATCTTTACCAACATAAATTTCGAAGTCCAGGACCAAGCCATCCCGTGCAGCCAGAACAAAGTTTTTGAGACCAAGTGGATTGGGTTTAGATGGCACATATTGGCGGTATTCGCATCGCCCAGAAAACGGAATCATCTGCTCATCTATTGACATATGTTTTGAGCGTGGTAATGTGTGACATTTTTTTAAGATTGACTCTAGGAGTGGTCGTATTTTCCATAGTTTATCAGAGGTTGGTTGTTCTGCAAAGTGAATATAATTTCGTAGTTCATAAAAGCGTTGCCGGGTGATTGCCTCGCGAATAATCGGCACGCACAGGTCTCTATTCCAGTAGAGCTTGCCCTGAGGATATTTTAGTGTTCCCATCATAAATAATACGCCTGAGAAGCGGATCAATTCAATCTGGCCCAAGATGGCGGCTTTTGCACGAGTCACTATGTAGCATATAGTTGTTTGTTAGTTGACGGTAACTTAGCGACTTTTGAAAGTGGACTTCCGATCAACATAGCGGCTCTTGCAAGAGTATTGACTTTTCTATCCCATTTTATTCCTAACATAACGAGTTTTGACAGAGTATGATAAATACAGACGTTAATATTTTAAAAGGTTAACCGAGTACCACCATTACAAAAAAAATGATTTTTTTTTAACATAGCGTGGTTTGCAAGTGGTCTACTCAAATTTGATACGGAGATAGCTTAGACCCTGGATGAACACGTAGGTTACATTTTATCCTGAACTAACGCGGGTAACACCGCAGGGCGCATAGTAGTCCATATAATAGTCATAGATTATGATAAGGGATTTATTTCCCTTCCGACATTACCTCCTCTACTTTAAAACTAAGAAATTGAAAAATAAAACTGCAATGTTATAGAACTTAAAATATTTGTTTTATTAACTCCTCATATCTAATTTAAATCTTCATATATAAATGATCAAAATATTATTCCGTCAAGATGCCTAAGAGCCAGATGTTTGTGGTCAAAATATGATACAACTGCCTAATGATATACCTATGCAATATCAGAACTTATTATAATATAATGTACGCCTACATACCTTTAAGACTATCAGTATTATACACTTTTACAAGAGAATTTATATAAAAGTACTATTTATCAATAAGGTAAGTTGTAAATTTATGATTTTCATCTGATTTCGAACACTTGACAGTTTGCACTTCTGCTGTGTGCAGAAGTGCACTAACGACTTGAATCAGTTTCATAAATATTAACTACAATATTTGTGTTATAATTATAACACTAGTCTGCAATAAAATCCTGCTTCATAAAACTATAGGTACTTATGACGAATGTAATGCTCTGTAATTGTTCCCCTTGGTCAATTTTGCCTATTACGTCTAGATTTCTATGTTATTGTTTTTTTTTCAATCTACCATTCTAAAGAATAGGATAAGTTGTTGTTTTTTTTTATAAATTTGCAAAAATATCGTGCAAGGTCTAACCAACTATAGTTTCGTTTATATTCGGTGAACTTCATCATGTATGGGATGATACAATGATCGATACTGGTTTATTAAAAATGGTTGTTTAAAAAAAACATATCAAAAAATTTAGAAGTGATAGGAAGTCGGCCAACAGGAACAAATTCAGAGCATTAAATTCGTTATAGGTATCTATAATTTTATAAAGGAGGATTTTATTGCAGAACAGTGTAATCAACTGCCTCCGCGCTGTCTTCGTAACATATAAACAGTTAATAACATTACCTGTTAGGGAATGACTACACTTATTACTGTCGATAATGTAGAAAAATAAACTGTTAACTTAATTATCATTTAGACGAATTTGACCCTCTTGATTCTTGACTTTCCTTCATCGTTCCTCGACACCTCGTAGAAATGCGATACCTTGTCGATGTTCCCGAGGGATTCAATGAATTCTCTATCGTGAGTGATAATGATGAACATGAAGTTCTTTTGTTTCATTCGTTCTTGAACGATCTCTCCGAGCGCCCCGCACAGGCTTCTCACGTTTTCTTCGTCTAAGTTTGTGGTGGGCTCATCCAGTGCTAATATTCCAAATCTGAAATTATTAAAACATACATCGTATTATAAATGAACATTACATTACACTTATTGAATGAGCGATGGAAGCGTCTCTGCTTCGAGTCTGATGAAAAGTTCTTTCGTGAGTCAGTTTGTCTGGAAATTTCGTATTCATGTGCAAGTCGTAGTTTCCATCCAATCTTGAAGAATTTTATACGAATTTTTGAAGTTTTTTAGTTGTAGAGAGTTTTTGATTGGCTAAATATAAAAATTGGCCAAGTTGTTATAGTTTTTAAAAGTCGCGAAATGTATTTTTTTTATACACCATTACGCCAAAAATAACATTTCATGAAAATTTGTCCCGGCTAGACATTGGTAGGTATATGTATATAGGTATATGGAATAGGACCTAGACTACTACTACGACAACTTAAGTACTATCCCCAAATAGCTATAATCTCGGTCTTTTCAAATCACGAGTGAATCAGTTTATTCAAGGCAAACATGCCACATCATATAATACTAAACATATAAGCACCCATTTTATAATTAATAATAGGCTAACAATATAAAAAAAATCGTTTCTCCCCTATATCTATTTATTACATAAAAACAAAACGGGAATGTTACCTGGAACTAAACGTTTCCGCGAGCGCCAATCTGATGATGAGACACGCTAGTACTTTTTGTCCGGCGCTACATCTGCCGCGCATGTCGATTTCAACACCGTTCTTGCATTGAACCACTCTGAAATATATATATATATATATATGTAAATAATATTCCAGAATAATTAAAACGGGAAACGACTACCTAGCTTACCACCTACTTACTTGGTATGGGCGAAAGATGTGTCAAGGGCGGTAGGATCTAAGTGGACGATATTAGCACAGGACTGAAAATGGTCTGCGCATGAGAAGGCTTATACTCAGCATTGGGTAAGTAAATGTTGATGATTCAATAATAAACAGATCAGTCAGAGATCTCTTCTCACATAATAAAAAAACAGGAATCAGTATTTTTCTCTTCCAAGACCATCTCAAATTGGATCGACTTTTATTTTATCTGACAGTAATAGGGCACGCGCCAGCTCATGGAGAAAAGACGTTTCAAGTTGAGAGGCGTTTATTACTAAGATTTCTAATAGGGATTAGAAGCCATTCAGAACTAGCAATGCACAAAAGTAGACAGCAACACTGGCACATTTCTAGTATTGACTTAGAATATCGAAATAATTATCTGCGTATTAATGAATAGTTATAAACCTTAACCCTCACTATAAACATTTCAACACTCAACGCCACAGTATTATTTTAAGCGCATGGAACGGAATTCACCAAGGCAAAACTCAAATTTTATATCGTGCACGGAATACGATCGTTTTGCATCATCAGAATAACGCATTGCGTCATCATACCGTTAAACACGTCACGAGTGTTCAACAAGGAATGTCGTTGTTCATTAGAAAATAAGGGCCCTAAACGTCACACGAGCCAAGATATGCTTTATATTTTATATTTTAGGATCTTTGTTGGTTTGAATTTCTATTCGGTGTGCATCTTCTGTACGATTAATGATAACTAACTAAATACATTTTGAACTATTAGGTGCTATCTATTACCTGTAATCATATTTGCGTCGGTCAGAGTCGTTCGATACGCTTCCTTCAGTCTTGATCTCAATATAGTCGATGTCGTTTCCTCGGTATATCTTTCTCCATAGCTCCCTAAAATAAGAAAAATCGTTTAGGAGCATGTTGCCTACTTCCCGAACGGTCTACTCAAATGAGCAAGCGACAATGCGAAGTACTTCACAGTCATCCCTTATGCAGTGTGTGGTATATTGAACCATACACACCTGATAATAAGGTTGATATTCTCCATCTTCTCTTTGTGGAACTCCATAAGACACTTCTCCAAGGCGACAGCGTAATCCTTTATGTCCTTATCAATAGCTTTTGTTACATAAAGTTCGTAAACTTTCTCCCTGTATTTCTTCTCTATATCTTTGGCTAACGCTTTCGCTAAATCATTTTTAGCGCTTTTCAAGTGTCTCTGTAATAAAGCAATATTAAAATTAATGAAACTCTACTAAGATTTCTCCAATCTCGGATAACGTAGAAAAACAACCAAACAGGCGAAAAACAGGTATACAAACTCATCTGAAGCATGACGAAGCAATAACTTTAACCAATAAGTCTACTGTTACAATTATGTCAGAATTGCAAATTCTTAAAAGAAGTAAATTTTACATAGAGTGGACCAGAATTGGAATAAAAATTAACTGTCGCCGTGAACTACCAATAAGCAAGTCACGTTTACCATTTAGTTAAAGTTGTTTATATACTCTATATACAAGCGAACTGTTGACTTCCCACCCCAATCATTTTGCTACAAAGAAAATATTTCAAGGTTCCAAATAGCTTCCAAAAATGTCAAGTGTCTTATGTAGTGTCGAAGGAAATAAAAGCCGGGCGGCGTGACCATAGAACTAACATATTCGATTCATTTCAATGCTGGTTGTTAACCAGAGCATTTTATACCTTTTTGCACTAGAAATAAAGTCTACTTTTGCAGATTCCTCGTGGTTTTTGTATTTTGAAGCCATATCTGCCCTTCTTTAGGAGAAATACCCACATAGCCGCAAATCCCCGACGACTTAAAAATTTGTAGAACCCATACTCCAAGTTTCGTCAAGATTTAATGGAAACTGCACCCTGCATACGAATATGAAACTTCTTGTGAACAAACATCCAAACATAAAACAGACGAAAAAAAAAACCACACTCGAAGAAAAGCTTCGCTCGCTTGGTCATCTATTATTTCATATACATAAATAAAAAGAATCTCACCCTCAGCTCGTCTAAGCTGCCTTCAGTCTGTGCCTTCTCTCTAAAAAGTTTGGTCTGTTGTGTGATGAGCCCCTCCTTCTCACTGAGCTGGTCTCTGTTGATTCCGTTCAGTTTCTCAGCTACTTCAGTCTCTTCCAGTTGACACTTCTCAATCTCTTTCTGCGTTTCGCGCAGCTTCATGTTGTCTTTTAGATCGCGTTTGTAGATCTTTAACATAAGAGAAATAAGATTATTACAAATAAACTTTTAAAAAGTGACAAGCCACTTTAATTTGGTAGACGCATACAAAAATGTTCAATTAGTTTAATATGAACTAAACTAGAGAACCGATTTCGATAATCATATGAAAAGTGAACAGAAAAGTTTTTAAAAGAACTTTCAAATAGGTCCAAGCATCTTTGAGAAATTGGGTAACATTCCTGAAAATCCCTAATGTAAATGTGAAAAATGCCAAATGTAAAGTGATTTTTAAATCTTATCCACACCTATTCTAAATGTACAAGAAGTTAATTTATCCTATAAATATCAATTTGAAAGGAGCTATAGTGAACTATGAAAAAACTTGATCTATACATATCAACACAATGCATTGCACATGCAATTCTTTCAAATATTAAAGAAATAAATTATAAATTCCTCTACTTTTGATATCCCGATACGAATATCAAGACATCAAAAGTTGAGAAAATAGACATCAAAATTAGTGACTTAGCATTTAATGTACAAAACATAGTCTTGTAGACACACACTTACTTCTTGCTTAGCAATTTCATCTTTGAATGCATCAATTTTAGTTGCAAGTTCTTCCTTATCCTGTTTAATCTGTGCCTGTCGTTCGCTCAGTTTCACATTGGCTTCCTTCAACTTGTCCATCTCTCCGGGTATATTCTTATCTTTGTGATGTTTGATCTCTTGCTCTATGGCTTTTACCTTTTCGAAAGCGTTCACCACTTTAGTGATGAATGCGTTCTTGGCGTCGATCAAACCTCTGTGGATAAAGTGTAGGATTTTATAAACTGTTTGACATAATACTATCAAGAATGAACAATTGATCTGAATTTAGCAGGGAAATTATTCCAGTTATTTTCTATAAACTACTGGGTTATGATAAAATTTATGCATGACATATATGATCATTTCAACGTCTAAAAAATAAATTTCCTTAATATGAAGTAGCAGGCTGGGGAATCGAGGACCGTACATCAAAATAAATCTGCCAAGTGCGAGTCTGACTTGCGCACTAAGGGTTCAGGATCATTTTCTATACAAAATTAGTCCAAGTTTCTACCGGTTTTCATAACTAATAATATCGACCCATAAATATTTACTTTCATTTGATGATTTAATTCAAAAGTGAATATACAACATTATATTTTGTGAATATTTCTAGTATCTATTTTATTTTATGACGCGGGCAATGTAGCGCATTACAGCTACTAGTATAAGATCAAGTAAAACCACTAAAAACATTTACTGCCTTATTAATACACGCATCTTAACTTAAAGCATCTTTTGTCTTTTTCTATCCAATGGAGAACGCCACGCGCCAAAACAAGAGAAATGACGATTAAAGTAATAAAGGTTTTTAGAAAATAACAGAATTGAAATGTCATACTTTTCGCATAAAGCGAACTGTCTAAGGCTTAAACATATTTTAGAAATAAATATGTTTAATAAGATACGTAACCAGTAGAGACGCTTACAATTCTTACCTGTATTTCTTGACGGTTTCGTTTTTCGCCTCCTGCTTGCCCTTGAGTGCTTCTTGTAGTGGTGCTAACCCGTCTTGTAATTCTTGAAGCTCCTTGAGAAGTCTTTCCCTGTCAGCTTCCAATGTTTTCTTTGTCTCTTGGAGATTCACCAAGTCTTGTACCTACAAAAGAAAATGTACGTGTATATTATGTAAGTATAAAGAAGTTTAAAAGTTAAATTAAATTGATAAATTTTTTTAAACAATAAACAGTTTAATCTTCATCGTCTTTGTATATATAGAGTGGTTCAATACTAAAGCCAGCACCAGAATAAACCGAAATCGAAAGTTTAATTCTGTATCAAATCATTTAATTGAATATTAAACATAATGGACTTAAATAAGTCAAGTTTCTGTAGCTTATAGTGTGTACTGAACCTAGCTAGATGCAATGGTTTGCTTGAGATCAATTCAACCTGGAAAGTGAATAACTCGGCCATCAATACTGGCGAGTATTGATGGTCTCGTCCATTAAGATACTAGTGTGATAAGGTGACAGATTGTGAATAGATGTATAGGCAGACAATTCACTTATTATTTATAATTATTAAGCACAGAGGATACAAATAGGCTTTATTTTAATGTGGAACTATCTAAACTCGATGTTAATGTTCAAATTGATTTGCAAATCGTGGCGATCTGTGTTTTATTAGTAGGCACAATACTTTTTCTCTGTACACTGAACAATTTATCTTTATTATGTTTAATTTAGTCTGTGACTTATTAGCAATAGCACTACTAACAGAACAAAGAGTAGACAATTTCTTAAAATTTCGATTGAAAAATCTAGCTACTTGCAAAATATTGATAAAATTTAAATGGGATACCAATTCACACAAAAAGATTTCTTCAAATCAGGCAACATACAAATACATATAGTTAAATTGAGTATCTCTTCCTTTTTTGGGAAGTTGAAAAATAAGATAACACAATACCTTTTTCTGCACACTGAGCAACTCCTCTTTGATCTTATTCTTCTTGTCGCCCAAAGTCTGCAGTTTCTTATTGTATAGGTTGAGTTTCTTCTGTGAGTTCTTGACTCTGTTCCTGAGTGTAGACAGTTTGGTGCGCAGGTCGGTCTGTTTAGCAGTGGCCTCATCGAGGGTCATGTCACTCTCCATATCAGCGCACAGGGTTTTCAAGTTATCTAACTGGAAATGTTTTATTATCATGTTAGTCTATCTACATATATGAAAAAGTAAGTTACAAAGACAAGAATGCTACATATAAGACCGACAGAAATTTGATAAGAATCAACATAGAGCCTAAAACGCAGAATTTAGAGACATGAAATTTGGAGGGTGCACTCATCGTTGTAGGGGTGTACCATGAAAGAGTTTCTGGCAATTCAAGTCCAAGGGGCTAATTGGGGGTTTTACCTTTTATGCTGTACGCAAAGCTGCGTGTGACGGCTCTTAATTATTATTATATATACCCCACAGCTTGGCAAAGGCTTCCCTTACAATCTTATGCTTTGGTGGCTAACAAAACACTAATGGTTGTTCAAACAGTGATTGAGACTTGTTGATTAACAAATTTTGTTGGACACTCAAGGAGCCCAAAAAGTCAATAAATTTGGCAAGGCCACTGCTACAGTACAACATCAGAGAATAAACACAACAAAAACACAGTTACAAAAAGCTGTCTTATATGCTATAAAACGATCCAGACAACTTTTGTAGAATTGGTGAAGCGACTCGGCCCCGGCGGTAGTAGATATCTCGAATATGTTCGGTTGACTTACATTTTTAGCGATGGTCTTGTAATCAGCCTGCGTGCGGTCTATGAGCGGCATGTCTCCGTGTATCTGCTTGGCTGTCTGCATCTTCTGCTCCGGCTCGATCAGAGACATTTGTAGCTCTTCTATCGCATCCGTGCACGCTTTTATTTTCTGCAGAGTAATAATTGTAATATTGATATGATTATTATAAAATCTTGTTAGCTAACTAACAAGGTATCAATTTCTGACAGAGTGGTTGGGTAGCTCCTCCCACAGATAGATAGGTATTGAATTAATCGACTTGGTTTACATTCGATTTCACAACTTTTTAGCTGCAGAATAACTGTGCTGCGAGACTTGTGCATGTTATATTTTTGATAGGATCGATTTTCGTCGAGGCAAGATTGGTTTATAGAAATACCTATATGACTTTTGTGTTAACATTTTTAGAATAATCTTCTTTGTTCTGAAATAAACGTGACCTTTGTAGATGTGACCCCTTTTCGTGCACGCCAGACTGACCAAACTTACCTAATTTGAGTGTTCTGAAATGTTTACGTCTTATTATGTTTCCTTAAGGGAGAAAAGGACGGATATCATTATAATAACTGTCAATTTAGCTACTGTGACGGGCCGAATTGGGCTCCGTGTATAATTTTGTCAAAGAAAATAAATAGTAAAATTAGTTTGCTAAATACTTAAATAGATTAAATAAATATGGCCTCAAATTGACAGCAAGCATTGCGAGTCCAAAATTAAGAAAATAAATATTTATTGCACCTATGGAGCAATATTGAATTGAAATAAAATCAGTATACAAACAAGAAAATAGGACCGTTTTCCCCCCGAAAGGTAGAAAACGGATATTTAGGTTTCAGCCGTAGCTTGAACCACATTTGAGATTACCCTTCCAATATTCGTAGTAAGTATCTTCTATCTCTTTCTATATTAGGGTAGATTACCGGTATCGCCTTCTATACCTGTCCTTGTCTTACAGAACTTAGGCAGTGCACGGCGGCCATTGCTTCAGTACCTTGGAGCCGGCAAGGCCCTTAAGGTGTGGTTCAAGCTACGGCTGAAACCTAAATATCCGTTTTCTACCCTTCGGGGGGAAAACGGTCCTATTTAGGTGTTCGAGCCTATGCTTGAACCACATTTGAGACGTGTTTACTATCTGCCGGCGCTGCCTAAGAAAAGCGTACTGTGAGATTACTATAAACCATTATCTAAAGATGTGTTGGTAGGTATCTACTTGGAAAAATAACATAAAAGCAACCATAATAAATGAAACAAGTATTTCATTTTAAATTATAGGTACCAATCGGTAGGTATTCTAACTCAAATTAAAATCTGAACATAAAGTTAAAGACTTCTACAAGACAATGAAATAATTAAACTTGAAAGTAGGTCTGAACCTTTTCAACAGAAATCATAACACTTATAAGGATAAAAAGCTGGTAGTAAGAACATTAGAATTTGATTTGGGGACGGGGACATCTTTTAGCTCCTTGAAGTAGTGATTGAAAAAAGTATTCTTCGATTTCCAGTTTCCTCTTTGTAGGATTTCATCAATATTATGTCGATTATTAATCCAATTATCTGACGCCACAGCTGCTCTAAAGCTACCAGCCGATGCTGAAATGCCTGCGTCTTTAAACAAAGTCCTGATCCAGCCTCCGATGACAGTACGAGAGGCATTTTTTGTAACGCCTCTAGTTGTAATGAATAGGTTTTTAAGGTTCCGTGCTTTGCGTCTGTCTTTTGAGATGGCAATTAATCTCTTGACCCAAGACACCATATCAAGCTGTCTGTTAACGATTTCTTGTGTTTTCTTTAACAGCCAGCCGGACTGCCTATATGAATGAGAATCTGTTTTGGATCCGAATTTAGGCCAGAAAATTATCTCTTCTTCTTTGTCCTCAAAGGCACCATTTTCGACGCTGAGTAGTGTAAGGTCATGAACCCTTCTACCTGTTGCTAGAAGTAGGAGGATGCACGTGTGCCTAGACACTGCAAAAATGCTATCTTCATTAAAGGTATAGGAGGTAAAAATCTTCCAAGGTAAAAACTTTTTTACAGGAGGTTTCTCTGTGAAGGCCCCTTTAACAATTCGTTTTACTGTTGGATGCGAGCTGAGTTCTTCTGCTCGTAGTGCTTTGGTGCTCATAGTGCTTCTTCTGCTCGTAGTGATTGCTAAAATTAGCTACCACTGATTTATGTAGAGCTATCGCCCTGGGTGCTAGTTTCGCTTCCGTATGAAGGTAGCATAGGTACTTGGCCAGATCTTGAGGCTCGGGGTTATCTGCTGGGATACTCTTTGTTATAGGCCATTTGCACCACCGTATCCAAATCGGTTTATAGGTCTTTAAGGTGGATGGCCTTCAGGAGGATTCTAACAATCTTATTTCGAGATCAGACCAGTCTTTCACCTGTTTGGCCCAGCCTGAACCCCTTCAGGCCGCCAACTGTAAGCTCTCTAATCCTGGATGTGGAAGATTCGTGCGTAGGTCGATTAAATTTTTGTGAAGGTCTGGGATTATAAACGGAGGTTCTTCCGTTCGTTGCTGGAGATCTGGTTTCCAAAAAGCTTTGTCCCACATCGGGGCAATCATGATGTACTCGCCCTCCGACATCTCCAAGTGCCGTAACACGCGCGGAATTAATGCAGGTGGAGGAAAAATCCAACCCAGCCTGTAACGCCATATCTTGCTGAAAGCATCCGTGAATTGACTCTGAGGATCGCCTACATCATCGCTGACGTAATCTGGTACTACAGCAGACTTTATTGAAGCAAACAGATCTATCTGCGGTGTACCGAATTTTTGAATAACATGGATACGATCAACCTGCTGAGATGCCATTCTGGCAAGGTTTTCTCTCGCGATAGGCTGTCTGCTAAACCATTGTATACTCCCGGTATATGTCGGGCAACCAGATGACATTGCATCTTCTCGCAATGTAGAAGGATCTTCATCGATGCTCACAGCAATATCATTGATTTTGTCCCACCTTGTTTGTTGATGTACGCCACAGTCGTGCGATTGTCAGACTGTAATATCACTGTTTTCCCAAATATTTCGCGTCCTAAGCATTGAAGGACTTCGAAAACAGCCCACAGTTCTTTCATGTTGCTGTGCCAGTTCCTCTGCGCAAGTGTCCATTTGTTCCATAGATGACAACTGTTCGCTATGGCACCCCAACCCTCGTCGGCTGCGTCCGTGGTGATGAATATGGTTGGGTTGGCAAAGTGAATAGGTGTGTTTCGGTGAGCGTTCTTCAACCACCAGACTAATTCTGTCTTTGCTGAGATTGCTATCGGAAATTTCCGGTGGGGGCGTCCCCGAGGCAAGCGTTTCGAGGCGCGTTGTAGCATCCGACAATGGAGTCTTCCCAGCGGAACCGCTAAAGATGCGAAGTTCAGCTTGCCCAGAATGACCTTCGCATCCATCCAACTCCATCTCATTTTGTCCAGAAGATCTAATATGCAGTTCTTTAACTGAAGAACCTTGACCTCCGACAAACCTTTGATGTTCTCCTTCGTATCCCATATTATTCCTAAATACTCTAGCTTGGTCGCGGCAATTGGTGATGTCTTCGAGTAATTTATTTGCCATCCCAATTCTGTCATGAAGCCTAACGCCAACTTCGCTTGGCTCTCTAGGGTTATGGGATCTTCGTGAATGATTAGAAAATCGTCTAGATAGACGATCACCCGTAGATGCTGTTGCCTAAGTTGCTGTGCGACCCAATTCGTCACCTTTGCGAATGCGGACGGTGTGCCAAGCCGAATGTTAGACATGTCATTTCGTAAGTCGTTCCTTGGTAAGCCAGGAAGAGGAATCGACGGTGACTTTGCGCTATTGGAATGTGAAAATAAGCCTGCGAAATATCTATTTTCATCATGTAGTCTCCCTTGTTTATGTGTGAAGGGATTTGTTGCTGATTTACGAGACGAAATCCTGGGGTGAAGACATAATCGTTTAGCCTTTTCAAATTGAATATGGGACGATACGTCTGATAAACGGTTGGCTGAATGGCTTTGGATTCTAGGAGGTTCCTTATTTCTACTGTCATTTCTGAAGACAACTTTGTCCTTGAAAGTTTTGTGAGAGGAGGAAATCTTTTGAATGGAATTCGATAACCGCTTATAATTTTTAAGATGCTTGCGGGAAGCCTTTGCGAAGTAGTCATTTTTGGCCCTCCCCCCACTTTTTCCCCCTTGATTTAATATTGGGGTTAAACTGTCTCTTCGCGCGGTCATTTGACTCGTTTCTTTTGTTCTGTGCAAAGTTGGTATTGTAGGAAGGCCGTTTTGGATTTCTTGTCACGATTCTGGTACCGCGAACTTTGAAAGTTGTTTCGGCCCCGTGATGAGTAGCTGTGGTTTGGATGCGGTCTTGTTGCGGTGGAGGTTTTTGCCGACGTCTTTTTGGTAGGAAAAAAAAAAACTTATGAATGCCACCTTGTTCTTTCACAGCTTCAGTGAAAGCTTTCTCCTCAAAGAGGTGGGTTTCAGAAGGTGGGATCTCGTGCAAGATATTTCTAAGCGTCTTGTCTCTAGGCTTGTAAATCTCTCTACGTTGTTGTAGCACTTCGGCCCTACGCCCACACACATATTGTATTAATGCGTCGGAAGATTTCCGGAAGTTGGAATCTGCAGCAACAAAATCGTTCCCCACATTCTTTTTGATTTCCTTTTGGTAAACTGTCCTAAAGACTCTGGAAGATTATTCTTTGTTGCAATAATCCGTTAGTGATTGCTCCCAGAACGAGGTCAGATCGTTCAAGTATGGCCGATGATTTCCACTCGGGGGCAACGCCCGCTAGGAGGTTATTCGGTTTCAGGGCGCTGAAAGCCGGAGTGGCCTGGAACTGTTTCTGTGTTTCGGCGTACCGAACATTACGCCACTAGGTATCACGAAATCTCTGACATTTTAGACCGTGCTCTAATTCCGTCGGATCAGCTTTAGCAACTTTTGGTTCTTGTGCTACTGTAGTTGGCATAAAGTCGAATATCGGTTCGGTTTCGGAGTCATCTGATTCTTGCATCTCTGCTAGCTTCCTTTGGGCGTTGGCAATTTTAACCCGCAGATCGGCTTCCTTCGACTGTTTTGAAGAGCAGGCCTCTTCTGACATGGTGCTATCTGGTTGAGACTCGAAAGAGCTGTTTAGGTTCTGTTCTGCCATATGAGGTGTTGTGGCCCTGTCCGGCGATACATATCTTTGTTGAAGCAATTTCTTAATATTGTCATTTTGTTCCGACTGCATTTTCAACATTTCAGCTAAAAAAGGTCGCTTGTTGGTTTAGAACAGAAGCAAGTAGGTGCTCTCCGGACCCTTGTGCTGGATTTTGAGGACGTCCAATGCTTGAGGGTGGAGACACAGCCACGCGTTTACGGGGGTGAATTTCAGCTTCGACCTCTATTGATCTCTTCGTTTTCTCCAGCTGATCACCGATTTCAATCGCCGCTTCAGATCGCTTTAACAGCCTAGGCTTGAGGGCAGCTACTGTGTCCATGAATAAGCTGTATGACGGCCCGTGAAGTTTTTCCATTATTTTGTGCGAGCAGTACAGGAGTGCTCTACCTAAGGGCCATTTCATGATAGTAGACCTGATTGATCTGTAACTGCGCTCCGACAAAGTTTTTGTTGTTGGGTCAAAAGCAAGCGCCATATCAACCGTAGGTATTGCGAATCTGAGTTACGCGACAATGGCTTTGAAAGGTAACTTTTCTGTCGGATAAACGGATGCGAGATCTCCCAGAGTAACTAGGTCAGGCATATCTGAAAATAAACAAACCATTGGTTGTTGTAAGGAAGGGGTGATGTGCCGCCTTAAGTTCTGAGTAGATGACGTCTCATATATTTAGTTGAGAAAACACGGAATAGTCAAGGTGACTGCGTCACCTCAACCAAAGCACGTAACATAGGTACGTGTTGCCTCGCCAGAGGGCGCGTGCCGCCTTGGTGATGTCGTCTCGGTAAGAAGACGTGTCGTCTCAAAGTTGGACTGATTTGCATGACTTGACCTATGGTCTTGACGGTGTCGTCTCAGTCAGACGACAGACGCGTCGTCTCAAAGTCGGACTAATTTGCATGACTCGACGACCTATGGTCTTGACGATGTCGTCTCAGTCAGACGACGGACGCGATGTCTCAAAGTTGGAAGACTTAAGTGTCTCGACTTGTCGTCGCTGGGCCTGAGGCGCCGAGCGGAAAATATCGTCACTGGGCCCAAAGGCGCCGAGTGGTATTGTTGATTGAGGATAAAATGTAGCCTCAAATCTTACCTTCGTTAGTTGTATTCACTTTAAAAATCAACGTTTTTATTACTTAGACCACTGTCATTATTACTTAGATGTTCACTGGACGAATATTGAAAGCGTACTGAAGCAATGGCCGCCGTGCACTGCCTAAGTTCTGTAAGACAAGGACAGGTATAGAAGGCGATACCGGTAATCTACCCTAATATAGAAAGAGATAGAAGATACTTACTACGAATATTGGAAGGGTAATCTCAAATGTGGTTCAAGCATAGGCTCGAACACCTAAATATTAACATTTTCAACGCACAAGTGTATTTTCTGAAATTTAAACTTTAATGTGACTTACAGCATCTGTGTCGGTGAGTCTAGTTTCCAACTGCGGTATATCCTTTTCCTTCAAACGTATTATTTTCTCGTTCAATGACTTCATACTGAGCAGTTCGTCTTTTTTCGCGGAGTTTTTCTGCAATTCTTCAGTGACTTTCTCCAGTTTTGCCGGCACGTTCATCACTTGGGTCGTAAGCTGTGATATTAGATCAGTTACCTGAAAACAAGTAATACATTTAAAAGTAACAACTGGCATCAATTCAGCAGACAAAATGGAAACTTTTCAGTAATTTTGATTCCTACACGAAACTACTGGGCTGATTTTGATAAACTTTATAAGGGACCACATGGGAAGTATAATCCCACCCTTTCATACAATAACCAAAATTCTTCACGGTTCAGCCGTTTCTGAGAAATCTGGGAATTTAAATAAGAAAAGAATTAAGAATGGTTTATTGTGTAATTCATTCATTCATACAAACAAAGGTTCCTAAGCTTTCGTTCCAAAGGTTTTCTATTGGTCATGAGAATCTCCCACTATTTCTATGTCGGTTAAAAACAATAAATGTTAATAGCAAGTCATAGTACTCCAACGAGGCCAAGACACATGTCGCAAGTTCAATAAAAATATGATTGTTGACTCACTTCATTTTCATTCTCGAACCCGCGGCTGCATAGAGGACAGCAACTGTTGTCCTTCAGCTGAGTCTTGTACTTGGCGAAAATGAACATCGACGATTGTAGAACGTTTTGCTCGTCCTGGAAATAACAAAGTTATTATTATACACACTTATATCATCTGCTATTCTCTGTATTTCCGGATAAATACCATCCGGGAGTGTTCAAAGTGTTCATGCAAGGTGAATAGGTCTTTACTAGGTAAACATGCTACAACTAGCATCTGGTGTGATCGTGGTCAAACATTACCTAGTTTGTAGTTCAAAATTATCAACATAAGGGGCGTACGGCGCTTTTTTTATGTGACATGTGTGACGGGCTATCCATCAATATATGGGCATTATTTGACCATCAGAGTTAACTCTTAAGATACTAATGTTTAGGGATTGTCATTCTACTAGGATTTAAAAATCTGAAATATTTTGAACGTCATGGAGTAGGCAACTAACTGAGATATAATTAATAACAATATTTTTATGAATTTTTTCGTAGACGTAAGCATTCTTAACAAGAAATCCATAACGATCCATAGTTGGGCACGGGCCCTTTTTCATTGGGGAGGCCCGTGTAGGCTGACGCTGGCCAAATCTCAGGTTGGGGAATTTACTTCTTTCTTCGACAAACAGTTTTTCTTCACCGTTTAAGCAAGCATTAATTCATTCAAAGGTTCAATGCTCAAAATAGTGTTTATAATCTATTATACTGTTGATTTAAAATTATTTGTCATACCTAGGTCTGTAACACAGTATAAGCAATGAAAGACATCTATTTGTATTCGTTACCTGTAATTTCTCGACAGTGGAGGTGTACTTGGCGAGTGTGGCGTCGTACGTGGATGTGCCGCAAGCCTTGTACATCTTGTCCTCAGCCTTGGTCAACTCGCTACGTCGGTCGCTCAGCATATCGCGGATGTGCTTCCGCTCTGTTTCCAGTTTTGTGGACTGACAATTGTATATAATTACTTTCAAAGTTTCAAAAATGATAAATTATTATAGACAGAAAGCCTAATATCTAATTTGATTGAAATTACTCAGGATGTTAGAGTAATGAACTATACAAGCAATTAATGCACTGCAGGCAACACTATGGCTTCGGGCTAAGCTTAGATACTCTCTCGGCCTTCTAGCTTGGTCAGCATTGCAACTCTTACAGCCAATACAGAGCACGGCAGTAATGTTCTATTGCAACAGTTCAACAACACTATTTACACGTTATTTTTATCATACTATACTTAAAGGATAAACTTAAAGATAATCAATTATCTTTTAATTATATTTACTATTTTTTTATCTTCCTCTTCTCTATCTTTGGTAAAAGAAAGCTATAATTCTCGCAGCACAGCTTGATTACTAGTGCGAGAGTCAGATAGTTCCTAATACTTAGCTGATTATATTACTTATATTTTATGTACTGTACTTAATAAAGTGTCAATGAGCCAATTCGGCATGTTATGAGATGACTTTTTTCTCACTTATGGAAACAAAATATGAGGTGACAAGGGCCCCGGCCGGATTCGGCTAATCACACTGACTTAACTAGAAGTTTCTAAAATTATATTCATCCTTTTTTCACTTTTGGAAAAAAAAGAGAGGAGACAATTTTAGAACTGTTAAATTAGGTCAGTTTAGTAAGTTTGGCCTGACCGAATTGGGGTCATTATTAAAACCGTCAAATTATAAAGTTAGGCCAAATAGAGGTCATCAAACAATATATTTAATGTAAAATATCTATATACAACGTGTAACAGAAAGGTGTGACAATACGCGAGGGTGTTAGTCTACCAGTCAAAGTAAACACATTGTAGAAGAAAATTATGCAAATTTCGTGAAAAATAATATTAGGTTCTCTATACAAAAATTAGTCACGTAATCTATCATGTTGTATGGAGGACGCAATATTTCTTATATTGTTTTGCAAAATTTTGTTCTAGAATAGGTTCACTATAATGGGTAGACTAACAACACCCTTAAGTATTGTCACACTTATCTGTTACACATTGTACTCTTACATCTAAGAGGGTAAGACCTGACTGATTGATATTCAGTAGGAATCAATGCAGAGCAAGAACGGCTGAACCTAGAGACATGAAATTTGGAGTGTATTCATTATAATAGAGTGTAGGGTTGTACTAACTTCTTTATATTTCATTTTATGTCGCATAAGACAGCCACTAGTACTTATAGGAAGTATATAATCAAGGGTATATAAAGTTCAAATAGCTTACTTCAGTGTTCTTTTCCTTTAATTTCTTCTTCAATCCATCTACTTCCGCGCGTATGTCGCACTCGAATTTGTTCACGTTAACAGCAAAGTCCTTCTCCGGAACACTGCCAAGGATCTCAGTGAGGGCAACCTTACAACAACACAAATACGTTATTTATACAATTTCTTTTATTTTATTAAGTAATACTTATTCAAATTACCTTTAAATAAGATATACTTTAATAAAAATTACATCCGAATTCAACTCGGCAGGCGCACATATGATTTTTTTACAAAACTACTAGACCGACTTAAATGAAAATTATATGGGACCTGGATAGTAAACCATTGCCAAACAAAAAAAAAATGGTTTCTCTTATGTGTCTCAGAAAAATCGGGAACATACAAAAAAAAATAGAAAACGATTGAACGCAATTCTTACAAAACCTTTTGTCGGCACTGGAGGACAAGAGGATTAGGTCATTTCTTGCACAGCGAATTTCAATTATAATTCTATGAAGGAATGTACCTATCCATCCTTGGCACATTGCCACACGGGTAATAATATATATTGTTTTTTAATTCTCTAACAGCTGTTAATGATGTACACTTACCTTGTGCTTGTTCATCATAACAGCCAGTTCTTTCTCCTTCCCTTTGAGCATGCCTTCAATCATGTCGCGCTCTTTCAGCTTGGCGGTTTGTTTTTGTAGCTTTGAAACCTGCACAGTACATACAAGTAAAATTAAACTTTAACTTTCATTAAATAAACTTTCATTCATTCATTCATTCAAGTAAAATTTTTAAAAAAACCGGCTCAAAATAGTAATATCAAATGTAATTAAATATAAAATTTTTTGGTGCGGCCATCTTGTATTTGAAAATTAAGTGTATTCTACTAGTCAAGAGCACGTTCATTTTATACCTATATTCAAGAAGTTTATTGAAAATCCTCACTTCTTAAACTTTTAAACAGAAAGAAACACAATCGGTTCATCCATTCGGTGGCTACGATGCCACAGACTGATACAAACTTATAACACCCAGTCGTTTTTGCGTCGAGGGTTAATTATATGAATCCTTTTACACATATGTATAATCTAAGAGCGGTGCTACAATCAAACGACTAGAATGGTGACTATGCGATGTGTCACAGAAAGGTGTGACAATACTTTGGGTGTTAGTCTACCAATAAAGGCGAACCAATTGTAGAAGTAACCAGCGAAATTAGAAAAAAAAATATTAAGTTCTAAATACAAAAATTGATCATGTGATCGGTCAAGTTGTATGTCTCCACACAACATTTTTATCTCGAATTTTGCAATTTTGTGACTAACACTCCTTACTACTTAAGTATTGTCACACCTTTCTGTTACACATTGTATAATTTGAAGATATTAAAACATCAGAAATCTTACAAAAGATTTTTAGGTACCTTAGTACTGAGCTCTTCCAAGTCATGTTCATGTTTTTCAATAACTTTCTCATCATCATTAATTTCTTGCTGACAATCTTCAGCATTTAAGTCTTTTTCGGCTGCTGTGTACTCCCTGCAATTAAAAGATTAAGTCAGTAATTAAACAGAATTCGAAAATAAAAATTGTACTTACTGGTAATAAAGTAAATAATTTTCAATACTAGTATTTATGCGACTAGAAAAGCACCCGAATCAGCTTGTGGGACAACAACTCATACCATGCCTGAAACCATATGTCGCCTCAACACGCGGCGGGACATCTTTGACCATCATACATAATGACTTAAAAAGAAAAGCCATGACTCCCTTGGGAGCACAATCCTTCACGCGAAGAAGACTTTACCCTATCTGCTTATAGTTAGAGAGACTGATCGCGTGATACTGTGATACTGAATAAAACAAAAAAAAAACTGTTTTTGATCCAAACATTATTTTTACTTCAGTACTTACGTCTCTGCATCGTTCAGTTTAGCCTCCAAAGCTTCCAGCCTTGTTTTAGATTCATTTGTGGAGTTGATTTCTTTCTCCAACTTTGTAAGTTCTCTCTTTTTCTTGTGTATTTCGATCTCTTTGCTGGATATTTTTTGTTTGTGCCGTGACTGCAAGTAAACACACAAAGAACTTTATACAGTTAAGCAACAATCATGTTATTCAATTCGTAATTTCCCCTACCTTTGGGGTTGGACAGTGTAACGTTGTAAAGTGAAGCTGACCTTGGTACTTTAATGGCAATCATTCTTGTGAAACCTACTTCCCACTAATATTATAAAGGCGAAAGTTTGTTAGAATGTATGGATGTATGTTTGTTGCTCTTACACACATAAAATCCTGAACCAATTGGGATGAAATTTGGTATGAAGATAGGTTAGACCCTGGATTAACAAATAAGCTACTGTTTACCTTGTATCAGCGCGGGGAACACCATAGGGGGCAGCTAGTCTTCTATAATCCTCAGAAAAAATATGTTTATAGAGCAGTTATTTAATGAGGAAAATAGAGACAGACTAATTGCTCATTGTAACTGTAACCACTACAATGTAATAACATATGTACAAGTAAAAACTTAGTTTCGAGAGTCAAACTAGTATTTTGTATTTTGAAGTTAGGCTTAGTATGTTAATTGCTTCAATTTATCTAAGTGATGGTAATTCCTGTACACAAGAGCAAAATGGTTCATACCATTAAAGCGCAAAATGTAATACATGCAAAAGATTGTGCCATATAGCTTGCACTTTCTTATTATATTTAATTGTTACGAGACAAAAGTGCATTGGCTTGCACTGTACGCCACGGCAGACACATTATTTAATAGTGTTTTGTCAGCTATATACATAGTTGACACATGGGCTCGCTAGCGCTTGTCTAGAATAGGTGATATTTACATTTAAAAATGTTAAATCTATACAAAATAGCTCAAGGATATAAATACCTTATTAAATTATTTTTTCAAAGGGTTGCATACGAAGTTCAGTATGTTTTTTTAGTATGTGCAAAGTTAATCATAAGTATAGGAAGAGGAAGGTTAAAACTTACAAGATCATCACGGCTTTCATCAACAAATGTCTGCATTTTCTTTTCTTCAGTGTCCGCCTCTGCTTTCTGATCTGCCTGCTCCTGTTTCAAGCTCTTTATCTTCTCCGATACAGTTTCAATTGCCTTGTCCGCTTCTTCGTCGTTATCCAACTCTGTGATGTCCTCGATTTCTGCATGATGCAGTAACTTGGCATTTATTATTCATTAATTTTTTTTCATAACTAGTATTTACTTTCCATTCACGTTGTTAAAGATCTAGTTGACTATCAATATGAAACTAGATCAACTATAATACCCACTCAAATGTCATGTGAGAAGCAGCTGTTCTAAACTTTTCGTCGACCACTGCCAATAGATTTTTTTATCAACATAATTATTACTTTGTACAGACTTTGTTTCTTAGTAAAATTTGTTCATCAAGATTAGTATAGTGTGACACTATTTCAGCTTACTATAGACAGTATAGTAAAAGTTTATTTCCTGTATTTGTATCTCCTTTACGACATAACTGAACACCTAATTTTTAGTTAAAAATAGCGGTATATCATAGCGGCGGAATAATCGATAAGTACACCACTCTAAGTTGAAAGGGAGAATTATACCAATCATGTCAAACACTTTTCCAATATGGGACTGACTCAAAATTCTAAAAAAAGAAATCTGTTTCATACATTTCGTCATACAACGATTTGGCTTTTTCTATGTAACAGAAGATTTTTTTCTTGATTTTCTGTTTGTTCTCATAGTAAAAGTTGTTCCTCATGATGACTATAGTGACCACCTTTATTCAGCCTATAACCCCGTATAAAATAAAACTCACCAGCCAACTTGGCAGCATCCACAATCATTTTATATTTGTTATCAATCTTCTCCTGGTTCTGGCTTTCAAGCAGCGTAAACTTGTTGAACTTGATGTCGTTTGAGTTTTTCTCTTTGGCAATCTTGTCCTCCTCCTTGGTGAATGCATTGTTCTTCTTAACAGACTCATCGAGCTCCTTCTTTTTGGCCTTGTGCTCTTCTTCATAGTTCGCTATAATAAAAAATTACTATGTAACTGAAAATATATCATATTAGATTTGCTCTCTGAACCTCTAAAAATCTCAGTGCAAAAATCAAGTAGATTCGTTCGTATTTCCCTTGCTAAGGAGAAGAAGAACAAACAGACCAGCAAACACACTTTCGCATTTATAATATGTTTGAGGATAACTAACTGAACTGTGCACACTTCACTAGATGGCTCATATCATACATACATTGTTATTTCACATATAAAATATATCACAATCATATAAAGCATGACACTCGGGAGTGATTGTGCCTATCTACTGGAAGAAGAATTATGGAAGTGAGTTCATTGGTTTAAGTGATTACTTCTTACAGCAAAGGTACCTCTTTAAACATCAGATAAGTATAAATAACTAATAATCCAGTCACTAAAGACTTAGTAAAGTAATCAAGTGGCCAGACTAAGTGGAAAGTTAAATGCGTTATAACCTATACAGCAAATTATATTTTTAAAAAATTTGTTTGATGTAAAGCGATGATACAACTTAAGTTGGAGCATGCTTGCCTAAAAGAAACAGATTCACTTGCACCTTGAAAAGGTCCATATTATATCTATAAAGAAATAGAGAAGCCAGTCTGGTAATTTTCACAATAAAAGTAGAACCTCTAGCATGTTTATTGTAGTTTTTAAACTAGAAACAATAATTTGATTAGCAGCAAACATATTTTGAAAGTTGTATTTATTATTGTCTTCTTTGCATAGAATATAAATAATATAGCTTTGTAACTTACTTATCTTCTGCTCTAGCTCTTCTTGAGTACCCTCAAACAGTTCTTTGATGGCAGTCTTTAGCTCTGTTTCTTGAGTCTGACAATGCTCCAATCTGTAATGAATTATATAACCAGACACATTTAATGTCTAGTAAAAAAACTACAAAACAACTATGTGCTTATGTTATGCCATAGGATAGATGTGGCTCTAATAAGTTATTTATAACAGTTAGAGCGCCATTTGTGTTAAACTTATTCAATTCCAACATTCTGTAAACTTATTACCAGACTGCGAAAGAAGGAGGGATATGTTATTTGAGTGTATGTATGTATATTTGTTTGGCAAAACCCCTGAATGGCTTGACATATTTTTTTGTGAGTGGTGTATATAGTCTTGAGTTGCAGATGGTCATAGGCTATATATATACATCCCACAATTTCACTGCTTAAGATACATGGGTCTAAAGCTCTTGCAGTCGGATTTTTTGAACCACTTGACTTCATTTACTGTAAAATTGCATGGGTTCATAAATATATTTTTTTAGGTTTCTTATTCTTTTTGTATTATATGTTAACTGTAAGATATGTTGAAAATATACTAATGTGATAACTGGCTTTAATAATAAAACAATTATATTTCAGTAATAATCTATAAAATTGTTTGTACATGTGAGGAATGCTTCAAATCTGTTACCTGACTCTGATCTTCTCTTTCTGTGTCTCAAGTGAAAGCAAATTGTTTTCCAGAGCTTTTATTGCAGACAACTTCTCCGATACAGGTTTAAGTTCATTGGCAAGCTCGCCCACTTTGATTTCCGCTTCTGATATTCTAGTTTCAGTATTGATGACCTCAAGCTTTTTCTTGTCAAGGTCATGTTTCTTTTCAGTCAGGAAGCTCACTTCTTGAGCTAAAACGATGAGAATATTTTGTTACTATAGCAACTTGGAAAAACATTGGTTTAGGTAATGAACATGCAACTTAGAAAATGATTACACTTATGGCAGGATAAAATTTAGAAGTATATTTAAGATTTGATTAAACTCACCAAGCAGGTTAAGTGCATTGGCATACTCCTTACGTATCTTCCTGAAACGCTCAAAGCAATCACTGTATTTGTCAGCGTCAAAGATTTCATCAAACCTTTCCTTGACTTTTTTGCCCTCATCCAAGGGCCAAGCAGAATCTTCTTGATGGCAAAATATTACAGAATTCAAGATTGCTTTTGAAACACCTAGAAAAAATATAATTATAGCTAGCATTCAGTTATCTATTGATAAGGTAATGTAAGTTAATAAACATTTAGTTAATAAATACAAAAAGGACAGTGTACTACTAGCCTTAATTTATGTGATGTTGACCATTTGTTTACAAAAAACTTGTATTAAATCAGTTTTTTAATCTTTAGGGCAATAAATAAGAAAACTGTTATTTTTATCTGCAGTTCTGTATTGGTGTAGGTATTTAACATTATTCACTCAACTCAATAGCTAGCTGTATTGTATAAATGTTCAAAATGAATTTGTCTATATTATTAATTTACTATGTAAATTGAATAGTCTGTCTTTCTTAAAGAAGATTATTAACTTGTTTGTAATTATATTTAATAATATTTTTAGTTTCTACTAGTGATAACTTTTTTTGGCCCAAGTGTACTCAGAAATTGATTGTAGTTTTTTATTGTATGAACGCTGTAGACTGTCCAAATAAAGTAATAATAATTGAAAAAAAATTGCCGAATATATTAGCTTGTTTGTTTTTAGTTTTTCAATGTTAGTATTATATGTATAGGGACATGATACTGCTAATAACTTCAAAACATCTTGCTATTACAAACAAATCTAGATATAATACAAAAAGGTGACATTAAAATAAGCCATATTTCAATAATCTGCTTACCAAGTTCTTCATTCATGATGAAGTCCAGATCGGCACATCTTGAAGATATGTCCTTAGCTTTTCCATTCTCATCTACAGTAGACAAATAAGACTCTAAGGTCTGAAACTTGGTTTTGTTCTTCATGGCAGTGACTTTCATTGATCTTGATACTTCAAGTTGTTTATCTTTTGCATTGACAATCTACAAAAATAATTCAAATTTCAAATACACCTTCATCATTGCACAAACAAAACAAAAGCAAGATTTAGGTTACTTTCCGGCATTCGATCGAATTTAATGGAAACCTTACCTTCAATTTCACCTGTCCAAGAACTTCAGTAGATCTGTTCACTTTGGCATCATGAACAAAGCACTCATTGCGGCTGCCGGGAGGCATCTGGCCCGTAACAGCATATCGTAAACACTCTATTATAGTTGTCTTGCCACAACCATTTTGTCCCAGAATCAGAGTAAGAGGCCTATCAAATGATATGCGCTGTTCGTCTGCATCTTCCGGACCAAAACTTCGTATGCCCCTGACGGTCAGAGACTTGACACCAGCCATGATAAGCTGATTAAAGACAGTGTACGAAGAATAGTTCTCGTTTTCGCGCCAATGGATTCCACCGAGAATAGCAAATGAAAATATACCGGCAGTAGCGGCACAAGGCGGACAGCGGGCGGACAAGAAAAACTAAAACTCGCGTCGCACGTCACGGCGTCACTACATGGGGTTGCCACTAGCATTAATAAATTTAAATTCCCATTATACATATCCAATCCAAGTCCCAAGTCTATCAAGTCTCCATGATCAAAATCTCTTTATGTTATAAATAAAATAAAATGATTTGCGGTCCCCCCCCCCAAACCCCCCACAGCTTGCTCCATCTGAGATGAACGAGGGAGTGACTGAGCTGATGCTGGATCCCCGGTGGTAGTGGTTGGGAGAGGAGGCTGCTGCTCAGTCCTACTCCTCTGTCTTCCTTTACCCCTGCGCTTTCTGCGCCGGGGGACGGTGGCGATGGTTTCTGGTGGGACTGGTGGGGCGCTCGCTATCCCGCTGGGCCCCTCCCGGCCTCTGGTAAGCCGCAGGCGGCAGGGAGGCAAACGCAATCAGCTTCGCGAGAGGTCGTGGGAAAGGGGCTGTAGAGGGTCGCCCTCTAAGCGCTCCACCTCTTCCTCCTCCTCGTCGCCCAGGTCTGGAGGGCTCGCCTGGCATATTCATAGGCGGGCACAGTGTGGTATACATCTGCAATGGTGCGTATGCATGTGTATTCCCGCCACTTGCTGTCGTCAGTGCCCGCGAAAGTGGGGCACGTTCTGATCCATTGGAGGGGCACCGTAGTGTAACAGCTTTGTAGTGACATGCATATGTGTGATAAGAGTGATGCACCAGCCAGCGTCTGACGTCTGTTTGCTACGTCGGCCTGTCTAGAATGTGAGCCGCGGCCGAGTGCAGCTGTATATTTATAGTGTGCGAGAGAGCAATATGCATAGTTAAACATTTCTTTTTGTCTTGTTGTCCGTTGATTGGTGATACACATTTGATTTGCTCTTTAAATTAATGCCTAATAGAACGTTTAATTTTTGTATTGGTGTAAGTTACTTTCAATAAAAGATGTTCAGATTTTCTACAATCATCTGGTGTTTGATTCAAGATCAGGTCCCCTAAAGCTTCGTTCCCAGGGCAAGAGGCGCCTCTTCGAGCTACTGGAAGATGCTGCTCAGTGTACGTGGAACTCGGGACGCCGGAAAGCTGTATTCTCTTCTTCTGGCCGCTCTCCTGCTGCTGCAGTGACAACGACATGTCCGCCATCCCGGCAGACTCGTCATGGGCAGGCATCGGCTCATATATTGGCACCCTTGGAGAGGTATGTGCTCGCCCCTGCGTTCACGCAGGTGAGGGTAGTAGTGGCACCGAGCGCGGTGTGCTGGCGCTGTAGTGGGCCAAGGCGGCTGTTCAGGACGGCGACTTCATAGGAATAAAATATTCTTCACTGCTGTCACGGCGGAGTTGATAAGCTGTGCTCTTCTGTCGGGGGAGGGGCTAGCAGGGGGAGTGTTCCTGAGCCTCGGGGTTGGCTCCGCCTCTTCTGCCGACGACTCTGTCTCGTCACTGGACGCGGCCGTCGGTGAGAGCGACGAGTGTGTTCCGCCGGACGCGTTTGTCCCTCTGAATCTCGTGGGCATTTGGCGAGGGCAGCGCTGGGGTAGGTGCTGCTAAAGCCGTGGTGTCACGGGCAATTGGCCCGGAGATGACCTCTTCCGCGTAGTGACGCAAAGAGGTCTCCTTGCTGAGAACGGCCAGGGGATGGGTGACACTACCGGCGGGGGTTCATAGGAGCGGCTCTGCTGCTGCTGCTCTTGCTGCTGCTGCTGGGCGGCGATATATGAAGCTACCAAGCTTCGTCTAGGTAGTAGGAGGTGGTGTCTCGGGCGCGCACTACCCTCACGTTTGGGTTGTGGTGCTTCTACGGATCTGTGAATGTGAATTTTTACTTGCGGGGCAGGGCCCGCCTGCGGGGTGGGTGGGGAAGCCAGCTTCGGCTTCTTATCGTTGTAATAGATAATACCTGGGCTGCGCTTGAAGTGCAAGCGAGAGCGCCGAAGGAGTGACAAAGAGGCACAATCGGCCTCCGCGTTCGGCAGCGTTCAACATCTGTCACTCTCCTTCTTGAGGGAGAGATGCGTCCGAGTGGACAGCTGCTATACAATAATATATAATATAACATTTACATGTTTTCGTCAAGAATGAAGTGCAGCGAAAAGTGAATGTGGTGTCAATTGTTTATAGTAACGATAATTGCGGCGATAAAGGTAATAATTCTTTCGATACAAAATGTCTATCAAACAAATAAAATTAAAACTCTCTTCTCAAAATGAAACCATACCATCAGTTCAACCATTTTTCTTATGACGTTGTCACGTTCAACTATCGTCAGTTAACTGATTTTACAGACAACTGATTTTTTCTTTTTAATTTGGGTGGTCGCTGCGGGCCGAGCGCACGCGAGGTGTGTCCTGAAACCGTCTGCGAAGTGGTGGAAACTTCGCACGCCCGAAGTCCATCAACACCCACGGCGGCTTGGGTGTGTCGATTCAGTGAGCTGCATGGTCCTAAGGCGCTTGTTGAGATGAACTCAATAGGCCGACTTATAAGATCACCTTCTCCGTCGGGCCATAGCGGCCCTTGGTCCTTTGAAACGAGTCCGACATTGTCGGTGCTGACGATGATGATGATACAATCGACTATACCACGAGTGCGACTGCGCACCAACCTACGCCTAATGTGAGGGCGATACAACACCGACCCGGTGAGATCTCAGTCAATGTGATCAGCGACACTGCACACCAATAGCGCCGTTACCGTTAGCGCGATAACGCGTAGTACTGTCGGGACGAGATGGTATGGTGGTTCGGGGAGTAGTTGCGAGGACTGACGTCAACTCAATTGAACTAACTGCTACGCGACACTATGGCGATCCTCTTCTTAAGAACATCCATGTGCGTATTCATACGAGTGACCACACCGTAAATGCTGCCTGGCTATGATAGGTAGGTTAGGTAGTTTTCGTTAGTAGGTATTCGTATTCTCAGCAATCTTTCATGTGTCATACTTATTGTGGGAGAGGATATTCAAGACTTAGATCACAATCTTCTATCTCTCTCAGTCAAGAAATCTGCCCCTTTGAATCTGCCATATTGGATTAAGAGTGACGTCATTTATTTTTCGAGTTATTATCAACCCTTTATAGAAGTTCATTTAAAACAAATAAATAACCAAAGAAGAAAGAATACCCGACCATCCATACATAAAAATCTCTGTCTTCAGATTTGTTTATTGTGTAAAACTGTGAATGTTTTGTATGAAGTAAATATTTTTATTATTATTTTATAATATAGCTTTTTAAAGCTTACCCAAATAAAATTTTATTGGAAACGTAATGTCAATAAAGTTTTACAAAATAATTCTTTTCTTGCATATATACGGTCTTATTAATAAACGCGTCCTAATTTTAAACGTCTTTTCTCTTGTTTTATTCGAAGGAGAAAGTCACGCGTCAAAACAAGACAAAACGTTTAAAGATAAGACTCATTTATTAATAAGACCGTTAGTTTTCAGAATGTTGGTCTTTTGTGGTTTTATAAACGATCTGAATCTGAATCTGAATCTTGTATTTTTCACCAAATCTTAACGAATGTTGGTATATAACATAAACAAATGAGTATTTGGAATTTTTCGACTGAGGAATTAATGCAAGAATCATTTTCATCATACATAATAAAATGTCTTAATAGTAATTTAAGTACCCAATAAGAAAGGTAAGATTTACCACTAGAAACCTTTTTTCTAACCACAGACTATGTAAACGAACCACTAATCTAATAAAGAGTGTTTTTCAACCTGGTATCACAGATATGAATTAAAGAAAACTGTTCACGAGCATACCAATCTGCCATTTAAATTGGTTGCTGACGTCACGTCCTCGGCTAAACGATCTCAACTACTGACCTGTTTTAAAAAAAACTTTAAACAAGGCTTATATAAAAATACGTGTGGCACTCGGATACTGCCGCGGTAAAGCTATTGCATACGCATACGTCTAGTCACACGCACACAAACACCGTGCCGAAGCCTGCCGAACTGAAAAGACGTTAGACGAGTGTTAGGTTTATTTTCGTTACGGAATTAAAGTTGTTTGTAAAATTATACTTGACCTGCAAATATCGTAGTCACAAGGTAAAATAACCTATAGGTTCAATATGGCCGCACTACTAACCTGTTTATTGTCATCAGTTTTATTTGATTTTAGATTTTGATCTAATTAGGTTTCCGGTATTATTGTCATAAAAAAGTAAATACGTCCGCGCTCGTGTCGTCCACGTTCTCATATTAGTTTGTGGTGTCGCCTACGACAAATCGTCAGTGTTCTGTCAATTTGCCGGATTGTTGCGCTTGTGAATAGAAACCCTTAAAGCTTGACATTTTTGTCGACTTTGGCAGTTACTTGGCTGACACATGCTTTGCTTGACAGCATACTGTACTCCTCTATGATTGACAGTCAAAGTGAGTTTACCTTGATGCCGAGCCTTGATGTCATCTTGATGTTGATGCCTCAACCAAGCCCAAGCCTCAACAACAAACTTCGTGTGCTTCTGCTTGGTTTGGCTTTTTGTTTTGTTAAAGTCTATTTCAATTCGTAAAATAAAACGGATGTGTAATTGTGTATTCGATATGTGATTAAAAGTACTTTGTGGTAGAAACATAATATCGCGATACGGGACATACAAAGTGAATGCATGTGAGGCTGTATGTCTAGTGTTTCAAGATCATATCACAATTACTATACCTGGATAAAATACTGCCCGTAAGTTTAGTCATTATTATTATATTCTAGTTTATACGCAACTGTCCATATATATAATTTAAATAACCAACAGATACCTTGTAAATTCAGTTCAAATTGTACTGTATGATTTCTAATTGAACCTCTACCAATGATTCATAACTTACAGTCTCTGGAATTAACAAAACTGGATATCAATTAATTATTCAATAGTATTAACACTTCAGACCTTCCCTATTATCACCATTTTACTATATGATTAATTCAGCACTACATGATATAGGCACATTAGCTTTAAGCGGCTCAATACTAAATGTGTGAACTCAGTAAATATCAATAGATATTAATTGTACCTACCATTATTCCATTTGCTGCTTCTATTGCTATTATTTATATTGCTATTGATTTTAAGAGCTGTAAAGATGATTTGACTAAATGAAAACTAGAGGTTACCTTACGTTTGAATGAAATTCCTAAACTGCTCAACCTACAGGAATGAAATTTGGCAACTAAAAGAAGGAGTAGTAAGTAGTCTAGAAGTAGTTAATGTCTGTTATTTTAAATAGATTTTTGGGTAAGGCTGAATCAAAGAGATCAATGGGCTACCTACAGTTGGTATTTAAATCTCAGGCTACTCAACCTACACAGATGAAATTTGGAATGTATGTTTATATATGAATAAAAAACTTTAGAGAATGGAATTTTCACTATGAAAGTGGAGACCTAGTAAATGTCTGTCCTAAAATTATATTCTTACCTGACATCTTCTTTTTGCAATAAAAGGTGGCCTGTGTCCTTTTCCAAAATTAGGTCTATCTTTGTGCCAAATTTCACCTTAATCTGTTTTGGTGTTAAAGTTTATCAGACAGACAATAATAAATTCTAAAGTAACTCTTACTTTTGCATTTATGATATTGGTAGGGATAGGGATTATATATTTTATAGAATTTTTTTTTATATAAATCATGACAGTTAGTTATTATGCCACAGTTTTTAATTTGTTTTTAATAACTGTGGCATAGCAACTGTCATGATTCATTATAATTATAATTATTGATAATTTGTTATTATAACCTAGTGAAATTAATCTAAAAATCCTAAATAATTAGAACATTATTCTACAAAAAAAAATCTAATTTGACTGGTCTTTAAATTAATTGAATATAGCTCTCTTAGATGTGACATATATTTGATGTAAACCAAGGATATGAAACTGACTCACTTAAATGTGTGCTGTATTACTCACTTAAATGTGTGCTGTATTACTCACTTAAATGTGTGCTGTATTACTCACTTAAATGTGTGCTGTATTACTCACTTAAATGTGTGCTGTATTACTCACTTAAATGTGTGCTGTAGTACTGTATTACTGTTGCATAATTAATCTATAGTTAGTTTATAGGCTTTACAAACATTACTGTAAACCAATCAGACCAACATTTTTACAAAACTTTTGTTCTACCCCTATACTCCTCACTACTAAACGAGTGTTTCATATTTGTTGAAGCTACTCACTCCACCTCTCTGCGACCCTCCCTTACTCTGAAGCTACAATTTCTTACTTCTTCCTACTTAAAACCTGCACTACCATTCCTTTTACTGCAGGCTATCACTTTATAGAATGCACTGCCGTTGTCCATTAGGCAGGCAAAATCCCTTCCCACATTTCAGGACATGGTATTCAGTCATTATTTCTCCTAGTATAAATCTGTATTGGTATATTTACAACATTGTAAATCTTGTAGCTTATTTTGTAGTTTCAATATATTTTATTTTATTTGTTTTAGTTAGTTGTTTCATGTATGGTTACTTTTTTTAATTAGTTTTAGTTTGGTTGCACCAATAGTTTTTTTTAATAATATTAGTTCTCTCCGTCCAAAGGTTGCCTGGAAGAAATCGCTTTAGGTAATAAGGCCACCCAGTGTACTACCATTGTGTAGATATGTCTTGCTGTATATATTATTTTATTTTGGTGTGCAATAAAACTATATTCATTCATTCATTCATTCACCAACTGAAATAAAGATGGACTGACCATGTACTTGTATTAAGAGATCCCAGGGGAAAATGGAAGGCAGTTGTGGAATGTTATCCAAGGGATGAAAAGGGTGTTAGAGCGGACAGTTCTAGAGATAGGAAGATGACCTGAAGCTGGACCCAACTAGAGAAGGGTGGCCCTGGATAGACTACAGTGGAAAGTGTGGAGGTGGCCTATGCACCTTAAGGCACCCTGAAATCAGAGACATATTATAGAAACCTAAAGAAAAAGATTTCAGATTAAATCTCTTATTATTATTATCTGTAAAAATACTATAACTGTAAACAACTAAGATAGCTTGACACATAATAATATGGGAAAATTAGTGTTGGTGCTAAATAATAACATTACCATGCAAGTGCGCAAAGTTGATCATCACAGCAGAGGCAGTATCATCAGTCAGTCAGCTGTGCGCGCATATCAAAGAAGGCGCGAACAAAAGAGTTATTTTACCAACCTTAAGAATGAATCTTCTACCAATCTTATGTTTTCGTATTTTTACTTTTTGTGTAAACCTAATAAGATAAAATGTAGTTCATTTAGTATATTAAAAATTCACAAAAGAGTGCAATGAGTGCAAAAGCCGTTTTTATTTGCTAGAAGATAAAAGTAAATTTGAATTTAGAATATCGTGTGCACTATGTTTGTGAATTAAAAACCTCATTCAACCTATTTACTTCTACCTATATGGTGCCGAATACATCATACAACCTTCTTTATTTTGTTAAAAACTCACGACTCAACAAAACAGTACCAGGTCACTAACACCAACATTAAATTACCAAACAAAAATATTACACTAAACATAAGTAACTGTACCAACGTTACTTTTAATTTTTCTTAATTATACCTAGGTATTAAGTAATCAAAATAATTTAAAGATTATTTTGTAATACTTACCTATCATAATGTACTAGTTAATACCTAAACTGAAATATAATTATCTTGTGACTGTATTTTTATTTTTCATATGTAGTCATTTCCTCGCTGAGGTGGGATGAAAAGTTACGTGTTGCATTTGAGTGCATAGATTTTTCACCTTGTGCTCTTTTAATTCCCTCGTTAACGCTCAGGATTCTAATTCTTGAATCACTTGCTGAGCTCGTCATTTAATTTTAGAATCCTTCACTTGCTCATTCATCAAAAGTGCGCACGCGGTTAAAAAGCAACTTTGCACGCTTATATAACAAATAACTATTTCTTTACTATATGCGCCAACTGAGCAAGCAAACGACTAAGAAAGAACATTATTCTACTCGTTACTACAAGAAACAATAGAAGATGCCAACAAAAAGAAGATCGTAATGGGAGACTTCAACAGTCAAACAGGCTGTCGTAAAGAAGGAGAAAGAAACACAATTTGCCTATTTAGCAAGGGTAAACGAAATAAGAACGGGCAAAAACTCGTCGATCTTACTCTTGAATGTAATCTTAGGATAATGAATACCTACTACAAAAGAAAGCCAAATAGAAAATGGACATGGATTTCACCTGACGAAAAATACAAAAACGAGATCGATTTTATTATGACTAATACTCCGGCTGCCTTTAAGGATGTAGGTACAGTGAACTAACTTAACTTTAACACTAATCACAGAATGGTAAGAGCTATCCTTCAAACAACAAAAAATCACAAGGCAAGAAAACATATAAAAAGCGCGGCAAGGCCTATAGCACTTCCAATCCCAGTTTATATCTGTACAAAGATTAAAGATGACATGAATCAAACTGAAGAAATCGAATTAGTCCAAGAGAAATACAACAAATTTGAAAACATTCTATTGAGTGCCTGAATTCTTATTCTTAATAGTAAGAAGAAATATTGTATAAAAATCCAGTAAATCAATTACTTCATCATTCAATCAATCATTTATTTACTGGCAGCTTTTCTTGAAAGCCATAGTATTCCAGTCTAGGCGTTCTCCATCAGTGGCTGCAGTGTTGCTGACTTCCGAGGTCGTGTGAGCTTGTGGTCAAATGACTACCTATGTTGGATATTAAAATGCAAAAGTGTGTTTGTTGGTTTATTGGTTAACAAACTTAACCCCGGCAAAAGCTACTAAATATTTCACTCCCTGATAATTTTACAATTATTAACTATGACACTTCAATAATTCTCTCCATGCTTGCCTATCATAATTTTATGATTGGAAAAATAGAGAGAGATGTGGGGTCATAACAGTTATAAATATATTTTGAAATCAAGTCATATTTGCTTTTATCCCTGTCTGTGTCACCCCAGATGGGGGGAGGAGCGCAACAAAGTTGAGTATTTTGAGTATTTTATGTAACGTATTTTTTGAAGTGCATTATTTTTATGTAAAATGCTTTGTTTACGAGGTGAGGGAGAAAATAGGTTTATGAGGTGGTCCCCTTCTTGGCAATGTATGTATATATTTACAGATAATAATTATTATTATCTGTAAATATATACATATTATATGTATGTATATGTATAAATATATACATATTATATGTATATATTTACAGATAATAATTATTATTATCTGTAAATATATTAAGTAATATATTTAAGTACATACATACTCAAATAATTTGAGTATGTAAGTACTTAAATTAAAACATGGATATGCATTTAATAATTGTCTGAAAATAAACTCTAATGTAATCCTATGGAAGCATATGGAATCATTCAAATATCCACTAATTTCAATAAAGCTTATGAATAATGTGCATAGATTAAAATTCTACTAGCTTGAATTCATATATAATATATACACATACAATGTTACAAAAACAATAGACAACACATTTTCTTACTGCCTGCAATGTGTAATTGTTACTTAAATAAAGAAATAACCGGCCAATTATGAGTCTGACTCGCGCATCAAGGTTTCCTACAACCTGTAGATACGAATAATTTTTTTTTTTATTTTTTTTTTTTAACATGTACTTTCCCACTCGTGGGCAAAGGTCTCCCCCAAAGCCTTCCATATTTCTCTATTTTCTGCCACTTCCCGCTAATCTTTTTTAATAATTATAAACTTACAAATTATTTCTTAAATAGGTCAAGATCGCGATGCCAGCGTGTCCTAGGCCTATCTCGGCTGCGTAGCCCATCAGGCTTCCACTGTGTCACGATTTTGGCCCACCTGTCGGGATGCATCCGCATGAGATGTCCCGCCCACTCCCATTTTAGTAGTGCAGCTTTTTGGCCAACATCAACAACACCTGTGATAAAACGCAGCGTGGTGTTTCGTACTTTATCTGTTTTTTTTATCTGCGTTCCATTGATCTTTATCATTCCCCAAGTCTGGACTTTTGGTCATCGGTTAGTGACCAAGTCTGAGCACCGTAGGTTAGGACGCGTCCTAACCTACGGTGCTCAGACTTGGCCCGTCCGGACGGGCAAGATACACATGTCGATGAGTCTACGTTTGAGTGATATCGGTAGGTTGCCCTTCATCAATAAAGTTTATAATTATTAAAAATATTATTATTACCTGAATTGACTTAAAATGTATGTCTCTCGCAATTTTTTCTTTATCTGTGATGTAAGAAGTTGCTTCGTACCAAATTTCAAGATTCTAACTTAACGGGAAGAACCCTGTGGGTTTTGATTCCGTTATGAGTGTCGAAAATTTGCAGCATAAATGTCTGTATCTTTTGATTGCGTTGGCTCAGCTCCAAGGGAGAGTAGACCTAAGTATTTGATATGAATTTCAGCTTGATACCTTCAAGCGCTCCTGAGAAAAAGGGTCTTGACAGACAGACGGACAACAAAGTGATCCTATAAGGATTCTTGTTCTTTCCTGTTCTTGTTCTTTCCTTTTGAAGTACTGAATCTTAAAAATTGGCCATGTGCGTGTCGGACTTGCGCACTAAGAGTTCCGTACCGTTATCTATACAACATTAGTTCAAGTTTCTAACTGTTGTTGTTATATAGAGAAAAAATAATAATGGTTTTCTTTGGGTGCTCTTCTTAAATATTTATTTCATTTGGATTTATCTATTTATTTTAAAAATGAATATACAAGAAAATATTTTGTGAATATTTCAGTCTAGTCTAGCGATTGTCGTTATAAATATCGAGCGAAAACAGCATAAAAACCATTTTGTTTTTTGATTGTTGTATAGACCCTCCTTAAATATTTATGTTATTCTGTTTTTAGTATTTGTTGTAATAGCGGCAACTGAAATATATACATTATCTATGAAAATTTCACCTGTTTAAGCTATTACGGTTCATGAGGTAAAGCCTGGTGAAAGACGGGCGGCGAAGTCTTAGTTAAAAGGTCTCGTTTTTACCCTTTAAGTACAGGACCCTAAAAACAGACTTGAACAAATCAGCTTCATTACAATCGGTTCTGACAAACTGGTACGACGCGACCTCAGAGCTGCTTATACGCCCTTAATCGAAAAAGCTATTGAGCGAAACCGAGTGACTGAAGTATTTGTCCAGTCACTTTGTAGAAACGACCTAACGAAGCTGACTACCTCGAGTTGACTTATAGTAAATCCGGAGATTCTTGAGAAATTCGATAACTTCTATGGCCTGTTGTAAGCATCGAATGCCAATCTGATACGGATGACTCTGGAGCCTCCTTAACACGCCACGATACGAAAGACCTACCCAAATCAATGCAGTTCGTGTTATCCTTAGACAGCTTAAAAACGTAGAAACTTCAGGTGTAGATAGATGGAACCACTTATATAGAATCAGCTGGAAAACAGAGTTCCGGTAGTAAAGGGCTATGTATATAACATCTTCCTCGTCAGACCTATTAAGCTACTGAGTTATGTCTATAAGCTGTTTTCAAGGGTTATCACGAATCGTCTTGGATTCAGATTCATTTATTGATAAATATGAATTTATACGTCAAACATAATACTCAAGTACAAATTCACACAACACAATTTCTTGGGAGAAGACATGAAGAAAATATTATGCCATGACGTAAAATTTAGAAATATATATGTATAACAAACGCAACTAATATGTGGCCGGTATTACTTTTAGTGTCTGCTCTGTTATTAGACTTGAAACTCGTTATTAAATACCAAATCGATTAAGATTAAAGCTGTTTTTAAGGTCATGTAAATTAGTTATACATACTTACTGGGTAGTTAACATATTATAGCTTCACTACCAATTTGGCTGTCATTCTATTATATGTATTTGAAGATGGATGTAGTTTCACAAAACAAAAAACGTTGGCGATATCAGTTAGTCTGTACGTTTATTCTGTCTAAAACTTAGTTTTAAGCAAATATTTGATGAACCAATGAAATCCCATTTTATTTCCAGGGATGGAGACGCAGCACAAAATGGCATCCACTACAATGATCGAGACCGTCACCATCATAAGACCACTCAAGGTAAGTTTCACCACAGATAAACAGTAATTAAAATAAAATAAAAATAATATTTATAAAATCTATATTGCTCAACAGGCTGGCATAGCGCATGCACATTGCAGGCCCTTAAAATTCCCTTGTTAGAGTTAATATGCAGTCGTGACTTATTGAATTCGCCACGTAATCTAATTTATAAAAAGCCTTTACTTGGCATTACTCCGCGAATACCTCCAAGTGCCCGAAGCCTCGCATCGGATTAGCGGCGTTGGCTTGCTTGCCGTCAGTGGAGAGACTAGCCGTGATGCAAACGCACGGGAATTTGACGGCCAGCTACTTATGGCAACCCGCGGAGTTCGCGCGCCGGATGCTGGGTGAGCGGCCTTCGCCTGTGCCGCCTACCAGGGACTTCTGGCCGCCACCACAGCAGCCGCTCAGTATCAGCACGCTTCACGTCGCGTACCTGCGAGATGAGCCCGTCGCGAGGCGCTCTTCGACACTCCCACCTCACACCTACGTCTCCACTCCGGCTCTCGAACATGAAGTGCACGAATACAACATCGCACCAAGCAGACCCCGCGTCTGTACTGTCGGTACCAATACAGACCCACCTATCACCGTCTACTCGAGAATAAGAACCCTATTCAAACGCCAAGAAGAAGAAATCATCATAAAGTCGACCCCGCAACCGCCTACAGGTAAGCTCACCGCTGTACCGAGAGAGACCACTTTCGATTTGAAAGAAGATGAGACACGCGCTCGTAAAACATTCAACGATATAAAGAAAGCAATATCGGGAGCGAAATATCGGATAGCGCCCGGTACGGAGGCGGTGGATAGTCCGAAGATCGTATATGATCACCCGAAGCCTGGAGATAGGATGGTGACTACGTTCGGAGCTAGTGAGGGACGGCGCTGGTGCAAGTTGCCGTCGCGGACGACGTGCACGCGACACCTGCGTGCGCTCGGCGGCTGGTGCCGGACTAGGCCTCGTCGTCCGCCTCGCCGCCAACCGCAGATGCCTCGACTGCAAATCACTCAGGTGTGAAGTTCACCACCTGATGGACGATCATGACTAATCGTGACGCTAATAGTGTGTGTGTGTATCGTGATCGAATAGATTTAACTACGTTCCGACCGTGATCGATCACTAGTCTACTGTTAAAGTATAGAGCGCTATGTGTTCTCGTCTTGTAGAACGATCGAAGTTTAAGTAGCGTTTCTGGCTAATAAATGTGTCTCCATAATCTGTGTTTTGTTAGCGCACGTCGAGGGCGGCGAAGCGCGGGTAAGTCGGGCGGGCGGCAGTCCCGCGTCAGGCGCCGCGTCGCTCGGTACGCCCGCCCTTGTGCTATCGCCAGCCCCTAAAACGCACCCCATATACATTTCTGTACATTCGGGAATTATCTCTTCTGAAGTGTTTTGCGGTTCGTTCAATCCGCGTGATAAATTATCCGCGGCGTCGTCTTCTGAAGGTGATTCTTCAAGCATCACGGAACCGGCGCAGCTCAATGCGCAAATCTCACCGACACAAATGAAACTGAAATCTAGGACGACTAAATATTTTACTTACACGATTCCGTTAAAAATATTCCTAAAATTTTAGGCACAAATAAATTGAGATGAAGCGCTATAAAACTCACTTACCCAACCAGTGGAAAATAGCAATGTCCTAAATATTTAGAAGTTTTCACACTAATTCTTCGTTCCGTTTTTCTGAATTTACGTATTCATATACTTTTTTTTTATACTTTCTCATAATAAGCAACGTGACACGCAATCGTCAATTGTCGTTTTTTTAGTTTTATATTCTCAGACTGCGTTTTGTGTATTTTCGTCTTCTATTCTGTGTAAGACTGAAGCACGTGTTAATTTATATATATGTATTATATTTCAATAATCACTAAGGAATGGAAAGGATCGTATATAATATCGACAAGAACTCTATAAAACCTTCAAACGTTTTTGGGTTTATGAAATTCATGAAACTTAAGGGTTTCATGAATTTCATAAACCCTACATTCTACTCACAGAATATTGACCGTACATTGCGATTAGGTTTAACAATAATTATTTTATAAACAGTACAAACATCGTACTTTTAAAAATATGAATTGAGATGAGCTAGGAATAGAAATAAGACGAGTTAAGACAAAGCATGAGGATGTCCTAGAATGAATCAGGAAAAACCCATACTTTAATCTTGTCTAAAATAAATTTCTAAAAAGCGAAGTATAATTATATAGAAAACGTCGTATAACCAATAATCAGCTTATATGGTCGTAATTAGGTAACAAGAATTTGATTTACTTATTTACGAGCTTATATTCAATAGGTCTAACTAATAAGGTCCTTTATTGGTATTTCGGTCCCAATCAGATCCCGTTATGTTAGGTAGGTATATCGATTTTCTTATAGCTAATTTGGTACAAAAGCATTGTTCGCAAACTAATTCCAAGTACAATCTGATCGTTATCCTACTTTGGCAAGGGACAAAAGCGTGTTTCTAATTAATTTATACGTTGTCCCATCTTTTATCCAAGAGTTTTAACCACATTGTACGAGTAAGAGTATATATCTAAACTGAAAATACTGTTTTCTCATGACGAAGCTAAAAAAACCCATCAGATGTTGATAATGTAAATTATATTGCGAGTAATACAACTTTTTTTATCTACCAGGTAAAATGAATCGCAGCAACCATAACATTGCGCAAAAGTTTTGTGTTCAAGTAAAATTTTACTTTTAACATACTTTCCTTCAAAGTGTTCTCGTAGCAACATAAAAATAACAATCTTTTTACTTTCGCCCCTTGGAGAGCCGTATTCATATTGTCTTGATTATTTTTAACCAAAAGAGGCTCGTGACTCATCATTAACAATGACGTGTTGAATGTTGCCACAGCTTTGCTTGTCCTGAATTCATAAACATGAGCATTTCTGTTATCTTTATTAGTCTGCATAATCCTCTGTAGTAGAGAGTAGATTCTCAACTATAAACAAGTCTGACAGCGATTGGAAATGTATCATACTTGTTTGTTTTCCCTCGGCATGCTCGTTGTTCGATTTCCGATGTTATAGGTACCTACATAGTTATATATTACGTCTTTATTCCGATATTCAACAAATGATTTAGGACTCCCTTATGAAAGTGTGTTTTGGCTGTAGATTTAAGTATTATTTGTTACCCGACTGCGAAAGAAGGAGGGTTATGTTTTTGAGTGTATGTATGTATATTTCTTTGGCACGCCTTAATGGCTTATCGTATTGTTGTCTGTATGTATTTTTCTCGAGCTTAGCAAAATTTTGTTCTGCAATGGGTTCGCTTCGATGGTTAGACTAACACCCTTAAGTATTGTCACACCTTTCTGTTACACGTTGCATATATATATAACTTATGTGTCTGGAGTTTGGATTAGGAATTGCTTAGCAGTCGGGTTTTTTTGAAGTCGCTTCTGAACACTTGTTTGGATATCAATTTAATAATACATATATTTAAGCCTTTCTCTTTTTGCTCAAATAAATTTTTCCACATAGGTACTATGATTTTGAAACGCTTGTTTCATCTATTTTTATAGACCGTTTTCAGATTAGTGCTATCTTGGGTTTAACGTTCGCCTTACTTTTTTTTAATACATAATCGGCTTGCATTTTTACAACTTGCCTGGTGTAAAGCAACGATGTGGCCTAGGACGTGATTTAGGCACGCTTGCCTTTAATGCATTATTCGATCTTATCTTTAGATATTAATACCTTAAATTCAATTTTAAATAAATTATAAAAAAAAATATCTGCTTGTTAAGTAGCAATCGGTAGTAGAGTAAATAATTTGCCGTGCTGCGTCACACGCTTCCACACTTCTGAGTTTTTTGTCCAGTAGATATGTAATTCCATCGGGCGGCATGCGGTGTGTGGTGCGACCCCATTCTAGGCCACCCGTTTCCCCTAAAAGGCAGGCTGTCGCTCCTCTGACCTACATTCATACAGGGACGTATAATCATCACAACACAAGCTGCATTGTACAGTAGGATATAAAAGTCGTGCAGCGCGAACCGGCCCGGTTTATCAGCCACGCCGCAATTAAGGTCGCCGTTATAGCCGCGTGCCGTGGAACTCGATTGGACTCATTTATCAAAATTCTCAACAACGAAGGCAGACCCTATCCCTTTCAATATCTTGCGCCTGACATAATCGATCACCTTTCAATCAGCGGTTTACTTAACTGCGGTGACGATGGCCACAATTTTTCTGTATTGTCACCAGCTAAATTGACGTTGATGAATTGCTTCGTCTCGACCGCTGACTTTTGCGGGGGAACCTAATATGACTGAGCTAAGTACATTATTTCTCTTTGTTGAAAAGTAAAACAAATTCAATAACTTTACGTGCTCTGATGCTGCTGCTGCGAGACGTGACGCTGAATACTGAACTTATATTGCTGAACAGTACAAAATGTGTCATATTAATATGAATGTTTTTACGAGTGCTGTGTACGTCTGTACCATTTACTGAAGCAAGCAACGATGGGATTCAAAAGTTTGGTCTATTATTTATCAGTGGCACCAAGATTTCGACAAAGGCTTCGCAAACACTTCCATCCTCCTCTTGATATATATATATATGTAAATATGGCGATCAAATATTATTTTATATCTGAAAATACACTAAATAATAAGGCTTTTTGCATCAGGTAGGACTCTTGGAACTGACACTAAAAAAATATTATGTCGGCAAGACAGATCTAACCGCAAGCGCAATCACAATCACAAATCTGAAAATACACTAAATAATAAGGCTTTTTGCATCAGGTAGGACTCTTGTAACTAACACTAAAAAAATATTATGTTGGCAAGACAGATCTAACCGCAAGCGCAAGTCTGCACCTACTTAACTAAATGTGAGTAGAAGTTAATCAATAAAATCGTGAAAGTTCAGATTAACAGTTTATCGCTTTAGTTGTAGGTATGACATAGTGTAAGGAAGGTTAATCACAATGTTACAGACCTTTTTGCACTAGATTGGTAAAAGCTCTTAGGACTGTTAAAAAATAACGTCAGCAAGACAGATTTAGCCACAAGCGCAAGTATACAATTACCACTGAATAGGAGTAAGCATACAATAGCGTGAAGAAGTCCAAGTGGAGAGGATATATCGCTAGTAGTGTGTGTGGCATGGTGTGAGGAAGGTCGCGCTCCGTGTGAGGTGTCGTGGCGGCGGTCAGGTAGCGGTCCATGCAGGGGCGCGCGGGCGCAGGCCCGGGCGGGCTCCGCTCCAACCCGCGCGCCCTCCCGCCGCCGGTGCTGCCGCCGCCGCCGCAGTTTGCCACCGAACAGGACGAGATGCCGGCCAATCAGATCGCACAGGTAATATATCAGCAACCTATATTTTCCATGTATATGAGACTAGCCTTTTCCCGCGGCCTTACCCTCGTTATGTTTGTTATCCCAGAAAAAAAGCCTGTGGCACTCTCTGAAGCTCAAACTACCAAATCAATAAATCAACCCGATCTGTCTCTCAGTTGCTGAGGAGAAGAGGGACATACAAGCCAATAAACACACTTTAGCATTTAATTTTATAATATGTGTTTGGGGCTATAGATAAACAACACAACTGGTGGATCGCGTGCGATATTACAGGATTGTGGGATGCGTTAGCGATACTCACGTGTTTATAATTAATAATTCCAATTCGATGCAATTTTTAAAATATTTACCGTTTACTTCGTTTCTTGTCTCGTTTGTGTAAATACTTATGTTAATAATATATAAAATGAAAAAAATATGTAATAATGCCAGAACGTTTTAATTTCTTGGTAGTTCTGCAAACACTATTAACCTCGCGACGCGACCATAACAGCACGTGATTTTTTTGTTGTATTTTGCTTGTGAAAATTTAAGGGGGATCCATCTTGCGATTTATCGTGACAAGATTATCACGTGAGCGTTTTGCTCCAACTGTCCGTTACAAATAAGTCAACTGTTCACTGCGACATCTGCGGGTCATTTATTGAGGGTTTTTTCAAACAGAAAATGTCACCCTCGAACATTCAATACATACAATCAATCATCTTCTTTTAATACATAAATTAACAATATTGTACAATGCTCTGGCAGCCCGTGCTAATGGGGCAGCCAGAACACTGTTATATAACCCTACATCTTTCCTATTATAATTAAATTTTAACAAAAATAAGCTCCTCTCAGCTACGTTCCGGTCGCACTCTGCTAAAATGTGAACAATGTCCTCTATTACCTTACATTCAGAGCATAAGGGTAAATCTACTTTTCCCATTAGGTACGCGAAACTGTTCAGGGGGATGTGACCAGAACGAAGCCTAAAGTCACAAAATCATTTCGGCGCATATCCGCGCCCACAAACCAGGGGAGCGGGAGAAGCTAGGTTGGATTGTCCTGTACCAAATCCCCTTGAGATCTCTCGTCAAAATATTCTTTACACATATTAAGACATTTGGCCCGTACATCACAAATAAGGTCCGTAAAATGTGGTACGCAATCTATATAAACTCCTTCTGTGGTAGCTTCTTTAGCTAGACCGTCGACAACTTCATTTCCATATACGCCTATATTTGAAGGTACCCATTGGAGTACAATCTTTTTGTTTCTAAGTTTACTGAAGGAGTCCAAAATATTGTACGCTATCGGTACTCCTCGAAAATTCGAGGTGCAACGAGCGATGTGCTGTAAAGCACATTTGGAGTCCGTCAGCACAGCATACCAGGACCTAGAGAATCAATGTAGGAGATAGCTTCCGCTATTGCCAACAGCTCAACATACATAATAGATAATTTACCATTAGTTATGAATTTCATCGACATTTTAGCCTGTGAATCAAATATAGCCAATCCCGACTCCATCCCTTCTTTCGACCCATCAGTGTATACTGTATAATATGTAGAATAGTTTTTCATAATGTATTGGTTGCACATCTGTTTCAGATCACTAGTGTTGTACTGATGTTTCCCTTTGTCGACACTGTCTATACTAATTTTAATACAATCTTTAAGAATCCACACCGCTGACCCATGTAATGCTGTCGAGAGTAAAACGTTCCAATTTAGTTGCAGAATGTATTTGACTTGCGTCAAACAATTCAACTAACTCAACCAGAATCGGTTTTTTCTTCTTCCGTCTCAAATCTTTCAGTTCAGCTAATTGTTTTAACATACAGATATTATCTTTATCTCTGAAGGAGTTCGTTTTCAACCAATACTTACCCGCTAGATAATACCTTCGTACGTATAACGGCTGTAAGTGTAGCTCACACTCCATTACGTGAATGGCCGTGCTTTTTATGAACTCGCCAATAATTCGCATTCACTGATTTTGGATTTTATTCAATTTCGTTATTACACTGTCAGGACAATTGTCATAAAGAAAGCTACCGTAGTCGAATTTAGATCGGGTAATCAAAATATAAAGCCGCCTTAAATGCACTGGGTGCACTCCCCATTCCGGTCCAACAAGAACCTTAAACAAATTTAATGCTCGGGAGCCTTTAAACACTAATTCGTTAACATGCCTGGTCCACCTAAGTGAGCGGTCTATCCACATACCTAAGTATTTGATTTCCTTTACTATCTGTAACGGCGTATTATTAATTATCAAATTTATCTGTTCTGGCTCTCGAACTGCCTCACTTACAGGTCCGTAGTACAGGACGAAACTTGGTGTATGAACACCAAGTTTCGTCAACTTCTATGTTTTTTTTTTTAATTATTTGTAGTTGCTATTTTTGATGGGGGGGGGGAGGTATTTCTCTCAATTCATTCAAATTTCTCTATGTACAGCCTGTACATGACTACTGGTTATCGATTAGCATCCTGACATTGGCTTCTGATGATAGGATTTTTGGAAATACGCAAGTAATAAGGGAAATGTTACTTACATTTGGCGGCGGGTGGATGATCTTTTTCTATGAAACAACAAAGTTATTTCTTATTTATTTTCAAAACTTGTTCCTTATGGTCATCATAAGTCACTTTAAATATGATGTTAGTTGATTACCAGTAATCCTGTATATTGCCTTCACCTTGTTGGCTATAACTCTCAAATTGTAAAAAATTCTACTTCATATTAAGTACTAGGACTCTCCAGCTTGCTTAATTGTTTTTAGGCAAGTGAGTTGTTTGCTCTCGGAAATTACTTCGTACAACGTACTTTTGACTGTAATGTGAAATTTCCTAATTTACTCTACGGTCTTATTAGGTTATCTACGTTAGGTATATGTATTCATTGTTTGCTGTAATAACATGATAGAAACGATAATAAACACACGTTACATTCGCCATATTGGATGACTCGAGCAGTTCTATTCTATTCTAACTAGCATACATTTGGTTGATTATAACATCCAAATCGAACAATACATAGGTTGAAGTTATTGTTGCAATACCTGCTAAGACTGCATTGTTTAATTTAATAGGATACTCAGTGTCTAGTGGGGTTGACGTGCTAGACTATCTATATTTCAGTAACAGTAATGGACTGTCAACTGCAATTCCCGTTCACGTTTAAATTAGTGTTAAACATAGCCGCCTGTATCTCATTTATTAGTTAAAATTCCATTTGAATGTTTTGTCTAAAAGTGTATGCTCATCCACAGAATGTGACTTTTGAAAGTTATTTTTATATCGACAAGAATAAAATCGATAATGCCCGAAAGCATACAACTAAAACTTTTCTAATACATGAAGTCTATAACATCTAGTTATACCTAGTTTTATCGAGAGCGAATAATGAATTTTGTGTGTTATTTGTGTGTGTGTTGTAAATGTTGCATTCCAGGGCTCAGGAAATTTGTAGTAATAGAGTAAAACGTCAATTATAATTTATTAATTGTTATAGATGTTTTTTGAAAAAAAAATTTAAACTTTTGCACATATTAAGTACCTATATTACTTTCAGCCTGTTTCTCCCATTTGTTAAATTCTTGAAGAACTTGCCTGATTTGATTTCCGTCAATAAATTTAAATTCACTGAATCCTCCAACAAATACAGGGACTGACTGTAAGGGAGGTAGATATAATTTCATGCAATTAAATTAACGCCTACATATAGAATTATAGCACAAAGAACAATTTAATGGACTCTATTTAATACTCGTATTGAACGAATTGTTGCGAACTGCAGAGAGCAAGTACGTACTTAGGGACAAAAGCGGACTGCTTTTGCATTGTGTGAGAACGGAAATTGGATTCTAGCTCTTCGCTTTTATATACTCTATAAACTGTAGTTGGGAAGCCCGTAGGCTACATTAATAGAACGATCCGCTGGGACGTCGACGGAACCCGACAACAGTCCTTTGTTCAGAAGTAAATTAAGTCTCTTGTTTATAAACACAGAAGGTTCGCTAATAGCAAAACTTATACCTTACTCTGAGAAAACGAGACAAGAAAAAATAATAAAGGGCAAAAGGTTGATCAAGCTATTCCAACTCACTGTCAAGGATTATACCAAGGTCTTACTCAAAGTCGACAGACGTTGAATGTTAATGTTTCGCAGGGACCTCCTTTACAAATGACCGGGAACACGACATAGGCTAAGTTCCTTTATAATTTAATGAATGAAATCCCTCCCGATGACAGATGCTTCCGCTTGGCTTGTACGAGTTGATTAATGTAAATTGCCCTGCCCCTTGCTGTTTAAACCGTTTTGTATCCGCACGTGTCGAATTGAAACTTTTAATTACGACAAAGCGTTCTTGAAAGAACTAGATTCGTATCTAAACAAGAACACGACAAAAACACCGCATGGCTAATTTATGAGGCGAGGTGTTGTTTAGCAAGTTTCCTACCCGTCAGGATAACTTTACGATAGCGACACTTGAAACGAGACAAGTTTTAAGGGCTGTTGTGTGAAGAGGGCTTAGTTTCGGAGCACGCCTCGGGCGTTAAAGAGGGTGAAAAATAGTTAAGGGTGACGGCGACGCGGGTTAGACTGGGGTATAGTTGTGAGGGACCTCTCGGCCGACGCTCGACGTTCGAGTCGTTCCGTGCTGAGCTTAGACGAAGAGGCGGCGTTGCCAACAGCTGATGGGTGTCCCCGCGGCCCCCGGCGCCGTCGGCCCGATCGATGACCGCACCCTGCTTTCCCCCGCCTCACCTCTAGACACCCACCCACGTCTAACGTTCTCGCTTTTCTTTCCCTCGGTCGCCTCAGGCACCTTGACGCGCGTCTTTGGCTCCCGTGTTTTGATTTCTGTCTCGCATTGCGTTTATGCGCCTCGACTTGATGGATGACGAACTTTACAGATAATGACACTCGTAAACTACGCACACACGTATTACGGATTGTTTCCCGTTATAATTCGTTTTGAATCGCTTAATAACGACGATGGTTCACGGATTTGCGGTCTTTAAGACTAACCGTTTTCACTGTTTGCCACATGCACAGGCCGCACGGTGACAGCTCTCAAATGTTGGAAGGTAAATTAACAACCAGAATTTTTTGAAATGATACAAAACCTACCTACGCATTATCGTACATGTCGTATGATATAAATTGTTGGACATTCCCCCCCATGAGATGAAAGTCGTTTATGGCTCGTGAAATTTTGCGAATGACGCAATTTGTATAAAAGGCGATAAGGCATCTTCAACTTTTAAATATAAGCGGTAATGGAGTAGGCTTCGGGGATCCGCTATGCTTCAGGATATTTAAAAAGTTAAACCATTATAATTTGTATGTTATTACGGTTTTTCAGCGAGGAGTTTTCTGCTTTGTATTCATGTTGAAAAAGTACACAAAAGCTGAAAAACAAATTTGCCTACCCTTATTTGATAGAGGGCCACGACCCCGGAGCTGTTTTCTGACTAGGACAACTTATTTATTTATCTTGGAAAGTAAAGAAAAATAAAGTCTTCAGATGGGATACTTATTTGGGTGAACGAATAACGATCAAAAAGAGGAGAACAACATTATTTGTGGTTATTCAGTTTTTGATCGAGTAATTTATACTGCGGAGTTCGGGATTGGATTACAGTTTAAAAAACTTGGTAGGCCTTTCTGCAGATTTTCCTCTTTCAGATGAACTTATTTTGATTAAATATAGACTTATGTTTGACTGCAACTCACCTGATGTCGAATTTGTATCACACGTCTCTGATTGTTACTTGGTAGCTGATGCATTCTTCACGGCACTATTTCGGCTGCGAAGAATTTAGCCGTAATTCACGTGCACTCGAAATTAGCTGAGGCCGATACTGTGACCTGCAGTGGCTACTTACCCACTAAAGCCATATCACAGCACTGCATCCCGCTATCAATTCGCTTGCTTAATCTCGATTCGTTTTGTTCAGGTGATCGCGCTGATATGCGGCCTGCTGGTGGTGATCCTGATGGTGTTGGGTCTGGCGTCCGCTGACTGGCTAATGGCTGCTGGCTGGCGGCAGGGGCTCTTCATGCACTGCATCGACCCCGGCGCGCCCATGCCCCTGCCATTCGACATCACGGCGCAGCCCGGCTGCTACGCTGCCAGACCTGCGCCTTACATTAAGTGAGTATCGTGAGCTCTACAGCGAGATTTTAGATAGCGTCTGGTTGGCGGCAGAGACTGTTCGTTCATGTACTGAATCGACACCAGAACAAGCTATCGGATCAATATTGATAAAAAAACACCTGTAAAGTACGTGAAAAATATACCCTTTCAATGAAAAGAAAACCTTAAACCGATTTGTTTTCTTTTTGTTTTTGCACTGAAGAACCGGGGAACAAGATTTTGACAAACCTCCTCCTTTTTTGAAGTACATTAAAAATCTAGTTGTAGACATAGAACTACTCATGTATGTCGGAGTGTAGTGAGTTGGAAACGGGTTACTAAAATCATGAATATGAATTATTTTTACCGATACATTGGTCTGAAATTTTTTGTAGTGGGGTTTTTCTATATCTTCGGAGTGGATTTTTATCTCGCGGAAGTTAAACTAAGAGAAATTAAGGTAAGAGTTAGAGCAGACATGTCCTTAACAATTTAAAAATCATAACAGTAAAGTATATTTATCAACTGCAACCGTAGGCAAAAGCTATTGTGCCCATACATATTATAAAAGCGAAAGTGTGTTTGTTGGTTTTTTGTCCTTCTTCTCCTTAGTAAGTGAGTGCCGGATAAACTTGATTGAAGTCTGGAGTTTTGAAGTGGTTCTTGTAAAATAAACATAACGCGAACGAAGCCTCGAGCAAAAGCTAATAATCATATAGTACAATACACCTTTGCATCATTGGATCTTTTCGACTGTCAGCGCACAAATCGAGTTTATTTTACTGCTCAATAAACATATCACAGTATAAATTGTTCCGGATCGTTGTTTATGTAGCCTCGTGAAAAAAATGTCACATAAACTGTAAATTCGGAATAAACGCTCCAGCGAGCCTTTTGCAGCGACCGACGCAGTGAAAATGTCGCCTGACCTTATGTTACGCCTAGGCTGCGTGTTGGACGCGGTCACCTTCATTTTATCTTTCCTTTATTCACAGAATGTTGTTGAATCGTTGACTTTTTAATTAGATTGACGAAGTGGTTCAAACAGTTTATTGCCGACTTTTCAAAAAAGGAAGAGGTACGAGTACATCATTTGACTTTTACATCGAAATAACTATTAATTGTTATTGGCGCCTGTCAAAATGAAGTCGGTAATTACTATTTTTAACCCCGACGCAAAAACGAGGGGGTGTTATAAGTTTGACGTGTCTGTGGCATAGTAGCTCCCTAACGGATGAACTGGTTTTTTTAATTATAAGGTGAATTATTCTGGAGCGTTGGCTATCGGTTCAAGGTTGCCTGAACCGATTTTCAACAAACATAGATAACACTGTTAGCGCTGCTACAAAATGGCGGATTACATATTTTTTCACAACCCTATCGTTATGGGTATCAAAGGATAGGGCTGGACTAGCTACGTGTAAAATACTATACACTATAATAAATTTCATGCAAAACGACCGCCACCACAAAATGACGAATCACATTTTATTTGGGCAGGGTTTTTTAAATGTAATCTTGTAAGTAATGTCCTCGCTAGTATTTGTTTATGTAGTAATGTATTATGTGGTTGTACTCCAGGGCGGCGGCTGGGCTGTGCGTGGCGACGCTAGCGGCGGACGTGTGCGGCGCACTACTCACCGGGCTCGGGCTGCGCGCCGCCGACCACCGCACCAAGTTCCGCTACTATCGGTTCGCGGTGCTCGCCATGGCGCTTGCACGTGAGTTACTTGCACGTTCGCCCTTCACTTCACTCGTCCATAACGCCGCATTTTCCTGTAACTAATCTTTATAACGCAGACAATAAACCACTAAACCTAGAGACATGAGATTGGGGGGGGGGTACGAGCTTATTATGCAGCTTGCAACCCCGCAGCTGACAGTTACTTTACTAGTAAGTATATATATTATATGTTTTGTTTATGTTTATATTTATTTCTTAAATATAGAATTAACTATTTTGTATCTCTATGTCTACTAATTATTCTGCGTACAGTCGGCCTCGTGTTCACACCAATTTTTTTTTTAATTTTATGTATACTAACGCCACATAACTGATTTTTCATAGTTTACGTTCTAATTAATAGTATATGTTCCGCAAGGTGTAAAAATATTATAGCTTCAGATTAGCTCAATACGAGTACAGGGACATTATTCACATGGAACAAAACACATAACGCAGACGCGTTATGTGTTGAAATGTAGTAGAATTAGCGTATTAATTCACGTGGAACGCTATTCAGTAAGCCAATGTCAAATTTTATATCGCGTCGTGGCATGAAAGACTTTCTTTTTGCATCTTGAGAGTAAAGTATTGCTTCAACATAACGTTATCAAACTGAGAGCAAACATAGAAATCGACTAATAAACGGCGCCATAGCAAACTGATCCTCTTATACCCCCGCCAAAAATCCTGAACGAGAGTAAGATATTTCCAGAAGACATACAAACTGACATTCGAAAGAAAATTCTGGCAGACTCGATACAAAAACGCTTCGCTCTCTTGGTCAACAACGCTCGCCAACGGAGATTGCTCTTATAGTGTAACAACTATGTGCTTCTGTCTTTGTTTAACAACCTTCAAGATTGAGACAGTGTGTTAGTCATATTAACAGCTCTCGTAGAACTGCGAGTAGGTACTGCAGCACTAATTTTGAAAGCTAATTTATCAATCTCATAAAAGTATGCTCTCTGCAGATATTAATTAATTTTCCTGATGTCCGATTTAGTTAGCGTTTTCGACCGGATTCGAAAACTGCTTCTTATACAAGTATTACTAATAATTAGTGGATCTAAATTATAGCAACGCAAATCTATTGTAGATCTATACAAAAAACATAATAAATAGCATTGTAATTCGTGGTCCTAAGTTCTCGAATGCGATCGGAAACGCTAACTGATTCGTGCTGCTGCAAATCTATATTTTTACATATAAATTTTATTTTTTCAGTGATGTGCATACTAATAGCGCTGGTCATCTACCCGGTCTGTTTCGCCGCTGAGTTGAACTTGGGTAAGTATTTTCGATATTCTACTACTTAAATACTTGGATAGTTATTTTAAAAGATTCAATGCCATGTACCAGCAAAGCAAGCATTGGGAATCAATATTATTTTATTCCTTGTTCATTTTGTAATTTGATAAAAAAAGTAAATAAATTATATAACATAATTTTTTTTTATGTATATGGAGTTTCTCTAAACTTAGTCATCAATGAGCAATTGCCAGCTCACGTGACTACATCATTCATCGAATTTTAGGCGGTACCAAGTTCGACGGGTCTCAGCTAGTCTACTCATAAATATCTCAAAAATATACTGAAAGCAATTTCTTTAGTACAGATACAGAACAGATAACTTTCTCTATGCCGTTTAATAAAACCGCTCTTAAACTGGAACTTACCTTAGTAACACACGTAAAAACACAAACTTACATGATTATAGTTGTTACTTCGGTCGCGGTTGAAAATCAAACGGCAACTTTACTAGTGATACTGAAGAGAATATGATGGATGACATGCTTATTTATTATTGAATAGATTGTAGACGAATGTATTACTTAAATAGCAACAGTAAGCGTTACATCTTGATAGCCTACACTTCATTATTTCAACTGAATACCAGTTTCCATAATTTCTTATCTCTAAAATATAGTTGTAGTAAATTAATTAATAGTTAGATAATCTTAACTTACTTAAAAATTTGTAGTCGTACACTTAGAAATATCAAATAATTTGTACTCGTACACTTAGAAATATCAAATAATTTGTACTCGTACACTTAGAAATATCTAATAATTTGTACTCGTACACTTAGAAATATCAAATAATTTGTACTCGTACACTTAGAAATATCAAATAATTTGTACTCGTACACTTAGAAATATCAAATCAACCTTTTTAATAAAAGCGTCTCAAGTATGTTTCGGATAACATACCTATGACAAGAGACGCATTTGTCAGCAAGTTACAGCAGTATAATAAGTTTTTATAGAAATGAATGTAATAAAATACTCAATTGATATAGTGTGTTGTGTTGCAGGCAACAGATCCGTGTGGGAGTTCGGTTGGGCGTATGGCGTGGGGTGGGGCGCAGCCATCTTCCTCTTCGGAGCCGTCGTCCTGCTGCTGTGCGACAAGGAGAGCGAGGAGCTCTACTACAAGGAGCGAAAAGTACGAACACACCCAGACATATAAATACTTACAAAAAAAAAACTGTATGACTGTAATGCAACCTTTCGCTTCTAGGCACGTGCCTAGACTGCCACATTATATATAAATAACAAAAGAAACGATTTTCGCCGTCATGACATGATCAGCCATGGCGTAAGTGCGACTGGTCTCGTAGGGATAAGTTATCCGTCAAGACCAACCGGATCTCATCAGATCTACGGTAAATTTTATAAAAAAAATACACTTTCCCAACCAGTGCGTTAACTTTGTTGGTGAATGTAGAAATTCTCATCCATTACAATCCACAGGGCTAATGAGTTGTATTTTTCTCCGCAGGTGGTATCCGCGGAGGGCGGCGGGCGCCCCTAGGGCCGCGGACGCCTGCCCGACCTGGTGCCGTGAGCCACCGGCTCCGGCTAGCGGCCCCGCGCGCCGTCCAGTCAGCGCCCGCTGGATCTGACACACGGGACGCTGACAAGGCACGCACGCACCGACCACGCCCGCACCCGACCGTACAATACGCGCCTGAAAATTCGCAGGTCGTCATACACACGCATTCCTCGGAGATCGAACTTGAAAGTCGATCGCGCGATAAAACGTTCCGTTCAAACGTCACCGAAACAATCGAACTCGAATCGCTTTATTCGGAGATTCCAGCGTTGCAATCCACGAGCGTATTCGACGTTGAACGAACAGCGTCACGATTGCGATCGGAAAGTTTTACACTATCTACAGGTGATAATAGATCAGAAGCGATCGAAGCTTCTTACGAGGATGACGTGCCGCGTATGTACGTGTCGGGGCCGCGCGGGTCTGACGTGTACGCATGTGTGCGTCGCGCACGCACCGCACCCCACGCACGCGCTACATGACCGCACTCAAATGTGTAGGTGAGTCTCGAATTGTGAATGAACCTTCAGCTCACTGTAAATTTATATTATATGTTATCGTTTTTTTAATCAAACTTCGTTAATGAACAGTCAGGAATGAACGACTTAAATCTTCTAGCTTCGCATTGGAAGATCATCTTTGCGGAAACCATTTTAAGGACTAATTCACTCAATTCTTGTCGATCTTTGCTTTGTGAAAGTATCAAACATAAACCTGTCCAAACTGTACTGCAGTAGTTGTAGTTTCATTCAAACGTAACATCACTTCTCTGTGTTGGATTTTAGCATCGTTTTTTAATCGAAATTAAATCCTATGCATTGAGACTTCGAGATTCTTGAGTATGGTCAATAGTGATTACGGGTTGACCAAATGGTTTATTCTCTTTTGATAGCTGTCAATTATATGTCTGTCTTCAACAATACTGTCAAATAACTAACGCTATGACCTTGCAATATATGGTTTTACTAAAAATTAAGTCATATCTGAAATCGTACATGAGGTACCTACGCTTTTGACAAGTTATTGCATAAATATTAAACTTTAGAAAAGAATAAACCAATTGGTCAGGCTATAGTGACGTCAGAACGCGATTTATCACATTGTATACCTGTTTATAATGGCTGAAGGGACCGAACCATCCATGGTATTGTAAACCTTATGCACTGATTAGTAAGGTCTACAATAGCACTTCAAGGATCTATCATATTTTGTTATTCATAGTACTTGGGCTGAGCAAAATTATAAAAATAATAATAATAACATTGTGTAATATATTCGAAAATGTACAATGTATGTAACGGTTACGCAAGCGATAATAGTAAATAGTTGCATTTATATATTTGAAGATATTTGGGCTACTTTCAGTGTAAGTGCTATGATACCTTTTCACCTATGTCTTTATTTTACATTTGCATCACATTTACTTTTAAATATATTTTTGTTGTGTATTGTTTTTAATTTGTATCTCGGTTCGTTTGAATCTCATTTTTTGATTTAGTTGATAAGTTAACATTTTGGGCGAGTTATTATTATTTTCGCCTAGTTATTGAAGCTTTGTAGCTTTGCGCAATGTAATTTCATGCAGAAGCAGTTAGAAGGCTGAAAAAATAAGCCTTGTTTCATTAAAAATAAGACGGTAATTTCATATCCGAGTCGAAAATCTCCTAGCAACATAGCACAGAGATCTTCGACAGACTCAGGTCGTACACACATATTCATATTTTTTATATTTTATGTCTTAGATTTTTTAAAAGACTATACTATTTTTAAGTATTGAAGATTTGTTTTACTATTATACTCACGAGTGGGAAATTATTCCATGAGTAAATTTTTTTCGTTTAAAAATTATTTAAATATTTGTACAACAAGGCAAAAAGTTTGTTGTTTTTAGTGTTGATTGTACTGAAAAAGATGTCCCAAAATTAAATAGACTTCTGAGTCCTATCGTGGTCTGATGACGACTGGAGTCAACTAAATCTCAGTTGGGAATTTGAGCACATATTCGTCGGATCGCTTTAGGACTAGAGTCACTTGTCTCCTGCATGAAATATCATTGTCTTTACAAGATGTTATAAGTTGCAAAACATCATTTTGTTGCTCATCTCTTCGGTACGGAACGCGTTCACACCGTGCGCTGAGATATAGAATATAAATCAGTTCCAAAGAGCGTTAAGTTTATTTATTCGCTTTATTTTATTCATTCGTCCTTAGAGTCGTCAGTTGGTAGACACCGTGCATGTACTCTATTCGTTTCTACGTCGAACTGCGTATAAACATGGCCGACTCGCGAATCAAACGCAAGTCAGTACGTGACACGTGGCAGGTCCTGATTGGTCGTTAGTCGGTTATGTTTGTTGACTCAGTTTGATTTGGGATAGCATCGAGCATAATGTGGTTTCGTTAGCACCGTCCTGGCGCGTGTGTGAGTGTGTGTGTGTATGTGTGCGGTCGTGCGTCAGTGTGCGTGCGGCAGGCGCGGCGGAGGCCGCTCGGGCAGGCGACCCAAAGACTTGTACCGCGAGCTCAAATATTACCCCTATTCACTTACTAACCTGCGTTTTTGTAATACGTACTAGTGTTAGTGCACAAATAGTGTAGTGTTTATATATAAGCGGACGAGTAACTCTCGAACTATGAATATGAACTGTTCCGTTCCACCGCTGGAATTCTGAAAGTGTATGCAGTTACCTCCTCTAGTGCGGTACGCGATTTTAGTGAATATATTTTTTATTAACGTCTATAATGATGATTGTCTATTGATTATTGTCTATGATTGTGTTGTGTTACGGTGATATTATAGAATCTCTCGTTCCTTCCTGATTTGAAATTTGTCTACGGATCTTGTTTGGAATTGAAAATAAATTATTTTGACAAAAAAATGTAATAATACTATCATATTTTCGTAATGTATATCTAAATGTAATGTAGAAAACGTTGTATTACTCTCGATTTGTGTTAAGAATAAAATATTAGCTTAGTTATTATGATGATCTAAATTAATTAATGTATTTAAGATAAATATCTGACAGCTATACAGATGTTACTTTCTGTTGTCCGTGAAGGAGAGCTAATGTCTAAGGCAACTATTTCATTGTTAATTTACTAAGCGTCTTGGTAATGGCTTTAATTTTTGCATGCAAAAATTTGATTAATTTATTTACACCTTTATGTGTGGATCAAAATTTTGATCCTTCTATTTATCACCCCCGTATTATATTAGCACTTTCAGACCTCTTATTACATAGATAAACTTAGTACATACACCACCATCTCTATTGTTTTATAGACTAATTCTGTAAAACATGTTATTCCGTAAAATATCTCAACCAAATACATAAATAACCGCGTTTTATAGTGAAATCAGAATAGTGCAAATTAATATAGAGCTAATTAACTATAATCTTTGTTTAACTTAAATATTTTTTATATACATATGGATAATCCTTTTAGCTAGTGTATGCGCGCAATACATTTGGATCCCGAATAGCCTCGAATTTATCCGTCGTGAGTTTTCGTAATTTCTATTTATTGTGCGATAGTTTAGCGATCAATGGATGCAGCTTATATATAAACTAGTTATTTTACGAATGTGTATTATTTATGTAATAATTTTAGATATTAAATCTATTAGTTTTTACAAATTTGTGATTGTGACTGACTAACGTTTATTTTGTAAGTTATTTTTTACAATTAGCACAGAAGGCAGCTTTTTACGCAGTCATTAAAGCTAATCGCAAAGTTTTCTTCGAGGCATATAATGAAATTAAAATTTATTTCTAAATTATTATAAATCATGTATGACATTAATGTTTTACGTGTCATACTATTGTTGTAAATTGCGAATACGAAGTTGCCTCATTGATTGCATTTGATACATAAATGGTAACATGTAACATGTTAGTTTAAAATCTATTTTGATACTATCCGAATCGGCCATGAATATGGTTTAGTGTATCCGTTCAGCATGCCGATTCTTAAGTACTCGAAAGCATTTTCGACCGAATTACGTTGACCCAATTGTAAAATTTCTACAAACCTTTATTTTCGCAAACCATAGACTTCGCAACTCAATAATACATATTTTCGTATTGTTCTTATATGGTTTGTTTGAAAATTTTCTAAAATGGTCATGTGACCTAGTTAATAACACATAACCAATCAAAACCCGGGTCGAAAGATTTGATATGCGAATCTTTTGTCATTGTAAACATTTTTATTGTCAATATTTGGGCTTTGTAACAATCTTTGCCTTTATTCGTGATGCAAAGTTCCCACGTCCTATCGAAAATGTTTTCGAATGTTTCAGAATTAGAATGCCGTTAATCCATAAGAATACTGAAGTAAGTTTGGCCTATTCTATCTTTTAAAGTTTTATCTATGAATTGTTTTAGATCTTTGATATGTATACAAACCTATAAATCTAATTTTCACTTTACAATTAAGACTTTTTATGAACTCTTGAACACATTAAACCACTGCCATGTAACTTATTTTTGAGTCATGTTAATTTAGTCCTTGTAGTATTAAAATTATTGTATTTATAATGTAAGTGTAAATTTTACAAAATGATAACCCCTTTGTCTGTCGAATTATTGACTGTCGAGTGAGCTACTTATTTTTATGCACCTCATTCAGTGCTTGGACAACAACGTCTTTTATTTTGATATAATTGTTTAACCATGCACAAGTAAATCAAATACTTAATAAATAAAAATCACACACTTTTGATATACCTACTATGCAAGATATAATATTTCTGTCTTACGTCACTCGGTGTAGCATCTGATCCACACTGCGTAGGCCATATCTGATTATAAATAGGATTTCGTCATAAAAAGTAGGTATTATAAAATGTGTGATCAGCTTTAAGAACACCTATGAGTATTTGGAATGTTGCAAAAATAGCTGATTTCCGTTGTCATAACTTCTTTTAATTTTTCAGGGACCGCGCTGCATGTGTAACATTGTAAATTACAAAAATATGCGCTGTTTTGAATCGAATAAATTAAAATTGTTTTAATAAATCGATTTTAGTATAATATGATTATCATTTATACATATGTATGTAAAGCTCTTGTCCAAGTATGTCCGTAATGAATTTCCATTTTTATTAGCCAAATTATGAGTCATATCAAATGAGATTGAATAAAGTACCTACATAGTTAAACTCATGTTTTATTTTTACCTCATACTGATGAGTAGGTAGGAAGGTAAGGTAAGCTTTGCTTATTTATAGCTTGTATTTTGTTTTGTAGCTTGACACTGATAGATTCAAAAATAGCGGTGACAATCAATATTAATATTTAATTTTACGTTATTTTTTTATCTGATTAACATAACTTTCTTCTCATTTCAGTTAAATACGTGCATTAACTGCTGCCAATGTATCACACCACGGCAAGCACAGTGACGTAGCGCTAGTAGTGGCTAGTCCTAGTATTACGTAGCGTTCACGCACACAACCTAAGGAAAGTTGTTTTTTTTTTTAATTTAATTGAATCCTTTTTTCTATATAAATATATAAATAATCAAAGTAAGAAAACTAGACCGTATAAGAAACTTAATTATTTATTACATGAGAACTTAAATAATAATTTTTAACATATTTTGTAAAAGGCACATAATTTTACAAAAGGTATGGCTTTATTTAAAACGCATGATAAATATCTTAATTTCCTCGGAGGCTTTAACAACTTGCAGAAGTAACCATTCGAAAGTTTTGTTACTAATTATTTAAACTTTGCTATGCGAACTGAGATACATTACTAGGTTTTAAACTATCTTTGACATAACCTACTAAATACACAACTTAATCATTTTCTTCTAACTCGGCCTTGCCATATAATAGAACAAAACAAAATATTCTATATTACCTATTTAAGTAGATCGTAAACCCCCACATTACTAGATATTGTTATAGTTTTTTTTTATTCTCAAGCCCCGGCCAATCAGATTTTAAATTCAACTATTCAAATGTTATACAACTTTTTCCCAAAAAGACATTAGCCAATATTTATTATATTACTTGTGCGTAACTAACAAGAACACGGCAATTTCCAATACTTAATATGAGATAACAAATAACTAGCGATTAAGAGGACATGAATTATGATCGTTTAAAATCGTTTTTCGACTTTTTTTGAACAAATGTTTACCGAAACATTAAAATAATGCGGTGGTTTATCTATGAAATCGATATCACAATATTGTCTTTTCTCCGAGTAGGTTATACTTCGACTCCAGTGATAGTCTTGATGCTTTTGACAAGTCTAGCGTTAGCATCCTTGTAATCGACCGGGGAAGCACTCATTACTGTGGTCTTCAGACGAGCTTCATCCTGTAATTATAAGGGAAATTATTGTAATTTCAAGATAAATATATATGATCTGTAACCCGTTTTTTATGCATGTCGTATCTCCTCATTTCTCAGCGACACCTGCATGGCTGTGATGCTTACAATTGACATGTAAAATTTTTTTTCGTCATTTATAGTTTTGCAATAACATGTTCCTGTATGATAAAGACATTTCTCGACGGGAAACGGTCGACAAAATTGTATCGTTTTATGCATCATACCACTGCTGGACCGATTTAGAAAATTCTTAATTAACCTTGATTAAAATATAATTTCTCAAAATGTATACTTGATTCTATATAAAGTTTATTTAAATCGGTGGAGCACATGGTTTACAAATCAAAATAACTAAACCAGTTCCATTATGGAGAATGTGTGATAAGCTACTGCATTACTTCTTGGGGAAGTGCTGCAAAAAGTCATATTATTCTAGTGGAGCGTGCCCAACGAGCCTTGCTTAAAGTTATGATGTCACTTCCATTTAGATTTCCTACCTCAAATTTATATAAAAAATGTGATGTCCTATCTGTTAGAAAAATGTTTGTCTACCAGTGTTTAAGGAGGTACCACAAAGAAACAGTACCTAAGCTGCCCCTGACCAATAAAAGACTAGACAGATGTCCGATCCCTCGTTATAATTGTGCTCTTGCCTGGAGGCACTATAATCATATAACACCTATTATATACAATCGCCTTAACGTGAAAACCAAAGTAAAACAACTTCGAACAAAAGAATTTAAAAAACATATTTTTGAATGGCTGAAACTGTTTGATTATGATTCCTTAGAACAACTTCTTATGCGTACTCAATATGTAAAATAATTGAGATATGTTATAAATATATATATATATATATGTATGTATATATATAATCAAATAATTAATCTAAAACCATTTTTCTATACACTATATTTATTTTTGCCTTGGTAATTAAAACTACACTAACACATATATAATACATTGAACACACTCATCCTCACACACACGCACACACCACACACACACACACAGGCACATGTATCATAATAATACATTAAGCAAATTGTTTTGTATAGAACATATTTTTATTTATATATTATTTTGTGCTAAACATTTAGATTATGTTTATAGTTATGTATAATGAACCTATTACAGGGAAGAAACTGAGTGCTGCAACACAGCTATTTGCTAAAGTAGCAGGCAGGGCTTCAATCATATTATGTATTCTGTATTTTAAAGCAATAAAACATTTTGTATTTGTATTATAAGTTCTAAAATCTTGTATTTACTCACGCTATAAGTCTCCATTTTGGTGCGGAACTTGAACACGAAAGTCCTAAACTTGACGTCTTCAAAGAGCTGCGTGTAAGCAGTCTTGTCGTAATCAAACATGCGACCCACGTCGGCTGCGCTCGCGCCGAGCATGGCCTCGGCTGCCTCGTTGAACGCAGTGATGCGCTGGTCGCCAGTAGGGTCAGACACGTTGGCCTGTAATGTACACAACCTATGAGTTGGACTTCACGAATTTTCCAAAAGACTGCGATTAAATGATATACTTACTGTCTAACGCATCTCAACTTTGGGCGTCATTTGTTTATCTGATAGTCAGATAAACAAATGACGCTCCAGAACGCCAGAACGAGTCATAAAACGCTCAACATTGAGATGTTTATTTAACTTCGATAATGTACAAAAGTAGTTCTGCAAACAGTGTTTCTTTTCGTAAAAGCGTACCGTCTGTATGATTGGCTCAAGCCTCGCATCTATATACCCATAGCGTCACACTACGGCGTATTAGTCTTCCTTGTGCAGGGGGTGTAGGTCGTAGTCCACTGCTGGTCAAATTGCGGAATATAAACTTCACTAATCTTCGAAAGCTCTCTGACATTCTGCAACAGTGGTCACCTTCGCAACACAAGCATTTCTACCACACCAGAATCTCTGTCAGCCTTAATATCGCCTAATAGCTAAAGATACAAACACTAAACGAAACCACTCAAACTCACCCCCAAAAGTAGTCTGTACTTGTAATTCGGATACTCCCGGTTACACTTCTCGCATCTAAACAGTCCGTTCTCCTGGTCTGTAAGCTTCTTGTTGCACTGTTCCTGTGGACATGCTTTGTAAATGGCGTTGTCGGCGAACGTGAAGGTGAGTACACCCAGGTGGCAGTAGTAGTCGCCCTTGTCGCCTGAGCCGAGCTGACGAGCCTCGGCTTCCGAGAAGGTAATCCATTCGTTACTGCCGCCGCCGTACACGCCAGATCTGTTATATAGGTCACACTGAGTTATGTCTTTAGAAGTGTTGATTAATACAAAAGGTCCTGGTGCAAAAATAGTTAAGGGTTCTAACTAAAGTTTAGTTTATTTAGAGCTTATGTTAAGTTTGGAGACCTACTTAAATTTTGGCTTTTATAAACCAGAAAAATGTTAAAATGGTTTTTTAAAATAAATAAAAGACTTGCACTTGACCGCAATTAGTCCGATGTAAAGCGACGATGCGGCCCAGCATGTGGCACGTTTGCCTAGTTGAAACCGATCCAATCACGATTTGAAAAAAACTGAGATTATAGCTGTGGGAAAATAGAGAACTAAGCAAGGAATTCCACAACTTGGCCGTTCGCACAATGAAAGATTGCGCAAAGCGTTTAGTACGAATTTGTGGAATCTCTACCTTGCATCGATGACTAACCGTTTAAACTTCTGCTTTGGGCGAGCCCGGACTCACCCGAGACCATGGGCTCTCCAAGCGAGTATGCTATCCACTAGCCTACGGCGAAGGTCATAAGCCTGGAAGTGGTACCTGGCGGATATGTTGATAGGTTCCATGCTGGCGCCTCCGTTGTCGTACCAGCCGCGCAGTCGGTGCGCCTCGGGCAGGTCGGGGTTGAGACGCACCATGCTGCTCGCTAGGCACGACAGCGACTTGCTGCCGTTGAACTCTGTCAGCCGACCACCCTGCGGAGATCACTTGTGATTATTCTGTGCAGGTGAATATATCCTGCACTGACATCTCGCGTGCCTAACCCAACAAGTCGAGCTCCTTGAATTAACGGAGCACAGGCTCACATTATTAGTGATAACAACGATAAAACATTTTTGGCGTTAAGTCTAACTTTTGAGTCAATATTTATTGTAAGTGATTGTACATACTTATTACCTGATATTGTTTTTTTATTTTAGTTGTAATAAGATTACTTTTTTAATCCCGACGCTATTTTGAGAAAGCCGGTAATGTACTAAGATATATTAATTAAATTTTCAATTTTCCTTGTTCATTAATTGGCATACATTATGTATATGTTTTAGGCGATATTCGTACATACCTTGATTGATACAACAGGGTTGGTGCTTCCATCGAAAGTTTCTGCTTCATTACCCCATAACGTCAAAGAAACCTGAAATGAACCAACTTTTAAGTAGTTAGTCTATCGATACTGCCAGGCTTTGCATGGTGGTAGGGCGTTTCCTACCGCTCGCCTGACTAGCTACCACCCTCAAGTTGTAAAACCTGTCGGCAAGCAGATGTGTTCCAGCAGCCTTCCTTGAGAGCCAGTATATTCCAGACTAGGCATGCTCTATCTAGGGCTACAGTGTTGCTGACTTCCGTGGTCGTGTGAAATTGTGGACAAAAGTCTAGCTGTGTAGCATAAAAAAAAAATTGGCAAGTGATTTGTTTGGAAAAATTAACGACTTGTTAGTCGTTAATTTTTCCAAACAAATCACTTGCCAATTTGAATTGAAGTCTGAAGAATTGAAGTCTGTTGTTGTTACAACAGACTTCAATTCTGCGAACGCCTATATTTTTTTTAAATTACATGATAGTACTGGCCCGTTTTTTGATAAAATTAATGGTGGACCACTTAAGAAGCATTTTTCGTTTTAGCATTGACCAAATTTTTTTTCATCGGTGCAATGCATCTCAGAGCAAACATAGAATCTCCTCTTTTTTGATGACTGTTAAAAACAGGCAGTTTTATCACCCATAAATAGACCACTATGGATATATGGATAAACCAAATGGTTCTATCCACTCCCGGAGGGCAGCGTATCTAGATAGACAGCGACATTGACACGCAATGTTTATTCAATGTACACATTGTATTTTGTGCATGGGTGGCCTGACGAGATCGCTTTATGCGATAAGGCCACAATAAAAAAATGGGATATATTTCTAAGCTTCGAGAGAAGAGATCCACGGTGACACCCGTGGATCTCTAATTTATTTTGATCAGTGATAATGTAGCGAAAAATTCTAAAAGCAAAATAATTTTGAAATCGAGAAAATTAAGTAGATTTTTATTCGTTACAAAATACGATTCTTTCCTCTCTATATGATGAGTTGTTACTCGTATATACTTACAGCACCGCCGCTGGAGTCAACTAGTGTGACCTCTCGCTTCTTGAGGAGTTTCCCCGAGCTTCTAGCTGTCAGCTCTTGCATGTCAGCAGCGTACTTGCACACGCCGATCACATCTAGAGACAGAGCCATTGTTGTTATTAGATTTATTAGTGAAAATTATAGTGTAAAATGCTAAGACTAAAGAACACACGAAAAGTGTCTTTCCCTTAACAAACAATACGAAAAGTGTCGATGGACTAATTATTAGAGACAATACTCGTATTGTGTAGAATTTAAAGTTAAATTTTTATTACTTATTAGCTTAGGCTAGATTGTAATATTTCTAGGAATTACTCTTTCTCTCCCTTAAGCAAAAAAAAAAGTTTATTCTTATATGTACCTATTCATAAACTTCATAATCCTCAGGTAGGTACATACCTAGGAACAGCATATTTATTAAAATTTTGAACTTCGATAGAGTTGCCGGATGGTTGGAGTTTTGTGCCAGTTTCTTTTTAAATTCGATATATGTAGTTCCCGACTCATTTTGGACTTTTTGCATTTAATTGCTATATTTATAATAAGAAACAAAACACACGATATAGACTTTTTAAACACGACATTTTTACAGTTGCATAATGCATGGTAATGAAGCTGTTACTACAGGTAAGATCAATCACTCCACTCCATTATAATCAAAACAAGATTATCTTGAATTTATTTCTTAATTGGGGAAAAAGGCTTAATTTTACAGGATTTAATTAAGAAATACTTGTTGCTTACTACTCGGATGCCTATGATAATGCGCACACGAGCCGTGGGGCCTGGCTTAAGCATTTATATTTTATCCAGTCATAGGAAAAAACTAAGGTTTTCCTTGTTTATTTTGTATTTATATCACTTGATTTCTTTTTTATGTTCATGTTAACTAAAAAAGGGTGAGCTTGATTATTATAGCAGTTAACCTTGTATAATCCATTATGTACGTAAACACATATGTAAACTGATGATTGTAATGAATGTGAATACATGTATTTACTTACCAAGTAGTGAGTCAGTAGCCTTGTTTCCAATCTCGTTAATAGGAACAAAGTCATACTTGATAGTAGGCACCGATGATGCATCTTCCATGCATTCCGCCACTACTGTGTCAGAGTTGAATGTCATTTCATAGTCATTCTTCAGACTGGTGAACTGCTTGTTGGCTGTTTTCAACTGGCAACGGCTTATGTAGTACACTTTGTCCACCTAAATATTTTTCAAAGCAATATAAAAAGGGCCTAAGAAAGCATCAATAATGTAACATAAAGAGCACTCTATTATACATTATTGCTGCCTTCTCAGTCCCTTCTCATATTACGATACGCACAGGCGATACTAGCACTTATACCACCTGTAAACTGCAAACTTGCTGAAAACCCAATTTTTTTACTTTACATGGTTATTATGTTAGAGTCACATTCCAAACTTCTATTATATTATTTTTAAATTCTTACCTACTTGTCTAAATCTATCTTAATTATGTAAACTAACCAATAAACTCCCGCAACTATATAATCAAATAGTGAATCCCTCCCCGTGAACCCTGCGACACAGGTCCTTCCTAGTGCAGGGCTCACAAGAATCTTTCGCTTGATCTTGATAATATTGATTAAATCTTAATAACCTTTGATTAGCTTATATAATGTGTATATTTAAATCTACTTATTAAGATTAAACTTTTGATAAATAAATTATTTTGTATCATGAAGTTTAAGGATTCCTTTAGAGTTTTAATCAGAATGTTATAATAATATATAATACAGTTATAATAATTGACAGATTTTAAACAAGTTACCTGCATGAAATGGGTTACGATGGGGAATTTTTGATAAAACAGATTTCCTATGCAATCCAGCGTGGTAACATCGCACATATCATATGAGTAGTTAGGAAGGATCGTTCGGACCAGGACATAAGAGACTTTTAGTTTAATAATTAGCTTGTAAGGTTAAACCATAATTAATATTTCACTATCAAATATAATTAAAATGGGAATGTGCCACCGATAATTCTTTGGATATGATAAGTTGCTACAACATACCTGAATCATATCATAGAACTTGTCACACTCATTCCTGAATGCTGTGGCTCTGATTTCTCCGCTCTCATCACACAGGTCCATACTGAATAGCTTGCCTTCACCTTTGGCATTACTCCAAGTTCTGATCGGTGATTTGGTCATGACACGAGCTTTGATCACCCATCTAAGAGGTAAAACACAATGGTTACTGAATAAAAAGAAAAGTTTTACAACAATTACGAAAATATTTAAAACAAATATAGTAAAACAGTTGAGTAGTATGTGATAAGCTTGACATTATACATCTGTTATTCAATTATGAGCTCTTTTTTTGTTCATTATTTGATATCTTAAAGTTAAATTTATTTTTATATTTCTGTTGATGAAAGATGAAATTAATGAATCAAGTTGTAAGCATATGCTTATAAATATTGTGTAGAACAATACAGGTTATCAATACAAGTCAAATCACTGAACAAAACTAATAACCGATACTAAAAGTAGTGTGATTATGTGAAATGTAGAAGGATTGGCCGTATGTTAAGAGATCCCAAAGGAAAATGGTGCAAGGCAGTCGCGCAATGGTACCCAAGGGGTGGAAAGTGTAAGAGGCAGACAGTTCAACAGATGGGATAACCTTGACGGTGAAATAGTTGGAGAAGGCCAACGCTAATAGGCATTATAAAATCAGAGACATATTATAGAAAATGATGAAAAAGATTTCAGATTAAATGGCTTAAATAACCAAGTAAAGTTATTTTTCCAATTCTTTTAACACTAGTTAGTTCATTACTATCTTATGTATCTTTGAAGGTTAGAGCTGAAAATCTGCAATGTGGTGAATTTGGTGGCTTCTGCTGAGCTTATGACCTTTTCTGACACACTCATTACTACAGTGATAGTAAAGCACTGTTATTTTTATGTTATATGTTAAATACTTTACTTTATTTGTCTTCTGTCTCTTAATAAATGTCTTCTTTCTTTCTTTTCTCTACACTTACTTATTCTGATAAGGACTGAGGCTAGCAATAGGATGAGTCATCTGTGAAGATATGAGGCTGGAATCCAGATTAGGTCCCGGAGTAGCTCGAGCCATCTGTTGAGGGGCAGGAGATGGCATAGTTCTCTGAACAGGTTGCATAACTGGCTGCTGTGGGGCAGCAGCAGATTCCTCTGACCATGTTTGTGGGTTGCCAAGCTTTTTACCTACTTCACTACCAGGAGCTATGATGGTAATATCCAAGATGATCATAACACGTCTGAAATTTAAATATATCATAATTTATATTCTATATTTTTTTATTTTATATAAAGTAGAATGCCTGGAATATCTGACTAATAGAAGTACATGAGGACATGTCCTTCTGTCGTTTATAATTTCACAACAGCATGTAATCAAGGTGAACTCACTTTTCTCCTTTGCCAGTGTTCTTCAGCAGGGATGTGACGAATCTATCTATCTGCACGACGGAGTAATCCGATAGTTCTCCGGTTATGAGTTTGTCGTTTAACTGGGTGGCTAGCATGGCGAAGCTGTGTGAGTGTTTACCATCTGATACCAGCAGGCGGAACCTCTCGTTGGCCCCGCTTCCTTGTATTTTCTTGCTGCCCAGCACTTGCATTACAGGCTTATCATAGTGCCCACCGTTCATTATCACCTACAGCCAGAATTAATTATATATAAACGAAAACTGGTATGTAATGCGGAGAGACGAGTGTACAAACTACCCTTACCTCCAATGATCCTTCGGACAGATTGTAAGCCATTTTGGATCAGATTATCTATTTCTCTATCTATACAATATAGTAATCTTTGATCTATTTCTTCATGAAGCTTAATGCAGAGCAGCCACTACTATGATATTGTGCTCAACGCAGATGTATGACTGACTATTCAACTTATCACATGAATTTATTTAATAACACCGGCAGAACAGAAAGCCCGCGAACGCGAACTCCTTTAAGCAAATGTCAGACAGACGTTGCCTGCCACAACAGAATGTCAGATATATGAATGGGTGTATTTTTTATCTGTCCACTAGGTACGCAAAAGCTATTGTGGCCATAACTTCTTGTCTTTAGTTATCTCGTCAATGAGTCGTAGTCAAAAGGTAGATAGCCACGTAGCGATTCCTAATTCTATAGGTAGCCATGCTATATCAATGGTCGTAAATGTACGTAATCAAATCAAGATAGTCACGTCACGTCATGTACTGTTTAACCCTTCGGCTCGATTGACGCCTGTCAAACTCTACACCCGTAAGCTCGCACGCATAATGGCGGCTTGCGCGCTGTCATAGCAGACGTTTAGAAAAATTACGATTATTCAGAAACTATCAAATTTTATTAATTGATGTAAAAAACAGTCGATTATATGATAACGCTATTACATTTTTCTTTCAAACTCAACATCATATAACATCTTAAACAGTCTTAATTTCTAGGAAGAAATGGAGATATGGTAAAAAAAGGTATCTTGGTGGAAATTTTATTTTTTTATCAAAATTGCAGGTAACTTTTACAAGCGATTGGATGTTTTATGTATTATTTAATATATTGTTATACTCCTACAAAAATAGGTTTTTGTTTATCAAACGATAAAACTGGTATAATATCGTTACAATATGTCAGCTCTGCTGCGGCTGCCGCCGTATTGAATGTAGATTTATATACTCAATTGGTCAATAATCTTTGGCCGAAATTTACAAATGATTAATTATTTCAAAAAAATATCTATTTATTTTGTGATAACATGCATTGTTTTGCAAAAATATACAACATTCATGATGTAATAGGTATTTACCGGAATTTCTATCAACTTCGTATTCGATATCCTATTTGCCATTTATTCATGATGGGAAGGATATTTGGATAAAATAAAACAAGGAAATTATAGCTAAATATGTATATTTATTTCAATTTTATTATTTTATGGCTGGTTCCTAACAAAAAATAAAAGATAATTGTAACCAAAACCACAGTAAATTTCTATGAAAAAACCAAAGCCCAATAGTGATGTACCATGCTATCGATAAATTTCGCAAGTGTAATGAAAAAATAGTACCGCATACCAATGTCGATATAATATTGTTATTATTATGCGTAGAAAAGTGCGACAGCAAAATATCGATAAAATGGAATTTTAAGTGAAGTTTTTAGGTGAAAATATTACGGAAACAGAACAGAACAGAAACCACACCACAGACACAACTGATGACAAAATGTAATCAACTGAACCAATTTGAATGGGAACAAGTGTCATTTAGTCTAAATAAAATAAACTTATAGAATAAAAGGTACTTTTTAAAGTTGATTAAAGTGATCTTAAAATATCTTGAATAAAATTATATAAAAAATCTTAAAATTTAACTAACATTCAAACTTTCCAGCTCCGTCGTCAAATCGTTGCCCTCATTATCGACTTCTTCAATGACGTCGTCATCCGAGTCTAAATATTCTTCATTGAGAAGGTCGAGAAATTGCTGGGGGGCCTCGTTATCGGGATTCCACATCTAAACCACGAAAAATAAAAAAATTAGAATAAGACCCTAACGAATTGAAAACATCTTCCTTTCTTTGAAGTGGGTTAACAAGACAAAAATAATAAAAAACTTTTTTCTTTCAAAATTTATCGACATTTTTATCGATATAGGCCATATTGATCGATAACCAGCTCTAAGACCAAACAAATCAAAATGGCGGACAGAAAACCGATATTTTGAACATTGACAAAAATAAATGGTATTTTTAGCTTTTTTAGAACTTCTTGAACAGAAATATAGTCAATAATACAATTATGTGATTGTTATTTCCAATTTTTCCTGTACATAAATCATGCACTAATACATTTTGACTTCAAAATCACCCGTCAAAATACTCAAAGCACGAAACAATTTCGACGCGTCTTTATTTTTAGACGAAAAACTAACTAAATATTGTATTCAGTGCTTCATTATTGTAGTGTAAAGGTCACCACATATGCCATGATCAGAATTATGATAGCTTTTACTCACCTTTTACGAGAAAACAATTTTTAAACACGCACAAACACTTGGCTTCACTTCCACAAAACTGCCGACTTTCAAAATGGCTATGCTAAGAAACAATAACAAAAGACCATTGTTATTATACACCAAAATAAAGAGGGTGTATTCTACTCTTTTGTTTCTATACAAACTATTCGCCTACAGATTAAAAAAGATACGTTTCGAAGACCTTTTTGAATTGGTAGGGTGTCCGTATACATTAATACGCGTTCCGAGTCTACCGTTACCAACTGTCACGCGTATACATTCATACGGATTCCGAGTCGAGGGGTTAAAGCGATGGATAACATTATAGAATTTTTAAGATATTTCACGAATACGAAAACTAAGTTATTCTGTCTTTTTATCTCTTGGCCACACCACACTTGTACATATTGACAAGGCATCAAATGATATCAATATAACATCATTACGCAACTACTTGAAGAATCACTAGTTTTGTTCGAGACGGCTAGAACATTCGCGAAGGATTACGCAATTCTTTCTGTTTAGGCATCGTAGCCGCAAGTGGGACCGTTTTATTTTTAGTTTCTCACCATTATCCTTTATTACTTTAAATGCCCATTATTTAACTAATGTGTTAGCATATTGTTATTTGCCACCCTTTGTTACTATTCACGCTTAATGTTTATTGTTTATGGCAGGAAAACAACTTAGTTAAATCTCTTTCTCAAAAACATCATAAACCCATTGTCTGAAGTCCCGCAAGATGCAGCTACGATCCTATAGCCGTGAGAATAGAAAGTTACGCAATATTATTAATTTTCGTACCTACTCTAACTCGCCATTGCTTGAATTGGCTGTGTAGATTTATATGTACTACAACTTTGTAAATAAATATGTGATATTCCCATATTTCATAGGTAAGTACATTAGGCGTAATCCTTAAGTTAGTTATAGGTACATGAATTATGTACTTAGTTTAGTCTAGTTTAAGTTTATCAATAAATAATTCGTATCCCTGTGTTGTTATTCGAGTTCCAACTTCAGGCACAATGTTCGCTTCGATTAGGATATGAGGAATCTAGTTATAACGATATTAGATCCAAATAGATGTCAGAAACCTATACGTAATTCTGGTCGGCTATATTGGCATCCCTCTCGCACGATTGTACTTGCCTCCCCGTAACGGTGCCGAGCGCGGGGCGGGGTACTATTGCGAGAAAGCGTAGAAGTAATTGCATAAATACGTACGTTAGCTAGCCGCGCGGTGATAGCTGAATATTCTGACAGCGACAATAAGTAGACGAAGCGATCTCTTCCTGCCTGCGAGCGGAATTCGAAGGCAACACAGTGACCCACGTCAGAACGCCAATTCAGTCTTTTCTTTGGCAATCCCAGTGCACGTGGACACCTCGGGTGCGGGAACTTTATGAAGTAAAATTACAGTCCACTATCGTGTTCCTCGCCCGTCATCGTCGTCCACAAGTTTAATAAGTAAAAGTAAATATACAGATGATGACGCCCCATACGATTTGTATATATGCCAGCGTCAAGTTTAGATCTTTTGCAAGTTTTAGTTATTAAGTTCAAGTCAAGATCAAGACAACAGTCATCGGGGTTTTGCTATAAATATACAGACGAACGAAGTTGACATTATTTTGGCGAAAGCGTGAAAAACCTCTGGCTTTGAATTATTAGCTGTACAAAATAAGGCCGACAATCAATAGACCGTGTGTGTGAATTAAGGTGATTTGAAAGTGATGAGTTAAGAACTTGAGAACTGGCACAATACACAGTGCGGTGACCAATCAAGAAAGAATAAAAAAGAAAAGTGATGAGTTGTCAAATGTCAAAATAAATAAACCAATTTCGAATCTTGGAAATAATTGTGAAATCCTAAGCAAAAGAGCTCTAAAAGTATCGAACCGAAGTCATAAGAGTGCTTGTATTTTACATTCAAAAGCATACCTAGTTGTTGTTATACGAGCCTAGAAATTGAAAACCCAATTGAGTCATTGGTAAGATTACCGAGTTACTTGTATTTTTCAGAAAATTAATACCCAAAATTTATCAAAACGGCAGGACGAAGCAATATGCGAAGGGCCCGAGATGGCTATCAGTATCAGCCCGTGCCCAGGGTTGCTACGGACGAAGTGCTCGAACATGACAATGATAGAATGGCTCAAGAGTTGAGTGGAAAGATTTCATCATTGAAAGACATCTCTATTGAATTGGGCAATGAAGTACGTTACCAAGACAAGCTATTGCGAGGACTAGACGACGATGTTGACAAAAGTTCCGGCTTTCTCGGAAAGACCATGGGCAGAGTGCTAAAACTCGGCAAAGGAAATCACAATTACTACATATTTTATTTGTTTCTGTTTTCCATTTTTGTTTTCTTTCTTTTGTATGTGGTATTAAAATTTAGGTGATTTAATTATGAAGTTGGGCTTACTGTGTATATCCATTCCTCTGTATTTATAATGTGTACATCTGGGCAATCATTTTGTAAATAATAGTAACTTTGTAAAAATTGATTTTTGTTTTATTTATACACAATTTATGCTTTTTTCTTTATCATACTCACCTTCTAGTATTTTTAACATCAGTCTTTTAAATCAACAAAAACTAGGATCAAAATCAACTATCATGCAAGAACAACAGAATAACAATCCAAATACAGTTCTCTTAATGTACTACAATAGTTTTCATCAACAATTCCTTTTGTAGCAGAAACAAAAAGGAAACTTGGTTCTTTCAATGATTCACTACAACTTCTTGCTGAATCAATAAGTAATGCTACAAGTCCACAAGCAGCATGCAAACTGCTTTGACCAAAATATGTAGTAATATCATCTAGAATAATAGTTCTCGGCACACTTTGCCAATCTGACAGTGTGACTAAAGTTTCAATAAGTAATTGAGGTGACTTAGCATACAAGAAACTTATCATCTTCATGTAGTGTCTATTAGTGGGATTCAGTTCCTGTGAAAGTTGTGGCAATTCTTCTAGTTCATCGCACATTATGTATAAAACTCTTCCTGTACGGGCATTTTGTAAAGCATTCTGGAAAAGATTCTTGCGATTTGTATGTAAATCTTCAAAGTAGAATTTACATTCTACTTGTTTTCTTTCCATTGTTTAAATTGGGACGCTGAAATTAAAAGTATACAGAATAATACTAATTATTTTAAGTATTAAAAGTATTATTTATACGTATGAAATTATACTCTATATACTTACGTGTGATAAGCATAAAACTGTAGGTAGGTTTAACTGTTTGTGTGTGACACAATTTCAAAGTTAAAATTTAAATACCTAAGAACTGAGTAAAGCGAAGCGATTCCTGATTCTATGTTGGTATAGGCCGATTCAAACTTAATGGCGGCTGTGAAGTTAGGCGCAAAAGGCTGCGCAGTATCGAAAACACGTATGCGCGGGCGTTAGAGAGACGAGAGGCGAGAGCGCACTTCCTTCCTTCTTCCGGCGGGCCCCTATTGGTGGTGTGCCTTAGTGTGCGTATTGCGTCGATACGCTGCACACATGCGCCGCGCTAACTTTAGATGAAGTTTAGTTGAAATCATTATCGTTGCAAGTTATTTGTTAAAGTTTATTTGTTTTTATGTCCAAAATGTTTTTTTGTCAAAAAATTTGTTTTTTTTGGCAGCTGGAATTCTTCCAATGAAACTGTGTTGAAGAGCCAAGAAGTTAGCATTGAAGGTGTATATATATATATATTTGAAAATTAATAACAATTTTTTTAAATGATTTTTACCCATATACTCGGTACGTGGTGCGATCAATGAATTCTATATTAATAAATCGACTATTATTATCTCAGATAGGTAGGTATTTATTTTATTTGTTAAAGTTAGTTTACAAAAAACCATTATTTTTTAAAGTATTGTATTAGTTTTAACGTAATTTAGTAGACATATAAGTTTACACTATCCTGTCTGAATATTCACTACATGTATGTTATGTACCTAGTATGAATTCACTCTTAACTATTTTCAACTCGAATGTACAAACGCAGTTTCGCTTGTGGCGCACTTCACAGCCGCCATTAAGAATCGGCCTGTACCTATGTAACAACAAAAGAAAAATACAATACGTTGAAAATGTTCTTAAATATTGTTTGACTTACTTATCCAAAGAATTAATTACAAAAGATTAATGATAATGACCAGCAAGACAAGTAACGTTCTCTTATTAGTTGTGAAGACCGACAAGCAATGAGCAATGATCGACTCAACCGAGCAAAACCACTTTTTTTTTATTATTTTTATTGGCAACGAGCAAAACCACAACAAAGAAATGTTGCCAACTATTATCATATTTACGCTAGGCTCTTTTATTGTCGTAGAGTTTTACAAATATACAGAGTAATTCCTAGCGTGTCGACTAAAAGGACAGAATATGCAATAGTAACTACTGTAGCTTCAAAGGTGGTATTAGTAACTTCTATAGTAATAGCAGCAGTGGGTTGTTTCTTCAACTTTACTTTTACTAACAATATCTTTATCGAAAATATACCAAAGTTTCGACAGATCTAAACATATGGTATGATAGTTGCTATCGCCGCTAAGAGTATTACAACAATAGTGGTACTATTGCATGTTCTATTCTACTGTCCTTTTCGCCGACTTGCTTGACATTACTCTTGAGTACTTAACTCTATGACACTGACAGTTATAATCAGGTGGTCAAGTCTGCTAGTTGAATTGTCTCAGAATTACGATTGGATTGTACCAAAATGGCGGTTTTGACATAGACCACAGTTAGTATTAAAAATCTTGTTTTGTTTAATACTAACTGTGGTCTATTCTATGTCAAAGCGGCCATTTTGGTACAATCCAATCGTAATTCTGAGGCAATTCTAATAACAGACTTGACCACCAGGAATCCCTACGCCGTATTATAGTATAGGTACTTATGTAAGGAGTTTAATACTATTAGTTCTGCGAACAGTTGATCTATTTAGTACAGACTTTTACGACCTCAGCTCCACAACAGATTGACGACAGATTTCAATGTTTCCAGATTTTGACGCTTTGCTCGGCTGGTCAAATAATAATAAGAACATTCAGTCATTCTAACTGGTGGTCAAGTCTGTTATTTGAATTGTCTTAGAATTACACTTGGATTGTGCCAAAATGGCCGTTTGATATGTCAAACGGCCATTTCGGCACTGTGGCCTATTCTATGGAATAGGCCACAGTTAGTTTTAAATAAACATAATTAAACAGACTTGACCACCTGGTGAAAGCTAGATCTTCACCTGAAGCAGCGCCACTTAACTCGTTTAATCATACTAATACTCACAAAAAATACTAACAAATTCTGACTGTAGATGAGAGATGTAATTGAATTGGATTTAAAACAGAATCGCTTCGCTTCAATACCGTAGTCGTAACCACACTGTGAAAGTCTACTGCGAATAGTGTAAAGGTTCTATCCAAAACCTTTCAAAAAATAGCTAACCTAAAAATGAAACGAATTATTTCTATAGTAAATATTTATATTTCAAAAATTATTGAAAATAAGCTTATCTTACAAAAGTCAAAACAATATTATTATACTAAACTACCACCCTACCTACCTACATAATCAGTAGAGACAAAAAAAATTGCCAAAGAGTAGTTAAGCTATGATAATGTGTGGATTTGGCCACACATTATCAAAGCTTTGCTAATATAATATTTAGTTATGGCATATTGCATTCTGCATGCAATTATACAAGGTTACTTGTAATCAACTAGCATCCTCTAAAGTTATTCTTTTCGAATTTAAAAAGTCCTGGATCAAAAGTTGTTGCTTATGGTCATCAGAAACCACCCTTAAGAAGATGCTAGTTGATTGCCAGTGACCCTGTATATGACGGGAATGAGTTACCGATCGGAAGAGTTCAACAATGCGAAAAAGTTACATTTGCCCACGCATAACAGAAAAAATATGGTTACTTGTAATAAGCTACGAATAGCTTTATTCGTGGCTTAATTCGCGTTGTGTTTTATCCTCAGAGAAAAAAATAGTCTCTATGGTACACTTTGGAGCTCGAACTCAAAAAATATAAATTGGAAAATCTCAAATAATCTTATTTGATAATAGTAAGTCACTCACTCATCTGGTACTGAGAAGCAAGACAAAGACACACTTTTACATCTCACATTTATAATGTGTAGGGATAAACCTTCTAACGGTCTCTGTAGTGTTGACAGGCATTTTTGGGCTAACAAAAAAAAATCACAAAAAAGTATTCATTCAATCATTGCAGTATATTTATTGGCATTGGATTTACTTTCTACTTTGGCAATATTATTTTAATATCTCCCATGCTTTATAATATTACATAACATTTTGAATGAAAAAAAAAAAACATAGCCATGCCAACATAAAGATAATTTAAACACGATCCAATCAGTCATCAGCATACGAATCTAATGTTTCTGTCTTTTAATAGCGATTAAAAACTAAAGTATAACCAATTTGAATGATGTACAAAACTTAGCTGTGAGTATAACGCTAAATGCAATTTACAATTTCGATTTAAACATTTCAGCTAGACTTTCAAAGTCGGACGTCATATAAACCGACCTATATAAAAGTTCTAAACGAGTTGGCATCCTTGTCTTTACAAACATTGGGAGAACATACATTTTTGTATTCTTATTCAATGTATATTTTTATGTCATGTCTGAATCAGACACAACTTGCAGTACGACATTATATTACACAAATGTAAATCCTTTAAACAAAACGTTAATTGTGTTTATACTTACTGTAAGATCTCTTAATACACATTAATTACAAATTACCTCTAGAAGTCTTACTTTTATTAATTTTATTGATATCTAAAGAATTAGAACCCTTCAAATTCTATTGTTATATTACAGAAATATTATAGTCAATTTATATGAACCCAATTCTACACGAGAAATGAATTCCTATGAGTCAACCTATTAAATACTAAGGGGTGAAGTTCACCAAGAAAAAACCCGTCGATGATGTTATCGAATGTTTATTGATATACTCAATCGACCCAATCCTAAAGTTGTAATGTGATTGTTTTAAAGAACCTAATAGTTTGCAGTCTCGCTCTTTACAGAATTGGTATCAATATCAATGACCTTAAGCTTGATGCACTCCACCACAAAATTAAATGTACCGATACAATGACCCCCATTTGGGGAAGCCAATCTTATTAAACCAACTTAATTCGACAGTTCTCAAAATGTCCGCTCTCTTTTTGTTTCCATAATTGAGAAAAGGATGGACATAATTTACAGAACTATCAGCCCAACACACCAAATTGGGGCCATTATAAGTCACACATGAAATTAGATAACACTATTTCTAATTATATTGCAATACAAATAATGGCTCAGTTGTTATTTAACTTTTCTTTCATAATCTTAACTGAGATATTATTATTAGTATTTAGTCTTATTTAATTTTTATTTTATATTGTCTAAATTTGATAGGAAACTAGACTTTACTATAAAAACTATTACAAAGCTAATGAAATATTCGAATTCTTATTTACACCACTGATACAAAACATACCAACAAAGTTTTTTTGTTCAGACGAAACAAGTCTCTAGACAAGCGCAACAGTTCATATACTAGACATACCAAACTTATACATACTAAATAATTGTTACAATCGATAGGCTAGAATACTTCCGCTATTAAATTTATACACGGGTTACTTTATGTACGTCTGAGAGACGAACTAAATGGTATTGGAAATTCGGTCAAATCGCATACAAAGACCTTACGAAAAAAATGCGATATAGCGTTCATTTTATGCGGTCCCGGGGCTCGATATGATAAACAAACGTTCGAAAGTTACGTCACTTTCAAGCGAGTAATTAATGCGCGAGTTGATTTCTAAATAGAGGTCAGTCAATGATTATTATTGTCGCCGCTTCACTCCTGCGCCTTACCCGCTTCTGTGATAGACTCGTATTGTTCTTTATCTAGTTCTGTCATAGTTAAACTGCCGTCCGGTAATAAGAGTACTACTCTTCTCGTGCCACCTGCAAACAATAGTTAACTTACAATTGCATCAGGAGATGTAGCAAGCAAACGCCTTATAAATAATATCTATTCAGAAGTAGATTACTTTTTTGGTTCTCATCGGTTCATATTGTATGTGAATTCTCCAGACGTTCAAGGAATTTTGATAACAACGATTCATAAAACTAACATATATGGAACCTGTGCTACGTTAATTCAAAGCATTTGAAAGGTTAGAGCAGGTCATCAGGGCAAAATGCATAAAATAAACTGACAGCGTCAATGCAGATTATATTATAGCCCCCTCCGGCACGACCGACCCCTGACGCTAAGATTCTACTCCAGATGAGTTTAATTATATCCTCACAACATTCTTCTGAATCTGCTGATATAGATAGAGAGAACCACACGCATGCATGGCTAGATAGTATAGTTACCAGGTGAAGGCAGGTCGGCTTGCAGCAGTTGGGCGATGACCTGCGTGGAGTCCTCCCCCGCCTCCCCCTCCACCTGCACGGCTACTTGTTGCAGCGCGGGCGCTCCGCTGCCTCCGCCCGGCATCAGGGCGGCCAGTTGAGACGGATCGATGGCAAGCACGTCCTGCTGACATGTAACATGTGAAATTTTAGTATGTGTATAAACACACTTAAGTAGTTTAGGGCATCCAGTCACAGTGTTACAGTTCCCTAACTGTAACACTGTGACTGGATGGCCTTGTGGTGAATAACCATTACTTCGTAAGGAAAAGCGAATATTATACCTATATATATATAAGGGGTTTTTTTAAAGTTGGTTCTTAGGATGAGTATAGTGAGCCCCTTTCGGCTTAATATACCTCCTTTATGTACAATGAAAAAAACAGTGACGGGCATATAAGTGAAATTGAACTAATTTAGATTTTTTTCATATTTTTTCTTTCTCTATTTGTACGGGCGAATCTCCTAAACAACTGAAATTATTTAAATGCAATTTTGTATGGTGGTAGCTTATATGTCTGGTAACATATAGGATACTTTTGATCCCGGTAAATTAAAGACAAGGAATAATAAACACCACGCGGACGAAGTCACGGGTATCAACTAGTCTCATAATACATATTATATCGATAATATATTTTATTGACCCCTCTCCCTGTATTGTGGTACATACCTGTCCGTCCTCCCTGGTGACGTACATAACGTCTCCGTCTGCCTCCGTCCCCGACTCCACCCCCTCCACGGAGCCCTCGACGCCTTCCGCAGCCACCAGTAACGTTTGCCCGTCTTCGTTCTCGCCGGCGACCTGAGATATTAAAACATGATGAGCACACTCAGTAAAAGAATGCTATATGGCTTTTGGTGAAAAAAATATCCAGGTATAATGAGAGTTTTAGCACATGAGCAGTTATAATTGACGAATCAACGGTCGCGCTGCGATGAAATCTCTGTCCCACGCACTGTTACCTACGCCAAAGAGACCTTAAATCGTCACTGCGAACTTAAGAACATTGGTTCAATTAACGTGCCGGTGATTGTAACGGTAGACGTAATATTTTGGTCCTGTAAAGTGTATAAAAAATTCGTATTATTATACCAAACACACTCTGCCGAACTGTGAAGACCTTATTATATAAATAAATCTTGACCCTTGATGTCAAGTAGCAGGTTTCAAGTTACCTGGTATAAAACTCCGTCCTCTCCTCGTATCATGATAGGCGGGTGTCCGGGGTGCAACTGAAGTCCCACCTCGTCTCCGTCGTCTACTCCTTCTTCTAACAGTTGCTTCACTGTAGCGCCTTCTACTTTCACTTCGGTCTAAAACAAACATTATATTATTTGCTTATTAGTTGATATCACCAGCAGATAAGAGCACTAGACTTAGATAGATTTATTACAATTGAAATACAGTAACTGGTAATAAATGTGCTTCTATCCCCTAAATACGTGTACACATTGAGACGGTCATAGTAAACTTTAATAAAGTGTCCAAATGCAGATAATTGATGGAGTCACGCGTTACTTTGCGGAAATCCATTTATAATAAGATGGTATATACAAAATATTTATTGTTTTTCCGCCTCGTCTTGATGTCAGCGTGAGAAATCGAAAAATATTTTTGTTTTTATGGTGTGGTTCCTCTTCACCACCGCCACACCTCACCTTATTATTTCTCTTTCTCTCAGTATCCGACTTCCTCGACACGTGTTTCGCCTTAGCACAAGGCATCCTCAGGAGATGTTGACTCTTCAAGCGCTCGCTCGTTTCGAGCGAGCGCTTGAAGAGTCGGATACTGAGAGAAAGAGAAATAATAAGGTGAGGTGTGGCGGTGGTGAGGAGGAACCACACCATAAAAACAAAAATATTTTTCGATTTCTCACGCTGACATCAAGACGAGGCGGAAAAACACTAAATATTTTGTATATACCATCTTATTGTCCAAATGCAAAAATATGTCAGAAAACGTATTAGAGATAAACTTATGCAAAGTTGTTGCAGAAATATAATTTAATGAATGAATCTGTCAACTCTTTATTGCAGACACACAAACATCACAAAACTCTTACATCTATTGTCACAAGTGAAACATATGAAACTTTACAAATGAATAAACCATGTTATGAATTGTGATATGTAATTAAAGTTAGTTATTCAGCCTCTAGTGCTGTCGACTGCTTTTGATAGCAAACAAAAGCACTATTAAGTTCAGTAGTTTCTTAATCAAGAGAGCTAACTATTTGACCAACAGCTCGCACGACCACAGAAGCCAGCGACACTGTGAATACATTGACTCTCAAGGAAGACTAACGGAACACACTGTTAGATGACCATAGTACTATATGTTTGTGGTATACTCACTCCGTCCTCATCTGTAAGCATGGGTAGCGATGGTTGCGCGCCATCACCCTGTACAAGCATGCCTGTCGTGCCTCCGGGTGACATTTCCACCTGTTACAAAGGACTTGTTTCATTTTCGGCCAGGACGGTGCACGTCTACCAAAAATTCCTTAAGATGTGGTTAATACAGTGTATTAATGAAAAATGCGTCAGTCGCCTCCTTTATTGTGTACTAAAATATCTAAATTCTGTGAATTGTAGTAGAGTTATGGCATCCCTGGATGATTTATGTATTTATGGTTTACTTTAATGGTCACATTGGTCTATAAATTGTACCGCCTGTTGCTGTAAATGCCACATTGACAATAAAAACGCGTAAGTCACCTTTTTGAATATTGCATATAACATAGAAACATTTCGATTCGAAATTAATTTTGTACACTGCGATAAGTAACTTTTTTGAATTTGGTTGATATATTAAAGATTAATAGTCCCTAACGTATTTATAGTACCATGTACTCGGTCCTGGCCGGAGCTCCATACATTTTTGAAACAACTCTTTTAATTAGCATATTACAAACTAATGGACTGATTTTGATGAAATGCATACGGACCAACAGGAAATAACACCATTTCGAAAAATATTTTTTTTATTAATCACTATAAAAATCTGAAAGCAGCATTAAAAAAACATTCCGCCGAAATTGAGAACGTCCTTATTGAAAAGCTTTGAAACTGTAAGTGTGTATACCCTCGTGTTTAGCGTAAGCGGCCGCTCAAGGCTCGGCGATCGGACCCAGATTTAAAGTATACCTACGAAATTGTTTGTATACCTTCATTAGCATGGCCGGCTGTTGTTGCGGCGGCGGTGTGGCGGGGGGCGGAGGTGTTGGCGGCGGGGAGGGTGTCGGCGGGGGGGTGGGCTCGCCCTCCGCGCGCGCCAGTCGTCGCCCAGACTCCGGGTCGAGCGTCAGCGGCCGCTCGGGGCTCGGCGGCGGGATCGGGCCCAACTGCTTGGGGAATGGATCCTCGATGCCGTCCGATGTGTCTGACGATGCTTGGTCGTCCTGTGTGAAAATGACAATTAATGATGTTTACTTCCAGTTTAAAAGTATTTAGTACCTAAGGTTGCGCTCGAGCTTTATGATAGACGTATTTGCGAGAACAACACAACATGTCTTGTCTATGAGCAACAAGCATAGTTCTTTACAAATCTATAGTCTTGAAATTAATACGTAACTTTTAAAAGGTAACACTTTCGAAATAGTAGTTAAAGCTTCTAGTATGGAGAAATAGTGTTACAGATGTTTACGACTTCGCAAGTAGAAAAATTGGGACGGTTTAGCCGGAAAATAGACTTGACGGAGGTAAATATTGTAATCGTACGACGCCACATTTAAATTAGTTTAACGAAGATAGTATTGCAATGTCACCTCGAAGTCCATGACGGGTTGTATCTTCTCCCTCATGCGCACGATGTTCCCGCCGGCGGTGGCGACCGCGTACCCGCCGCGCCCGCGACCGCGACCGCTGCCGCGACGCAACAGACTGTCGCCCTACACAGTACACTTTGTCAGTAACCTTAAAAATATACATAGAATAGAATAGTTTATTTATGCCAATAGCTTAGCCTAATATACAAACTTATAAATAACTTAAATAATTATTGAAAAAGGCTAGTGTAAGTAAAGATATTCCCCGTCTTCCGAACTAGTCAAGACTGTATCTCGGAACATGAACACTTAACAAGTTTTTTAATATAATTTAATATAATATAAAGATAATCAATTTGAAACGCGACTTTTAAAAAATGTCAGTTATCATGATCTAGTCTAATTCAAACTTCTGGTGCGCTATTCATAAAATTAAAATGGGATCACATGTCAAAAAACGGATTAAAAAAACATTTTTTTTTTCAAATTGGTCCAGCCGTTGCTGAGATATCAGATAACAAATAAAATAATATACAGTTGACTTGAACCTTGACTACACCTCTTTTTTGGGAAGTCGATAAAAATGAATGTAACTCAATAAGGTAAAGTAATGTCTTTTTTAAATTAAAGTTTCTTTGTTCGCATATGTACATTGTATATTCGAAAGAGGCAAGGTGGTACTGATTTATAATGTATAACTTTTTGGTTGTTCATTAATAATAATTAGTCTTTTTATCTGAACTCTTTTTTCTTAAGTTTTTTATAATAAAGCACTAGCTGTGCCCCGCGGTTTCACCCGCGTAGTTCCCCATTGGATTGTCGAGATAATGGGGGAACTACTTTTTTGAAGTCGGTTAATAAGTATCCTATGTCCTTTCCCGGGGTCCAATCTACCTGTGCACCAAATTTTATCCAGATCGGATTAGTGGTTTTGCCGTGAAAGCGAAGCAGACAGACAGAGTTACTTTCGCATTTATAATATTAGTTAAGACTTCGTTTTTTGGTAAGTCCGTGGAAAATGCCAGTAACTTCAAATCATCGTTGCGAAATGACTCACCTGTATAAGTTGTTTTTTTGAGTTCAATATATTGAGAGGCGACTTGACATCTGGGCTATGTCCCACCGGCCGCTGTATCGTGCGCTGTATTATCTTCTGTCCCGAGGGAGTTATGATCGTCTTCTCTGTCACTTGCTGCACGGGGCCGCCGTACGTTCTCCGCGTCTGAGACACACAACCATACATATAAAACAAGTAATACTATTTTAAATAGAAACAACCACACATTACATGAAAAGCCTACGAATTCATATCTTTCTCCTTTTATTAGCTGGCAATTTTTTTTTAAACTTGGGTGTGCGTTTTAAACAATACTTTAGGGATAAAGCCTTAAGTGTTTACCTGTTGTTGAATAGATTTGGTTGGTGTCTGTTTAGCCTCCTCTTGTTTCTTCTGCAAAACAAATAACATTTACTGTGATCATCCTTAATTTAAATACGACAAGCCTTTTAGGCTCTAGGGCGTGCTAAAGAAATATACATACACTCGAAAAACATAGTCCTTCCTCTTTCGCAGTCGGGTAAAACTATCTAGAGATCCATATTCAGGCAACTAGACAACTAAACCAACTTGGAAATTGCAAAGGACGTGTGATTTTTTTGTACGGAAGGTGGTATCGCGTTTTTTCTTACACTAATATAAATTATACTCTTGTGTAGTGTAAAAAATATGGAATATAACCAATGATAAAAGATTTTTTTTGGCAACGGCATTTTGTTCGTAATCTTACATTAATCTAAACAGTAAACTGGCAATACCATATCACCATTAACTCGAAACATAGCAACCCTTGCCAGGCTGACAAAAACAAAAGATTTGACGAACGTTTCACGTTTAATAATATCAATAAATCGTTTATTACATATTAATGACGGCAGTTATGGCTTTATATTATGGTGTCAAGCATATTCACATTTAATAAAAATGGTGGTACCAATTCTTTCAAATCAGATATTTTCCAAATGCATAGACAAGAAGCTTCATATATATTATGAATGTTTGTACGAATCGTAAAAACCGCATTTGAACTGTGTTCTTTATAATTTTAATATTTATATATATATTAGTTATTATTGAAGAGGTTACAATTTTGTAAAACTTACCTGTTTAGCAGCTAAGATCTGTTTTCTGATGACGTCTTGATCAATGTTAGGCAATCCCGGCCCAATCTTGCCGGGCGAGTCTATTTTCATGATACCAGAACTCTTCGACATAATGTATACACCTGCGTCAACGGAAAGCGTATTTTGAGAGTCATAAACAATATTAAATATTTGGGAAAAATATATTTTATAAGGACAGAATACAGGTGCCATTGCAAAAAGTCCAACATATTCTAAGGTCTAAGCACGCGTAACTTATGTATCTATCTTCATCATGGCTTAAATTGAAATGGTATTAGTACCCATACAATGGTTCCTTTAACACTATTCATAATAAGATCTAAAATAGAATTTAGAGATTATCGCACAGTTATGAACAAATCAAAATGATTTATTTGCTCTTAGTAGAGCCAAAAAAAAACTTTGGTAGAATATATATATTGCTATAATTGGCCTAATATGACGGACAAATTTTATTTTTGTTTTTTTTTAATTAAAAAAAGGATTCTTCTACAGTTTTTATGGGCATGCATTAAACTACAAAAAAGTCAAATTTATATCGAATGACTAGCTCAAAATCTCTTTTAGATTGAGATAAAGACCTATAGGAAAGTATAGCAATCTGTGCATATAATTGTTTCACTTGTCACTATTACTTCTAAATTACACTAGCCGCCTAGAACAATGTAGTGCGTACATAGTGTAATTTAGAATTACCACTTGCATAAACGATCAAGAAATATTCGCGAGGAAACCTCCTCATAGAGAAGCTTTAGAAGATAAGTGAATCTACCAGCAATTTGGTCTGCATAGACTATGGCCTCTTAATAGATAAGATTCGACCCCAAAATTGGTATGCTATTGGTCCAGGATTGATACGATACGATAATTTACGCTTACCTAGATCAATGTAGTACTTACTGTTTCTTATATGGTCCGATAATATCGACCCGTGATGTGTTTCACGGGTCAATAAAGTTAGCGTGTATAGGCGTACCTGTGCTGAGGTTGGGCATATGTTTGGGATCGACTTTGATGACTCCCTTGATATTGGGCATGCCCTTCCCGCTGAGACCGAGCGTCTTCACCAACTCCGGGTCTATAGACTCTTTCGGCGATGACTGTCCGTTTATTTTCTTCTCGACTGTAACTGTTGTTTTAACTTGGATTTGTTTATTTGTAAAGGCTTCACTACACACACTAATATACACACACACACACTAATATGCCTATAAATAGTTCTGCAAACTGTTAATCTCCTTGTCTTAGCTTTTTAGCAAATTATTAGAATCTTTCTCTCAAAGCGATACCAATTTTTCATATATTTTGATTTTACAAAAACTACTGGATGGATTATAATAAAGTTTATAAAATATCACCTCGGAAAAAATAAACGGTTTTATTATGATTTAAAATATCCTTCACATAGGCCTAGTAGGGTATAATCACTAGCAGTTCCCATGGCTTCGCCGCAAACAGTAGGCTATGTCACCGTCCTGACCTCGAACTATCACTGTGCAAAAAATTAAGTCGATCCGTCACTCAATTGCCGAGGAGAAGGAGGACAACGAAACCAACAAACACAGTTTCGCATTTGTATCTGGGGATACATATAAAATAGACAGTTCTTTAGAAATCAACTCACATTTGGTGGTAGTAGTATCCCCGTCGGAGTAATAATCGTCATCGCTGGAGGCTTCTTTCTTCACCTTCTTGGCGAGCGGCTCGCCGTCGTCGACTCCGCACCACGCCTTCACTTGGTCGAGAGCGCGGGACTTGCTCGTGCGCTGCAGCCGGCTGGACCAGCGGACAAACGTGCTTGTTATATATGTTATTTAAATATATAACATTATAAACAACATTGCCTATACGAGATCTCTAGCGTGCCTTATGCGCCAATGTTGCCTATATGTTACAAAAAGGTATTGAAATTATATTTCTTAGCTGGCGTACTGGGCACGGGAACAATCAATGCAACCGATTTTAGCTTGAAGTGGAAAGGGTTAACTTTGGCTAAAAGCCGACAACCGACTCTATATTCGACGGACAAAAACATAGTTTTTCTTTTATACAGTTTTCGAAACAGATAATTTCGAAAGTAAATTGTAAAAGACATCTCTAAAAAAATCTTGTAAAAAAAATCATTAAAATAGATTCACTGTGAGCAGAGTAATGTCGTTACAAACATTAAAAAATCATTTGCCTTGCCACATTTTGCCTTTTGTTGGGTAAAAAAAACTGTATAATTAATCAATTATACAGTATTTTTTTACACATTCTTTTTTGAATTCTGTTATAAAGTGATTTGAGGCATTTGACCTCAACATGCCTAATTTATAGCGACGGTGCGGTCTTTGATGAAGCAAAGCGTGCTTCATCAAAGCACACATGTCTAGAAAAAATAGTATGGTTCCATTTATCCTTGCGTTCTGTAATTTGTATTGAATTAGACAAGGTAGTATATTTAACCTAGACCAGTTTAATTAAAATTTTTATGCATTTTTTTGTTTATTACGTTCAAGAAAAACAGGAATAAGTGATATAATGAATGCATCGTACCCTGACGGCGTCATGACCGGAGTAGGTTCTGGTTTCTTGACAGTTTGCTTGATTATTTGCGGCGTAGGTGTCGATATCTGTTTCACCTAAATGGGACAGAAAGACAGTGTATTTCAATCAAAGGGAATTTTTTTTATGATATTGCTTGAATATTAATAAATTCGAATAAACGTCTTTGTGTTTAGCCACCCCACTGCTGTCACCCACACATTTATAGGCATTATATGACAAATTACTATACTATTTACTCATTTTGGTAAAATCGATGGCACCAACATTATGATACATAACCTGCAGATTTAGAAACTCCAACCGCGAGTTGCATCTCGAGAGCTTCCAGTAAGTGTAAGTCTCCATATTCTCTACCAACAGCCACATGTTTGTTACTATTGTTAGATAACATACCTGTATTTGTTGCTGTTGTTGTTGTTGTTGAGCGCGCAGAGCCTTGAGTTCCTTCTGTCGCGCGAGTTGCTTCTCGAACGCTTCCAGTAAGTGTTTGCAAGTCTCCATGTTCTCTATTGGCTCCCATGTGTTTTGTTCGCTGTTGTTAGAGAACATTCAGTTTCATAACAGACAATTATTATTTCATGGCTATGTGTGAAGATAAATAATATATGCAAAACGTATATATATTTCCAAGAAAGCTAAAACTCGATTATAACGTTATAATTTCTAATGAGATACATATATTGCTATACTGTTCTGACTGTTCTTTTACATTTTATAATTGAAATATAAATGGCATTGACTTGTAAATAATACACAAAAAATATCGAATGAATATTATAAGTACCATTTGAGCCTAATTTACTAAAAGTTAAAAAAAAATTGAGTCCGACCGAAACCGAATGTTCCGGCCGTGACTTCAGTTTCGGCCGAAACCGAAACTCATGTGGTCAAGTAATTCCTTAAAATACATTAATTGGGACATGAAATAAAAACACAGTATATTGGTATAAACCGAAACTGCCGCCGAAAACTAGATTTTTGCCCGAAACTCGGCCGAAACCGAAACCGAACTTTTGGTCTGACACTACTAAAATTATATCCATCCTTTTCTCACTTTTGGATACGAAAAGAGAGGAGACAATTTTAGAACTGTCAAATTGGGTTAGTTTAGTAAGTTTGACCTGACCGAAATGGTGTTAGTACCTGAGTAACCCTTTAGTTTAATATTTGAAAGTTAAATAAAGGTATGTGTTGTAAAATAGGTACTGAATGTTAACTCACTGCGGATATCCCTCCCATTTGAGCAGATACTCGTATTGCTTGCGTCTCGGGTTGAACCTCTTGGCGAGTATCTTCTCTACGACGAATTCGCCCGCTTCGCCCTCACCCAAGCGCTCCGTGCGACGCGCGATACGATCCTCTGGAGGTACGCGCTCTTGTGCGTTGCGAACAGATTCGTTCAAATCCTGGTACAGAAATAAAGCTTCCTTAGGATAATTCCATGCCACACCCCTTAACAATCAGGTAACATCCATTTGAATTCATACACATTTACTTTACAAAAAAACACAAAATTAAATTGGAAAGTAAAAATGTATGAACTCTCCATTAGAATTACCCCTTAGCTAAATGAAAATGAAAGAAAGAAAAAGACTGGATTTAGCCATAGGACCGCTTTTTGTACCAGTTTTAATTATATTTTTAGTCTAAGATTTGATGTTGCATTCCTTCTTCGATTGTCTATGGAGGAAATAAATAACAATCTTCGACAATAAACGAAATGAAACTTAGAAACTGTATATATACTTGTAAACCTAGATACTGACTGAAAAAGGCAGCTTTATTGTCAATCCATGATGGAGTACAATTTAAAATAGACATTCAGTTATTTTTATCGTTTTATAAAATAGAATAATACAAAGCAAGAGTGACACTACAACATAAAAACTAATTAATTATGTTAGTAACTAGTTAGTAATCAAGAAGTGTGAAAGTAACAATTTTACACTGAATAATTTTAAATTAAAAGATATTGGATAGTTAACTGTAAAAAATATGACGTTTTTCAATTTTCCATACATTTATCTGTCATATACTTATTAATAGCTTTACCAGAAAATTTCTCATAAGCCTTTAAATAGTAAATGTCTACCTTTGCCTTTGCGGGTTGGCTGTTAGACAGTTTAGTGGGTAAGGTTTTGGGTTTGACAATGCCATCACTCTCTTCTCCAGAAGGCTGTGTTTCATCCTCCTGCAAGACAGACACCAGCGATAATAAAGCATGCATTGAACCAATGATTGAAGAATTAATTTTTAATGAATATTATAATTTTCATGCACACTAAATAAGAGATACAGTGAAATGTAAACAACAGTATCTCAGTGATTTTATTTCAATGGGAACAGATTTAGTATTTATATTGTGTCAGAACTGATTGATATGTTAAACCAAGACTGTTTTGCGCTAGTCCAAAAGGCCAAAATTTTAATACGAAATCTACAAAATATTACCATATTGACACACAGCTATAAGAATATGTACAAATCTATTGTGGCTCAGTGAGAACCAAAGGCAAATAAGCATCAGTAGTTACATTGATTCAATACCATAAAAATTGTGACATAATTAGTAAATCAGAGCCCTGATCAAATTAAACTGATGATGATTGAGTTATTTGCTTTGAGGGGAACACAGTGACCACTCATACTATTAGTTTTACCAGATCGAGGTGACACTATAGTACTAAATATTGTGATAGAAATATTGCATATTATGAAAAACATTACAAGCAACATTTCATTGGTTAATCAATGAAATGAATGAGATATGCAGCCATATACCAATACTAAAACTTAGCCCAAACTAGCCACTTACCACTTTAGGGATCTTTTTAGGTCTCCCTCTTTTTCTAGATTCAATTTGTATGGGTGTTTGAACAGGAACTAATTGATCATCCGCCTTCAATTCCACCTAGAAATGTATCAATATCAACAATTTGATGACACAACATTACGGATATGTACTATAGAACAAGTTTGGTAGTATTATGTACTACGCATATACAACATACTAAGCCAAAAGGGGGTCACTGTACCTCATTCTGATGAACAACTTTCATTATGAACCCACTGGAAATTCAAGAAAAAAATCAGCAGTTTTATAAAAAAAGTTTATCAGCCTTAGAATTTCAAGTTGCTCCCATAGTGAAAGTTGTTCATTATGGTGTGAACAATTACCTTTCAGCTTAGTACACTCCTAAACGATAAATCTGTATATACAAGTCCATAACCTGCGTAGTCTGACAGACAACATTGCAAGTGCAAATAAAATTTATGGCAGAAAATAGTGTTATCATATAGCAATTAATGAGCACTAATGACATCCATGTCATGTCATGGAATTTGTAACAAAATTTGCAGTGTGATTTACAAGAATTCCTATCAGATGGGTATTTCTTATTATTTTTTTCAGAAGAAACGAAAAAGGCAATGCACATTTGCCACATTCCACATTAGGCAACATTCAAAAAATTACATTAGTTACACATTAAAAAAACCCTAGCACCCTACTCCTTTTCATGGTATAAGTATATAATTCTTTTATTATGAAGTCAAAGCAAACACTTCCACACTGTTTCAAATCGCAAACATGATGCCACACCTCCATCTCTGAAAATAATAATTTTAACTCATAAATATCTTGTATGGAAGAAACAACTTACAACTTTAGCGTGTGCATATTTAGACAGAGACTGCACATTGCTTCCTGCAGTGATCCATGCAGTCCTCTGTGCCTCTGGCATTCGACACCATTGTTGGTACAGTTTCCAACTATTATCAGTGCTGATAGTAGAACCATCACGAACTGATGAGCATTTCCAAAGTAAAAACGCCCATACTTGAGCTTTGCTCTCATTCTGGAATATTTGAAAAGTTTATGAATTATGTATTTTTGTTATACCACCATCACACAAACAGTTTGGAACATTGCAAACGGTATTATCTTATTTATGAATATTCTCCACATATCTTAAAAAGCTGTCGAGTCAAATTAAAGATTATAAAAAAGCTTACACTGTCTCTCACTGGAGATTTGCCTGTGCAATTATTAGCATCTTTGTGTTCCTTAAACTCCTCCACAAAATGGAACGCTGAATGACATTGGCCACAGACCAAAACGTCTAGAGTAGCCATTTGCTCATTGGCCTCTAAAATAAAATAAAAATATTAATAGACAGTAAGAATATGGTAGTAAACAGTATAAACTTTGGTACAGCATTATCAAAACATTTTTAACATTGTTTACCTTTAAGTGTCACAGGATTTTTAGTTATTTCATCTGGATTTCCCATTGGGACATCCTGTGCGTTGTCGCCTTCTTCTACTGAAGTCATGGTGGCTTCTAGTAAAACAGAAATCAGAATTTATAACCTAAATTATTTCCCGCCATATCATAAGTATAACCAAGATAAATCCCAAGACAAGCTATGAAATCAGTATTTGGTTTGTAGTGCTATTATGAGTACAGTTTCTAATAGCATACCTATTACTTTATTTAATGAAAACAATAATAAATTAGTAAATATTCAGACGACCGCTGGCTTGCACTATCGTTTATTATATCTTAATTCTTCTCTGCTATCGTAGCATAGCCGTAAAGCCTCGTTAAAATTAGACGCATTCATTTTTGCCGAAATGTAAGGCAATGATATGTTTAATCACTATTATTTAACCCGGGATTTTTTCCCCGATATCAACATGTCACTTACCAGCACAACACCAATTTACAAGAAGTACCTATTATCAAAAAAATTACAAACGTAAGGAACGCTACAAATCACTTCAAGAATCGAATAAATACTGAAGGAAATATCTTTTGGCCGACACAAGCTTGGTGGCTCCTTACTGATGGCCGACAAAGCTTGTTCTTATTTGACGACTACTTATTGTTTAGCCAATAGTAGCTCAGTGAGGTGTATTATGAGCCAATAGAAACTTATTACTTAAATGGCGTGTCATAACAGACTTCAGGTTTGTACAATGCCGAAATATTTGGCCGACAACCCATAAAACCGTCATTTTACGCCGACATGTAATAATTGTTATTAACGGGAGAAGTACCTTAAACGGCTTCACTAGTTTCACTACGCCTTAATCATGAATTGCGACTACTTCTTTCTGGGGTAGGTCAATTTGACGATTCGTCGACGGCGGCGTCTGTCTTTTGATCACAAGGTACCTAAGATTATATTTTTAGGGTTCCGTACTACGTAGCTTCTCCAAAAGAACTCTGAAAAATTTCATCCGCTGTATTAAGTATTTATTTCTGCAATATGTACAGACTATTCTTTAAACTAAGTTAGGCTATGTTATACCAGGTTAGTGGTTAGGCTTAGCTAGGACGTAGCAAATATTTTAACAGATAACTACAACTTTAATTATTACTTAAGTAATTTTACATGTCATGTATGCTAACCTTTACCGTCCAGTAACAATTAGTAACGTAACAAGTTGAACCGTATTTCTAACGTATTTCGGAATGGAGATGGTGCGGCGTAGTGGTAGTAAACCACTACGCCGCCAGTGTTTCTCAGTCAGGTGGTGGGTTTACCAGTAGGCTGAGTATGTTGGAGCCTAGGCCGGCAGATTTTAGAGGACAAAGCCAAAATTATTTATTGCAGATCTCTGATAAAACTGTTCGTATTGTAATTAAAATGTAAATCCGATAAAAAATATTTAACAATATATACTGAATGCACATTATTTTGTAATTTGTGTTAATTCATATTGTGTAAGTGTAATTTTAATCCATATTTTATAAGCTCAGAAATAAAATTACTTCTTATGTGCATACACTACGTCGTGAGCTTTTATAATATCCCCTAGATCCCATGTATAACATGATCCTTAGTTTACAGTCATACCAATAATTGAAAAAAATTGATATAATGAAGACAATAATACACGAGTCGTATTGCAAGTAGCAATTTATTTTCACTAAAAAAAATTAATGTGTTTATGAACTACACGGAGAAAAATGTAATGCTAATAATAATATTTTTTTTTTTAAAATAGTGATATTCATTGTAGCAGTAATTGTCAAGCCTCAGTAAAAAATATATATCCCAAGTTACCAAACTTAGGTAGGTAGATACTGGAAACTCAAAAGTAAAGTAAATTTACAAACTATTTATCTTATTTTGGCAACTATTTATAAAAAAATAATACAAGTATTCTTGTATACTTTAATATTTGTGATGAGAATACAAATGTTTAGAAACTGTGCAGTTATTTTTGGAATCTAATGATGTTAAATATCAGTATCTTGCTTACGAGAAAGTATAATGCTGTATATAAGTATATTTTGATTTTATGGATTACATTATTTAGAAACTTAGAATATTTACGAAACTGGTTTATAAGAAATATTATTATTTTAAAAACAAAGAATCATTGTATAGTCTTTTAATTCTAAAATATTTGCATTCACCTTCTTTTGTCCGTGTAGGACACTGTAGGGTATCAAAATGCAGAGGTCAGAAGGAGAAACAAAATTATGTGCAAATCCACTACTGCCTGTCTGAATGTCTATACTTTACGTTCAGGGACCTAACTGTTAACACATTCAGTGCCGACAACTCGCCTGGCGAGTCGAATTAAATTTCGTTCATGTGCCGGTGATTCGCCTGGCGAGTCAATATTTTTTGCCAATATTTCCAAAACTGCGTCCATATTTTCTACTGAAAATCAAAATGTATACTAAATAAATGCTAATATGAACATTTACACTGTGGCTCGTATATATGACTAATTTTATAATTTAAGAAAAAAAATGCATTCAACAATGCCTTGAACTCGCTAGGCGAGTTCACTGACGCAGGTCTTCAACCTTTTCTTTCAATACTCAAACATTTTTCATAGAAGCTTTTTTTATTTGATGGGTTTTCAGTCATTTTAATACGTGTAAATACACTAAACACTTGACAAACTATTTTTGATACCAATATAAAGGTTGTAGAGACTGCGACGGCCACAATTATAATAAATCATTAAGTTTACCTATATATTATGCCAGTGAAATTGCCTAGCGAGTCCATTTAAATTAGTATGCAGTGCCGGCGACTCGCCTCGAGTCCATAATAATATTGCTGGCACCTCAAAAGGAATTAAGAAAATCATAGTGGCAGTGAATGTGTTAAAATAATTATACTCATTTAATCAGAATGTGTGAAAAGAGCCCGTCTTAAACAATATAGGAATATAGGCCTCTCCAACTAATCTCCAGTGCGACCGGTCTACCTACCACCTGCATCCAAAGAGACCCAGAGCTCTCACTGGGTCGACAAATCTCTGGCCCCCGCTTAGTCGAGCTTATATAATCTGTCCTTTTCACATGCTGGGTATGACTCTGTACGTTTCTTTGAGTTTTATGTCTGTGAATCTGTTGACCAATGACCTCGACATCCATTCCCATTTTATGATATTTGAACCAATCAGAGCCTTACGGACCATTGTATATCAAAGACTATTGGCGGGTACTGAACGAAGAATTTTTTTTATTGCTTTATCAGTTCACTCAGCATTGTTTTTAGTCTGTCATTTGTGATCAGCCGTGGCTTTTTGCGTGACGCCTTTTTCTCGCGCCGTGTAATTTATTTTTCGTATTATTTCAGATAGTTATTCAGGAAATACTGTAAGTGCTCAGTACTAGAAATGTTATAGGTATTTAATTGTAAATTCAGTGGTTATCTAATTCTGTTTACGTTTTCAGAAGATGTCGGGCATTGCTAGTGCACGTTTAGCCGAAGAAAGAAAAGCTTGGCGCAAGGACCATCCTTTTGTAAGTGCACGAGACTAGCATTTCTTTAATGGGTTTTACTTGCGAAAAATTTACATAGCGCTTGTTTTCAGGGATTTGTCGCTAGACCTATGAAGAATCCTGATGGGTCACTGAATCTTATGACATGGGAATGCGCGATTCCTGGAAAAAAAGGGGTTAGTATTCTAGAATGTTAGATGTGTATAGCTATTGTTTCGTAACCCATAGCATTCAAAACTATGTGCAATATATTTTTTACTTTACCATAAAAAAAAGGTGAAACATGTCACCTTGCAGGCCAGAGTACTGTAGTGATTTACAGCTCAGCTATGACTAGATTTAGAGTTTAAGATTTGAGTATGTCACAGTTCTCTCATTACTTTCAACTAAAAACAGTTATGATAGGTTCAAATACTTCTATTACTGTACCTTCTATTTCTTATTATTTTTGATTATTTCAGACTCCATGGGAAGGTGGTCTCTATAAACTTCGTATGATCTTCAAAGATGACTATCCATCTAGTCCTCCTAAATGCAAGTTTGAGCCTCCTCTGTTCCACCCCAATGTGTACCCATCGGGCACAGTTTGTCTTTCACTACTTGATGAAGAAAAAGATTGGCGTCCAGCTATTACAATCAAGCAAATCCTACTTGGTATACAAGATTTGCTCAATGAACCAAATGTTAAAGACCCTGCACAGGCAGAAGCCTACACAATCTACTGGTGAGTTACATGATAATATGTATGTTATTGTGTCCATCTTGTTCACAATTAATAACTATGAAACGTAAGAACTAGTATTAATATTTATGTATATTTGAAAGCCACAAAATTTCATTGATGCTCTAGTCATCTGATAAAAAGGCTAATAAAATAACAATCAAATTAAATGAGAAGAAGCAGAAAGATAATTCACAGGCTGGTTTTTCTATTACATAAATAACCAGACATGTAAATCACTTCACACACAAAGCATCACACTTGTTTTCAAAACCTAGAAAGACATTTCACACTGCAATTAATATACTTAATTATACTTAATGTTTTGCTGTTACTGTATAGTTTCCATTCAAGGTATAAACCTATTTAGTTGGGTTGCATTCTTTTACAAACTTTTCCTTTTAAACTAATCTTCTTTCTCTTTGTTATGCTACACAGCTTAAAAATAATGATGTTTTAAAATAATCTCCTTACGTGTATTCCCACACATAATATTAACAAACCATTGCTTACAAGTTGTGTTACGTCAAGAGTTTGATGAAATGTTTTACAAGTAAATAATTTTGTTACAGCCAAAATCGACTAGAGTACGACAAAAGGGTACGAGCCCAGGCGCGTGCCATGGCTGCCACTGAGTGACCCACGCAACAATTTTATCTACTAAGAGCCACATTTCAAGTTCAGCAACTTCCAGGCAGGAGGCAAAAACCATACTATTTCAAAAATATCTAGAAATAAGAGATGACAAATGCTCCACAAAATAATAATTTGCTAGGCTATTTCTTATGATTGGGTTCAATTTGTTTCTGAGGATTGTTACTGTAAGAGGCAGGCCTTCCTTCTAATTTCATGTCCTTTAATTTCTATGTAATGTGAAAAGTGACAGATGATCTCAGAACTGACTTAAAAAAAAAAACATTAAATGATTGTTCGAGATATTGTAACAACACACTTGGGACAAGCTGGTGTGAGTTTAATTAGCAAATTGTGGATGGAACACACAATAAGCCATCATTGTTTTTAACATTGATAATTGTAAAATAATTATTTTGTGGACTAATAAAATATCATAAATCATTCCATCTAATAAAGCCAATCATGGCCTAGCTCGCCGTCTGCATGATTGGGATACCTTGTTAGTTGCATTGAAGTAATAGCTGTATGGTAATTATTCAATTTAAGATTTAATGTAATGTACCTATAGGAACTAAAAAATCTTATCTCTTGGTTTGCTTACTGATTTCACATGTAATTTGTAAGAATGTAATAAGGTTTTATTTATTTTCTAAACATGCAGCATTTGTGATACAGTATTGAAAATCCACTATTTTGTCACTGTATTAACTCATGTAAGGTATTATTGTAAAAGTAAATCTCATGGTCATCAATTAGACAATTGTATGGGAAATCTACTTCACTATAATTTTAAAATATTTTTGTATGTTTATGTTAGTGGTATCAAATAATAAAATTTTGAAAGTCCCAGGAGTTGTTTTTTGTTGTTTTCTATCTTATTACTATACAGGTTTCACAGTGAAGGATGTATTATGCAGAAACAGCATTCCTACTATAATGGAATCTAGATAATCCTTAATTTGTTGAATTCAAGTAAATAACTGAATTATTAAGAAATTATTAGTACACAAAAATAATGAGAACTTTTTAACACTACTGCATATGTTATATCTGTAGTCAAGTGGTTAGATACGAGTATAACTGCATATAAACCTGAATGCATGGACTTTAGACCGTTTTATCTTAACAAGAGAAACCATGGAAAGCTAAAGTACTATACCTATTACCATCTGCAGATAAAAACTAATCCCATGACCCACACATAAGACTAATACTGAATTTGAAGAAAAAAACCTTCCATAGAAAATGTTCATTAGGATAAAATGTATGAATTAGCTGATATTTATGAATATATAAAAAACGATGGAGTTTTATGGGTTATGTGTTTGGTATCATAGCTCCCTAAAAGATTAAATAAATTTGTACCTACTTATAGTTTGAAGGGTTACTAAGTCGGGAGTGTTCTTTGCTATGTTTATAAAAAATCGGTCCAAGATGGCTGCCGCAATAAAATGGCGGATTGCATATTTTTCCGCCACACTCTTATTATAGGTATCAAATGAAAGAGGCTGACTCACACTATGTCAAATTCAAATCCTTGATTGGTGCACCACAATATGTTTTTTTAAGTGTTATTGTGTCGAGGATTTTTTTATTTTACTTGTACCTATATGCTATATTAGTTACGTTATACGATATATCAGATTTTTTCACTCTACTACTAGATGTGGTAAGCTAGTTAGTAAACTCCTTGTACTTAGTATAGTACTTAGCCTAGGCCTAGTTACATAGGCTAATAGTATTTAGCCCTTGACTCTTAAGCGATAAGGTGCCAGTTCGATCTCGTCAGACACAGATAGGTACATCAACGTTTTATTGCAGACACATAAAACATAACAATGCAAAAATATTAATTTATATGTATCGCCACAAGTGGCGGCCTTATCGCTAAAAGCGATCTCTAATATCACATTGACATAATTACATGACTAAGGAGTTTTTGGGAATTTTTAAAGAATTATCGTAAGTCAACCTGCTTGTCTATTAGGTAAGGTCGTAGCTTTCGAAAATAAGTCTAGTCTCAAACCTCCAATTTAACCAAAAGTAGTAATCATGTAGTTATGAAATGAGGCAAAATCATGAACATAGTACTATTACGGTACAAAAGAAAATTACAGGTAGGTAATGAATGCCCCTTCAAATGATCTCATTATATAGTAGTAGACTTATTGGCTTACGCTAGATGTTTGGTAAAAATTAAGAAAATTATTCTGTCGTTGTACCTATATACCCAATATACCTTAGACAAATTGCAAATACATAGATTTAACTAAAATTTAAAAGTCAAGTTCTCTACAATAAAAATACACATAGGCCGTACATAGTACATATTGCGTAGGCAGATTCTTAAAATGTGACGTTAGCGTTCTCTTACTAGTCTAGGGATGTGACGGTTTAAGTACGGTGGAATTATCGATATCGACTACTTAAGTTAAGATAATCGATATCGATAACTTCAAGATTCTATTGATTGAAGTCATTTGTTAAATCATTCTTCTGAGTCAGGGACGTAACATTCGTGTAGGTTTGTGACATGTGAGGTAGGTAAACCATTACCTACCTACACGAACTAATAAGAAGATATTACGCTACGTATATGTTCTGAGTACATACTACGGAAATGTAAATAATATAAACCCCATGGCTAAGGTGAATTTGGCTTTTCCGATGATTCTGATCAAAACTAATATTTCACATTTGCTTTATGTCAATGTCGATGACAAAACTGATGTCAATTTCATGTTAGATCGTCTGTCTTGTTGTTGTTTATTTCTCTGAGCCGAAAAGATTTTTCCTGAGATTATCTCTATTGTTAATGGAATTATTGATAGAAATAATGGTTTTGTTCTAGTGTAGTATTAAAAATATTACATATAATCATTAAAGTCTATTCAACAACTTGTCATGGCAGACGACGAGCAGGATCCAAAAGAGTACCGCTGGGAGACAGGTTATGAAAAAACCTGGTAAGTTTTGTACTACTGTCCTTTCCCGGTCTTATTATGGTTTCGTTACTCTGAATTGGTTCTAATTCGGTTATAATCTTATACAATCGTTTCAATGATCGCCTAGGGAAGCTATCAAAGAAGATGAAGATGGCCTGGTTGAAGGTTTGGTTGCCGAGTTCGCTCAGAAAGCGGCGCGGAAGGCTGCTCAGCCTCGCCGGGGTCCTGTGCGGCTTGGGATGATGAGGCATTTAATAGTAGCCGTTGACTGCTCAGAAGCAATGAACTCGCAAGATCTGAAACCATCCAGGTTTTTATGTACTCTCAAGGTAAGCTGTATGGATAGAACTCATTTCTTCACATAATATTATCTGTTTAATTTAAGAACTAATTTATGGGATGTTATCAAACATAGTTGTGGTATGTTAAGCCTCAGCACAATATCTTAGTATTTCTGTGTTTACATGTTAAAGTGTCAAAGTGAAGTCCATGTTATAAAGAAAAATATATTTTTAACATTATTTCAGCTTCTTGAAAAGTTCGTTGAAGAGTTCTTTGACCAAAATCCGTTGAGTCAGTTGGGAATTGTAGCCATGAAAAATAAGCGGGCAGAACGAATAACAGAACTGTCTGGTAATGTTCGGAAACACATCAAAGCTGTACAAGGGTAAGAATATATAATTAAGTGTGGAATGAAGCCTGTTTAATATAATGACATTTTAAGTGTAAACTAATTGAGAAAAAGTTAGGAATAACAATTAAAACATTTGATTTACCCCACTCCTCATGATTATTTATGACTTGTTGGTTACAGGTTGTTGACACTGGCTCTGACAGGCGAGCCTTCATTGCAAAACACATTAGAGTTTGCTGAAAGAGTTCTCAGGCCATTGCCAGGACATGCTTCAAGGGAGCTTTTAGTGCTATTTGCGTCACTCACTACTTGTGACCCGGGAGATATAAATACTACTATTCAGGTACTGACTGTAAGTCTTCTGTGAACAAATAGTAATAATTCAGAAGCTTGTTTTTACTGAATATTTATTTTCTAGACACTCAAGACCGATGGTATCAGGTGTTCAGTTATTGGGTTAGCTGCGGAAGTGAGAATCTGCAAAAAATTATGCAAAGATACTGGTGGAGACTATGGGGTAAGTAAACTTTAAGTATGTTTTTTTTTATCATTTTTGCTAAAGAATACTGATTAGTTAAATATAACAGATGTTGACCCTGATTCGGTCAGGCCAAGCTTACTAAACTAACCTGATTTGACAGTTCTAAAATTGTCTCCTCTCTTTTTGTTTCATCAAGTGAGAACAGGATGGATATAATTTTAGGAACTTTAAGTTTAGAAAGGTCGAAGAACTGGTCGAATTGGGGTCAATGAATACATAAGTAAAACTAAAATCTAACCATTAAAACAAAAAAATACCACTTTAATAATAAGAATAATAAGAAGAACCAATTAAAAAAAAATCAATTTTTCAGTTTTGCAAGCAGCAATAGACTCAACTTAACAGCTCATACAGCTGTTAGTAATATAAGTTATTATGTACCTATAACACCTGTACTATATAAGTGATATTATAGATTAAAGATCTGCTGTGACATGCAGTAAAATTGTAGGTTTTCTTTTCCCTTCAATGCTTTTGTGTTAACCAATGAAGCATTAGTATCTCTCCATTGATAGGTGGTTCTCGACGATGTCCACTACCGCTCGCTGCTGCTAGATCAGACAGCTCCGCCGGCGCGCGCGCGCTCTCTCGACGCGGGGCTCGTCAAGATGGGGTTTCCGCACTGTGCGCCGCTCGAGCCGCAACTCGACGCTGCTACTAACGCGGATCCGCCTATTGCTGTCTGCATGTGGTGAGAAACTTACTACTTATCTTCCTCTACGTGAAAATAATATTGGAAAATAATAGGTACAAACAGATATGATTAGCATTTCCAAGTTTTGGTTCCAACTAAGCCCATGACCGAATCGAGGTATGAAATCTGATTGTATCTATCTACATTTGGGTAATGATGATGTTATTTATTATTTTGCAAACTTTGTGTTACTTAACAAGTTTGATGTGTAATGTTCATAAATTGCAGGCATGTCATATAAATACTGAATAAATTGGTTTTTAGGTATTGATGGGAAACCTTCATAATAAACTCTCCACCACTTTATTAGGGTATGTGGTTTGACCAAGACTTTCCCACAATGACTTGTCGCTGCGACTCTGTCTCTGAATCTTGTATATGTATATTTGACTTTAATTTAGATCAACTTTGTACTTAAGGCAGTAGGCATAAACATATCGCATTTAGTGACATACATTGTAATAATTTTCTTTGACTTCAAACTTAAAAAAAAGGAGATTCTTTGTTAATCTCCTTTGATTTTTTTTTCTTACATAGTTCTAGGTATTTGACCACAAGTTCGCACAACCACGGAAGTCAGCGATACTGTAGTCCTAGATGAAGCATGTCTGGAATACACTGGCTCTCAAGGAAGGCTGCCAGAACGCACCGTTAGGTGCTTGGCGACAGATTTTACAACTTATTTTTGTTTTGCGTGTCAACTATAAAGAGTTAATCAATGAATTGTTGTGTGTGCAGCCACCTAGAGGAAGGGTCCGGCGAGGGTGTGGGCGGGGAGGGGCACCTGTGTCCGCAGTGCCGCAGCAAGTACTGCTCGCTGCCGGCGCAGTGCCGCACCTGCGGACTCACGCTTGCCTCCGCGCCGCATCTAGCCAGGTAACTACTAGCACTATACTCACCTGTGCCATAAAAATGTTTTTATCTTGTCCACTTTTACTGTTTAATGTAACGTCACGTGGTTTTACAATTTTATAGAAAAAAAAAAACTGAGTGCCACAGCTTTCAACTACTGTATTTTAATGAAAGTAAGTGCAGGATCCTGCAACCAGTATAGCCTATTATTATTTGGAGATAAATACGTATTCAATGACAACTCGTACAACAGAATTGTTCTATCGTTGTAGGTTGTATGTAAACAAACTTATAAAGAGTCACTTGAAAAGCATTACCCTCTTTTTGCGTAGTGGGATAAAAAATTGCATATGCGATGCGGGTTACTGGGGTTACTCTCAAATGTATGTGCTTTTTATCTTCTTTAATAAAAATTTTTATTACATTCAAACAAAAATTGAAGTATTTTTTTGAAAGCAATCCTTTTTATAAACTCAGCGAATATATGTCAATGCAGCTTGTGGAATCATCGTTCTTGTGTAACGATCAACCATAATAAAATATTAATAATAACTAAACAAAGCAATTATAATGTAAATATTTGTCATGAGAACTATCAAACTAAGAACTAATATTAAGTAATCGTATATAAATGAGATTTGTAAGTTAAATTTTTTAAGTAATTATTAATTCAAATGTAATAACACTTGCCTGTAACGAACGTTATTTAAAGGTCAATAAATATTACTTTACTTTACTTTACTAATTGGTCACTAAATTCTGTGTACTGTGCCAGTTCTGAAGTTCTCTGCATTTGCAAATTATAAAATAATGAAGTCGTAAAACTATGTCTTCAGTTTATCGAGTCGTGTCAAGTAATTAGTCGTCGTGGTGGAGTTAAAGTTAAGTCATGTATGCACCCTAGTAAAGCGGTAGAGACTGCTACTGTTGTTATGGAAATAGTTCGCGATCACTTGGAACTGCGTTAATACTGGAAGTAGAAAGAATCACTAGTTTTGCGATAAGCATACAAATGAAGATGATATTATTTCGGCGAATGCATAAAAATCTCTATTCGTACATTGCAGATCGTATCACCACTTGTTTCCGGTGGAGCCGTATGAAGAGTTGCCTTACGAGGGACAGGCGCAGTACTGCTTCGCTTGCCTCAGAAACTTTACGGATCTTGATAAGCAGGTTAGTTTTTGTCGTATATATTGGTATTAAAAAACAAAAAAATCGTTCTTTTTAAAATTAAAAAAAAAATTACATCCACGGATGAGGATTTTTTGCGAATTTTTTACGCAATTGCAAACGCGTCGAAACTTGTTATGGAACGAAACTTCGTTCCTGTTGGTCAATGAGCACTACACGCGCTGAGCGCCAGCACCACCTTCATTCTTGTAGCGATATCCGTATCCTCATATTGCGGATGAGTATGTGGTTGATGTCCAATGTGATGCGTAAGTTCCGTATTTGCGAATGCAGATGCGAATATTCGCAACATCTCTGGTGTAGACTGCAAACAATGCACTCCAGTATTAAATACGATGAAATTCACCGAATGTGAACGAAACTAAAATTGGACCTTCAACTCTTCACCTTTCACTCCAACAATCAGGTACTCATGAAAACCCGTATTGTTAATAAAAGAGACGCAATGACGTTATGATGTTGCATTTCAGATATACCGGTGCAAGCGTTGCGCGGAGCACTACTGCTGGGAGTGCGAGAGCGTGGTGTCGGGCACGTTGCACGTGTGTCCGGCGTGCGCCGCGCGGCCGCACCTCTACCAGCGGCTGCCTGACGCCACGTGACCTCACGCCACACAACAACCCGCTGCCAAACACTACCCGCGGTTCTACACGGAGAGGGTAGGAAACTAAATCTGTCTTACTGTTTCTTTAATTTGATTGTATTTGTAATAGATAGATTTTTTAATTTGAAATGAATACTTGATTAATATATAGAAAATTTAAATTATCCCAAAACTAAAATCCTTCAGTCTTAAATTATGCGAGGTCGGTTCTAAACGTGCCGTACTGGAGATAAACAGCGGCTGTCTGATGAAGCTGACGTGACCTAACGTTAACCATACGTACGTACATCTCCTGGCATACGGCACTTGGGGTTCTATACAGTGAGGGTAGAGAAGTAAACCTGTCCTGCACCCAGATTCACGATGAGTTTCCGAAGCTTGTTACGTAATCTAAAATATTAAATAGTGATTATTATTTTAGTTTAGATCTAGAATCGATTTTCAAAGTAATAATAAATAATTGCATATTATTATAAAATATTGTTGAAGTCATATTAAATTATTAGAAGATTCTAGAGGATCTTATAATAAGTTTTGTGTAATTCGTGTTGCGATGTTTTCCAATACCTAGAATGTGCCGTACTTATAATGAAATTAATGCCTCCGTGAAAGATCTTGATATCTTTCACGACTCTTTAAACATCTTTAAGAACAAACTAGTAAGGTATTTAGATGGATGATGTTCTGTCATTCTCTGTCATATAAGTATTATAAATATATTTTAAAGCACTTATATTTTATTAAATTATAGCGTTATTATTTTTTGCTTAAATGTTATTTAATATTTCTCAATAAATATGTTCAAGTTGACTAATTGTTTTGTTCAACGAGAATAATGTTCTACTGATTCTAAGAATGTTGTAAACACCCATAAAGGGTATATATATCAGAATCAATATTGGTTATCATGTATTTTCAAATTTTGTAATATATATACTGTTGGTGTTTCGTTGTAAATAAATAAATAAATAATCCGAGCAGAAACTCATTGTGAATCTGGGTGCTAATGTTGCTGGCCCCTTATTCACTACATATTAATATTTTAACACGTAGTGCGACCGCGTTATTTTAAGTGCGTAGAATCCACGCGGAACGGTGTTCACTAAGTCAATGTAGAATTTTGTATATTTATGTAAAGGAAAACATCATGAAGGAAACCATAGCATGGCGATAGGGCGGTTTTTCTAACGCTCGCCTGACTAGCTACCACCTTCAAGTTGAAGCCTGTAAGCCACTCTTGTAATAATCTCTTTTGGCCGACTTCAAAAAAGAGATTCTCAATTATTTTCTGTATATAATGTGTGTCTTATGAAGCACACTCGTATTGTGTAACATAATGTTATATGTACGTTCGTCGTGTAATGTTCAGTGTTATCGATTAGGGATATACCAAGCCGAAAGCAGGTCACTACACTCATCCTACGGAACAACTTTCACAATGGGACCAACTCTGAATTCGAGAAAAGAAAAAGCAGCTGTTTTATACATTTTGTCCACGCCCGAATTACTTTTTATATGGAACAGTAAGTTTTTTTTTTGAATTTAGTTGTCCCAGAGTAAAAGTTTGTAATGATGAGTATAGTGACCTACTTTCTGCTTAGTACACCCTAAGCGATAAGCCTCTATTTAAGTTTGTGTACTTAATAATAAGTTAGTAAATAAATCAGATTGATCCTAAGTTTAAGCTTGCTTTCATATCTCAAACCTAAAACTGGATAATGAAAATGAAAGGATGAAAAGTGAAATCGGTCCAGCCGTTCACGCGTGATGGCGTGACCAAGGGATAGAGAGATTAAGTTTTATATATATGGATTAGTAGCTGTCACCCGCGGCGTTGCACGTTACATAAAGTTGAATATAAACGAGTTTCAAACTTTGAACTCTCATTTGACCCCATTTGGGGGTTAAATTTCCAAAAATCCTTTCTTAGTACATTCCTATTCGATAAATACACTATATTATGTCTCTGGGTTCATCGGATTAGGCTTTGCGTTGATTCCTAGCGAGTATCACTCAATCAGGACTTTCTCTTTTACTTTTTCGGACTTTTTTTACATATATTTATATAGGTTGTTCTACGTTTTGGAGGTACCAATTATAGATGGCAGAGTTGTTCACTAGTGGAAGCACACGACGGAAGTAAACTAAAGAAAATATTTTCATGATTGATTGACTGGCGAGCGAAGCGTCTCTGCTTCGAGTCAGTCAGTTTGCATATTTGTATGTTTGGATGTTTGTACGCATGACATTTCGTACTCGCGTAGGTCGTAGTTTAAATACAATCTTGATGAAACTTGGTATACAAGTTCTACAAATTTTTAGGTTTATGAAATTTTGTAATTTTAAAGTTAATTCAGTAGTAAAGTGGTAGAGACGGAGGCTTGAAATGTTTTGAAAGCCGCTACATTATTGTGGTTGCGAGGTCAACAGTTCACAGAACTATTAGTATATTTGTCGGAAAACTGACAGTAAACCTAAAAGTTCGATATAATTTTCGATCAGATTCGTAAACTTTACAAAAATTAAAACTCGATTCTACCTTGAATACAGTTTGTCAAACTATCAAGCAAGATAAATAAGATTGTATTTTAAAGTAAGCTTTAGTCACGACGGTAATATTTTCAAGAAGTAGTAAGAATCCTATCGGAAATGTTTACTAGTTTCGAATCAGCATGAATTAACATCTATGTGATAAATCTCTATCTCATGATATCTGTAGAATTTACTGTGATATACACAAAAACAATCAAAATTGTGTGAATAGCTTCTTTATTATCACATATTGGAATTTAGTATTACAATACAAAAATAATTCCTTAACGATACATATTTAAATTAATACAACTATCTACTTACATACATTCGTATGTAATTACTTATCGTGGTCATCTAAAAATCACAGATCAGAATCTCTCATTGCTCTGCTTAGGACTGTGTCACACAAAGTAATGTCAGTATACAAAGAAATTGAATAAATTTCCTAGTAGATAATATTTATTTATAAAATTTCGCCCTTACACAACACGCATCAAAAACTTATACGTCATAAAAAGTATGTTTTGTAAAAAGCTAATTCCAAATTGCAAGTTTTCCAAACCGGTGCCAGCTTATAATATTAATATTTACTTAATGTATTTTTACAGCTTAGGCTTGCACTTGACCGCAACTCGCCTGATGTAAAGCGAGGATACAGCCTAGCATGTCGCACGCTTGCCTAGTATCCACAACATAGAGAGAAAGAACCATTCTACATTATTTGTACGTATTTTTGATACAGCAAATAAGTAATCCTAAAATGAACTCTTGCACTAGAGGCGCGAAGTTACGAAGAGGCACGCGAGAGATTATACACAGATATCTTTATTCGGAAATTGTCGTGTGTTGTTTTTTTCCCCGTTCACGTGGTAGTATAATCTACCAGCTATGCAATGAGACGCTCCATCGTCCTTCCGAGTAGTATGGTTGTTAGAGAGGCGCTTAAGAGGGCGCCTTTGCTTGCCTAGGGCGTTCTTTACATTTAATCCGTCTAATTATATATATTATTAATATCTATCTATATATTATTTGAGATGAACATTAGTTGTCTAGTTTGCACTGTGTCATAACAGCGAGAAGCAGATTTATAGAATGCTATCACTGAATATTTGACATCTTATACCTTAACATATCATTGATAACATTGTTGTAAATGCATACATTTATGATATTATATGTTATTTTAAATATTTATAAAATTGTACTACAATACAGTTATTTATGTATATTATAACATTAAAAATTCAACATTTGGAACATTACGAGTAAATATTGCATTCAAACATGGTTTCAAAAACTCACAGTTTTCTCGTATATTAGCTACACACAACGTCGTTTTCTCCAAAAACGAGGTCACCTCAAGCCTGCCTACATATAGACATATGTATAGGTACCGGATTTACTCATCAATAAAAAAAAACTATATAATAAAATTGACTTCTACCAGACAAAATTCGAAATAGCAAAAAAATTGCCGTCTAAATGCACGTTTCACTAAACAACGACCAGTAGATATACTCGTATTTGCATGAAGTTTATTGACGTAGGAGAAAATATATGGACTTTTATCTATATGACTATATATCTTTTAATATATGACTACTTTAACTGCTTTTTTTGCGAATTCGAGATGGGTCCTATGGTAAAAGTAATTCATATCGATGAGTACATCAGTCACTTCAATTATGCAGGCAATAAGGTACAAAGTACATTTTACTTGGTTACATATCACGCGTGTTTTACACCACATAATGCACTAAATATCACATGAAACAGGCTCTTAAGTACTTGCTTATGAATAAGTTACAGACGATCACAAATTGTAAGTGTCAAATTGATCAGACGCGCTGTCCGTCGCTGGAGTTCCGCGTCAACCACAGGATGTTGGGTTTTTGGTAGTACTCTTCTATTTGTATAAGAGATTTCCCTTTAGTTTCTGGTAAGAGTAGGAATAGAATGATAGTAGCGAGGGTGGCAGATGCGCCGAATATGCCGAACACTGCGCCCATTCCGATGGTGTATTTCATGTGAGGGTAGACTTTAGTAAAGCCGAAGAGTACTGCGTTGAATAGACAGAAGATGTATCCACCGAGAAGTCCACGTACTCTTGTAGGAAGAAGCTCACCAATCATAAGTCCCGGCAGAACGAAGAAGCCAAGTGTGTTGAACCCAACGTACCTGTAACGAGCATAATTTATCATTTACAGCAGCCGCTAGCATTATACAAAATGTTATTTATAATTTATCGTAGTAAGTAGTATGTTTTGAAGTTTGAGTTTGATATTTTTACTGACTTCTCGAAAAAGAAGAACGTGCTGAAGTAGTTCTGATTTTTATGTTTGTTATTTTTCAGAGCCGGTTGAACAGATTTATAAAAATATTTTTTTTATTCGAACGGGATCTTTGAAAAGTTTTGATTTTGAATTCGAAAAAACTGTGTCGGAACGTCATTTAACTTTTTTTAACAGAACTTGTTGTTAAACACTGTTGGCATTGTGGTTTTTCGAAAGCATGGCCATTATGTGAAAACTGAACGGGATCAGTTTTCACATAATGGCCACGATCGTTGCGAATAGGTATAATAATAATAATAAATAATAATATGGGACAACATCCACACAAAGGTCTTCAGGTCCCAAACTAGGCAAAGCCTGTGCTATAATGTAGTAACCTGATGACTAATATACATACTTATATATATAATACGAGTAAACACCCAGACATAGGTCAAATAGACATTTTCATGCATACAAATGTTTCACCTGTCCGGGGATTGAACCCGGGACCAGCGGCGCAGAAGGCAGAGTTGCTACCAACTACGCCAACCGGCCAGTCAAGGTAGTTTTAGATCAGTTTTAAAATTATAACTCAAAACATTCAGGCTTCTTTCTAGCTTCATCCATTACTAAGTCAAATGTTATATATGGCTCCGAGAAAGAAATTTACTAGTAGGTATAGCTGTGCATATTATTCACTAGTTTATTTTATTTCATTTCGGTATATCAATAACTTTTTTTAATAGCTATACTGGTCGAAATAATAGTTTTTTAATTTGGCTTCCTTAGCGTCGTTTTGTACTTTACATACCCAAGTATGAGCGTCGGCGGCAGCCAGCCGGTGCCTTCTCCTTGTGAGCACAACAAAAAGGCAAGTCCGAGCGTGCACAGCGCAGTCCCGGCGCCAGATATCAGTACTAAGGCTCGACGTGTCATTCGCAGTAACAGGATGCAGGCCAGGATAGTAACGCATAAACGGACCAGCGCCGATGCGTTTGCAGCTATCTGCAAGGAAATCATACAATCATTTATGTTGTAGTGTAACGATTTCTTACAACTTGTTAGTACAGATTTAAAAAGACAGAAGCGAAAAAAAGCGGATTCTCGAAACCTCGCTGTTTTATTTGCAAAAAACAAATAGATCTAATAAAATATGATATTTTATTAGATCTATTTGTTTTTTGCTGGTGACGAAATTACACGACAGAGAACTCGCGGTTTGCTTCCAAAATACAAATACAAATACTTCTATTAGTACTCTTATCTAATCTGTAGTGTCCACCGATGCGACGATTCAATCGATTTCCCACGAAGTCGTAATTTTATTATCCGTGAAGGTCTGCCTGATTAGCAATCCACGACTTCTTTAAACCGAAAGAAGTCGGTTCGTTGCGTTTTAGGGAGAAAAAAAATACTTCAACTAAATCTCAGAGAAGAACGTAATCGAGACACGACTCTGTAACAAGCGTAGGAACTTTGTATATGTAAGTTTAATATTGTGCGATGACAATGAGAGTTAAATATTTATTGTTTTCACTTACATTAACGAGATACTATACTTACATGTACACATAGATAGATTGACGTTTTGATATCTGAAAGGGCTACTAAACTACGCACACAAGTGAAATTCATTGGATGTTGACATGACGCAGAGCGTAAAAATCTACTTTTAAGATTTTTATATTTGAAATCTGGGCCCATATGTGAATATATAAATAAAATATATTTTAAGCGCGTAGAACTGAATTTACTAAGCCAATGTAAAATTTTATATGGAGCCACGGAACGCGCTCGTATTTCATTATCAGAATAACGTATAGCGTCAACATAATGTAAAACACGTCACGCGTTTTCAGCATACTCGTAGCATCTCGTTGTTAGAAAATAAGAATCTTGTTGGGTGATAATGTATTTCGAGCTTGCGTGATTTGTGATAAGAAATGTAAAAGATGTGTTACCTTAGGGTCGAGAGCACCGCCGGTGTCCTCCACAATATCATGCGCGTAGAATATGACGACGTAGCTTCCAGACAGAATCTGCAGCATGTTGAAAGCATTGATGAGGAGCAGCGGTTTGAGTACGGGCGCGCGGGAGATTGTAGCGAAGAACTTGATGTGCTCTTCCCCTCGAGCCTTCTCCTTCTCCCGGGCTGATATTAACTCGTGTAGCTCACGTTGTGCCTGTCATGGAAACATTGTATTTTGAAAATTGGGAATAAGGTTGGTTGAAGACAGTTCTCATCAAGTTTCATTTCGACTACGTACTACGGCCACACCCGGGCCAGGCAGGCTTGGGAATTCTGTTGGCGCGACCAGTTTTATTTTAAAGTGAATTTTTCAAGACATCAGACAGTTTCAAGGACTAACAGAGGATGTAGATAATGTGACATAGACACGTATACATTTGGATGGATGGAGCATTCCTTAAAGTTAAGGTCGGTGCAACCTAGAAATATTATATTCATCGTTCCGATACTGTGAGCTGCCACCTTCGGATCTTCGAGCTGCCACCCTCATCTGCGAACTGCCACCTTCATCTGAGGACTGCCACCTTTATCTGAGTACTGCCACCTTCATCTGAGTACTGCCACCTTCATCTGTGAACTACCCCTCGGTCTGTGAACTACCCCCTCCGTCTGTGAACTGCCATCAGAGTATTGTGACCGGCCGTTTAAATTTCCGCCGGCCGCTCGTCAGATCGGTGTATATAGGAGTAGTTTTAAGTTCGTTTAGTTAAAAGGTAGTTATTTTAATTTTCATTTTTATACAGTTTGTAATTTGTAAATTAAACCTTCATTTGTACATATTTTCTTCTTTCTTTTCCTCCAAAGTTAGAGTCCTACTGGTAGGGTCAGGTAGGAGCTAACTTTACTCTTTTTTTTATTAATTATAGCCTTGCCCCTTTTTTGGTCAAAAAGGGGTAACGTTATAAGGTGTGGTATCTATTTCGATATCTTTTTCACTTCTGCAGTATCCTAACCAGGGGCCTAATCGGCTAAAGTTAGGAATGAAAGCGGTGAAAACAAGATCAAGCAATGGTATATATTATCTATATTTTTACAAGAAGCCATTGCTTGCTTTAGCGACAGCAGACATGGGGGTAGATATTGCTTTGCGTTTCATTCCGATCGCCTGCATTTACTTTTGGCATTACATGAAAATATTTTTTTGTATTGTTATGTTTTGTGTCTAAAATAATTTTCACCTATTCCATAGTAGGTAATTTTGTTTTTTTTTTGTTTGTAGGTGTTTGTCAGTCGGGAGTGATGAAAATCGGTCCAAGATGGCCGATTCTCTCAATATGGGTTTTAAATGAAATGGCTTTACTAGCAGGATACTACACATTTTAAATACACGATGGCCACCACTACAACAGGGCGTTGGCGGAGAATTTTTAAATGTTTAGTTTTATTTGTTACTAGCCGTGCCCCGCGGTTTCACCCGCGTAGTTCCCCATTAAATTGTCGAGATAATGGGAGAACTACTTTTGAACTACTTTTTTGAAGTCGATTAAAAAGTATCCTATGTCCTTTCCTGGGGTCCAATCTACCTGTGTACCAAATTTCATCCAGATCGGTTTAGTGGTTTTGGTGTGAAAGCGAAATAGACAGACAGACAGAGTTACTTTCGCATTTATAATATTAGTTAGGATTAGGATTTCGACCTAGATCTAATGATGAGAATGTACAATGACTATGCCATGACGTCATTCGTATCATGTTTTGTTTTACTTATCATGGCCATCTAGAAATGATACGTGTGTAAATGATACTCTTAGCTACATCACCACTTCATCAGTGTTGCCTCTAACTCACTGTCAAGTTTACTGATAAGATTAGTGTTTTCACAAGTCATATTCGACTGCACTGATTGATAATATCAAATAGGTGGCGATAATCTTATCTATTATCAAATCGATATTCGATTATAATTTTCAGATTTGTTTGACATTTGCTTATCACATTACATTAACTTTTAATATGTTGCCTGATAGTATTTATTTGTGTAACATTCTAGACTGTCGTAGGTATCGATGAACAAAACATTTATTGAGTTCATTATTTTATTATTATTACCTAACTGGCGCCCAACCCTGAAACCGACTGTTCTGTCCTACGTTTTCTGTAGGTATTACAAAAAAGTGTGTGTACGGTCCTCCAAAGCTCTCAATCGAAAACAGTGGAAAAATAAAAGCAGTAGGATGAGCATCGGTTTCGGGTGTACTAAGCATAAAGCAGGTTACTAGATATACCCATCCTAAGACCAACTCAGAATTCGAGAAAAAAAAGTAGTTTCAAGTTATTGTTTGTAAATACATAATACATAAATTTTGAGGTTATGTGAAAAAAGTGTAAATACAAAAGTTTTAGATCTTTTTATCACCTACAACTTTGCCATTCAACTTTTTTCCATAGGACTTTAAGTTTTGCCGGAAATCTAGATAAACCGTTTTTACCCTTAAAAACTCGCCCCCCTCCCCTTCCCGACCTCAGATCACCCGTAAATTAGTTTTCCTTTAATTTTATAATATTCTCCTCCTTTTTCAATGACTTTCATCCTACTATTATTTATTTCACTTTTTATTATTTTCAAAGGCTTCTACCCTGATCTATTTTGTCGACGACTGATAAACTTTTTGTATAAAGCAGCTGATTTCTTTCCTAGTCTCATAGTGAAAGTTGTCATAGGATGATATACCTTTTCGGCTTAGTACATCCATACATTTATAGGTAATTATACATGCAGGCACGTAAAATATGATTTGATGAGTTAAATGTGGTTTCTTCAGCGCATCACAGAAAAAATATTCTTCAATATTCGGGACTTAGCTTTTATGTTTAAGTACATCTATCGTTTATGAAGACTTCAAAATTAGTAGGACGTACCCTGTTATTCCAAAAATCAAATTGACAGGAAGTTATTATACCTACTTTGGTATAGCAGCCAATAGTAAGTTTTTATTTTTTAATCAGTCTAAAGGTTTTGCGAAAGGGTAGGTAGGTACCACTGAACTTATACATATATATTGAAACAGAATAAATAATAACATACAGCTTTCGGACATAAGTGAAGTGAAGCCCAATACGCAATTTAACCAGCCTGAAATGCAATGAAACCTGATGCCATCGTTCATTACATTTTCATTAGTCATTAACGTTAAGTGGTTTGTTTTATAAAGTATGTATTGTAGCTCTTAGTTAATTATGTTTGTTTCCTGCGGTGGATGTAATGTAATGTTATTTTTTTTGCCCGGCAATTTCCAGCTGGGTTGTCGCAGTTCTCGGTAGAGAAGCTTCGTTTGGCAGGATAGTTCGGGCTGGATGGCTGGATCACGTATCCATTCAATGACTTTTAAGTATGTATCATAGGTTTGTTATTGATGCAGCTGAGAAGTGCAAATGTTTTAAAAAGACGGATAAAGATCAAAATGCCACTAGTACCTATTTATAAACGATCTATCTGGCTGGCTGGAGGCTTAACAGGTAATTTAGGCATAGGTAAACACAATTTCACTTGGGGCGTGAGAATTTTTCCTATGAGTACTTCTCGATAGCTTTAGCGTAAGTTGTTTCTTCCCCTATAGGTATGAGGCATGACCAAGCTTGCTGTTTTGGAATTGACTTAGGTATATGGCACAAAATTGAAAGATTGTGAATAGGTTATAATTTTTTAGATGGCTAAGCCATGGATGATATTGCGATCATAATCATATTTCAGCAAAGACAAGCTCGCGAGGTTTACATCGTATACCTAACACTATTAGTCGTACGTATTTCAACAAATTGTACTTATACTAAGAACTTGTAACATGAGGACCCTACTCCTTTCATTAATTGCTATTTATTATATAGAAGCTAGCGTTCGAGAAAAGTCAATTCAATGTTATTGCCATGTGCCTTCCTTGTTGAGCTCATTAAGGAGTCACTTGAATTGGTATCACATGGGACGTTTCGTGATCTGACAAACAATAACACGCTATAGTTGTGTGTAAATAATGGGTTTGCTCTATTGTTATTATTAATGCTGCTGGTTACAAATTGTTCAAGACAAGTTAATAATCCACATGCTTTTGCTCCCAAATTAATTGACCGACCGAGCGAGGTCGGTCAATTAATTTAATAAGAGACGTCTTTTGCAGGCTGGCAAATTTTTCAGTCTGTTAGGATGTTTGTATGTGTTCTTAAAATTTGTACTCTCATGCATGGCTTGTTAAAAATACTAAATTTTTTAGTCGTCGGGATATTTTAAGTGGGGGTATATCTCCTAAAAATAGAAGTTTGCTACTGTTACTGACGTGCGGAACACAATAATAATTAAGTAACCTGAATATTAAAAAAAACCCGTGAAGTGGTTGCTGTTTTTTTATTAAGTCGAATAATATAAACATCTAATGTGATGTTTAATAATAAGTACTATTATAAAATAATGGCATAGAAATTGATCGCCTTACCAAATGATATGGACTCTCTTTCTGCGGATTGACTGATTGCGATTTCTCTCCGCAGCTGTCGCTTGTTTAGATACCCACTCCGTTTAAATTTATGGAACCACATTATTTAATCACTGTCCAACAATCAATTTTGACATTCGATTTCTAGAGTTTGACCTAGTATTTTGAAGGGTGTTCGAATGTTTTGATTATGTTTAAAAAAAAATTCTTGTGGTGAGTTATCAGTAAAATGTAGTCACATTTTTCTAACGTGACTGGTAGTAATTTTCCTCGTACTTTAGAATCACGAACGATTGTCGTAACTTTGTCACTGAGCATTTAATGATATAACTTACCCGTATGTAAATACAGAAATTGCTAGAATATAGGCAAGGTACAGATGTATTTCAATACTAAGTAGGTATAAGTACAATGTTGATTGAGATTTCAATCATTTGTACTTCAATAACACCTCTCTCTGAACATTAGGCCTTCAGTGAATTTATGTTTACTGGATATATGTTGTGTCTGTACAGATACCCCAAGGCTAAAATAAAAGATATAGGGCTTACCGTATCATCATCTCCGCGCAATCTTGACATCGCCGCCATGGCTTCATGAAATCTTCCTCTCCGCGCTAGCCACGTTGGACTTTCAGGAGAAAAGCAAAGCGCAATGAAAGCAAATACAGGCAGTACAATTGAAAAAAAAGCAACGTTCCGCCAGTCCATTGCTCCTCCTAAAGCGTACACGTAGAGTACTCCTAGGGAGTATGCCACGAATGGGGTGCCGATCAGCAAACCCCTCAGTCTTGGTTCTGCAATCTCGCCTAAATAGACCTGTAATATTGAAAGGTGAAGTTGAGTTGCAGATTCAAATCTTAAAAGATTTTTGTAAAAGTAGATAAGACATTCAGAATAACCCAAAAATATAACCCAGTATATGTATATTGTTCAGTATACCTAGTACTCGTAGTTGGTATCACATGGACCTGGTCTGTTGTTTAATTTTGTGACATACATACCTACAGAAATTAGCAAAAGTGCCTTGTGTTGACTTAGTATAAAACTAATTTTACCCAACAAACAAAAAGTTACTTAAGTCTTTTGAAAGGTCTTGATTATTTACTGCTAACCGTCAAGTTTCTTCTATCCCTGTACAACATATACATATGCCTACATTTCTATTTTAAGTATAGTTGTATGCAGTTAATAGGTACAAAGCACGTGCAGATATAACAGGTACTTGCCCATTCAATTTCATACACGTGCTACCATATATTATAGCGAATTAGTAGGTAAACATTATGGTGGCTATGTGGTGAAATAATATGTGCTTGTATTTTAATACTTTGTGTTGTATATAAAAGAAACGTTCAGTAGTTTTCCGCTAACATTTGTCTCAACGTTATACTTATATTTAATATAGATAAGTGTAAAACTGTAAACAAAACATAAGATTTCGAAGGATTTCAAAGAACTCTAGGTACTTTAAGAACTATACAGCCAAAGTTAACGGATCTGTGTGTTAAGCAACATCAGCAATTGATTAGAGCAGTAACTGACTATTTGAGTCTTTTGCCACAAGGAACGATATCAACCTGCGAAGGAGCAGCCATTATTCCTACAGCGAACCCACACAGCACCCTGCCTAGCAGTAATACCGCGTGGTGCACCGACGTGCCAATAATAATCCAGCCAACTATAAGCGGCAAGATGCAAAGCTGCAGCGTCCGTCTTCGCCCAAATGCCTCCATCACTGGCCCGGAGAGCAAACTGCCCAGTGGTGTTGATGCTGAATGGATACTCGCTGAAAGAAATGATGAGATGACATTGAGCATTTGTCACATCATTCTTTTCTATTACAAGTGGTATACTCGTATATCAACGAAAAACACTATCATCTGATTTTCTGATCATCTGAAAAGTGTTTCGATCGAAATCCGATTTGCAATCTCGATTGCGTTGTATCATTTAAGACAGCGTTCTAATCGCCACGTGAGTCACGCCATCTGATGCGAGTGAAAATCATACAAAATTTGATTGCTGTCAGACAGACATCCATGCCTTTCGGTTTTATATCGGATACATTTCGGAAAGGGTGCCTTGGAATTACATAATTTAGTTCTCCCATCACCATTCTGCAATCGGATTAGTAGAGATACTGCATGACGCTACCGGTACGTGGTAGAGGTTTCATGGTTTCGTACAAATCGCTTTGCGTCAACTTTTACTGTACAAACTGCCAGAATATGGAACTCGTCGTGCTTCCTATGTTCTATTAAAAAACGGCGAACCTCGTAAGGTGGTGGAATACGAAGAAAATATTTTGTGCGAAAAAAATATATAAATGTATTTATTAATTTTTTTTTAAATTTATATATTTTCTATATATATATATATATTTATGCCATTACAATAATTATATATATATATAATTATATATATTATAGAGAGATTATATATATAATTATAATAAAAACGTAAAAACTACATAGTTCAGAATAAGGAAATACCTTGATAACAATATCTTCATCTTGGAATAAGTGAAGTATGTATTTAGTGGGTTCGACTTAAGAAGTTCTTGTTGGGCTAAGCTTCGTTAATTATTAATGATCGGTTAAGTACCACCTTCTGCTAAGAGATTTGTAATATCTTTATTACTTGTCAAGTAATGTACTACTAATCAACTAGAGCAAAATACATTTAGCACATTCATTTAAAATCGTAGGTGCTATGGTAGCGCTTGTTAGTTTCAGTAATTTATGGTAAATTAAACGCGGCCTATAGTTTTTTACCCACAAGACATAATGTGCCACAATGTCCGTGACCGCTATATTTTTAAGTTATATGTCAAGTATATTTTATGTATCAGGGATTTTACATATTAACTGACTTTATTTGCATTTTAATAGTATCTCCAATATGTTTCGTTACTAGAAAGTGTCAATGCCGAAGGCACTTATCATTAAAAAAAGGAAGGAAGGAACTCATGCGACAAATTGACATGAATAACTATGAGGAATCGGGACTTTTCATAGGTTTTTAGTGTGATTTACACAGAGTTATCGAGATCGCTATAATTCTGATTATGATGACAGTAACCATTGCTCCTAACCCGGGGAGTTATACTCGACTTCGACATTATAAATATGTATGTAACTTTACCTATCCAAGAGCCCATCTCTTCATCTATCCTCATGGTGCCATTTTCTTTCCGTAGTTGCGGCAGTGCGATCGCTGAGAAGCCTATAGGATGGCCTGCGCCGGCTGCTATTATAAGCACGGCACATGTTATTAGGCACTGAAACAAAAAGCAATAGGTTACTATGCTTTTAAATTACTTACTTTAATTACTATTTTAATTACAAATGAATACTATATTTTTATAATTAATATACTTTTTTAAAGCGTATAACGGTTTATATTCGATATGTCATATTCGCGCGTGGGGCCGGTTTTAGGTCTCGGCGGAAGACCAGCGCTGGCTGCTGTTATAGCAATTAGCATTTCTTTCACTGAGTTAGGACTGGGCTGAGTGGACTGTGACAAACAATAAAAAATGTACACAATTTTAAGATTGAAATTTGCGGTACCTACATGTATAGAACCTACCTAGATATTTCGTTAGGCAATTTTTTTATTAGTGTTTTTTTTTCAAATAATCGATATCTGGCGATCCTTAGCAGTTTTCCTAAAGTAGGTAATATCGTAGCTATTGAGTGCACTATTCTCATTAGATGCCTTTTAGGTTACATAATGATATTACCTGATTTCTCGCAGATGAGTGTTTGAAAGTGTTTCAAGAGTAGTTCCATTGATATTTTATCAAAATCGATCCAGATGTTTGATTTTTAAGTCGTAATAAATGAAAAAGTTCTATCGCATTGGAAGTTATAGGTATTTGTTTTTACAAGAATTTTAAACAGTAGTTATTCATGTAGCTGTTCGCAAACTTGAATACTTAAGTATTTAGGTACTTACCTAAAACTCTGTACTAAGAACTTGCCAGAATCGAAATCACATCTAAATATGTACTGTATTTTGTACCTACTCGAATTAGCGGATGTCGGAGCCGTAATCAGTCTTATTGCAGATGGCAAAAACGCTTTTGTTTGGCAATGAATGTCTGTCAACTATAATTACTAACATTAATCATTCAAAGCGAACGATATTATGTTCGCTGGACTTGTACACTTATGGATTATGTATCCATGGACTTATGTGTTAAGTGTATATCATATATGCTGTGTTTTGTGGTCTATTGGTTTGAGATAACTAGAAGGTATGACTTGCTCTACATACTGTTGGTATTTACGAGTACAATAATTTGTATCTGATTTTTCGTCTGATTCGCCACATAATATTAAACAGAACTTCAATATTAAACAGTGCCTGCAAAAGACACGACATATCATGATCTCTTACGCTTCTCAAGTTGCAAGTGTTCGCCAACTAACGAGGCAAGGTGAAACGAAGCAATTTTTTAATAGGGATCAAATTCCTTTTGCTGTAGTCGGTATCATTTGTCAAACATCGTGACAGCACAGACAGTCAGACACAGTGGTGTACGGTGAATTTATAGGTAGGTAGTTAGGTATAGGTATATACGAGTATAACACCAGTCTTAGTGCAAATGAATGTGCATTAAGAATGCATGAATGGTCGAGTTAAGTCACATTAAATTCAGGAACATTCTACGGGGTGCCTGGTGTCTTTTTCTTTGGGGGATATATAGCATAATATTACGAATTATATATTGTGAACCGGCGCACCCCAGTGCGATTCTGAGTAAGAATCAGTGTGGGTCTAGATGTAGTGTATGTGTTTGTTTATGATACATAGTGTCATGCACTCAAGAAATCCATGAAGGTGGTTGTGCAAGCTTTGCTTTCGAGATATAGTAGTGTCAACATATGGTAGGTACCAAATCTATCATCACAATATTTCAATTAATTGCTAAAGCGATATTCCTTTTTACTAGACTATTTAAACAAAAATTCAGTACACTTATACACATCCGAAAAACAATTCAGAATATTAGGTTAAACAATTAATTGAAGTGAACCAAAAACCTGATTTATACACCAACATATTTAATTAGGCACTTACTTGTTCTCGATTATAAAGCATTGAACCGACTCTATCAGCTAATAAAGAGATACCACAATTTAAATTCAACGTTCTCTAGGATTTTGGGGACACGTAAAGGTCAGATTGGGTCTCTAGGCTACCGCCTACACGTCTTTTTATAGCCCTGACCATTATAATCATTATAATATATCGGACCTGATTTTCGTCATGAAGTATTTTGTACTTTAATGACTGTACGATAATTTTGATAGCAAAGTACCTAAGAATAAAAAACATTTCGCTATTGTTATTAATTTGTACTGAATGATTGATTTTTCTAGGTATTTTCTCAGTGCTATGCACTTGGCCGATTACATAATAGATAAATTTAACTTATTTTTTAACTTTGTTCTGCAAGAAGAATATTCATAATCGAGCTAAACATGTAAATTAATATTTTTGTATTGTTTTGTTTTGTGTGTCTATACAATATAAAGCGTTGATCTATCTATCTAAAATCTGAATGGTAAAAATATAACTTCTTTTTACTAGGCAAGAGCTACCTCTTGTATTTATAATTTGCATTTTATAGCTTTACAACTTACAATTGTGTCTCACAACCCGCTGATTTCGATACCTACCAAAATATGCAAATGACCCTCGATGATGAATTCGGAATCGAGGTTAATACAAGACCTATACTCGTAGTCTTATGCAATACCTAACTGTCTATATATTATTGCGCAAGTCATGTTTTAGAACAGAATAAGCATGTGTTTGCATGACCCATGACTTAGGAACTAGCGGAACAAAGTTATGCGTATATCAGCCAACTAGAGACAGCTTGTATCTACCGGCGCGGCGGCGCGGCGGCGGCGGATATTCTACCTATCGAGCTAGATCAAGACTATTAAAGTTTTCTTCAGTTCTTGTTGTTCATGTAGCCATCTATACTCTACAATATTTTTGATGTAAACAATTTTATATATACTCTACTCGTAGTGTGGCCATTGGCGAACCGGCGGGCTAACGGTGTAAATCGTTGGCTCGTTGACTCTCGTTGGTGATCCATTAGTGTACCAAACAATCTACTGTCATCGTTGGCGAAGTTATGACGTGCTCCCAGGCGGATTTACTTTGTCATTTGGGTATATTGTTACATCAGGAGAAAGAACAAAAAAAATAAGAGACTGTATGGGTAACAGTTTATTGTACGCGGACGTTTGAGCAGTTTATCTTTATAGTCTTTGCTGGTGTACTTCCATAAACAATCCAGTTCATTAAAACATTGTATAAACTCCAACACAAACTCTAGTCGAAACGAGCGAAGGAACGTAGCCGGATGCATTCGTTGTTGTTGCTGCGCAGTGCGTGTATTCGCCACCAAGATCGCAAAAAGATTGTCGGCTAGCCCGGCTCGACTGATCTACTGGCGATTTTTGACACCGCGGACTTACAATTTCAAGCATGCACAAAGAGTCAGCAAGGAAATTCGTCGGTTTTTAAGTTCGCTGACTTTTAGGTGCTCCATTGGCGGTTTAGACCTTTGGCTCGCGAGTTCGTTGGCGTACCGGAGTTATGCTCGCAAATGGATCACCGCCATCTTAAAACGTTTGTTTTAATCGGCATTCACAGGAAGCTGTTGTATAATGAAGTTATTTGTAAAGTTTCTTGGGTTAACAAAAAATCTGCTTGCAGGTTTGGAGGGCTTACGGAATTAAGTACTTCAAATACCTGGTTAAAGACTCCTTTCGCTGAGGAGTAGGTCTCCCCTTTGATGTATGGGGGCAAGGTAGCAGTAGAGCTAATGCTGCGGAGGAAGCTCTGCAAGGCTTCATAGTCGTCTTTCTTCTTGCTTTGGCTGGAGGTAAGCTTGGGGGTCTTTTCGTCGGCCCCCCTGAGCATTGCCTCGTGAGCTCCATCGCTGAAAAATTATACTAATATTAATATCAGTATTAGCCTTGATTATGTGTATGTATGCTAATGCAATTCGGGCCATTTCACTTTGCCACTCACCTTTGGCTCACCGCTAATGGACAAGGAATAGATATAAATTTGTACTTCATAATAATCTCAAAGTATCAAAATCCTAATGTATAACCTACGTCTGGGTCTGGGTTATTTATTCTGTGGTCTGGCGTCGCTTTTCGAAAGATAAAGAAATAGCTATTAAAAGTAAAATCGTGAAACTGGGATCAAGTCGCTTGAATAGCAAATTATTAATAGTAGTCGAACTAAAAATATAGGTAATCCATTGATAATTTCTTTATGACCGTACTATAGTAGTATATTGAACTCGCATTTTGGCATAGCTCTTAACTACGTCACGTAACGAGGCATTTCGCAGCCAACCTTGGCAGTGAAAACAAAACGTGTGTAAGCTCAATCCAAAAATAACCGACATTTACTACAATTTCTCATATATTTGACCCCAAGATAAAACTGGATATAAAGTCATTTATATCTTTATTTACTGGCAGCTATAGTAACTTTCACTTTGATTTGTTTGACCAAATAAAAACTTAAGTCTTCATGAAATAAAAAGATGTTACGAAAATGAAATAAAATAATGAGATATTTGATGCTCAAAGTTAGATATTAAGACTGTCGATTAGAATATTTAAAATTTAGATTAGGATTCAGACGATCGACGATCAAAAGTCAGTCGACTGTTGGTAAGTCCGTAACTCGAATCGAACCTTTAGTTCGAACCTCTAAAATTATAAGGTTACACGAGTTTTTTTATTTGTATACCGACTTCGATGTCAGCAGGAGCCGATAGAAATTTTTCAGTTAAGTAAAAATTTGCAAAATTTGCACGAATCTACCTATAATAGATTAACATCTGCCATATTTTATCATCATTGTGACAGCTATCAAGCCGGGCGTGATTTATCACGTGAGTAGGTAGGTACATATTCATTATTAGCTGTAACCAGTTTTGAGATAAAGATTTACTAGTCATGATGATTCTTAATCGATAAAGGAATGTCAACATCGGGCGACTGAGACCACAGAAGAAATAATAGGACATCATATAGGAACCTATGACGTCTGCACTTATACCATCCGATTTAATCTGCTCAGTATCATACTACACTGGTACTATTATTACATATTATATACGAGTAGTTACTATTATTTATTCTGTGATACTGTCAGTATAACAGACTCGTATTCGTACTCGTATTTCACGATAGGAATTCAGACATATCAACGACTCCTTAGTAACGAAGGTGCACTGCATAAACAGAACAATTTAAATCGGGGACATATCGATTGGCACAACTTCAGGCATTCACGATGTAGAATCGATGCCTGTATTCTCTCTGGTATCTAGCTGAACTGTGAACTTACAATGTTAGTTTGATTTAACTATGTACGTGTACGTACTACGTCTATAGATAAAACTGGAGGATCCATGTCCATTACTATATTTAAAACGACGGGTGTCATAAGTTTGACGTGTTTGTGTGTGTAGCATATAGTATCTGTAGCATATATTACTCTATATTCATTCTAGTCTGTGGCACCTATTTATTCACCCCTATTACTCTCTCTTAGAGAATATATATAAATACTTACTCCAATGACTAATATTTCTAGATCTTAATATATCACCTCACGGGTGCCATGCACAAACGTAATTACTTAGTTAAATTCCATTAATAGATTTAAACAACTAAATAAAAGAACATACAAGTACATAGTGAATTAACATGTTTGGGTGGATTTTTTACGGCTTTAGACTTACTGACTGACAGACACATTCAACGTACAGCCTAAACCGCTGAACCTAAAGACATGAAATTTGGAGGGTGTATTCATTATTAGGTGTTAGGGTGTACTAAAATTATTTTGGAAATTCAACCCCTTATGGGAATCAAATAGAGCCTCAACATTCTTCATATTCAATCTGATGTAGCGTGCTACGCCGCGGGTTCTTCTAGTATATGTAAAAGTTATGTATGTACTTTGCCTACATCTAGCTCTGTCGCGTCACTAACCTTTGAACCTTAACAATCCTCAGTTGTCTGTTAAAGGTAAAAACGTAACCGAAAAACACAAACATTTTCCTAACAAGATTGATAAACTAAACTTCACTTCAACACAGACTCCAAAATATCAAAAAACAATATTACGAGTAAATAAAAGCGAAATTCAATAATTCACGTCCTTTTTCCAGAAAGGGAATAATTGACTGGTTTGTAAGGAATAAAATCAATTTAAATTGTTATCTAATTGGCCTTTAACCCTGATTCCGTCTTGTCTTATGCACTAGTAATATAATGTCATTTGACACACATTATTGAACATTAGTGAAGTTACCTACGAGTTATTAAGTTATGTCATTTTGATTGAAAATAGCGTTTACAAATATCAGAAAATTAGTAAGAGAATAAAAACATACCACATAATTCTATGATATTGGAATCAAATGTATATTGCATTTATGTTTAATTTTAAAGTGCAACAAAGTACCTGCACAATAATTGAAAAAAACACTTCGCTACTCTTGCCAGGGTATGTACAGTGGCAGATTTGCAGTATTGGCTGTCCTAGGCCGTATAGTACCAGCCGCCTCTTTCTTAACTTAAATCCTAGTGCTGGCTAGGACCATAGGACGCGCTTAATATCTGGACGCCCCTAGGCCCGGGCCTACTGGGCTTTAACGCAAATTCACCGACGTACCCTGTTTATCCTTACTATATACCTACATATTAGGTAGATCAGTTCGACAGCTAACTCTTACAGCTGACGTTTGACGTCAATATGACGTTGTAAATGCCTAAAAGAAGGGTACTTAATGTTTTTAATTAAATATGATTCAGACATCGCTGCTCTAAAGACATTTAAAAAACTATATCGATACCTACGAAGAGAGGAACAAGACACCGTTTCAAACTAAGTAGCTAGACTATTGAGTTCGCGGCAAAATTTACCTATAGTTTATAAAAAAACATCTAATGTGTTTTTTTTTCCTTATTTATTTGTGTTGATAGGAAACTAGGACCTGTATGTACTTACATCTAAACAAACATGAAGAACATTTTACTAGCCATGAAGCAAAGAAGCTTCACTCGCTCAGTCTATAAATATTTATCAAACTTAATCTCAAAAAATCGAAATCGTAAATGTTACTTTTCATGCACGTAGGTACCTAATTCAAATAGACTTATGGATATGTACAAAATATTATCCAAATGTATGGGTATAATCTATAATTATGATATACAATATATATATATATACTAGCTGACCCGGCCACGCGTTGCTGTGGCTATTTTATAGCGTCAACAACACGTGGTAATTATGCTGTTAAAATGTAGCTTATATGATACGTTCGTAGATTTACCATAGCAGCGCCATCTATTGAATACTTACTCAACCCAGTCGAAAGGTATCGACATCTGTTAGAATCATTTGGAGTTAACAGATAATTGTGACTATCAAATAATAGCATACAAATAATTAGCAATAAATTAAAATTGCGACTATAATTTGAGATTTAAACTATCCTATCTCTCAAGTTGGATCGAACTGCACATGGTGTGCGAATTTTATTATAATCGGTTAAGTGGTTTAGGAGTCCATTGAGGACAAACATTGTGACACGAGATTTATATATATTAAGATATATTATATATAGGCACGGTTGCAAATTCGTTACAAAAAATTCTTTGAAAGATGTGGGCGGTGTGTAGTAAATCTTACTCGTATTTATAAATTTCGATTGCGTCTGATTATGAAATGGATGATACATTAACATATACATTGTACTTACCTAATGTAGTTACATCGATACCTACTTATAACTACCATACGATGATCTTTCTGCGTATAGGTTGTATGTTGGTATGATAAATTATTTTTGTTGGTATGAATTTTGTCCCATGAATAGATCATTTTCCTTTCTATTTCCGGTACGTGTTCAAAGAGTTCTTCGCAGAGGCATAGTTAACACTTTCACAGTCCACGGTATCCACATGGATACGAAAACAGGGTTACCGTGGAGTCCATGTATCCGAAAGGATACATGACTATGACTATTTTAGATATGGAATATTGGAGTGGACTCGAGGGACTAGATTTTGTTTTTGTAAGGTGGACTATGAAAGTGTTAAGTTACACAAAGGCCCCAGTGCTAACAATCTGGGGCCCTAATTAAACTTAAAGTGTAGTTAGTTACACTTGTCATATTTCATTTTTTTGGGAACACTATAAGTAATAGTGGGTTTTTGATTTTTTATCCAAATTGTATAGTCAGACATATAGGCAATAACATCACAATTCAGACTTCACTGTAATTTTACACTTGGTGATTATGAATATTGTTGCATATAGTAGCTTGAACGTTAGCTACGATGTTGTGCTTACGACAATACAAAAAGTAATTAGTCAGGAATTGATAACGACTTATTAATTGGTTAAATTGTTACTGAAACTAAACAACGAGCAACAGACAACAAGAGAGGCAATATAGAGTGCTGGCAATTACTGATTGAAACGTGAATATTTTTACCTACCTATATATACCGGCAGAATTCCTCGCCTATATGAGGAAGACCTATAATAACGTTGTAACAGTAAATGTAGAATAGTTATTTCTGTACTTATGCAATCACATTTGTCCTACGAGTGTTCGAATTTCGACAGAAATACATCAGCTGCTCAGTTATTTATTTGGCTGCGAGTCACTTTTCCTATCCAACAGTTGATTTTTTCTTAAGAATTTTAATTAGGCAGTGCTAAAGTTATCGCTACTGGTCACTTACATAATAATCAACTTATATATATTTAGACACTATTTACTTCTGAACATATATTTCATATTCATATAGGTAACTATACTTTTCTGTTGCTTGAGTTGTATATTCACTCATCAGGACATTTGCAATGAATTATAATAGAGTTATTTTAAGAATGTATTTCAATTGTCTGTTTTGAGTATCGAATAAAAAAAATTAAAGCCTAATTAAAGTACGTAAGTCTGTTGTATACTTATTGCTATGTATTCTGTGTTAAAAGACAGTCAGTTTTTTTGATACACGACGGTTTCTCAATACATGTTCGCTTTGATAGATCTAAGCCTCATAATCCCGTCCAGTCTTGGGTTGCGTGTGGAGAATTAGGAGTCATTTAAATCGTCCTATACCAATGATTTATACCTGAGATACCTACCTATGTAGTTAAGAAGTAGATCAACAGAATATTTTAGGAGTTATAGTTCAGAAGATTGTTGTTTTCAACTGTTATATAAAAAAGAAGAGGTACTCTTCTAAGTCGTATGTTTTTTTTTCGGTAGGTATTCTTGTTTAACTTATGTCAAAAATCCTTTGAAATTATGTAGAGTTCAAATTCAATACAGTTCAACGTAACTTTAGGACCCAATCAAGTTTCGTAGACTTCGGCTTTCTATTTTTGAAAACCTTGTATAATTTTTTATAAAAAGTGGGCTGCCGCCTACTGAATTGAAGTGTGCAATATTACTTCATTCCATTGTTTGATAAAAAAATAACTAACAACTTTTTCGAAACTTTAGTGCTGTTAAATAAATAACAGATTTAAATAGAGGTGAGCATGATTTTCAATAGGTACGAATGAGACTCAAATGATGTAGAGAACCCGGAGAACCTTCGTTCGAAAATATAGGTACTAGCCTACTAACATATTTACGTACGTATGTGATACACATAAGTAAACACTTGTAAATATAAAGAAAAATCTGTTCTTATACAAATACTTAAGATACATTTACGAATGATGAGTACAAGGTGTTTAAAAGTAACAGCACTCGGAGAATATTTGATCAGCTTTTCTGCCATGCACGTGTAGCTGTAGGTACAATGAACAACCCACATTCGGATGTTTCATTATTATGTGACACCAAGCAAAACCGCTTTTCTTTTTTCGTTTAATTTTAATTTAGTATGATAGTATGAAATGCTGATTTCAAAATACTGAGATACAGATTACATTGAGATACGGATGGTCTTTGGCCGCACGTTTTCCTCTGAAGTGAACTCATTATTTCTTCTGGACTGGGCCATTTCTGATAGGGTTGGCAACAGGCATCTGAATAGCTCTGGTGAACTGGTGAAATACTTAATTTGTCTATAGGCGATGGTGACTGCTTCGAATGGGAATCAAATATCCTACATTACAATTTCAAAGCCACTGACAATTTCCTCAAGTTCTAGCTTTATAATTTAATTGTCTTACTAGTAAATGACTGTACACGTGTCCTACTTTCAATTTTAACGACATATTTTTGCAATATGCCATTTTAATTCACGGCTAGTTTTTTATATTTTTGAATAGTACCAACAGTTAAATACAACCATTTCTTACTAACTTTGTACGTATTCAGTCAATACTAAATAGCATATTATCGGACAAGATAAGAAATATGTGTATTTATGTGCTAGCTGAGCCATTGCGCCATCCTTACGAAATTTGCTTATAAGAACCTATAGTCTTGACGATTCCACAAACGCGGTAGTGCCGAGCACGCGTATGAAGTAGTATATACACTGACATACTTTTAGATACAGACTGTATAGTTACGAGGCGCTGACGACCTCAAAGCCATGCAGGAGGTTAAGATCCTGAATAATACTAATTATTGATACTCTTACGAAATTAATTTTAGTCAGGCTTTTCCTGTTTTTGCTTATGTCTTGCCGACCACGTGCTATTTGCCTGATGGCGATAATGTACCTATGCACTGAGTATCTACTTTGCTCCCCTTGAATAGATAAGGAGCCTTGATGATGTTGAATCTTGGCTGAAGTGCCTACGCAATATTATTATATATTCTCTGGATGAAGTGTAAAAGTTTTGACTTAATATAGTTGCTCCCTTCTCCAATCATACACATGTTATTTTTAACTAGTACTCATATACTCGTATAAATCCTGTAATACGGATATTCGGGCCATTGACTTAAGTGAGCTTGAAACACTCATAACCTTCTCAAAGGCAGTAACAGAACGCAATACAGGCTTTGCTTCCGGCCGCTGTATACCTATTTCCTATAGGTATATATCGGTAAGATCTAGGTAGGGTACCTGGTTTGATGCAGGCTTTCGTTTACCTAGCGACTTGCGGAAAGAAGACAGCGGACATATTAGTGATATCGTTTACTGCGAGCTTTTGAAATGGAAGTACTAGTAGATACTCTTAGTATTTATTTGCAGTTTTTTGAATTAGATAAAAGCCTCGTTTTTTATTTAACTTTGATTTTCTTTCAAATGTTACTATTTATTGGGTACCTATCGTTAATTTTTTTTTTATTAATTGTAACTTTTATGTCTAGATAAACGATTAAATCAATAACTATAATTTGAAATCGAAATACCTACCTTTTCGTAGGTATATGTATATGTATGTATGTATGTTTAATAGTGTTGCTATTATATTAAAACAGGATGTGATTAAGTGAGGTATCTACCAGTTTTTTGCAGTCTTGTTTTTTACCCGACTGAAAAAAAGGAGTCTTATGTTTTTCCAGTGTATGATTGTATATAAGTATGTAGGTATGCATGTGTGTATAACTATTTGTGAGCCCTAACTATAATAATATCTGTAGCTAGGCTAGTGATCTACAGTTCAAGCAGTCGGGTTTTTTGAAGTAGCTTCTAATCGATTGCTTATGTTTCGATGTAGTGCATATAGGTAATTTATTATACAAATTAAGACACCTACCTAAAGATTTAAGTTTGCGAAAACATCATTTTGCAAGCTTTTTAAAACCTGAGACAAATTTGGATTACCTAGATACCATGTATGTGAAAATGAAGGTAATCCATATTTGTTGAAGGAGTCTGATTTGTACAAGGGTATGACATTTTGATTCCTACTAATTAAGGCAGGTAACATATTTTAGTCACGTCCATTATGTTTTATTAAGTTTTTAGATGTTATTTAAGTGCGAATATCTCGTTTCTACCATTAGGTACTTATTTGACGTTGTTGATTTTGATAGGTATACATACTCTATTGATATTTATATCCTCCAATTAAAAATAAAACAAATCTATAGGTATTGGCTTATATTGAAAACCCTACTTAATTAATCCTATGCTAAATAAGTGCTACATTTATTGAGGATGTGATTAGCTACCTAATTGCTCTAATGACTTTTTGCGGACTCTATTTTTATTCAGAACATATGTATATAATAATCTGACGTCATTATTCAATATACCTTACATTATTTACATATCTAGATGCAAAATTACAATTTTTTTCATCTCTTTCATCAGAATATTAAAATTAATTATTGTAGGTACGTATTGACTTGTCTTGTGAATCGCAAGTATAAGGCCAATAAATGATTTACTATTAGCGTTGGATTATTAAGAGTATGAAAGTAAAATAAATGCCTACGTAAGTAGGAAACCCAAATTACCAAGTAGGTATCTGCTTCTGAAATAGGACTTAAACCTTGACCTTTGAACCTTGGATCCAAAGCTTTATACATATTTTATATCCACTTATTTTCCAATGATATGCTAGTACCTACTATTATTTATTCTGGGCTTATGTTAACTAAGCCTAGCAACCAATACCGAATGAAAGCTTTCTATTGGTACACTAGTGCAATATTTTTTTGATATAATACTATACTACTTATATTCACAACAGCATGAGTTAAATAATGATTAACATAAGTATTGACACGTAAGTTCAAGGCCATAGCCATTATAACAAACTTATCGCAATGAATACCTATCCAAAAAAACTACATACTTATTATTTTTCTAATGATTTTGCTGAGTTATAATTACTCTGTATTCGATTAAATATTCACGACCAGTACACGTATATAGAACTAGTAAAGCATTGAGTAGGTAATAATAATTTCGTTCTAGAAAGTGTGGTCCTATAAAAAAGTGCCAGTCATACGAACCGTGTAGGTACAAACTGGGAACAGACTCTATGTCGTTATTAATAGGCTCGAATATGGTTACACACAATCACAACACCGTAGATCACTCACAAAACTTACCTTACCGTACTCCTTTCCTTCATGTTGCAACTAAATATTTCATCAAAATACTAGAAAACTACACTTCTATGTCCAAACTTTCACTAATAAAATTGCAAAAATTAAACTCGTAGTATGTAGAAAGTCTTTTATTAGAGCGATGTAGAAAAGTGTAGCACCGAATTGCGGCCGGTTTGTTTCGTTTCAGTTTAAAATTGTGAATGAAGCGATCGATATGAGAGGGGTGGGTGGTCGCGAGTGCTAGCTAAGCTGGCGACTAGCGGTGAAAGACTAAGTTAAAAAAAGCAGAGCATGCGGCACCCGGCTTCGAGCCGGCACAACTACACTGATCCACTCCACTCGGCCGCTCAGTCCGCACTGACGTCACCATCAATCAATGGCTCGCCACGGCATACCTTGGGCATCTGCCATATAAACGTGCGGATAACTTTGCATACTATCATGTGCGATATAAGTGTCAAAACATGCGACGTATCAAAATAGATAACAATAAATCACAATCACAAGCCTATTGAATTACAAAGAAAACGCAGAGAAAATTTATCTTGAATTGAGTACTGAGACACTTGATATTAAATTGGACGTGAACTTGAAATACTGACAAAAAACGGCAATGTAGAGTTATAGAGGTTAATTTTATTTATTTTGAAAAGTTGTAGTAGGAAATACTTGAGAGAAGCGTCTCTGCTTCTAGTCTGTTAGAATTTGGTTTTGTATATACGTAAGTATGGATGTGTTTTCTAAAAATAATCTGTACAAAACTTAACTTTTTTCATCCATTTTCTAATAATATTCGGCTGGCACTACATGTACCAGCCGAATATGAATAGATATGAATGGTCACCAAAACAAAATTTGAGCTCGTCACACGTCAAACTCGACAGACAGTTTTTTGTTATCACTTATTAGGTATTTGACTGACACACATAGGTATACACACATTCAATTAATAAGTAAAGATATTTCTGCGTAAGTATTTATCAAGATATCCATCCGATGTAACAAAGTGTGTTGTTATTTATGTACTTACTTAATATTTTGTGTATCTGCAGTAAAAATTGATTTATCTATCAATATAGCTGCCTACTATATTTGCACGGAAAAGTATATAAGATTGGACATTGTTTCTTCGCTTTGGTTAAAACGTAGATACGAACATGATTAGGTATTTTTGTTGTATTTGTGTATATAATTCATGTAACATTTTTATTTTCTTGTATCTACAAATTATAAACTCTTGAGAGTTAAAGTTATAGGTACTAAAAAAACTTATTTTTGACTAAATAATTATACCGAGGTCAGTGTAATAATAACATTTTAAACAGAGTTATTGATGGTACTTAATTAACATCATCTCAAGTGTAAAAATAGGCTGGTAAAAGTTATTATGTTCACCAGAAGATGATTATAGCACTTTTTAACTTCTGACATAAAAGTTTTGTTTTCAAAAGTAAAGCAAGAGAAGAATTAGCTTCTCCATAGGAATACGTGACCTATTTATACGCTGCTAAGTATGTAGGTTACTTACCTCAACGGCCACCAATCACCGTTTTTGGAAGGTAAAATGAAAAAAAGTTTGGTACCTGGGTATAATTCTTTTTTTTTTCTTGTGTATCTACTTACATAAATCGCAGAGCAATAATTGATTTGTTAATGGATACCAGAAGCTTCCTTGAGAATTATAACTGATCTACTTGCCTACTTTTTATTCATAAAAAATATTTCTACAAACAGCAAAATTAAAATACACTTTGATTTTAATTACTCAGTGAATTTATTTCTGTACATTTACATTTATATTTTATTTAGAGAAGAGAAAAAACTACTAAGATAAACTAATATAAATGAAAATACCTATTACAACTACAATTAAGTACAATCATTAAATATTTCTGTATTTTAAGGAAATGCAGTTCAGCTGCAGCAATAATAAATAAGTAGGTATAAGTAAAGTAGATATCTAATCTTTTTGCTTTATCGAATTTGGGTCCCATAATGAAATTTTCTAGTTTTTTAAACGAAATCTAACATTGTCTTATGTATTAGATACCTATCAAATTGAAAAATAAGGAAGATAAAGAGGAAAAGAAGAGATAACCCAGTTTTATGTACACATTAAGAGTATTGTAAGAGTGTGGCATTTTAATATTTTTAATCTATGGTTGGGAACATAGAATAATAATAAAATATTTATATACAAGCTTGATTATCTTCTAAAGCGAAACTTTACAAGTTTAATAGCATTATTGCAAGTCATGTGCTAGAGGCTTACAACTGATATCACACATCTACAGTATCACAAGTACCTGCCTATTCCTAACTACGACTATACCTATATATAGACTTTGAACACAAAAGACAGATAGCACAGAAGTCAAACACATTTCGTACTTACGCCCGGCGGCTAGGGTTAGTCACTCTAGCTTATGCATTAAAAACTCTCTTGTTAGTTAGTGGCACTCGTATGTAGTTGTTTGATTTACCGAAAAGCAGAAAGAACGGTAATACACCCCAAGAAAAACTAAAAAAACGAACGCGTGCGAATCAAACGGTTGACACTCGCGCTCACACTATTTCAAACCCTTCCGAGATATCGTGTCCGTGAGCGTCTTCTTTGTGTGCGTTGCTCAAGTGCACTTTTTATGTAGGTACATTGATTTCTGTACTTTCTGTCTTTTGTGCGAATGCCAATCATAGGTCATGTCCCACGAGAAAAGCGATCCAGTTTCTATTTTCTCTATCAAAGAATATCAATACATAATGTCCTTGGTGGTTATCCATAGTAAACAAATATGTGTTAAAATAGTATGTGTTATACCTAGGTATCTACTTACTTACCAATAATTTTATGATCTTATCAGTTTATAGCTTCGTCGTAGATTGGCACGAATAGCAAATCTTTAAGTTATGTCTCCTTTGTCTTATCGCACAGTTTTTACTCCATTTTCTATTTATTAATTATCTACGCCTTATAAAAAAATTGATTTAAATCATCATATTTTCTGAAAAAGATTAGTTAGCATCTATGTATAAATGAAAAAAAGTATGTGTATGGCATTATTAATAGTGGTACCTACACACTGCTTACCTCCTTCTTATTATGGTCTTACGTGTACCTACTTATGAACATGTTTCTCAACTTACATATCGTAAGTTGTGTATACGTACGTTGTTGTTTTTCGAGGATTATTCGGGGTTATAATATACGTGTACTAGCTACGCCCTGCGGTGTTACCCGCGTTTATATAGGATAACAAGCGGCTAGAAGTCACTTCAAAAACAACCCGAGTGCTAAATCTTTAAACCTGTGCATGAAATATTAATTATTTGTTTAATCTTGATGTATCTTAAGTCACTCTTACGACTATGACGAGTCTACTAATACCTATCACATAAAAATAAGGCTCTACGGTATACAAAAGAATGCATACATACATAGGTAGGTACACTCGAAAAAAATAACTATCCTTCTGCAGTCGCGTAAAAAGTAGCGTAGGTATCTGTTAATCCAGGGTCTAAGCTATCGCAGTACTTACCAAATTTCATCCACATCGGTTCAGCAGTTTTTGTGCGAAAGATTAACAAACTTACATCCATACATTCTTACAAACTTTCGGGTCTATAATATTAGTAGGAAGGATAGTTGGATTCACTCGGAAAATATGAATTATTAAAATTAATATAATGTAGGTACTGAATCACACAACAACACAGCATTCACAAGAGACATTATAATTGTAGAACAAATATAAACATACTTTTCCTTCACCTGACCTTTGTAGAATTTAGTAAAATTATCTTTATTTGTTCATCTCTCCAAGTATCGCATCAAGTCAACCTTGCTTGCCCAAATGGCCAATGCCGTTGCGATTCATTGGATCTGCGTAGGTTTCATGTAAGGCACAGTCCGTTTTTGTAAGGTTAGCTACGAGTATGCAAAAATTTTACTCATCTCATTCTTTTTCATTTGACTGAAAAGGAAAAGTTTTTCATGATACGCTAACGGTTATCTGCTATGAATAACTTCTAGAGGTTGGGTGAGGCGCTTTATTTAATTTATACCCATAGGTTATCTGTATGATCTCTGGCATATAGGCCAATCCAATCCACGATGATGACTTCGATAGAGGCTAACCGTGGTGTGGTGTAAATGAGAGGACGCCCGGGGCAATTTGCCTCATCGTTCTTGAAGTAGCACCGCAATCATCTCCCGCTCTAAGTATGAAATCCTAACATAAGCAGATAAATGCTTATGGTCGCAAAATCGCAAATCAAATGTGATAATACATTTGCACATCATAAACAGAATCTGCGGAGAGAAGAGCGCTGATGGCTCTTTATTTACAGCGGAGCTAAAGCAATAAGAAACTGCACTCACTGTCTCGTTCTATGACAGATATATCATACTTATCATACAGAAAACTCTTTATGTATATAGGTAACCATATACAGCAAACTTAAAATACATAATGACAGTGCATCAAGTGGCGGCACTATCGCTAATAGCGATCTCTTCCGGGCAATCTTTGGAAGAAGAGAATAAAAGCATAAGTATATGTAAATATAAGTAAAGACGCCGTGACCTCTATAATAATAAGAATCATCTGAAGACCATATCCACCTCACCAGCAAAGGTCATCCTTTAAATAAAAAAATATTCTCATTATGTTATATGTAAAACCAAAATATTATCTATATTTTTATTTTATTATCAATACACCATTGATTCAATATTGTTACATTTTTAAAGCACATATATTTGGGTGGTAAATACAGTTAAAAATACCAGACGTATTAGAATATTTCTCATACAATGAATATGTACTAGGACATCCAAGATCTTCTAAATTAATAACATTATTATTACTCACAATGTTTTTGATCCATGATATTTTTCGAGTCCTTTTTCATACATTTTTCGCGTTTTTAAAAACTCATCCATTCAGGTGGAGGTTTCATAATTCAAATAAGTTATATAGCCCTCATTCCAGAATATTTTTCTGTTTCTTTCTATTGAAGATACTCCTCTACTCTCGGTTTTTGACAATGAATAGAAACGATAAGGGGGTTTTATCAAAAACACTTGTAGACGTTTGTCATCTATTAAAGCTATTTCTTTTACTATCATGTTATTTAAATCACCTTTAAAACCTTGTATATCCACAATAGCACTCATGATAATTTTCTTACAATGTTGCTTAAAGGCTTGTATTCGATTACACGGTCGTTTAAAATGAGGCAATAAGCACTAGTGTTCTCTGGGATATTTTCTGAGCTTTCAATTTCTAATCGTACATCAACTGGTCCTGCTTTTAGTGTTTCGTTTTGCCTTGAACAGTCTATAATAAAAAGCGGAGGTTTTTCTTTGAATTCTTTCAAATCAAGCCGTGGTTCAGATTGCTGGTTATGATAATACCGACGTAATTTTACGTACATTTCATATTATATAATTGAAATGTACGTAAAATTATATAGAAATAACTATTAAAAAAAATCTTCAGTTATTGAAAAGGTAACGTACCTGCGCAAAGAGACTTTTATTATTAAAGTTTTTTTAATAGTTGCTCTTCTGAAAAAGTGCTGTTTTCATCTATTCGAATAGATGGTAAGTGAATCGATTTTAGTTTTATATAACTGCAGTTATCTGAATTCTATTGATCCAGGATCATCAAAAATATACGAACACTACTCCCGATAACCCTGTGTTACTGTGTTGTCGTCTATTCCGCGGAAAAGTCGTCAACCTTCCATTCTAGCATCTAAATGAAGGAATTTGTATTTTCCTCTTAGTGCAGCTAAGATCTCGTGCGTGCCCTTGTACAAATACTTACAGGGTAAATAGATACAGGACCTTTATTCTCTAACGAACAATGAAACGAGCACGTTCCATGTCAAGGCACGATATAAAATTAGACATTCGCTCAGTGAATACCGTTCCACGTAAATTCTATGCGCTTAAAATAACGCGGCAGCGTTACGTGTTCAAACGTTCATAGTGCATAAGGGCCCAGCTAAATCTATCCACCTCTAACTTAAATGGAAGCTTATTATTATATATATTCTCTGCTATAAGTTTAAGGTTCAGTCAGACATCAGGCCCGATAATTCGCATTGAAATCCAATTCAAAAACTACCTACTGTACCTATGAGACATTTACAAATGCCTGACTCTAAATAATATATAAGTCTAGTAAGTAGGTATATTAGATGTTGATGTACCTAATAAGATCAAACCGCGTTTTAACAAAATTTCGCATTTGTGTGTCTATATCTATCGGTGTAGGTATGTAATTATCTACTACTTATCTGACTTGTTGACCTTCCAAACTATTACATTAAAACGAGACTAATAGTAGGTACAAGTTATCTTTTCCGCTCTGTATTTTACATGTAGGTACGTATATTTATAATATGCTCGTTATTTCAGTAAAAATGTTACGATCATCGATAATGGTATGGTTATTATTTTCACTATGTTAAGCTTCTTTTAATTAGCCCTCGTCATCTAACTGTACTTTTCGAACATCACACAAAAGCTAAAATAGACACCTGCCCATCTTCAGCTGAGCTTGGGAATAAACGTATTCTTAACACTAGATAAAGTAGTTCAATACAAAGGCAGTAACTGAGTGGTCAATTTGCCGAAAACGTTAAAGCAGACCAACAAACAGCCAGAGGTTGGCCCTTGACTGTTATTTGAATTATTTCAGAATTACGATTGCATTGCAATGGTCGGTATTGACAGATTTGGTAGTCTCTTAACATTAAGTTGAATACTAGCTCTGAACTATTCTATGTCAAAACGAAAATTTAATTGTAATTCTGAAAAAATTCAAATACTTATCAGACTTGGGCCCCTGACCATAGGTTTAAGATGTTTTATTTGCCAGGCCGAATAGCTAAGTATTTAATACAATTGAATAAAATATCTACAAACTTAAACACGCAAGTCACTATTTGGTATGTTTGAGTACCTTCTAACATTCGTGTATTTCGATGTAATATACCTACATGACGCAATTTTATGCATTTCGCAATGTAAAGAAATAATAAATACTTACTTAGGTATTGGTGTTATGTTGCATTTTCCTCTTACACAGCAAGGTATTTAAACTTAAACTAAACATTCGTTGGAATCAAACGATGTTTGGTATTGTTCCGTTATTTATGAGCTTTTTATTATTAGCAGAAGTGATTCATGTTTGATGTGACGATGTTTGATAGCCGTATGGGATGAGTTATAAAACCATGTGGTCCAATTCATAGTCCGTTCTAATTACCTAGTTACTTGCTAGTCAATATTATGTATCTAGTTTTGATATTTTTTTACATTAGCAATGATAGGGCAGCATGCTCTCCGTAGAGCATACAAAGTCATTGTATTTTCATCAACTTGCCTCCCGTAGGCCAGCGGTTGTTGACTACTACATTAACTTGCCCTCCTCTATAGTCCAGCTGCTGACGACTTTTTCACCAACTTTCTCTCTATTAGGCCAAAGGCTGGCAAACTTTCATCAACTTGCCCTTCCCCATGCCAGCGGCTGTCGACTTTCAACAACTAGCCCTTCCCTGCGCTAGCGGCTGCCGACGCCGATTGGAAGATTGCTTGACTTTCAAGCGGAAGGTTGTAAGTTCAAAAACTGAGTCAATCTGCACCAATGAATCTTTTGGCTCACGTGCGCTAGGAATCAACGTACAGCCTAAACAGCTGAACCTAGAGACAGGAAAGAATAGTTATTTGTTATACAAGAATGCAAAGTTGCTTTTTAAACGCGTGCTCAATTTTGATGGCCGAGCAATTAGAATTCTGAGCGAAAGCTAGAAAAAGGCGCGCGCAAATAAAAATTAAAGAAGAAGATTCCGAGTCAAAATTTTTATCAAATTAAAAAAGGTCGTATGATAAATTCGGCACCATTGAGGTAGAAGTAATGGGTTTAATAACGTTTTGAATTCACAAACTTAGTGCACACGATATTTTAAATTCAATTTGCTTTATTCTCTAGCGGATAAAAACGGCTCAGATACCACTTTTTTTTTGCACTCAGATATCGAAGAGCAAAAATACTCTTTTCGAGATGGTGGGATTTTTTTAATTCAACCCCAAGTGGAAGTTCAAAGTTTGAGACTTATAATAGATAAATAAAGGAGCGATTTTGCTTGAGAGCTACTTATGCGGTTTCGGTTCATAAAAATAAAAGTAAGCACCTTTTGTGCATTTTATGACAATGTTTTAGTATTAGCCATTTCCGCAAGTTTCGTTCGTACTACTTATTTTGAAAAATAGTTCTGGTTATGCATTAAAATCTATGGTACAGATCATAGATTTCAATGCATAATCTGCTAAAGTGTGTTTTGTATCAACTCATAGAGCCACGCTGCTAGGCAAGGGTCTCCCCTATTACAGTGGTGTAGGCAATAGTCCAACATGCTGACCAAACGGCAGGTTGGAAACTTCACGTATCTTCGAAAGCCTCACACCGACAAGCTGGTTTCCTCACTAAGTTTCCCTTCACCGTTAAAGCAAGTGGTCATTAATTATAATTCCTTCGTTGGGTCCAAAGAATTTCTTATATACAGAGTAGAAAACTTCCTTACCGCGCGTCGAAAAAAGTGTAACCGTTTTGGTGAAGCGCAGTTCAACATGCGCTGCGGGTTGGTGTGCCTACCATTTAAATTTTACCGTATAGAAAATTAAAAAGACTTATTTTTATACGTTTTTTCGTATGTTTGTGATTATCTGCAACTCGCCCGATGTAAAGTGACGAAGTGGCCTAAGATGTAGTACGCTACGATATAGCTGTAGTATGTTTGTATGCTTGCATAGAAGAAACCAATATAAAACAATTCAATTTTGGACTTGAAAAAGACCAAACATTATAGATATCTGGAAATAGAGAAACTATTAGCAAGTTCTACAATCTGGCAGTTCGCACAATTAAAGTTGACGCAAAGCATTTTAGTACCAAATATCCGGAATCTCTATCTTGTAACCAAATAAATATTTTTATGCGTGTTGATTCATCCATCCATCCATCTGCTGGGCACGAGTCTCCCTACAAAGGAGGTCTAGAACAAATTCCACTTATTGGACTAAATTAGGGTTTTCTAAAATTACTTAGTAGAAAGTTATCCTAAATTTCGTTGAAAACATTCATTCCTAAGAACTTTTTGCAAGGTATTTCAGCGTCAAAAGTTTTCTACGTATAAAAAGGAAATCAAATAAATACAAATACTAATTCCTTCATACTTCATTTTAACAGAAAAACAGATGTAACTAAGTAATTTATTTTATGCATTCATATTTTCCCATTATTGTGTCAACCCATCCCGATGTTTTTAAGGGCAACACCAAATACTGAATCACATTAATATGTTTTGGTTTTGAGTTTTGCTTTATTTACATTAATTTATTATTAATGCACACATTAATAATAAACTTACCTGTGGAAAGTAACCTCGCTGGATTTGTTGTTTTTGAGTGATTGAGTCACATACTTTTACGGCGCATTTATACATTTCGAAATATTTTTGAAGAGCTTTCGCTTGCTTTGCCTCACACCAGGCACTGATTTGAAGTGAGTTGAGGCTGTGGACTTAAGTGAAGCAGCAATGCATTAAGGCGGTTAGTACGCATCTAGTACATGTACATCAATGGTTGGGTCAATGATGCCAAGAAAAGAATGTGAAAATTTAATCCAAACTCCGATATGTAGTTTAACTAATACAGTTTTCTGCCTATAGGTAGGTACACTTCATTAGCTCTTTCATAATTAAACCATGCCGTTGATTTACCATAGCTGAGAACAAACTGTTTATAATCCTAATACGATTACACCAAACATATCGAAAACAGTAGTACTTTTCTCAACAATGACAAAAAGAATGAACATCGAATAAAACGAAAGTCGCATAAATAACTTCGTTTTGTTTACCTGATCAATTATCATATGGTACTCGTATGAGTCATATAAAACTCAGTGAAAAGTAGAATGCATTTTAAATGTGGAGTAGGCCTTTGACAACCGTTACTAGTCGGTTAGTCAAATAAACAAAGTTTGACCGTGTTCGGTGGAGCCTTCTATGAATATGACCGAAGGAAGTGTTAATCAGTAGCGGCCCGATGACCCGTTACATTTCCTAAAATTACACCTTCTGGTAAACAAATGCACCCAGCATGTGTCACTTCGTCCCTATAAAACATCCGACACACGACAATTGTCGGATAAACTGGGATTAGCCGTTGAAGCTTCAACAAATAACTATTATTTGATTTTAATTATCCTTTACCAAGTTCAAACATGGCATTGTACTGGAGGTTGTTGATCGTACTGTTTGCGGTTTTCTTTCTCGCGGTACAAGCGAAGCCTCTGCAAGGTGATGACAAAGAAGTTGTCAGTGGTGATGAAGAGATGATGGAGGTAGCCGAAGCTCAGAACCCATTCCTTCCGCGGTTTGCCATGAGGAAGCTGAAAGAGAGGCGGGAAAAGGCACGAGCGGAGAGACGAAACCAAGGCCAGAGAAGGTTCGACCAACAACCCCGCCCGTACCGACCACCTTGCCCTTATTACTATGTGAGTATTATTTTCTACAAGTCCTTTTATCTAATCTATTGTTTTTATTCGTCAGACGATTACTATACTCACGCGGAGACATTGACTCTGTGTATAAACAAAGTACTTATTTCAATGCACACAGATAACAAAATCATAGAACCTATTTAAAATGCTTAGGTAAACGTGTCCGTGTTTTTATAGCTAAGATAAAATGTATTTAGCCACGACGACTCAATGTTTCTTTGTCGCCATTTTAAGTCGTAAAAGAAGTATTTCCCTCGAGTAGGTACTTTTGACGTGATTTGATATATATACCGTATATAACTAATAGGGGTTCCTCTTACACTTGACATTTGAAAATTTTCCTCAAAATTTACTCTGTCAAACGCTGTTTCAGTTTATTTACTTATTTAATTAGTACTAGACGGCGAACCTTTCTTTGACCCCGATAGATCGCAATATATAAAGGCACCGAGACCAACAATGACTCAAACTGGCCTTGGACTTCAAGACAATAACATAGATTACATTTTACAGAAAAAATGAAGAATAGCCTCATCATTTTGCTAGCGGTAGGAGTCATCGGCGTGATCGCGAGTCCAATTTCAAAACATTCAATTGATAGTGAAAACAAGAATGCAGCGGAACCGGTAAACATTGACTCACAAACAAAGCATGAAGAATTAACTTTAAACAACGGCGAACAAAAGAAAGAAACTATTGATATCATCAAGGCGGATAATTCAGCCGACAAGGACGCAAATTGCGACGACCAAGTGGATATAATAATAGAAGGAAGTGTAGCGAATGGGGTGGATGATACTCCGAATCTGATTCATGACGCTCTGGAGCCTAACGAACTCCCACCGGTACCGTTTCCGGACAGGTTCGAAGCCGATTTGAATGAGTTTCCCTTACCGTCAGCATTCACCGATACCGACATACCATTTAGGGACGACGAACCTAACATACAATATGGCGACGGCCCAATTAGTACAGTTAGAGATGACATAATGGAGACCGCAGCAGGCTTCGTACCTACTCCACTCGTGTTTAGGAGAAAGAACAAGCCACGCCGAAGATTCGCCAACCGCCGACGTTTCCGACCCAACCCGTTTAGAAGGAACTTTCAGTTCTTCTACCCCTATTACGGATACGGATTCTATCGGCCAAGCTCTCTTCGGTATTATTAATTATGTCTAAGACTTGCCAAATAGCTGCTAAGTTTATTTATATTCATATTTTAATTGTACAAAATAAAAATTTACAATTTATACTTGAATAAGTTTTTTATTTCTAAAATTCATCAATACATAAATGCCATATCGATTTAATTATTTCTATATTATCACTAGTATAAACATTATGTATAATTAATTAAAACTGATCTATTTACAACATTGTAAATTATATTAATGTGCTATATTATTTTCAATCGTTTTCTTACCAATAATAATGAAATAGGATTCAAACAAGTATTAAAATCATTGCAGTCGATTCATCGATTCGATTTCAACAACATGTGACTATGTCTTTTTACATAAATAGTATACATATGAGTAGATGACACTTGATGTTACCCGTTCCCTAAAAGCTAATTACAAATCACGAAGGACTGTTTTCAATATCCAGACATGGTTTTATCAACAATACATTTAGCAGAATCACAGTTTATTATAGAATCAAACCTGTCATGTTGAAGTTAATTTATTTTAATGATAGAATTTGGCCGTTCATTGAAAAATTTGCCCATTATCTCCAGGGCCGTCACTTATTAAAGTAACATAATGCATATGAGACGGACAAAACCAAACGCGATTGTCCATTTTCGAATAAATAGGCTAAAATAAACAGCGCTATATGCACTCTCAACACAAAGTAAAATCGCAAGAAAGCCTCTCCTTTTCTTTCGCCAAAGAAGGTCACCCTCTCAGATATATAATCGAGCAAGATAAGTCTTTGAATGTTTTTCAAGTTCGGCGGGTATGTCAAGTCACCCACAAGCCACACGCGTGTAGTGGCTCGTCACTGGTCCCGAATGCTCGCGAGGCGCACGGAGCGGCGCGGCGGCGCGCGCGAATCTTGCACTCATTTCCCCGGCCCCACCAGCGCTTCGTCCATTAGCTCGTCGTCAGTGATGCACGGCGAGTTGGAGTGCGGGGAAGGCGCGACCAGAGGTGACGGCGCCGGAGACTTGGCCAGCTGCAGCGCCAGCGCCGGCGCCGCGGGATACACGGGCCGCACCGCCACCATGCCCGACACCTTGCTGCCGGACGATGACGAGAAGTCCAACAGCATTTCCGCAGCCTCTTGCGGCGTAGTGGCCCCCGAACGCGCCACGGTGCCACTCGCCGGCGGCTTCATACACGACTCGGCACCTTTCCGCTCCTCGGATCCTTTGGGCGCAGCGAACCCTTTCGCCTCAGTTTTGAAATCGAGCGGCATCAGAGGAAACGATCCCGAATAGTCCTTCGCTTCATCTTTGTTCCGTTGAGTGTTCTCGCCTTTCGATATGCTCTCCGCCATCGCTTTCGTGAACTCGAGTGGTCGGTCGGTGTCTTTACCGGGCTGCAATTTCGGGCTCATCCCGCCCATGTTTAGTAGAGGTTTCGGAACGTTCAGTGGATAAGGCGCCTTCTGCATCGGATCTGCCGCACGAGAGTTGTCGAAGTGGGGGAATGGATACTTGTTCTGGTCGAGAGTTCGAGCGAAGTCGTTCACCATTGGCCGACTGTCGTACTGAGAGGACGGACTACTTTTGTCCGGGGTGTTTTGATTTTTCAGTTTTGGAATTTGGAATTTACTCGTATCCAGAGGTTTGATAAGGCCCTCTACGAGAAAATTAGCATCCTTGGAGGACTTGAATCGGTCTCCATCTACGTCGTCTCGCGAGCTGGGGCTCGAGTGACGTTCTGATTTGGAAGCGAATATAGATTTCTCCGAGTTACTCATAAGTTTAGTTCGAGCTTTTTCTCGTTCTCGGTCACGCGTTACTTTGGATGCATCAGAACTTCCGCTCTTGGGTGAGCCTGTGCTCGATTTGGTGCCCGATTTTGAAAGATTGATCCCGGCGCTACTGCTGCTGCTCGAAGATTTGTAAGGCACTTTAGTGATATTCGGATTGCTGGCTCCGCTCGATTCCGACGGACTTGTATTGGCTTTGGGCGGGGTGGAGCCCGGGGTTACGTTGCCAGACTTGGAGGACTGCATCGCTTGGGTTTTCTTTGAGGCGGGTCCGCTGATCACGCCAGGCTTAAGACCCGTGTGTGTTTTGGGCGAGCCCTGACTCGGCGGTGTCAGCTGCGGCGACGACTGTTTCCCCGAACTGGAGCTACTGTAGTTCAACTTGGAGCTGCTACTGCTTGAAGATTCCTTCGTTCTCGTCTTGTTTATAGTGATCTTCATGCCGTCCGAGCTCGGCTTTACCATGTATTCCTGGTTTTTTGGCTCTACTTTGGTGCTCATATTGTTTTTTGGATCAGAAAATTTTGTACTCGACGAGCTGTTAGATTTCGAACTGAGGTCGACTTCGCCGCAATGTTGCGCAGATTTTAGTTTATCTATGACGGCGCTGAGAGAACCCTTTCTGTTTCTAGCCTGACTGGCTGGCGTACTGGATTTATTAACTTCGATGTTGGGTGGTGAAATGAGCGGCTCAGCGGTGGGACTGTCGCACGAAACTGGGGTTATTTCCAACTGCTTCAATTTTATTGGATTCTTTAGCTTAGGGCTGCTCCTATCTGAACTAGAAAAAGAGAGACTCGAATGCTTCTTTTCTTTATCTCTCGAAGTCGTGGAACTCGAACTGTAGCTGTCTTTCGATAACTTTTTTGACAGATCGTATCCTGTAGTTCCCGATTTCCCCGAAGGTGAACCGGAAGTTGCCGATTTCAACGCGGACATACTGGGCTTCCCCGATCCGGACGAGCTATGTTTAGGGGAGGAGACGCTATGGTTTTTTGGACTCGAGTATCCTGGCAAGTGTTTGGGGCTGTTTTGCACTGGCGAGTGTCTAGGACTGCTGTGATGGCTGGAGGTTCCCGACGCTTTCCCCAGTCCTTTTACACTGCTCGGACTGGGTGATTTGGTAATAGAAACGGACCTGCCGTGTGTAGGACTGGGGCTAAATTTTCTCAACAGCGAATTAGGTGACGTCGCTCGTAAAGGGGAGCCGTCCGTCGGTTTGATGCTAACCGACACTGGCTTAGTCAGCGGATCTTGCTTTGGAGGCACTTTTTCCGGCGGTCCCATAGAGTCATCTCTCCGTCGTTTCTTCTTCTTCTCTTTACTCCGTTCTTCCCCCGACTTGCTAGACTTCTTTTCCGATCTAATGCGTTCATCCATAGACAGCTTTTGGGAGGAAGATATCGGTGTGATAGTAATAGAGCTGGGTAAAGCAGCGGGCGCTGCTGAAGTTATGGGTATTAGTTCAATCCCGGGACGTCGATCTAAAGATAGCATGGATATCCCAGGCTGTAAGCTTCCCGGGGCCGAGCTGGATCCAATTGGAGTAATGCTGACGGAAGAAGGCATGTAGGATTTACCTTCAGTCAGGTCGAGGAGCAGAGAAGAGGTGCTTCTACTCCTGATGTCCGTTTCTTTGCTTTTAAGCTTTTGCCTTTTGTGCTCAGACTTGTGAAAAGACGACCTGTGGAAAGAGAAAAAGGCATTGAGATCTTGTTCGCATCGGCTTTCATAGCTAATCTTTAGGATTTCGTATATAAAAGAGTTATTGGTTACGAATGTATCGGATGATCGGTTAAGCGGCGACGAACAATTTCTATTAACCAGATGTTTTGTTGACGGCTGATACATTTTTTATTACAGATGGTTGAAGGCTCCAACATAAGTGTTGGAGGCTGGTTCTACACTAAAACTTGTTTATGATAGTATGTATAGTAAACCTCCGTCAGTTAAATACACCAATAACTCGGTATATCACGTTTTGGAGCTAAAAGGAAAGTTTATTTTATAATCTGAATAAACTAAGTAAATGATAGGTACGTTGTAAAGGAAATAGAACCAGTAGTATCTACAACAAGAACTACTTATAGACTAAAATTAACATAACAACTAGAATCACATTGAGTTTAATATATACGCTAATTAATTTGTTTACGTATAGAAACTAGTTACGCTGCGTTACAACAAATAGCTTCTACATCTATGGAAAACCTGTACTGTAGGACATACGTACGAACTCGATATTATAGGTTCAATAATACTTGGAATTAATAAAGAAACTAACTCGGATATCTCTAAAACGAAACGAATCCTGGTCCCAACGTCACCATTTCAGTTGTCTTCAGAATCTTGCGAACTGAATTTGACGAGCAAAGATAAATTACTACACTTATAACAATTCATATGTTGTTGAATTGGAAGTAACAACTACAATAATCTTTTTCTTACATTGTTTAAACATAAGAAATCTTGGGACACTGGCCAAACTTTCTTCAGCAAAAATATAATATAACGCTTCTACACGTATACAGTAAGCTACATTTTTTTAAAAGTCTCTGATGTAAGGCGCGAATCACGCTAATGCGCAACGCGTGCGTGTGTACTGTACAAATGCAGCTGTCACACTAACATGCTGTGTTGGAAAGCACGCGGGTGTGCGGTGCGGGGCAAGGAGATGGTCGACCCTCTCGGTGCAAGGTGCTCCTTTTGACACCTTAAAATGGGGACTGCGCAGCCACTTGCGCTAACCTCCGAGACTAAATATTTGCGCGTACCTTTCATTCTGAATTTTCCAGTAACGGAAATGCCATGATTATATATACACAAACGATTGGAAAACATTTATCTCTATCGCTCGAGTATAAAGGCATTGTCTTATAGCTTCCGGGCGCATATTCTTGAAATAACCAGATCCGAAGCGAAAATAGGAACTCAAATCTTTTTGACCTCGAAAAATAGTAGAAAAGCATTACCTTATCATACTCTAGTGGTCTACATGATCCATTTTATTCAGTTACTCTTGCTATAAAATGTCTAATGTAGACCACTCGACTAATCTGACGCGAAATATTTTAAACCGGTAAATTCGAGTCTAACTGACATTTCTCACACACTCTCTCACCTGGTCATGTTTGTGTCGTCCGCGTCTCCATCGTTCGAGTTGTCCATGTCGGACATTCTGTCGTGTCCTATGGCGTCCGTCGCGTCCATTCCAGAAAGTTCTAGATCCGACGCGAACTCGTTCTGTGACGCAGACGATTCTCGCCCGTCGTCGTTTGTCGAGTTGCTGTTGTTTGTGTTGTCATCGTCATTGACGTACGCGTCTGAATTGTCACTGTCACTGGAATAAAGACGAAGTAATATAAAGACAATTATAAAGTAAAATACGAAACATGGGACAGTTATTTTACTGCATTTTCTCGAAAAGATAACTTCTTTACTCTTATATCTTTTGCTAAACTCGTATTTCTTTAAGAATTGATAAGTGAAAATTGAAAATTCTGGAAGAGCATGAGAGAGTGCAAGTGGTATATCAGGACTGGTTTTAACATCAAACAACACGCCTGGATAATTAAAATGAACACAAATACGAGTTTCAGTAAATGTAACAAGTTTAAATCAAGAAAAGAAAAGACAAAAAAAATCTCATACCTATCCGAGTCCATAAGCTCAGCCATCCCCGGCTTGCCTTTCTTCTGACTGGTGGTCCAAACATCGGAGTCAGACTTTCGCTTCTTGCCGCGCCGCTCGTCCGTCGACTTCGACTCGTGAACACCAGACTCCTGGGACATCATCAGCAGCTGATGCTGTTGCTCCGATAAGTAATTCCCTATAGGGATACAAGATATAAATCAATTGCTGTTCATTCGTCTCACAAAAACTCCGAGAACGACTGTGCCGATTTAGATGATTTTGATATCGAAATATTTGTGAAAGTTCAGGGAATGTTTAAACGGTGAGAAACATAACTATTAGTGGTAATAAGTTTGCCGGGTCAACTAATTAGGAATAAAAATAGTGCATGCATATACTGCCGCCGACCATATTACATCATGAATAACAAAAGAAGAAAGAGTGGAATCAAGGTGTAATTAAGACCTCGTCGAGATTGTATAGTAGTGTAAGGTGACTGACCTCCCTGGTGCGGATGGCTGACCCCGCCGGGGTAGAGCGGCCGCGGGACTCCAGGCTCGCGCTTCACATCACCCCCGGGCTCGAGCCCGCCGATGCCGCAGTTAAAATTTGCATCCAAAGCAGAATAACCCCCATTCATTTGTTTGGCGGCCGCTTCCCGCTCCCATATTTTCACTAGCGACCTGCGAATATGAAATGAAACTGTATGATGCTTCACGCAGATCAACTACTGGTGCTGATGCCGGTCGCTCCGGGGAGGCCAAAAGTAATCGATAGCGATTACCGACTTCCAATAAGGCATGCACCGGTAGAATCTTTTCAGTTATTTCTATTTAAAAATCAAAACTCTAGACCGATTTTGACAAAATTTAAATGGGACCACCTGAGAAGTATTATTTACCCTGAGTACCCTATCAAACAGAAAATAAAGTTTTTAAATCGGCAAAGCCGTCTCTTGAGAAATCAGGTAATAACATTAAAAAATAAATTAAAAAACTATCGATTCGAGTACCCCTTTTCGGAAAGTCGGTAAAAAAAAAAATATATATTCAATAAATTACACAAACACATACCTTAACGTAATAGGAATAGAGTGACTTTTCTGCAGCACCCTGCTGATATAGTCGTCGATATGTTCCTTGGCCGGTGTGTTCAGCGTGTAGACAGAAGCTCGCGGCTGCGAAGGGTCCGACAGCTCCAGTTCTACTGTGGCCATGCTCTCGTCGAGAGGATGTTCGAGGGAGATGGATATATGTTGCCAAGAAAGTGCGCTTACTTCGAACATTAGCACGCTTTCTATCTCTATCACTGTAAACGAATAAGTTTAGGATGTCTATGTGTCTTATGTGTTGGCACTCCTGATGCTTGTGGGAAAATAAGGGTTTACATCACCAACAAGCAGGTTTCCACAGTAAATTACTCAACAGCTCTTAACTAAGCCTTTGGCTTAGCTGTAGGCTAAATGCATGCAGCATGGCGACTGATAATATATGACAGATTGCTCCTGACCTGAGGGAAGAGAAGTATCGCGCGAAGGCGACACTCTTGCCATAAGAATTAGCGGGAGTGGTTCGGCTGCAGCATCATCACATTGCTCTTCAGAGCAGCAGCCTCTAAAGTCAGACTTGGCTTGCTGCTGTCCAACCTCCGTAAGGAGAAAACTTACTAGCCTTACTGTGGCTGCCCCAGCCCTCTCAAGTACAACTTTAAACTGTATCCCGCAGTAATAAGGTACGTGGTTGCACAGCGTAAAATGTAACGCGAAAACTGAATCGCGCTAAAGCAGCTACGTTAAAGCCTTGTACTATATATCCCGACGCAGCTAGCAAGCAGTGTTGAACAGCGCATGTTGACAGGCTGTACGTCATGACGTCACAGTACACGCTTCATGACCACGCGCCTCATTCGTTCTTTTGATTTCGTTTGGCGCGTGACATTCTCTGCCAGTTTAGCAGAGACAATAGACGCTAAGTCGTAAAAAAAATCTTAAAACTAGTACCTTGCTTGGCCTGTGTCCTAACGCAGCTAGCGATAAGAGTGTTGAAGAGCGCTTGTTGTCGGAGGCAGGACAGCAGCGGCGGCACGTGGGAGGGGTGAGTGAACGGAACTGACGTCACGGTACACGCTTCAAGACCACGCGTCTCGCAAAGGAAGTAGCATTGCGTTTGGTCGGGTAGGTTCTAAGGAAATAATAAATGCGAGTCACATTGGGAGCCAAAAATAAAGATTTTTATGCAATTTTATTGACCGAGCGAGCAAAGCATCTCTGCTTCGTATCTGGCAACATACAGATCGTTGATTCCTACCAATCTTGACGATACTTAGAACACAGCCTCGACGTTTTTGGCGTCGGTGTTTATGTTAAGTTTTATTAATGACTAGCTGACAAGGCGAACTTCGTACCGCATCACATGTGTACGACAGACATTTGAAGACCAAAATGAGCTAAATCGGCCCAGCCATTCTGGAGTTTTAGCGAGACGAACGAACAGCAATTGATTTTTATATATAAGAAGGAGAAGATATACTGCTGTTTTTCCTTTATTCTATCAGCTTTTACACAACAAAACGAAATATTATATTTTCCTGTGGGATTAATCGCACCCCAATGCTACCTTAGCTTTACTTTAAACCTTACAAAATAGGACGTTTCTAATACAGGGATTTGAATTCAATAACTTGTGTAATTCTTGGATAAACTAAAATACACACCAATCTAAAAAGTATGGGGTATTCGAATGTTACACTGGACAGTACTTACCACAAACAATCCTTTGCTAAGGTTGAGCTCTATAGTTTTCCCAGGCGTCAGCTTGTTGTACGCTTGTTGAGCCACTAAACCAAGCAGTGGCTTTGCGTTCGCCCATTCCGCCGACACTTCCACCTATAGGATAGAGATTTGATTATCAGCAACATTATAAGTTTTCCCTATAACTGAATTCTACTATGGCGCCATTTACTCCTCGATTTAAATAATATTTAGTACCGACATGAATCACACGACATTAGTTAAGATTCCTGAATATAAACGAAAAAAATCGGTCAAGAGGCTATAGTTTTTTTTATTAAGTTTAAAAAATATTGTGGTCGCGAGATTGACAGTTCGCGCTACTAAGTTAATTATTTTGTTTATGTACTTTGACGCTGGTTTACCAGCAAGCAAAACAAGTATTTGTTTCCCACATTTTTTGTGAGCCAGAAACAATTTTAAGACGTTTATATCTTTCATAATGGCAATTAATAAAAACGGCTGTAATAAAGTGCAAATAATACACTCAAAAGGACAGTAACGTTTGTAGCGATGATGGCCGAGTAGTAAGTGAGGTCGATTGCCTTGCAAAAGGTACGAGGTTCGATCCCACGAAACGTGCAAAAAGAGCTACTGGTGAAGGAAAACATCGTGAGAATACCATAGCATGGTGGTAGGGCGTTTCCTATCGCTCGCCTGGCTAGCTACCACCCTCAAGTTGGAAAATTTAACTTGACGTCGTGTTTCGACAGCCTTCCTTGAGAGCCAGTGTATTCCAAACTAGGCACTCTCCATCTAGGTTTATAAGTAAATCACACTTTAGAGGACAAGTTAATCAAAGTGGTTTTAAAATCCAAAATATCAGGTGTTACTGTTTTAGTTGTAGATAAAATATTACCTCTGTAGTAGCGTGAATTAGTTTGGCAAGTCCTGAACATAGAGGCGTGGGTTGCGAGAGCTTCAACGTGAAGCTAGCGGGAAGCATTGCACTGTTCTGTGGTACCAGCTGCGCATATACTGGATTCCTGACAACAATAGGGTATTCATTCAGCCAACAGCTGTGTTGAGATATTTCTGTTTGTTCCCCCAATCTGTCCCATTATCGGAAAGAATAGGAATGTCTTATTGAATATAATATTATAGCAATACAAAATAGATAGAGGTTAAGTGTTTCCACTTCGAAACACTTGCATAACCTTGGAAAGAGTCCAAGCTCATTATGAAGGGTGTTCAAAGGATTTTTTCTTTTAACTCGCCAAGTCTTAACATAAGACTTAACTTGTGTAATTAATCTGAAACTACATGCTATTAGTTTCGTGTTGACAGGACAAACATTGCTGAAGAATACCTCAATAAAAACAATCAGAGACTCTCTCTTCAATCCAACAAAGAGTACTGAAGCAATTAAAATTAATTTTGTGGTGACTGGAAATGCATTCATCAAGTGATCTTAATCACGTAATATTTAGTTTCATATTTAGCCATACTAGAATGTTTAAAAGCAATGTATATATATAAATGTTCCTGTAACTAAGGATAATGCGCTCTTACCCTTTAGCAGATTGTTGCCTTGATATAATAGGTGCGAGTTGCAGTTTATTAGCAGTGGAACCTTCCAGTAACACTGTCGCCCAATGTCCTATGGGCGTGTGAGTGGGCGCCACCAGCGACGCAAGGCCTGTGGAAACTTGCGGCTTGCCTAGTGTAAGCAGCTCTATCGACAGTGGAATTAGACCCTTATCTCTGTCCAGAAGTTCATAGGGGGATACGAAGTAGGTCAATTTTAAGGCGTGACCTGAGAAGAAAGTTCATAAATAATGTAGGCAGATATATTAAGTTGAACATAATTATAATATAATCCTACTACAGACAGATATAATTATATCACATGGTCCGATTTCAAGTTAATTGTCAATATTAAATTTATTGACAATTTATTCATCAAAAATGCACCGAAATTGGCATTTAGGCACTACAACATAGCGTAAGGCAGAGCAAGTTATGGTATTTAGTAGTTAACAATTTTGGAACAATTAAATCAAATTAGTAGACAATTTGTGATTTTAAGATGATTAAACTTTATAACAATATAATCAAGATATCAAGTGTGTTTACAAATCTGTAAGAATACCTCCTCTCCTCCTCTGCAGGAACCCTATAGGGCTCTTGTGTACTTGACCCCACGGGTCTTTTATAAAGCTCTGAAGATGCCTCATCGTGCAAAGATCCTCTTCTAAGCTCTGCAGAGCACTGAAAGCTTTGCATTTCACCTGGAAAATATATTTCAGTATATCTCAAGTGTTGTTATATTTAGAATATGAAAGTATACAATTACACTTTGAAGTTAAAGAATAAATCCAGGTTTCTGGTTAGCATGTTTTAAATTTTATCATTAACGTAAATTTCATATTATTCCAATTTTGAAAATTGATTTAGTCTAATGGACATCAAGGCTTTGTTCAGTCAGCCACCTTGCAAGTCGTTGCTCCACCAGGCAAGTTAAGCCTCGCTCATATGGATCTTTAATTACCATTTCTTCAAAAGAGAAGATAATCATCATGGGATATTTGAACTCCTTGAGATAAGTCAAGACACTTAAGTCTGTAATTTAGCTAATAATGTGCTTGAAGAACACTCGATCAGCAGTGGGACAAATATGGGATGATACTTTAACATACTGATAATCAAATACTATGTTAACTAGATACATGAACCTCACCAAGCTTTAGAAAAAAGTAATTATGTTTCATAAGTTTATTAAAAAAAATCTAATTTCAAGATATTACTTTAAATATAAAAAAAGTGTGTTTGTATGTCCTTACTCTCTGTAGCAACATACAAATTGATAGTAATAAATGCTAGTAACTAACAATTTGAATATGCCTAGCTCTACATACCTTTTTCTCAGCATTAAGCTGGTATACCGCAGTCAGGCCTTCTAATTGTGCGGTGAAGTCAGCAAAGTCCCCCTGTGATATGCACTGGACTAGTTCTTCACAACTCTGTTGCTCTATCTGAAATTGTTTTATGTCATAAGCAGTCGTAATAATTGACCAGTCATACTTCTCATTTGCTTTGATGGCAATTTAGAAAACAATGTTTTATAAGTCGTTATTAGAGAAAGTAAATGCAGATACTCTATTAAATCTCTAAAAATGCAGATCAACAACGTCAGTCTGTTGCAGATCAGATGATATAAGTCTATGCAGTGTGGTATGTTGAGAACTGTATTACAGGTAAGCTGTGTCTGGTTAGAAGGTTATGCCTGGATTATCTGTAAATACTTTAAAGTCAGTGTGTTCTTTGGGTTTTGGGGAAGATTTTTCTTAACATGAGTCATTTTTAAGTTTTTGGCTGTATGTAAGGTATAAGATTATAACCTAAATATTATCACAGATAAACCTACCTTTCCTTCATGATGAATTTTGACATCTTTTATACTTCCTGAAGCTTCAACCAGTATTTCTAAGTAGAACATGTCTGATGAAATGAATAAATTCACTCCCGATTGTCCCACCACAAATTTTAATCTAAAATAATATTTAAATATAAATTTCAATTAACGACATAAAATATGGTCATACCATGCAACAATATGGCTATCTCTCTAGGAGTCTTTTTACATTCACTCAAACATACATACCATTATCATTCAGGTTTCCTAAAATTGCAGAGATAGTGACTGAATGTCTGAGAATAAATAATATTTTCCATCAACAGCTGTTGTCTACATGATTATCTAGTTTTCATTGCTTACCCAAGTTGTCTTGAGAGGCATTCTAGCCTTTCGATAAGACTCTGCAGAGAACTAACTTTGATGCAGTGCTGGAGACTATCCAAGCATTTTTGTAGGATCATACGGTCTTGACTATCTATGGCCCAGCGTTTGTCCTGTAAGATACCATATTTTGAACTTGCAGAAGACAGACAAAGAAACTTTTCAAGAGAGATTTGTTTAGGTAAATCATAGTCATTATTTTACAGAAGAATACATACCAGCATAGTCATTCGAACACCTTTAGAAGTTTCGGCAAGATTTTTGAACTGTGATGTTTTAGACCTCAACTTTTCCATAAGGATTTCCTTTTGGAGCTCTTTAGATTTGTCTAGCAGATTGCTTGGAGTCACCATGGTTAGAGAGTTGACGTCCGTCATTTTTATATTAATGCAAAAACTAGCAAAACAAAAACAATATGTTATCACGAATCACTCAAGTTTACCGACCATCTGATTGATATAGAACACTTGTTTTAATGGAGTTTTATTTCGTTATTCGGGACATTTTTGTAGCGTTTAATTATATATCGTCTAATTTATTTCATATCTAATGTGTTTCCGAGCAATAATTAAAATTCATTTGCAGTTTTAAGCAAAATTTAAGAAAAGTGTCGCGAATTCGTGCGTTATTTCTCACGTCAAGATTGCCATTTACTATTATGAATGGTAAGGGAACAAATTATGGTGAGTGGAATGCTTTCTAACAAGCAAATCTTATCTCACTTATTTTGCTTAGGTTGGCCCACAGAAAATGAGACAGCCTGAAAAATTTACTACCTCAACAATATTTTTAAATTGGTCGCTTTATACCAAAATGAAAACGAAAACAACTAACTTCACTCTATAAATTTTGCCGCGCCCGTCAAAAAATGACAAATTCATACTATCTATTTTTTTTAAACACCTGTTTTTTTTGTAATATTGATGGATTACTAAAATTTTACGAAGTTTTCTTGTTTCTTTAGAAATATCCATATAGTAGCACTCTCACAAAAAAGTCAGCTCTCACCATTGAGAGGTGTATTATTTGAACAAAAATTTACCATGTTTGTACCTTGACTACGATGACCTCAAACTTGATATTTATTTAATCCTATTTTTCTAGTGTTACTTGATACAGTGACATAATTATATCTAGGATCCAATGACTATCACATAGCTATTTTATAATTGATACTGGCATAATCGATGATAGATGACGTTACATTAAAAAATAATAGAATAGAACTAACTTCACTTAATTTCGTTCATAAATCGTCTACGCCTTTTAAACTTTAATCCAGCGATACATGATCCTATGGCCTCAATCCATATCTTCTTATTAGTTTGTGCCTCAATCTCTCCCTATTTGCCAAACGAAAATATTGTTTTATATTTTTGTTTCGGATCCGCCCTCTGGTAGCGCAATAATTCGCTAGAGTAAAAATGTTCCTTGATCGAAAATTGTGTAATATATTTTAGCATTAATAATAGCTCAGAAAAATACTAATATTTTTTCAGCAGATACCCAGTACTTTTCCTACTTATATTTAAAAAAATGGGAAAAAGGACTGTCCCCTAATCACTGTCACCGAATAGGGTCAAATAGGAACACGAGTATCATCTGTCCCCGAATTGATAATCGGGCCTAGATGAGGATAAAAACGTGACAATTCAGTTATTTAAAAATATCAATGTCATCAACACTTTATTTAATTGTATCAGTAAGAATAATGTGGAAAATTCTTAAAAAATATGGGAAGAAACTGATCTTTATATTATTAGAAGATATGAAAATGTTATGTCTGTTTAATTCTTTCCATAAGAATTAATCGTGTGGATTTCGTTGTATGTCTACCCTACTAAGAACGCAATACTGAGAGTAGTGAGATTGTCATGAAAATAGTTCTACTGCAACTAGTAGAACTAAGCAACCGCTCTGTTTTGCAATAAATATATGCAGACCAGACGACATTTTTTTCAGTGAATGCGGGAAATCTCTTCACAGATTAGTAGGGTAGAGTTAAAGAGATTTATATACAGAGAAACAAACCTATGTAACCTGTGTAACCACTATGCTGTCGTGTGAATCCAATACACTGTTACTTGAGATACAGTGTTTTACCTTAAATAACGCTCAAACGCTTTCATTTTACCTCCTCTATACACCTATAGTACAAACTTTTTTCTACATTGAATACACGGCTAGTTATTGACTTACAAATAAGGCTATATCTCAATAATTTTAAACTTTAAAATGACATATCACTGTAAGCGAAGTTACAGTATTTTGGTTTAATAATAATCGCGTGCGTTATATCTAGAGATGAGCGCAAGGGCTATATATTGGCAACGCGCTATAACGTTATACTACATTAAAAACGCTAGTTATTTTATACGCTCAAAATTCGTCCGATTCGCTGAACGCCGTTTTGATTATCGTCGCAACTACGCGCAACGAATGCGACGGAGGAGTAGCGTGCCCCGTTTTAGCTATAAAATATAATAGTAATGAAGTTACAATATCAAATATTTTGGAGCTGCTGTTCGAGCGATTAGCGATAGTTAGCAATATTTATCTAGCCGAAGATACGCAAATACATCGTATATGAAAGTTAAAAAAAATACGTTAGTAACTACAATATGATAAAAGAAAAAAAAGGTTTCTTTATTTAAAAAAATATTGAACTTTTCTTCGTACTTTCAACAGGCTTAGGACTGCCTGACTTTTTAAGTAGGTATTAGTAAGAAATATGACCCATAATATGAATAATAATTTATTGTGCATAGAAAAATAGTCAGGTGTACTTCAGCATTAAATTCTAAAACGTATCTATCTGACGTATACAACGAATAAATTAAAACGCGGAGCATAACATACTGACTTAATATTTTAAAAGAGTTTTAAAGCCGGTCATATCATCGCTGGACAGTGGACATACTGATTCATGTGCTTAAGCCGATGTCTTAAAGTATAATTTGGAACGTGTTATAACCTAAACAACACATTCAATCAATTCCTAAACACACATATTCAAATATAGTTCTGTATAAAATATTACACTGCGAAGTGAAATCGACCTTCAGTCCGTTCAGTCGAGCCAAGCTACTCCACTGCCACTGCTCGTGTCGTCACTGCCCACATGATAGATGACACAAATCACAATACTGCACTGTGACGACACGGGCAGTGGCAGTTCTAAAAAATAACAGCGCTCGCCAGGTCAAATATATTTAAATAACAAGTTGTTTGGCTATTTATTAATAAGAAGTTTTTTATCGGCTATGTAATATAACGAACACCTCTAGTTATATCTCGCCGAGATACAATGTTTTGCTTAACCAAAGTATTTAGGCCTCCGCTCTATGTACTTGTGTAGTGCGCGGAAAGCTCAACAAGCGTTGGACAGAATGATGCACTCAGCGTGAGGACTGGGTGCGCGGGAGGCGGAATAATTTATAAAATTTTGAGTTTCTGAAATTTGGATTTGGAAACCACCTTTGTATATATCCTTCGAAAATATTGCAGGGATCAGTTTTTTTCTATATGTTTGTGATTGTTTTCAACTCGCCCGATGTAAAGTGACGAAGTAGCCTAAGATGTAGTACGCTGCTATGTAGCTGTAGTATGTTTGTACACTTGCATAAAAGTAACCAATTTACTAGCGACTTGAAAAAGATCAAACATTATAGGTATCTGAAAATAGAGAACCTATGCAGGCATGTTCTACAATCTGGCAGTTCGCACAATTTGACGCAAATCATTTTATCAGAGTCCGTACATCCGGAATCTCTATAATGTAGCTATTTTGTAACCAAATAAATATGTATATGCGTGTTAATTCATGTCATCTATCTGCTGGGCACGGATCTCCCTACAAATTATGTAAAAAAAGGAAATCAAACAAATGCAATAACTTATCTCTTCATATTTTATTTTAACAGAAAAACAGATGCAACTAAGTAATTTATTTTATACATTGATATTTTGTATTATATATACATGGATATTTATACATCCTTATGTTTTTAAGGCAACCAAATACTGAATTACTTTAATATTTTTTGGTTTTCAGTTTTGAGTTATTTAGTTTAAAATGCACACATAAACAATAAACTTACCCGTGAAAAGTAATCTCGCTTGATTTCTTATGTTTTTGCGTGCTATGTGTTGTTATGAGTAGTTAGGTTTTCACCGGTTCTAGCTCACCGGATCCGGAACTTCCTAAAAAAAACAAGCGCCGGTTCGACATCGCCACCTAAAAAAAAAAAAGGTTTGGTGTCTTTTCCTAGGTTTTCGGGGTCGCTGAATCGATAACCGATTTAAAGAGCTCCACTACATTGCTAATCACCTATTGATAACCCAATTGTTTCCTAATCACCAAGTGAACTCGGTGTGCCATTGTTTGTTAATCACCTCTGACTCATACCTGAAGCTTATTAGCTTATTAGGATGTTCTAGTAAAATAACATTTTTGGATTGATCACAAACCTTTATTTTCTTTAAAATAAGTACAAAATAGTTTGTATAAAAATATATCGTTATTAATTTTATTGCTACTGAATAATTTAATAAAATCCATGACGCATACCTGAAGCTTATTAGCTTATTAAAATAAGTACAAAATAGTTTGTATAAAAATATATCGTTATTTATTTTATTGCTACTGAATAATTTAATAAAATCCATAACGCATACCTGAAGCTTATTAGCTTATTAGGATGTTCTAGTAAAACAACATTTTTGGATTGATCACAAACCTTTCCCATTAAACGCTGCATTGTTTCCTAATCACCAACTGAACTCGGTATGCCATTGTTTGTTAATCACCTCTGACGCATACCTGAATTACTCTCAAACGATAACTCCTAAGTAGTCACCATGACGGTTCTTATCTATTTCAAAAACGCGTTGTCAAAATTTTGTACAAACAAGGAATGCTATTTGAATGTCGCCCTTTAGTCGGTCTTTAAATGAACATTAACATAACGATCTTGATAGAGTTGTAAGATATGGCACTGGCTATATAAGTCGCAATATTTTTCAAACATTCACTGTCGAGTGCTTGTTCGTGCGACTTAGACTCCAGATTAAATTTTGTGAAGTGTGTGTTTGAAGTGACCTACAAAACAATGGATGTAAGTACTTTCAATAAAACTTAGTGGCTTTGCTTTAAATTTTTTGTGGATAATAGTTTCAAAACTTTGATAGTGGTAATTGTATTGTTGCAGAACTCTTTCGAAGAAAATACATTCAAGCAATATTATTACGCTTGTTCAGACGATGAAGATAAGACCCAAAAACCTCTTAAAATTTTCAAAGAAATGCCAAATAAAAAACAGATGAAAAGGAACAAATCAACCAAAAGCATAGAAAATATATTTGAAGTGAAACAAATAAAAAAGAGAAAGTTATCATCATCAGTTTCTCGTGCCCATCAAGAAGGTGGTAATGTTTTTATAACTACCAATGAAGATGATGGCCCTCGATCGAATCACATGATAAAAATAGAAGTGTATAACATGAACAAAATAAATAAAATAACACCTTCAGAACAATGGAAACACGCAATAACTTTTATGAAAGTGTAAAAAAAATTATATATTGCATAACAAAAGAAATAGCATCAAACCCAGCATGTAAAAAATATCATTTTAATAAGCAGTAGTAGTTTAGCAATTTTTATTTATGAGTTTCGATATAATTTAATTCTTAGTAGATTTAATTACCCCTCATTTGCAAATTTTAGTCATAAATATCTTTAAAGAAAAAAATATTAGAATACAATTACTTATTAATAGAATCTCGGGAAACAATATCTCATTATTGGGGTTGGTTTAGTAAGTAATATTTACCTAATGAGGTATGTAACATGGGATCTTAATACCTGTTCTAACTATAAAAAAATCTTGCAGACATGCCAGTGAGAATAGTTGGACTATTTATCGCTTAGGTTCTTGCTATGAATCCATCTTCACCAAAATATGGAAGATACGAGTGTGAACTGTGTCAGTGTGTTTTTCAATACGGCGGATTCTGATTACAATGATGAAATTTCCCGAAAATTTGATAACTGTATGATGCTAGAAGACGAATACAATGAAGACTTATATAACGAATGCGCTCTGGTTGAAGGAAAAATAAAGTAGGTGAAATCTATATCCTCTTAAATTTTTGTTTATTTAAACTGGATTTGTGTCTTAACTCTTTTGATATATTATTGCAGTCAACAAATGGAAGGATGTCTTAAGAGAGTGAATGTCTCTGAAAATGCTAACATTGCTGCAAAACGAGCGCGATTAGAAGACGGACCATCCACCTCATCGACGCGATCTACCAGCACAAACGAAACCACATCTAACGACGTAGATAATAAGGTGAATTGTAGCATTTGCCAAGTTCTTGTTAGTAGAAGGTATTTTGCTAATCACTTAAAGAGTAAACTCCATAAAAGTAAACTTGAAAAAGTACACGACTCATTAAAAAATGTTTCAGTAAGGTGCAGCGGGGCAATCTCGACTGGTAAAACCTAAACCACAACTTTGAAGGTATAAAAATATTAGATGATATAGTTTTATTAAAAATGTAATGTATTGACGCTCCAGAGTCATTATCTGTGTATTATGTTTACAAACTCATATTGAAAAATATTCAATAGATAGGCTTAAAAATGTGTTTTTGTCAAAAAAGGCAAAAATAGTTGTAATTCCCCCTCTGTGGGGCAATTTCAACTATTAATTATAATTTCTCTTCTAGAGCTCTTAGCTTGATGTTAGTGGGATGCAGAGTTTTTTTATAAGGATAGTAATCTAAATTGAATGTTGTCATTTATGCAGCAAGGCTCATTTTTGTATAAAAACATGTTAAAGGTTTAGACGGGGTAATTTCGACTGCTCGCCATACTTAATAGTGATGGGAACGTAATAAAAAATAAGTCGATAGATACACCAATAAATAATTTTGGTCTGCTATCTACTAAAGGTACTATATCTACTCACTAATCATAAATCAAAACTTCATTTTAAGAAAGGAATATGTATTTAAAATAGAACCAGAGCACCCCTCGCCCTAAATCTACAATCGGTCATATAAACGTTACGCAATTTTATAATTTAGGACCAAGATTCATCTGTCTTTTTTAGTTTTAAAACAGCAATTAATAATCTAACAAATATAAAAATTAACAAAAGTCATAACAAAAAGTAGGTAATCAACTTAAAACTAATCTTTGAGTTCTTAAAAAGTACTGGTCGAATTGACAGGCACCTACTAATTATGTAAGTATTCAATTACAAACAAAGATTTTTGCAATCGAAATTTTTTCAGACAACACTTGTCTTCTTAAATTTGTACCTTAAAAAATATCTAAAATCTCTTAACTCTCATAACTAGCTTTTAATAAATGCGCGTTTTTAAATTGTGTACAAAACGTCAGTCTTTAGTTATGTTTCAGAAAAGTATACCTATTAAGTTATTATTTTAATAAAATCTTCAAAAGTTACGAATTAAAAATCAACAGTTATAAAACTTATAAAGTATATACCAATTTACGTTTTTAATCAGAGAAAAGTGTATTTATCCAACTATGTATAACCTATCTACGTTTTTAATCAGTCTGGATTCGACTCTTCAAAAGAGAAAAGTATATTTATCAAACTATGTATAACCTATCTACGTTTTTAATCAGTCTGGATTCAACTCTTCAAAAGAGAAAAGTATATTTATCAAACTATGTATTGACTTATACTTATTTAAAATCTTCAAAAGTTACAAATAATTATGCAAATACCTATCTAGGTAAAAGTAGGTAACATGTTAAAAGTTGAGATCTATCATCAGACTCTAAAATTCAAACCTTAATAACTAAGTGTGAGTATCATAATTCATAAATTTCAATTAAGTATACTCCTGGATATCAATATTGCTCGGGAAGATATAATCAGGGCCTTTCACTTCAGGGTCGGGAAGATATTGAATTATCTCTTCTTCATCAATTATTGATTGATCGTTTTCTATGAGACGAAAAACTTTTTTGTTTTTTTTGTATGATCGAAAACCTTGTACAAAAATCTTGTCTCGAGCTACACGTTCAATCTGGCATACGTATTTAAAAGTTTTCTTTCCTTTGGATGAAAAAAAAATTGCCAATACGAATCTCCCTTTTTCTGGAGTTTGTTTAGGAGAAGCGACATGAACTGGGATGTCCCTAGAAGTACTAGCACCAAAGTTTAAATTAGAACCATTTGTAGACATACGCAAGTCCACATTACCAACATTGACTAAGTCCACATCAATCTGATTATCTTCATCTTCCGAGTCAGACTCCTGGTTACGTATCAAGCTTTGGTAAAAGTCTACCATATCACATTCAGAACTCGTTTCACTGAGACTTTTATAGGAGCCAGAGGAATCACTGTCCATTTCGTACTTGTTTTTTTTGGAAACTTTTTTTCGTTGAGTAGACCTTTTAGTAACTTTCGATCTTTTTTTTACTCCATTTTCTTTTTTCTTTGGTATTTGCTTCTTTTGTTTTTTGTTCTGGTTTTGTTCTTGCTTTAATTTCTGTTTTTGCATTTTTTTGTTTTCCTTTTCTAATGTTTTGTTCTCTTTCTCTTCTTTTTCTTGTTTTAAACGATCCAGTACTTCTTTATAAGTCAGTACTTCCGCGTTGCTATTGGGGACGCGTTTTTTTTTAGTTTTAGTTTGATCATTTTTGGCAATACTCTTAAGTAAAAGTTCCTCAAAAGAAATTGGTTGGATAGCGTTTTCTGAAGGTATTATCTTGCAATCTAAAATCTTTAAAGATGTCAATCGTTCCACGTCAATTCTTTTCGGTATCGGCAGCTTAGTCGTGTTTTGCACTGTGATAAGTGTATTTTGCGTCTCGTCTTTGCTATAAATCGCGTTCTTTTCATCGAACACAGTATCTGATACATCAGCTGAAACACAATTTTGTGTAGGCTTGTCGCAGATTTTTTCCGGGAACTTACCGCTGCTATGATATTCGTTGATTTTTGTCAAAACAATTGTTAGTAAACTGGGAACGGCGTTGTACGTACGTGGTTCAGTTGCGTTGTAAGCTTCACCTTGTGGTTGTTTGTGATTCACTGCAAGGGTTGCGGCTTGAGAAGTCTTCCATTTTTGCAACGTCAATGGGTCGAAAATCTCCTCTCGGATGGCATTTCGGTTAAGAGGATAAATACCTGTTTTGCGGAATCCGTTTCTTAAAATAATACAATCTAGTTCGTTCCATAATTTTGTCAAAATCCTGGCAAATTCTGACTTCGGCAATTTCGAACCTACGTGAAGTCTCTGCCATCTTATTATTTCATCCTCCCATCGGTCTTTAAGAGGTTTCATTGTGCTGCAGTCCAAGGGTTGGAGAACATCGGACGAGTGTGGTGGAAGTTTTAAAATTGTGATACCTTCAGAGGCCGCATATTGTATGACATTTAGATCGACATGAGAAGCATGCCCGTCGTATATTAGTAGCACCGGCCTAACACTTCCCAGCGAAGGAACAAATACAGATTTCAGATATTTTTCAAATATGCTGGTCTGCATCCAGCCTTTCTCACTTACGGCGTAAGCTGTTTGTATGTTTTCGTTTTTAAACATCCACTCGGACCAGAGGTGTTTTCCTTGAAAGATGATTAACGGCGGAACTTTGTTGCCAGAAGCATTCGTCGCCAACAAAACCGTTGTATTATTTCTTCCGGGACCACTAGTCGTTCTAGTACAGCGGAAACCTTTTTTACCGATTACTTTGCCTTTAACAGGATCATTACATATGCTTGTCTCATCTAAGTTATAAATATAATCCGGTTTATCTGTCAGGTCCAGTTCTTTCAATACCTTTTCTAATAAATCGAAATAACTATAAACAATAAAAGGATCGCAAGCCTTTCTTCTAGCTATCTCAACGGATTGAGGCTTTTTGATTGAGAGACTGTTCCTTTTCTGAAATGCCTGGAGCCAGTCTTTTCCCGGCAAATCATTTTTAAAGGGATTTTCGATTCCATTTTGGCGGACATATTGAGATACCAAAACAGCTACTTCTTTTCTAGTTAACGGGAAACCATGTTTTTCCATAACAAGTAAGCTATGGGCAATTCTTCTTTCCACATCTTCCCCGAGAGCTATAGGTCTTCCAACGTTGTCGTTCATATGATTATTGTAAACTCAAGTTACAATGGTTGATCTAGGAATGCCATATATTTCTGCAGCTTGGTAACTCGTCATTACTTTATTTTTGACATCTTGCACTGCTTGCTGCAATTCTGCCATTGTGTATGACTTGTCCGTTGTTTTTTTATAGTGGCGAACCATCTGCAATAAATTAATAAAGTAGTAAGAAATTAAAAAATCCCTCGAAATGCATCGATTTGAATCGTGTTGCGATCCTGCGAATAGAAAGATTACAATAATATAGCTACAAGTTAAATATTTGTAAAGTATTTACATCGACAAAACATATCGAAACATGCACATCACTAGTGTTTGTCCATTTCCATATAAAATCTGGTGGGGCAATTCCAACTGCAAAAAAGTTGAAATTAGCCGCCATTACAATCCAGGTGGGGTTATTCAAACTCACACCAAAATGCTGTTAAAACGCAAGTTACAACAGAAAAAAATAGCTAAAAACATGAAATAGGCTTTAATTAAATGTCTTACCTTTGAAAATCTTCGAAAAACACATTAATTACCACTTTTTTTTCGCAAAATGTGAGACACTAATTTGCACGTGCAAACAAGAAAAAGAGAAGAAAACAAAATGGCCGTGCCGATCAAACAGTATTGGGTCTAGCAGTGCCATCTATTTAGAAACTATGAAGTTGCTTTTGAGCTATCTGGTCATAGATGGCACTTATTCAAATAAAGTAAAATGTAGAAGTTATTAAGATTAGTTGAAATTTCCCGCTGTCGAGATTGCCCCGCTGCACCTTAATTGAATCAGCTTTTGGTAATAGAATAATTTCTTATAAGATTCATGGAAAGAACGATCAACATTCAAATAACTTTCAAACACCTGAGTTGTCTTTAAATTCTATCAAAAAGAAATTATGCTTCTAATTGAAGAATCTATTCAAAAGCAAATAGTTTTTAAAGTAAACTTTGTTCTGCATGCCGATTTTATTCAACAAACTAAAGAGGATTCATTTCAAACTTTTGATTTCCAAACATATAATTACATAGTATTTCAGGGGGATGATCTAAATTTTCTATTTTCATCTTTGTGTGACACTTTGCTAAATAAAATCAGTTCTTTTGAGAAAAAAGACAGTGGTTGGAGTCTTAAGGAAATAAAAGCATTGGATATGAATGTTAATAAATTTAACCCTCTACGTGGTACTTCATATATTGATTGCCGAAAGATATAAGAACTAAAAAAGCTGTAGCTAATGTTAAAAATGCTGACAATTTATGTTTCAAATGGGCATTGCTTTCCGCTTTGTATCCAGTTGTCAAAAATGTTGATCGAGTATAATCATACACCGCAAATTCAAACAAATTAAAATTTGACTTTCCTGAGATTTAGATAAGATTTTAGACATAAGATTTGATTTTCCTGTAAAGCTGTCTGATATATCCAAAGTCGAAAAACTAAACAATATTAGCATTAACGTATTTGGTTTAGAATTTAACAAAGATAAAAAGTGTCATAGCGTTGTTGGTCCATTGCATTTAACAAAATCTCGCAAAGATGTTCACGTCAATTTATTGTTGATTTCAAACGGAATAAATAAACATTATTGCTACATTAAAAACATGTCGCGTCTCGTAAGTAAACAAATTTCAAATCAAGATCATGCAGTCACTATTTGTGATGGATGTTTGCTACACTTTCCAACAAAAGAAAGGTTGATTGATCATCAACAGCATGACTGTGCTCACATTGCAACAGAATTACCAAATGGTGACAAGACATCAAAGGATTGGTTTGGTCGACCAGTATCCAATGACAAATTGAAATTCGATAAATATTGCCGTTTGTTATATATGCTGATTTCGAAGCTTTTTTAAACCCAATCAAATCATGTTTTAACGATACCTCAAAACCATACACTCGCAATACTCATGAGCATAAACCGTATAGTTTTGGTTATTACATCAAATGTTCATATGATGATACGTTGTCAAAATATGAGTTCATGACATCTGAAGACTGTTTGAAAAAAACTACACTCCCTAGTCAAGAACAGTTTTATAGTTCACTAAGTAATTTACATGTATCAAATGATGATTACAACCATGCTAAAAACGATGGGCAGCACTTTCACTGTCGTAATATGGCAGGTTATTCAGATCTATATCTTAAAACTGATGTTTTACTGCTGACGGATGTGTTTAGAGAACTTTAGAACTTTGTGTTAAAAAACATACGGCTTGGATCCGGCTCATTACTACACAGCTCCTGGGTTAAGTTGGGATGCTATGTTGAAATACACGCAAATAGAGTTAAAACTTTTGACAGATTACGAAAAAATTGCTTTTACTAGGGCTGGTATACGAGGAGGTGTGTCTCAATGCAGTAATCGCCATGCAAAAGCTAATAATGAGTTCATGGAAGATTATGATAAAGATAAGCCAAAATCATTTTTGACTTATTTGGATTCAAATAATCTTTATGGTTGAGCCATGTCTCAATTTCTTCCTTTTGGTGGGTTTGAGTGGGTAGTCGTTGATACAAATTTTGATGTGCCCGATAATTCAGAACATGGTTTTATTTTAAGAAGTTGATTTGGAGTACCCCCCTGAACTTCATGACTTGCATTCAGATTTGCCTCTTTGTCCCGAAAACATAAAAATAGGAAATTCTAAAGAAATCAAGTTAGTCCCAAACTTACACAATAAGATGAAGTAAAAAATCCACTACAGGAATTTGAAACAATGCATTGAATTGGGTGTCAAAATAATGAAGGTATATATAATAATGAAGGTAATATAGGATATTAAAATTCAAACAAAGTCCTTGGTTAAAACGTTACATCGATTTAAACACAACTTTACGAACATCTGCAAAATCTGATTTCGAAAAAGATTTTTACAAGTTAATGAATAATTCTGTATTTGGGAAGATGATTGAAAATATTGAAAAGAGGGTGAATACCAAACTATTAACACATTGGGAAAATCGCGGTAAAAAGCTTGGTGTACAAGATTTTGTTGCGAAACCAGAATTTAAAAATTCCTCCATTTTTGGAGAGAATTTATTAGCGGTTCAGTTAAGAAAAACTAAATTGTTTCATAATAAGCCAATATACTTAGGTTTTTGCATTTTGGATATTTCAAAAACTTTAATGTATGATTTTCATTACAACTACATGCTTACAAAGTTTAACAATAACATAAAATTACACTGATACTGATAGTTTCATATATCAAGTTTTTACAAATAACTTCTATGATGATATTAAACCAGATCTATCTGCTAAGCTTGATGTATCGGATTACGCAGAAGACAACTTATTTGGCTATCCAAAAATAAATAAAAAGAAGTTAGGTTTTTTCAAAGATGAAAATAATGGGAAAATATTTCGAGAATTCGTTGGGTTAAGGTCTAAAATGTATGCATTGGATGTTGATGATAAATTTGTTGCAAAAGCCAAAGGTGTAAAAAAATGTGTCACAAAGAATTTGAAAATTGAAAATTATAAATACTCGATATTTAAACAGATTGTTTCATTTTTTAAACAAACCCCTCACAAACAACACATCAAAATGCTTCATTTTAGTCATCCTTTTAGTGCAATAGTGGCCGGTCCGAGCGGTTGTGGAAAATCTAACTTTGTAACAAACTTCATAAAATATGTAAAAGAAATTTGTAGTGTTGATTTTGCTCATATAACTTGGTGTTTTGATGAAATGCAGCCTTTGTATAACCTAAAAAACGTAAATTATTGTCAAGGCATACCAGATCTCAGTATGTTTGATGGAAAGGAAGCACAGCTAGTAATCATTGATGATCTCATGAGAGAATCAGATGGACGTGTTGTTGATATATTTACAAAAGGTAGCCATCATAGAAACCTGAGTGTTTTTTATATAACACAAAACTTGTTTCATCAAGGTAAAGGGCAGAGAGATATATCTTTGAATTCTAGTTATATTATATATTTTAAAAATCCTCGAGATAAAACTCAAATTAGATATCTAGCACGTCAAGTATCACCAGAAAATACAAAGTTTATAGAAGATTCATACAAAGATGCAACTAAAGAAGCTCATGGATATTTGATGATAGATCTAAAACAAGACACTAGTGAAATGTGTCGATTTAAAACCAAAATATTTCCCTCAGATGGATATTGCACTGTTTACATCCCAACAAAATCATTTAAATATGCGAAGAATCAACAAATTCAAATCATTTATCAATAATGCATCAAAGTTTAAAGACGCATAAAGATTTACTAAGTGCTCTGCATACACTTAAACCAAAATATCAAAAAGCTTTTTTAAAGTCATGTGATGAAGATGAAATAAATTGCATTTGTGAAATAATTCATAATGTTTTTAAAGGTAAAGTTCCTCTTGAAAAAATGGAAGCAATATTTTAGACTTAGTAAATAACTGTGTGATCCAATAGGATGGCAACAGTTTGCTTCCGCATTAAAAGAAATACAAATACCATTGACTTACATTGGAAACCCAAAAAGAAGCGATTTTATAAAACAGCTTCAGCTAAAAGATCTTGAACGAACCACACCACAGCAAGAGGAGGGTTTTTCAACACCAAGACCCCGAAACAAGTATAAACACGTTCGAAAAGTCCAACAGAAGATTGGGAGAAATGGACTACTTATTAGAAATAAATAATTAAACTATGCTCCCGCAGCTAAAGAATCTTACCTAACTTGTTCGAGACGGCTAGAACATTCGCGAAGGATTACGCAATTCTTTCTGTTCAGGCATCGTAGCCGCAAGTGGGACCATTTTATTTTTAGTTTCTCACCATTATCCTTTATTACTTAAAATGCCCATTATTTAACTAATGTGTTAGTATATTGTTATTTGCCACCCTTTGTTACTATTCACGCTTAATGTTTATTGTTTTATGGCAGGAAAACAACTTAGTTAAATCTCTTTCTCAAAAACATCGTAAACCCATTGTCTGAAGTCCCGCAAGATGCAGCTACGATCCTATAGCCGTGAGAATAGAAAGTTACGCAATATTATTAGTTTTCGTACCTACTCTAACTCGCCATTTCTTGAATTGGCTATGTAGATTTATATGTACTACAACTTTGTAAATAAATACGTGATATTCCCATATTTCATAGGTAGGTACATTAGGCGTAATCCTTAAATTAGTTATAGGTACACGAGTTATGTACTTAGTTTAGTCTAGTTTAAGTTTATCAATAAATCATTCGTATCCCTGTGTTGTTATTCGAGTTCCCACTCACAGGCACAAGGTTCGCTTCGATTAGGATATGAGGAATCTAGTTATAACGACATTAGATCCAAATATATGTCAGAAACCTATACGTACTTCTGGTCGGTTATATTGCCATCCCACTCGCACTATTGTACTTGCGACCCTGTAACGGTGCCGAGCGCGGGGCGGGGTACTATTACGAGAAAGCGTAGAAGGGATTGCATAAATACGCACGTTAGCTGGCCGCACAAGGTGATAGCTGAATATTCTGACAGCGACAACAAGTACACGAAGCGATCTCTTCCTGCCTGCGAGCGGAATTCGAAGGCAACACAGTGACCCATGTCAGAACGCCATATCAGTCTTTTCTTTGGCAATCCCAGTGCACGTGGACACCTCGGGTGCGGGAACTTTATTAAGTAAAATTACAGTCCACTGTCGTGTTCCTCGCCCGTCATCGTCGTCCATATAACTTGTGGTCTTTGGTATGAAGATACTGCTGGGAAAATGAACTCAACCGACGAAAAAAATGAAGGATTCGTTAAACGACAACAGTTAGTAAGTCAAAGTAAGGAAATAGAAATGATTGGACATCTTCATGGTGATATATTTAACCAGGAAAAGTTTTTAATAAATGGTGTTGAAATGAGTGTCAAATTAGTTCGTTCTAGGGAAACGTTTAATCTAATGTCATCTTCAAAGGATTTAAAATTTAATGTATGCATTACAGATGCAACTCTTATTGTTCGTAGAGCCCGAATCAATCCAACTGTATTACTTGCACATCAGAAAGTTTTAGCCTCTACTACCGCTAAATATCCTATTACTCGTAGTCGCTGAAGTCAAAGTTGTAACCATACCTTCAGGGATTCAGGGCAAGACTCCTGACAATATTTTTCTAGGACAAGTTTCTAAAAGATGTATAGTTGGATTTGTAAACAATGCAGCGTTTAATGGGTGTCTGAGTAAAAATCCATTTAATTTTGAAAACTATGATTTAAATACATTTTGCGTATACATTGATGGCCAGCAAATACCTTCAAAAGCTTTGCAACCATCGTTTGAGAGTAATATTTTTACTGCTGCTTATCACACACTATTTTCAGGAACAGGTATTTTCTTAATGAAGGTAATGGGATATCTAGGGAAACATATGCAAAAGGATACTGTTTGTTAGCATTTGATCTAACAGCCGACCTTAGCTCAAATTCAAACACAAATTGGAATCTTATAAAACATGGTAGTGTTAGATTAGAAGTTCGTTTTGAATCTACTCTTACTCAGACTATAAATTGTATTGTTTATGCAGAATTTGATAATGTTATTGAAATAGATAAGAACCGTTATGTAACCGTAGACTATAGCAGTTAAGTTAACATTGTTTAGATATAAGTGTTTGTAATAAAAAACATCACACATATTCCAATCTTTTATTTATGTCCTCGCACAATGTTTATGAAGAAGTTCAGTTTATTTAGTTCCACATTCTTGATTTGAAGATCAAGCATATCACAGCTTTAATACGCGAAAGGTTGATTGATTATGAACACAATTGAGATTCGAAAATATTTGAACAAAATCCATCCTACTTTACAAAAATATGTATATGCAGCAAACAGGTTACCCCTACACGTTAAAGTTCCAACGTGTCTGATAAGCAATTTGGACACCGACAGCATGCCAGGTTCTCATTGGGTGGCCATACACATAGATAGAAATAGGTTTGGTGAGTATTTTGATTCATATGGACGACCACCTACAGGATATCATAGGGATTTCTTGAACAGAAATTCGAAGCAGTGGGCTTTTAATAGATATAGATTACAAGATGATTTTACATCAGTTTGCGGAGAATATTGTATAACATATCTTTATAACAAATTTTATGGAAATACAATGATGGATTTTATTGAATTATTCAGTAGCAATAAAATAAATAACGATATATTTTTATACAAACTATTTTGTACTTATTTTAATAAGCTAATAAGCTTCAGGTATGCGTCATGGATTTTATTAAATTATTCAGTAGCAATAAAATAAATAACGATATATTTTTATACAAACTATTTTGTACTTATTTTAATAAGCTAATAAGCTTCAGGTATGAGTCAGAGGTGATTAACAAACAATGGCACACCGAGTTCACTTGGTGATTAGGAAACAATTAGGTTATCAATAGGTGATTAGCAATGTAGTGGAGCTCTTTAAATCGGTTACCTATCTCGCGTTCCGTGCAAGATATCACAAAATTAATGCAACAGATCGATTCAACGACCCCGAAAACCTAGGAAAAGACACCAAACTTTTTTTTTTTTAGTTGGCGATGTCGATCTAGCGCTTGTTTTTTTTAGGAAGTTCCGGATCCGGTGAGCCTGAACCGGTGAAAACCTAACTACTGTTATGTGTTAAGTCACATACTTTTACTAAGTACAATATACCCTTTCTAAATATATTCGATCTGCCGGAGTTACACCAGGCACTGAACTGAAGTGAGCTGATGTTATGATTGTACTCTTATGTGAAGCAGCAATGCATTGACGCGGTTAGTACTGATTTGGCACATTTAAATCTATGGGTAGAGTGCTCATTACGAAAGAAGTCCCAGGCAAGGCCGTAGTGCGATAACAGCTCGGTGTCTGAGGAAATCATAAACAAATATATGAAAAGCACTCTAGTGACCTAGAAGCACTGACACTAGTCTTAAACCACAATTGAACTGGTACCTACTACGATTTATTTAATGATGGTAATATATGAACAATTTATTAAAAAATTACAACCGCTAGGCCAGCAAGTATTACTGAAATCGGTCAGTGGCATACTAAAAAACAGGAGAAATACAATCAAAAATCTCCGACTTAAAAATCTAATAATCCGTAGCACGTATACACATAGCTTCGTCACGATTAGTTGGCAACTATGACCTGTATGTGAGTACCAACATCCGGACAAACTGACAATCGAAAGAATATATTTCGAGACTCGAAGCAGAAACGCATCGCTCGGTCAACTAATTATACCTATTTTTGACGATACGTGGAATATTGTCGTGCGGAGGTTAGTCTAAGATATTCTATCATAGTTGATGCAATTTAATAGTAAGCAGCACTGGTATATTCTCCCAAGGAGTTATCCTTCATTGTTCAAACTAGTGGGAAAAAACATCCAATTAGTTCTGTCAACAGAACAGGTGGGAATAAACGCAATTACCTACCTACCTATTATAGGTAGGTACTGTATTTTTTCTTGGTTTGCTATTTAAATGCCAATTTTGTGTCATTTTATCGACGATTAGAATCTTTATTGAAAATGTAGGTACTTATAGGGAAAACGGTCGTTACAAATTCAATTAATTTTTTACTTGATTGCTTATTTTATTTATTCTTATTAGGTACGTAAGAGTAAAACTCATGCAATTGAATTTTAAAGTCCTGAACTGATTGATATGATATTTTGAATTTCCTTTCATTTGATGACATGGTGTGTCATTCTAAATGAAATAATATGTAAACAGCCCTAGATGTAGGCAGATGTAGGTACTAACAAGTGCCTACTCTCAGATTGTTTTAGTGCACATATCATGCGGAAGTAACGAACAAGTTTGCTGAAAATAAAAATGAATGAAATACTTCACTTCAATAAAAGCTAAATACAAGGTTATCGGCTACTGGTGTACTATCGGGTGTACTAAGCCGAAAGGGGATCACTATACCCATCTTGAGGAACAACTTCAACAGGATGAGTATGGTATGTATTAAAAATAACTAGCGGGAAAACAGGACATTGGAGGTGAACAGTTCACCTCGAGACCTAGAGATACCTGTATAGATATTTATATTATCAAAGAATTTTAATTGATTTAGTCTTAATACTTTATTATTTACGTAGTGATTGTAAGATTAAACTCTTTCTTAGGACACACTAGTAAGTTAAAAACTGTAGAACCGTTACTTGGCAGATTGAAGGAAATGCTATGGCGTGGAAGAACCTACCTATTAATTTCGGAGGTTTCTAGGCAAGTCCGGAACTAGCTTCTGCTTAGTATTATAAATATTGGGTAGGATCAAAGGTACTTTTAGATCATATTTATCATCAATTTTCATCTCTTTACTGGAAACGGATCTGTAGTAACTTGCTAAGTTGCGGTTTAGGGACTACAATTACTTATATGAATTTAAAGGTTTATCTTACTCTACATGCTATTTTCTATCCTTACATAAATACATATTGTAATGAATTCTAAGCCTGATGGACTGTTAATTAATTTTACCAGACCCGTTCCGGTTCCGGTAACGCAAAACCATCTCTTCATCTCATAATTAAATCATGATACATGATGAAAACTTAAAAAGGTAGTAGATACGTATGTAATCTGTTTTAATGACATGTCGTACGAGCTTTTAGCACGTATTTATTCTGGTTACTTATGAAACGTTTATATATATTCCTACAAATTATACTAAGGTATAGGTAGGTGAGCCTAAAACGAATATCACCACGTCGTTTTCAAAAAAGTAAGGAACTATTAGGTACCATACTTTTTAGCCAGTATGGAACCTGTTCCATATTTTTTAAATTTAGACTCAGAGTTTATCTGTTTAAAAAAAAAGTATACTCTAATTTTGTCCCCGAAATATGCAATATTATTAAAGTTCCAGTGAAGCTACGACGAACAGAACACAGTCATAACTTTATTAGTATTATTGGCGGATCCGACACCGACTACGATTATTATAAGTACGAAGAGCAGTTCGTAAGATCCAGGGTAACATACCTATAAACATAGTCAATCAAAATCTCACAAAATACGTAATAATACGTAATAAGTAAATACGTAAGTTGGGTAACGAAGAACTTGCACAACAGTTTCCTATGCACTGATTTAATCACCGATATAGATATCCGATATAATAGATCAGCGCAAAAAAAATGTCGACGTTTATAATATGCATACGCTCATTTTTCTTTTCTTTACGTAAATCTAAACAGATATAGGTACATTTTTATCCTTTTGTTTTTAAATCAAGACAACTGTTTTCTCATCGGCGCATGCCGAATTGTAGGCTATTTTTTTTAAAATACATACATACTTGTATTTTAAGTATAATTTATAATTTCTTGGAATGTCCTTACGGAGTGCATTCTTTTAAATTTAAGACTGCTAGGCATTTTACCACTAGTTAGCACGACCACGGAAGTCAGTGGCACTGTGGTCTGATGGACCTTGCCTAGTCTGGAATTCACTTGCTCTCAAGGAAGGTTGCCGGAAGACACCGTCAAGCGCTAGGTAACAGATTTTAAAAATCAGTATCTGTTTATTTTTGTGAGTAGTACCTACGTAGTGTTATTTATTATGCGACCTAGTTAAGGCTATCTCTATTTTATATCCCAGTTCTGTACTTGTCTCGGACAAGGTTCTGAAGTGGTCGCGATTCACTCCCATACTACGAGTGACTGCATTACACTGGAATTGTTTGTCTAGATAAGACAAGTGATAACAATTTTACCACGGAGCGCTACCAGTATTAGTATCATAATCCCAATTTGGCCTGTTACACTAATACTGTAGTAAGCACTCTGTGGTAAAATTGATGAAAGGCCGAATTAAGGCCTGATTGCCTGTCGCATATACCAATAATTATCAAAGAAACAAATGAGTATCGCAAAAACAAGTAAGTGAGCATCGCAGAAACAAGTAAACGTCGAAGAAACAAGTGAATGTCGTGAAACAAGTGAATTTCGAAGTAACAAGTGAGCAACAGAGAAACAAATGCGGTTATAATGTAACGAGTTTCACACAAGTATTTTAAGCGTAGCTCCCATACACGTATAGTTGAAATATTGGTTATTTATATAATAATATAATTCTATCTATCTATATCAACGCAAAGTCTAGACTACTGAACCTTTTTTTTGTTGACGAGCGGGAAATCTTCTACAAGATACCCGACTACATTAGGGTGCAGCCGAGTTATGTAGGATTGTACTTACTAAAACTCCCTCGGTGGCCTGCCTCAGTGCTTTATGGAGGGCTCCTGGAAATTCAACCCTTTATAGAACCCTTTAGAGGGGTTGAATTTCCAGGAGCCGGGAGTACAAAGTTTGATTCTTTTTACATTCCGTTTTATGTAGCGGGCAACGCCGTGGAAAAGCACTTGTTAACAAATAGGTCTTTTGAAATGAAAGCGAGGATTTATGGGTTTATAGAGCACTTCGAAATAAGTTTCAACTTGTAATATTTCAACTATTATGTCTCGTCGAACACTGGATACATATTTTATCCAATGTTTTTATAAGACAGTTCGTTTGTTCAGTGATTCGTTTTTGTATAATTCAAAGAAAAGTGAAGTGCTTGTATTCCTTGGTAGCAACAAAGTACCTGGGCACGTGCCGCCCATCAAAATATATGAGGAGTCTCTTAATGTAGTTAAACAATTTAAATACTTACTTAGATCTTATAGTCACGCAAGACCTCAAGGATGACAAAAATGATGAAAGAGAGCGTAGAGCGCTTGCTGTCAACGGCAACATGATTGTTCGAAGGTTCGCTCGCTGCTGTTTTCCGGTTAAAATAACTCTGTTCAAATCAATTCATCAATTTTTCTATACTAGTAGCCTCGGAGATAATAAAATGCCTTGCGCGTACAATACAACAATATATTTAGAATGCTGTTCAAGCTGTTTGTTGTATTTCAAGAAATCATCCGTAAAAGAATCATATCTTTACTTACACGCGTGAGATGCACCTCCAACAGTAAGTGTTCTTGAAATATTATGTGATAAATTCGACTGCCCCATATAAAAAAATGAGATCAACACCATAACACCAGATATAGTAGCTATATTAACATATACCTTTACTGATAAATGTATTCTTTTGAATATTTTATTTCTATTTCATAACTTTGACATAATAAATTATTGTATAGTAAGTATTCCTTCTGATTGCTGTATATCTTTGCTAGAGCTAGCCCGTAACGTAACGACAGCCTGCGGGTGACGTGTTTAAAAATGCATTTTTTTTGCCCTTGTCCTATGCCTGGACCGTAGAGAGCTTGTCGCTCGACCCACTCGTTCTCGTGTGTAAGATACTACAGGCTGTGTTAATAAATTGAATAATAATAAAGAATTTTAGAGCATAATTACTGCTTATACATATAATACGAATTGTCAAAAAATGATTACAAAAATGTACACAATTTTTTGTTTGCTCTTGTTTTCACCTCTTACATGCCTTCCTAATACCCTGCCGGCCGCAACTCAGCAAAACGCTATCCGCCTTCTAAGGCAAGGTAATAAGGGTGGGTCAAAAAATGTTTTAATGTAATCGTTTTCTAATAGCGAAAATATGTTGAAGTTCTATCTATCTATCTATCGTTATAAACAATTTCAAATATTATTGAATTATTTTAAGTGGAAAAACCCGCGCAACGCCATTGAAATTATGAAAAAAATTAACAGAAAAAATACACCTTATGTGTATTCTTTTAAGTATTCTGTAGAATACTTAACAGAATACCTAGCATAGGTATATTTTAAAGAGCGTTTGATTCTGTAATAGAAACGGATTTTTGAAATCTGAAAAAGTTCTATTTACTTAGTTCAATTTTAGTTTATAATTATTCTGTTTGATAGGAAACTGATGTGTTGAAGTTGTAAAAAAAATAATTATAGTAATAGTCAAATAGCGGAACTTTAAGATTAATTGTATTTTGGCTAATATACTCCATATCGTCAAAACGTAAGTATCTATTTCTACATTGACTTGTACTCGTAGTGCAATAGTTGTTTAGTAATATTCTACATACCCTGAGGCGTCCCCACTACGCTGTGTTGTTAAGCAGCACATTGTTAGTTTCGTGTCATGCTCCAGGCTCTAATGTCAAGTTTTGCAGGTCAGCCGTGTAATCGTTAAAACTTTACGAAGAGAATCCCTTCCGTCTTGCACTAAAAGTAAACTAACAATAGTTTCGTAACGATGAACCTCGACCAAACCACGTAATTTTTAATCCCGCATTCTGTTAAAAGTTTAAAAAATTTAGACAAGGCTACCAACAAAGTTGTAGACCACTAAGTATTGTTAGCATATATTTTTCAAACCGATCACCAGGCAACATTTAGCCGGGTCTGGTTTTGGATGTGCGATCATTAAACTGAGCGTAACCGTTATTTGGATTAGTTAGGTTCACGTTAAACTAAAAGTACAAGCTGACACAAAGGCGAGTCAGTTCGATAATAAAAACATGTTCTTTTTGAAGTAAGTTTAACGACTATCATTACGGCAGGTGTCGTCAGAACTTTATCAGTTATTTCAATCTTAAAATCAAGCCTTTTGACCAATTTTGACAAAATTTGAATGGAACCATTCGGGAATCCTTTCAAACAAAAACGCAATTTTCAAATCGGTACAGCCGGCTCCGAGAAATCTGGTAACAAATATAACTCCCTCATTTTTGGGAAGTCGTTAGAAAATAGATTAATTAAACTAACTTCAGATACCAATCTTAGATAAACCTAAGGTAAAAATCGTCCAGGTTCAATTAATTAATTGCAAGTCGGACTTCCGCACTAAGGGTTACATACCATTATTTGTACAACATAAGTCCAAGTTACTACATGTTGTCGTTATTAATATCGATCAAAACAGCAAAAATCACGTTTGTTGTATGTTGTTCGGGAGTCCGATTCGGTTTTTAGTGTATTATTATGTTGTTAAAGCGGCAAGTCGACAGAAGCACGGTACATCATTTGGGAAAAATTCAACAATATAGCTGTCACGGTTTATTCAGCCTGGTGACTAACGACGACTAACGGTCAGCGAAGACTTAGTAATAGGATCCCGTTTTTACACTTTGGGTACAGAACCCTAAAAGTCCACTTTATAGTCGCAATCATCTGCAGCTTTAGGAGCCGTGTCATCAATATCGAATCGTCGACTGTAAAAAAGACCTTCCACATCAATGAAAAATAGTTGTTATTATGTTAGACAGTCAAATATGACGTATTGCCAACCTGTAGGTAAGAAGCTCAAAAACTGACGTTACTGTTGCTAATCCAAATATACCTACTTCACCCTACATACCTATTGCGTAGTGATAGTTCCTCTATGCACCCTACTAATCTATAAATATATGTACTCGAAGCCTCGCTAAAATCATGTCTACTTCTACATTCAATCAAAACAAACAAAAAGAATTCGAAGTTTATCGGAACTGGAATATACTTCCAAAGCCAAACAGATTACTCCGATGAAATGAAATGAAACCTTGCCGCCAGGTATTTATTTAGCTGATAGCGGTGTTGATATTAAAAAAAGTAATTTCATGTACATCGGATGATTTTGTATTCCTTTACAAGTTATTAATTGCAGCACTTAAAGGTTTTTCGAAGAGAAACTTGAATATACAATCAATAATTAATTTGGCTACCTGTAATTTAGCTGTATTATATATTTCAAATAATATAATTAATACCAACAACATGCCAAATTATAAATCTACGAATACTAATATACCTATTAATCAGTCATAGTCAAATAATTACTAATAAAGATTAATGCACAAAACTCTTTTTACTTTTAACCTATATATTATTCTAGTGCGTACCTTTATTATACCTCCCTGCTATAGTTCTCTTACTACGGTACAATACAAATACATTCCAAGAATTCTTGTCACCGTCACAAATATACAACGTCAATCAATAAATAAATTAAAAAAACCAACCTATATAATATATAGACCACATTACGTGTGCAACATACTTATATATAAGATTTATATAAAACATTATTTACGCAAGAGTGACTAGCACTTGGTGAGCTTTAAAACATAGATTTTTACGACATCAAGGCGAAGAAACCAATTATTATCTTATAACAATCAACAAAGTCGTTCAATTTGATAAAAGTGCGAAAAAACTCTTGAGCCTGTTCCTTAACGATAAAGTCCCGTTTAATATAATGAAAGTTCGGGAAAGCGCATGATATAATTATGAATTACCTTTAAGAAGAGTAAATATATTTTTTAACATTTTTGTGATAGGCTATTAAGGGCTGTAAATTAATTTTGATATTTACCTTAAAAGTAATAAGTAAAATCTTTAACAAAAACGGTTTCAAATAAGTAAACGCAATTTTTTGCTATTTATCTTACCTTCCAACAAAGTCGGTAAACAAAGCGCTAGGTACTACCACACTTACGGTTTTTTTTAAACAGTGACTACCAACCTACATAGACTCCGGCCGGTAGAATTTTTTCCGTTATTTCGATTAAAATTCAAACCTAGTGTCCGAGTTTGAACAAATTAAGAATCGTTTACACCCTAACAAACAAAAAAAAAGAATTCTTCAAATCTGTCTACGAGAAATCAGGTAACAAACATAAAAAAATGAAGTTGAATTGAGTACCTAAACTACCTCCTCTTTTTGGAAGCCAATAGAAAATTTGACTAAAATAATAGGTATTTAACCTTCAAAATCATCGTGACTTTTAAAAGCTCTGCAAGTCGAAGGTGCTCGAATTATTTAGAAATATATTTAGATTTCTTATAACTTTAATTGACCGAGCGAGTGGAGCGAGCCAAGGGTTTCCGCTTCGTGTATTGTTTTATCTTTCGTCTGTCAGTTAGTATGTTTGTACATCCCTGAAGTTTAGTATTCGCGTACGTAGTTTCCAATGTAGTGTATGGGTTCTACGAATCGTAGTTAGTTAATATGTTGATGTTACCAATATTGATTTTATGTCCAGAACTACTAAAATTGTACGGCATTGGACGTACGGAGCGTTGTTTCTTCTTAAAGTTTCTAAAATTATTGTGTCAACAGTTCGCAGCAAAGATCACAGAAGCAGCCTAAGGTAAATGTTGCCATGTTTTATCTTTGGTTCGCAGAACTACTTGTTAACTCATATCAGCCCTTATTGTGCTTATCTAGATCGCAAGAAGTATATTTGACGCTACTAAACCGATACAATTATGTCGTTTAAATCGTGTTACCGCCTACTCTGTATGACCATTTAAATTACCTATTGGAAAGCTTTTACAGTCATGTGGTATTAAAAATTGAGTTATTGCCACCGCGCGTCGTTTCATTCAATTCCACACATCCCTTTGTAATTTGTCAATTTATTACGTAGACAATGGAATCGTACGCCGTATTTTTAGCCGTCTTCAAAAAAGAGGAGGTTCTCAATTCGACTGTTTGTTATGTGTATTACCCGATTGACCTTAAAAATCGTTTTTGCTTGAAAGGGACTTCTCGTGTGGTTCATGTTTGGTTTTAGTTTGATAGTAAAATTAAAGTAACTGCTATTGAATTCAGTGTTGGTTATTTCTTTACAAGGATCACGCTGGGTATGGTTGCCTAGAAGTTCAAATTTTATTCTAGAGGTAGGAAGTTACTCTTGATTTAGAGTGGCTTCAATTTGACGACAGCTGTGGTCTAATGAGTAGCATACTCATCTCAAATGGCAGCTGTCCAATTTTTTTTTTATTCCTGGCTAGTTCCAGGTGGTTTGCTTGTTTATGAATTTTTCTTGTCATTTTGCTATATGTAACACGGGTTTTTACACGTACCTGAAAGTTAAAAGATCCAAGGGTTATTGCGAGACGTGAAGTCGTGAGGGGCACGAATGAATCATTATAAACCTGATGAAGTTAACCGACACCGAACGGAAGTTTAAGTTGTACCTTACCAAACTAAAGGTACGCTGTATTATTTAAATACAATGAAGGATTACGAAAAACACAACCTGAATTAGACTTTACAATTAATTAAATATAATCAAAATGACATAAAAATCTCCTATTTATTATTACTGTCACATTTATACATGTTATGCACTCATAAGACGAAATACATTTACGTACTTAGATATATGTATTTAGAAATTTCGTAATGAAACCCTGATAAATCTGTGAACTTACCTACGGATTACAGATGAGAATAATATGCATTTACATTTTGTATTGAATTTTTCATAAAAATGCAAATGTCGCATCTTACTGGAAATACACCAGCCAGGAGTATATTAACAAAAAATGCTTATGTTTTCCTCTAAATACCGTTCAGTACTCGATTCTGATTCGTTTAAAATGAATTAATAAAAAAAATTACGCATTGTTTTTTATAGGCTTGCGTTCGTAACAACTCGACACCAACTCGCTGATGTAAAGCGACCGCGACGATGGGGCCTTAGATGCAGCGCGCATCCATATAAAAACTGATGAACCCTGAGCGTACCAATACTGGGCCTACGGATCTACCACGCTGGCCGTATTGCGAGCTGGGGTCTTCATTTCGGGAGCTATCAACTTTCTCGGACAATCAGGTTCATCTTACGATGTTTTCACCGTTAAAAGAAATGGTAATTAATTCTAATATGCGCCAAACACATTAGTGCAGGCTTGAGATGGAACCGGCACCAAGGCAAGGCATAGAGGCTTGATGAGAAAAAGAATGCCTACTGCTACTAATAAATTTAAATAAATAATATTTGTATCGATGGAGCATAATTATTGTGAGAATCCTTATAATTATGCTCAACTCTTTGCGTTCGTAGAAACTACGACAACATGTAAGTATAGTTTAAAACTTGGATCAGACATATAAATATAATCCTATATTTGCTTCATACAAAATTAACGTATACTGTTACTAACATTAGTAAATAAAATCAATTTGAGATTATCCCTTTTCATCCTAATGAATGGTGCGCTCTGAGCAAATGGACATGAAATGATTTCTTAGATAAGATTTCCTCAGAAAATATATTGGAAATATTTCTAACTAATAATTTACAGAATTCATTTACTTCTACGAATTTGTTCTTTTCAAGCTCGTTTCCTTTGTGAACTATATTGAAAAATTCTTTGAAACCTTGGTTTTAATACATTTTGTGTAACATTGAGATTTGTGTAGGTACAGTGTTACTAGTAGTTCTGTTCTGTCAACTGTTGTACTCGAAACTACACACATTTTGCGATTGCGATTGGCCGGTTGGCGCAGTTGGTAGCAAACCAACCTGCCTTCTGCGCCGCTGGTCCCGGGTTCGATCCCCGGACAGGTCAAACATTTATGTGCATGAACATGTCTGTTTGACCTTTTTCTGGGTGTTTATTACATATATATATAAGTATGTATTTATGTAAATAAGTATGTATATTAGTCATCAGGTTACCATAGGCTTTGCCTAGTTTGGGACCTGAACACCTTTGTGTGGATGTTGTCCCATATTATTTTTTATTTAGTATTGACTAATTATTGAACAATTTTGTCATAATGTAGAATTTAAATGCTAGAACTTATCTTGCTAAATATTATTAAAAAAGCAGTAAAGTTAATCCATATTTGGCGAAAAAAATACCAACTTCAATATAACTTCACCCACACATATTATAAATGCGAAAGTGCGTTTGTTGTTTTGTTTGTACGTCTTCTGAATGTGTATCAGATCGATCAATCATGATCTTTTGTACAGAGATAGTCGGAGGTAGAGGAGAAGTTAGAGAGATAAAAGTTTACTTTGAGTATTTTTTGTGGTAATATTAAGTATCCGCCATACCATACAATGTATATTACATTGGGAACTGAGATTGCTGTAAAAACAACATTTTCAGAGGAACCTCCAAATCTTTATATAGGTATGTAAAAGATCCAGACTATTCGCTAGAAATTAACATAAAAAAAGAAAAAAAAAGTGTAAACTGCTGACCCTACCTGGGAGAGTGCCGCGGAAGTACATGAATTAATACCCCCATTTCCATTCTACAATCGGACGAGTAGAGATGCTGTAAGGCGCCACCGGTTCATGGTACCACGGAATCGAACAAAACGCTTCACGTCTACTTTTATTGTGCGAACTGCCAGGTGGTGGAATTCGCTGCCAAGTTCTGTTTTTATCGATAGCTATCTTGGTCTTTTCAAATCGCGAGTGAATCTGTTTTCTTCTCGGCAAGCGCGCTACATCCTACACATTGACAGTGTATTCATTATTATACTAAGTAAGGATTTGTAACAAGTGGTTAGAAGCGAGTTCGTAAAAACCCGACTACTAAATCGTTAAACCTGTGTATCATCCCTAATTTCTTTTTTTAATTGTGTTGTACCCATTGTTATTTTTACGACTAAGACCTATTGTCATCACGCACATCAAAATACGATAAGCCGTTTAGACTTTAGGGCGTGCCAAAGAAATATACATACATACACTCGAAAAACATAACCTTCCTTCTTTCGCAGTCGGGTAAAAGATAAACCTCTTAGGTGGTCAAATGGGGGAATCTTCTTTATATTCCCTTTTGTACCGCTGGCAACGCAGTGAGTGACTGCTACTATAAAATAGTCCAAGAATGCTATATTAAATAGTCCAGGATCCCTAGAATATTTTTGCACTTTGATTACTATCAAGCTGATTTTCCGTGTACAGCTTGATTTTGATGAGACACCCAACTATATCCTGTATATGACTCTCGGTTGTCGTAGCTAACAGAGATAGCAAACATGAAATATAGCGATTTGATGATCCTCAAATATGCATTACTAACTGTTTCTTTTTTTGCTTAATCTCAAGATAATTATCAATATTATTCGAAAAAATATTTGTCCTACAAAATGTATGGTTTAACCAATGAGTCCACCTTTTCCAACATGTACCGATAATGAGTTCATCATAAATGATTACTAACCAGCTGATTGATTTACTAACAAGCTGACTTATTTAAAACTTATATAATTTAACAGTGAAATTGTCCTACAAATTGCGTGGCACGTTATCCCGGTCCTACACCTGCAAGTAGTAGAACTGATCCTTGATGTAAAAATAATTACTATCAAGCTGAATTTTCGTGAATAGCTTTGTTTCGATGAGACGCCCAACATTGGACTAAAATGAACAAACTGAAAAAAAAAACAACTCGGAGCTGAGACATTTGCTCACTCTGATAAATATTTTCTGGGTATTATATAGTCCGTTTATTCTCACCTGTTCTGTAGCGTAGTTCTGTTGACAGAACTAATGAAAATTGTTTTCGCACTAGTTCAGTTCACAGAAATCAATTACCAGTAGTTCTGTTACACCGATATTTAATTTTTAATGAGCATGTCGCGTACATCTAGAAACACGTGAGCATCGCAGAAGCAAGTGAGATCAGTATCTCAGAATAAAAAGAGCGTCTCAGAAACAAAATAGTAAAATACTGTGTATCGATTCTGTCTTAGCTAAATTCGTCTAATTCACCAGCCTTTCAACCTACCGAGAGCATTGTATCAATAAAGTTCTAGCTTCCGGCGGGCGATAGTCTATCTACTAAAGTCTATTTTAGCTTCTTCGTTTGCCTGCAAATAGCGGAATCCGAACGAGTTTTTAATCGAATGTGGTCCTCGTTGCTGTGAGCTATTTGCTTCAGTTTAGATCTCTGATTTAGGAAAGTACAAACCTGTATCGTAAAAACATTGCAATATTAAGTATTGCCTGTGTTTCGCAATAAGTCTAAGGTAGCCTTATGTAATTTCATCAAAGTCAGTTGAGAGGTTCAAACGTGAAAGCGTATCAGACAAACAGACAGGCCACTTTCACATTTGTAATATTATATTGTATAATAGGTAGGTATATGAATAGTAGTAATTTTAAATTATCACCAGCTCACATTTGTTATCATTTACTGCAAGAAGACAGATCATTCAGCCTTGTTCTGAGCTTCTCGTCTCTACCAATTTTTCTCGCCGATGGTAACAAATATTTGACCATATTACACAGAGAATCGTCATAATTATAAAAAAATTACGACACATTAACAGTTCTCGCGTGCAAGTGAGAGAGACTCGCGACACTGCACATTTTAAGTAACAGCTTACTTAAAATATCATCGATCTGAAAATTGATAGTACCACTATCCATTTCCATATCGATTTGGATAATGTACTCGAAATATAACAAGTTCTAATAGTATCCTGCAGTGCGATTCTCTGTAACATGCCTCCCTGCGGAAGCTAGTTTGAGTGATTGGCATTCCCTTCGATCCTGGCGTCAGCTTCCCTTAAATTGAGCTTAAATTTCCATTCTGTGACCAAGCGATTTGATAGGTGTAGTGAAGTGATAATTGAGTGATCAAAAAACTTGAGGGAGTTTTACTAGGGATTGACACGCATAGTTTGATACGAATCGACATTACCGGTTTTCCATTATTTCGTGTTTACGGCCATTAAATGCATTTTTTTTAGTAAATTAAAGTATAATATAGTATATTTTACAACTAAACAACAAAACGTGACTTAATTTAGGGGTAAATCAAGCTTAAAACTTTTTTAAATACTGGCAGAATGATAATAACCGTATGTTGCCACAACCGACGCATGTGGTAGAAAAAACTTCTGTAAACAAAACAAAATGTCAAGTCAATGTAGAATTCGAAAGAAATATACTAAAAACCGATTGTAATTCTGTTAAAAATGCTTGATAAAACTATATATAAATGATGGGATCTCAAAATGCCAACAAAATGTGAACTTATAAAGATAACCTTAACTTCGTCGAGTTTCTAAGGAATTCTGTTGAGATTGCATCTTGTGTCGTGTTGCTGCATACAGTTGAATACTTTTATATAAACAAAACTAAATATAGACAATATTTCAACATCAGGTAAACATTCTTAGTTACTTTAAAACTCGACCTATTACTTTACGGACATTACTATTCATTAAAAATTTACAATAGTCCTCATATATTTATGTACATATTTCAATTACAGCCATACTCCTCAACATTCTGGAAACCATTAGCGGCTCAGTTACAGGTGATACTAGGATAATTTTAAAGCGTGGGACATCCTAAAGACTGGCAAAATGTGGCAAAGTGCCCATATAATTTGTTCAAGAAATACAGCTACTATTAAATTGTGTCGCTGAACGTTGGAAACAATGATTGATGGTAATACATTTTTCACAAAATTACAAGGAGAAATAGAATCCGTGGTCAGACTTTACCATCTCAAACGCAGAATCAGTGTGCTCCGATAACAGAAATATGTCTGAGACTAAAAGAGAGACAGATAGACCTCGAAGATAAGAATGTGTCACTCCTGAGAACTGTTCTAGAACATGTAGAGTAATAAGCTCAATAAAATGCTAAGAATGATTAGGAGATGGCAGTGAACACAGAAAATATACGGTTTTAAACTATTGAGTGATGCAATACATTATCAATTGCATGTAATGTATTGTAATATAAAAGTAATCCTTACTAAAAGATTTTTCATGCTGTTTTGAAGTGCTTGTGTTGTGTATATTGGTTTTAGTATTATAGTAGTGTTATATTGTTATATATTATTGATTTTGAATTTGATTTTATAACCTACTTTACGAGTAGACAGGGTTGATATTGATTTATATTTACTATGTAAGTGTTTTGTAATCATTTCTTTTTAGTGTTAATTAATCCTGCTTATTAAATACTATACTTGACCATAATTATTTATAAATGCTTTTTAAATTAACAGTAGTGAATAACCCAGTAATTAAAACCCTGATTTGATATCAAAATTACTGTAATAATATCCAAAGTAATAAAATCCAAATAAAGGTTTCAATATTGTATATTTTATCATTTATTCCAAATATTATAAAGTAATTGGGATAAAATCATAACTAACTTAAAACTATATATCAATATATTAATAGAATTTCTTGAGAAGCATATATTGATGGTTGTGCATGGCACCGCCATTACTTGTAAGATATTAATCAGCACCTGTAACAATATAATATTAACTGTGTCACTGGTATAGAGAATAATAGTTTTTATTATTAAAATATATTTGTATTTATTACATAATAATTCTCTTTCAGAATATCATTTGAACTCAATAGTACTGGAAAACTTACTAGTAGGACATTCCTGACATGGTATACTTTTCTAAAATAGAAATAACTTGATTTTCAGAATGTAAGCTTTGGTAATCACAATGTAATCAATGCATGCCAGTACACCCAGTTTGTGAAACGTCTCATAAAATCTGTAAATTATTGGGTTACTTTTCAATACAACATAGTACTCTCACTTCTGAGATATAATGAAAGAAAATTTATTATGTTTCACAGAACCTAAGAAACCTAAGAATATTAAACGTTTAAATTAATTTTAAATATCACAACAAATTTTCCTGGCACAAAACGGCACGACCTGAGCATAATGCTTCTAATAACAACCAGCGCAGATCATAATATTTTACAATGCAAGGTTGCTAACATTATAAATGCAGGGTGATGTTAATGCTTGGAAGATGTAGGCACATACATTTCTCTCTACTTATTTTAATAGCTTCTAGTTGTTAGAAATGATAGTGTGCCTATAGATGATTATATTAATAAACAATGTTTTTTTTATTAAGTAGGTACATTATTTCGGAATTTAATATACCAAAAGTGTCCTATTTGGGATATATAACTTTGTCCTCAATCAGATACTTCTTGAATTTCTTAGTAGATAGGATGTCATTCTAAGTCTCAGACTATAAGGAAAATCTCAAATCTGTGATCTACGTTATCAACTAAATAGTCTGAAAGTCTCTAAAGGTACCTAATGCAGCTGTTTCCAATCAAAGCACTCGGAATACATACAGACAACGCCAATCATATAATGCCTATGAGTAACCTCGGGCTCTTCATAATTAGTCAGCAGCGAAAAAAGTGAACCATATTCTAAAACAACGATACTAAACAATAAGTTAGGTAGGATACATAATTTGTGACATTAACTGATAGAATTTTTTTAGATATATAAATATCAACTTTACACTAGCTTACCTTAAGCTAATTGTATGGACAAACTTATTAATTTCGATAAATAAATTATTTAGGGAGTAAAATTACTATCTCCCATATACTTCACGCAAAACTCGCATGAAAAATAGTAACTTTTAATCTGACACTAGGATTCGAGTTTTTGCGTGAGGTGAGTATTTGGGTGAGGGTCATAAGCAGACGCAGAATACCAAGAAACGTCAAATTCTAAAATTTGATCACTCACATGTAGTGTCTCTCGCACGCACGGTCGTTCGGGTGGCGCTAGTGACGCCCGAGGTTTTCTTGGAATACCAATCGCAAATCTCGACGCGGATTTGGGAGTCACGCAAGCGAGATACGTTTGCAGAATCGCACTGTATCTGGAGTGCAGTTTAGTATTCCCACCTTTAGGTAGTCTTGTTGGATTGTAAGGTAGTAGCTAGAAAGTTTAATTGCTCCGGTCAGGAACATCGTTGTCATGCCATTCGTCAGTTTTATTATTTAGTTTCATTAGTTTACTGAACCTTGTTTTTGGCATCTTAGTTTCATGAACACAAATCAATGCCTAACTTATTTAAGTAGATGTTTTGCTCGTTCGATCAGTAAATGTGATTTTTGCAACAGTGGGTTGAATATTTTATTTAGAATATACTCTACCATCAATCATAACCCAGAATTTTTTCCGATTTCCCAAAAATGAGGAGGCAATCAATTCGCCGGGTATGCTTATTTGGTTTGTTACGTGGTTTCTCGGAAACGGCTGGACTGAATTGAAAACTTCTTTTTTTAAAGGGTATAATATCTAGGAGTCTCATTAAAATTTTATTGAAAATGTGTTGGTAGAGTACATACATATACAATTTTAAATACTTATATTTTGTTGTGACAAATGAATTAAAGACATAAAAATTCTTAATAATTATTAACACATAATTATTTTTTGAGTAAATCTTGCAACACACAGTGAGCAATTTTACGGCCTACGATTGCTTGTGTTAGCTTACCTTCGCAAGCAGTTCTAGTCCCTAAACCTATTCAGAGTGACTGGTCGAATATTTTCATATAGAGGGTAGAGGGTAATCAATTTAATTAAATTCTAAGTAAGTATTAAAATTGGTGTTTAATATTTTAGTAAAGTGTAACAACTTTACTTTGTATAGTTTAAGTAAAACTTTAATTAATAATAACAAAATACCTACAAAGGTTGTCTAGTTGAAATCGCTTTTTAGTGATAAGACCGCCTTTTGTGCCTTCTTTCTGTTGCAATTATAATCTCGTGTCTTATTTTTGTGGTAACAATAAAGTTTTGTAATAGTAATTTTCTCTCTCTCTTTTCCTCATCCAGCGCCGTAATACTGCTGCATTTTTTCGTTAACGTTAAGGCAGAGTGCATTGCGTTCGACATGGAGTCATCTTCATGATATTAATTTTATGGTTGTTATGTAATAATTTATCCACTACTAGCGTTGCCAGTGACATAAAATAAAATATTAAAGAAAAAAGAGTTTCAAACTTTGAATCTCTATTTGAGCCCCTAAGAGGATGAATTTACAAAAATCTTTACTTAGTACCTTACCCTACCTACCTTATAATGAATACATCTTACAAATTACATGTCTCTAGGTTCAGCGGTTTAAGCTCTGCGTTGATTCCTATTACAAGACTCACTCTTTTATAAATAAAGATTTATAGGTATGTTTTGTACAATACAGGTAAAAGAATACTCTTTGTGTGATTTAGAAGTAGAAATTTTTGCACGACGATGATGAAAATGATGATTATTACTGTTTTTTTCAGTTATTTATCCTTGCTTTCGATATATCTCTTCCATAATAATTCGTTTACAACACTGATTTGTTCACTTAGGTATTTGATATTTTAAACAAAGCGTTCCTACTTCGATTGTGGTATTTTTTTAGTTTGTCATTTTCTACGTTTTTCTGGATGTTGGTACTCGCGTAAAGTCCATAGCCATCCAACCAATATTATTTAAATTAGTATTAGGTTCGACAAATTTAGAGTTTTATGTCATCGGGCACTTCTGATTCGATTAGCGAAATATTTCAATTGAAATGTAGAAGTTGCTACAGCAGCAGATTTCAATTATATGTGACAGAGCTTGGCTATGTTGAGATATGTGGCTTGGTTGACTTGGCCACTTTTTCCAATGGATATCGCATATTATATACCTATTTGTGGCTGTCCTATCTTAGCCTTAAAAAAGGTACCTACTCAAAAGTTTGCCTAAAAGAAATTGCTTATGGCGATCAGGCACCATATTAAAATTTTTTTTTTATAATTCCTATCTTTTTGAGATGATGTTATGGGTATAATAATGAAATACAAGCATAATGTTTAACATCCATAGTCTTTTAATTCATAAAAATATTTCGAACGAATAAAATATTAAATTACTTTACATTTGGCAACTGTTACAAATACTGAGTATTTTACAAGTACAATCTCTAGTATATTTTTATTATTAAAATTATATTGATAATATAAATAGTTAATATCTAAATCTCTCCCCCAAGGATTCTTACAACTATTGGAATATAATTTATAAGAAATTAAATACTACATATTAGTATCGAAAAAGCGATGAACAAATCTCGCATAAGTTATAGTGAGAATTCAGAGGTATCTATTATAAAAATATAGTTTAGCGATACTTTCGGGAGTCGTTATGTGAAGTAATAGAAGTTTATTGGAGGGAATGCGAGGGGAAGCTGTTCTGTGACCGTTTGGAGCCAATAGGGAAATGAGAGAGGTCGATCTCGTCCATGGGGTAGTCTGGTCTGTACCTTTTCTTGTCGAAACTTGATCTGAAAATAGAAAAAAACACTTTATACTCAGTCATTAATAAAAATACGTTACCGTTACAGCCCGGAACCCTCTGAAATCTTTTATTTCCTGATAACAATTATTTGGGTTCAAGTTAATTGTAAAACGATATCTTCTAGAACGTAAAACTTATATATTGTACTACAAATAAATACAATTTCTCAAGATAGAGGTGTGACACGAATTCTTGGTATAAAATGTGGAATCTATTTGAACCTTTTGTCTAAAAGTGTTAGACCCGTTCAGTAAAGCCATAGCTGAGATTTATTGATGTGTAATACCTTTATAGTGTGAGTAAATCTTTTAATAAAGATAATAAGAGCAGGAGAAGTGTAACGCACACCAAAAACGCTACAGCAGCTCTGCGCTACAACTCCCATACGAGTATGAAAAAATATCGTTACTAAAGTTTTTTTTTACTTTATTCGTATAACTACGGAGCAAAAAGCTAAAGAAGATAAGACAAATCTCTTAAATAAGGTAAATAGAGATCCGACCTTAACGAGTGTCACTTATTATGAAACGTGTTTCTAATTGAAAGCTCTTTAATTCTTTAATTTTTAATTCTAAGCTGAAGTGGGCTTTAAAAATGACCTTTTATAATTAGAATATGTTTAATTAATAGAGACAACACTTCTGATAATTCTCTTAAATGATAGAGAAAAAAATAAAAAACCGTGAGGTACAATTGAGCATTTCTGGAATTTGTTTATAAGAGCTCGGGAGGTGTTAATATTTAATAACCTAGCCTAGTTAGGTAAGTGCCTTGAGATTTCATTGCTTTTAAACAAATCTCACTTGGCTTTATTCAAGTAAAAATATAAAAGCATCGACAAGGTAAAGGTATTTAATATTAATACTACACGCTCCTGAGAATCTAATCAAAAATATTTATGTTAAAGAGAAGGATACGCGATACGGTTTTATTTTTTTAGGACTCGTCGAAGGTATCATATTTGTAGATGATGATAAAAATAATATGTATCTTACAAAGTCATTGAACCAAAAAATATGCATAATAGAACCTGGCTAAATATTTACTTTTGATCTTTTAGTGTTTTTAGTGCTTTTATTAGAAGAGAAATATATAAAATTATCGAGAGTTATTATGTGACCAGAAAAAAGATTTTTTTGGCTGTATTAATTTTTCTGGATGTTGGCACTAAATGAATCGTTGTTTTCAACTAATTTTGACGAAGCTTAGTATACAGGTCCGAATTTTTTTGGAGATAACGTCGCTTTGGAATTCGTTGGGGGTATTTGAATTAACAGGTATTTCTAAAAATGAGGAAAGATTGTTGAAAACTGATAATTATAATATATGTTCAGATTCATGCGTATTTTAAATATGAATAAAAAGGTCGCAAAAATCTTTATATCCGCAATGTGCACTTCTAGAAAAATATCTCCCGTTAAATCTGTATTATAAAAAATGAGAAATAAAATCTAGCTAGGGAAATTGAGGACTAAGTTTGGACACTACGTCACAGTAACTATATATGTTCTATCTTACAAAAAGTAGGTACGTTGATACGACTCTGCTATCATTTACAAAGATTGTAGAGACCTTTCATCTACCTAAAAACTATAATTTTAGAGCCAGCCACACATAAAAAAAAGGAAATCGTTATCCTCTAAATCGCTACTAAGAACAAGAAAAAAAGACGTTATGATCCTTCTAAACGCCATGTAAAACCATCGCGTCATGGTGTCAAAGACGTCTAACGTCTTACACTGGTGTGTCAAGGTCAAAGTTGTTTCCGTACACGTGGTAGAACCGCTTGGTGGCGTAGGGGAACGGCATGGAGGAGCGGTCGATCTCGTCGAAATTCCTCTTCGCTACAAACGTGTCCAGGTTAGATCTGAAAATGTTCACAATATTGTAAAATTGGCCGGTTATGGACGATAGGGAAGTTGGAGTATGCAATATTCTCTGACCGATTTTAACATATACTCAAGCCTTTATATATATTACCTATAAGTTAGGAGAGAAAGGTATCAGTTTTTACAGTATAGTCTTGTATAAGTCACTATTCTAGTAGGCAAGCCCCTTATACAAATAAGGGATATGTAGAAGAAATACCATTCATATCCTCCTCTTAGTAAACTACCTATCTGTAGAGTGAATCGGATCTTGCCAATCATTTCCAAAAGACGTTAAATGGGTACCTGTGTCCTTTCATCTGTATATGAAACCATATTTTTTATGAAGTAATGTCTGTAACTGAATAGCTTGTAGTTGTAACAAAGCACTTTCCCCTTACGAGCTTCGTGAACTTTTATAATAGGCATTACATTCCAAGAATCTTTACCTAACAGTCATCAATGCCTACTTTGTATGGAACAGAGTCTAACCATTTAACTAAATAATTATCTGTATTTTGGTAATTTGTTGGTATAATTTAATAACGATGTTAGGTCGTTCATAGCCTAAGCAGCTGTAGCATGAAATAATAAGAGTATAATCTAATAATATATCTACGAGTGGTATTTTGTATATCCCCACACAAGTTATAAATGCGGCCAAACAAACCAACAAACACACTTGTTTGTTGGTTTGTTTGGCCTTCTTCTTCACAGAAATTGAGAGACGAATCGACTTAATTTTTTGCATTTTTTCGCGGGGAAACAAAAATAACGCGAGAGAAACTGCCGATCAAAGCTAGTAAAATGTATATGAGTGCGACGGCTAGTGTATAGAACAGTGCTACAATAAATTCGATTAACGCGCCTACTTAATTAGTGCTAATTAAAAGAATACATTTACAGATTTCGTTAACAATGTGACAAACATGTCAATCTGTAACTATAAATCTACATTTAGTGTCGGTTTGCAAGTAAATTATATGCGTAGGTAGTATAAAAGTATACGTTCGATATACATGCAACGCCAAACGCCAAATAATTAAAAAAAATCGGAGTGTCAGTTATGCAATTATCCATGAATCTTGATGAATTATGAAATCATGATGAAATCCATGTAAATATTTTATCAACTCCCTACGTAAAAACGACTCTAGATTATAATTCTGTCGTGTCTGTGTGTGAGTGTGTGTGCCTGTGCCATCTTAGCTCTCGAATGGATGAACAGATTTGGAATTTTGATTGGGATTGTTTTTATCTTGGACTGATTTTCATCAAACATCAGTTCAACATGACCGCCACCACAGAACGGCGGATCAAATCTTCTGTTATTATTTTGTGTCGGGGATTTCCCAAATTTTACATGTAAAATATGTTTAAATGACATAGCCGAGTTATATTATGGGGAAATACAAGTTAATCGATTAAGGGTATACCTGCCCCAGTTCATCGTTGTTTATTAATTTCATTTGGAGATTCCCAATTATTATACATCTGGCTGATTTCTTAATTAATTAGTCTGTTATACGACGTGAACTCACCTGTCTATTTCGTCGAAGTTACGCTTGGCGTAGTCATCGCCCATTCCTCCATAATAGAAGCCGGTTTCCATCGGATTTAGTGGGTATTTGTTCTGTTCTTTAGGCCTACAAACAAATGTTTTAGTATTAATTGTGAATAACAATATAGTTTGTTAACAAGCTGGCTTTAACAGAAAGCTTGCTTGTTGTGGTCGAGGAGCTGCGCATCATATCTGATAATATTTTTTTCCTGATTTTACAGAAAACACAAATTAATGGTTGTCTTTGTAATGTGAACAATACTTTGTAAATTATATATGAAATTTTTAGTTCCGTATACTCATAATTTGCTTAGCTTTGGGTTTGTTATGGTGTGTACCAATAGCAAGGATATATTTTTAAATATTTATCGGAGCTTTTCAACTGCGAGTGTGAAGTATAAATTTCTAACTACAAAACGCGACATTTTACAGCATTTAGCCTATTATCGTGAGATATTAGCTGTAAGCGATATAACCTGTACATTATTCTATGAAATCATTACGTTAGTTAAAATAATATAGAGTAAGTTGAAATATCTTATACCTTGATATGTAGTCGAGCATCTTCAACAAGCTAATACCGTACGAAGGCCGTGGACCTCCGTCTCCTTCGAAAGCTGGATGCATTATGTGGTTTTTGTGACCTAAAATGTCATAAAATCGTCGAAATCTTCAATCAAAGGAATGATTGCTTTAGACTTGCTCACATACAACCTTACTATTTGTACGATAAATAAACTTTGTAAATTAAAATTTTGACTAGATACTTACCGCAAAAGAGCACACTTTAGTAGGCTCTTAATTTAGGGGAAGTAAAAGTTTGAACTCAGCGTACTATTTATGAACGAATAAGCAACACAAGGTAAAAGGAAACTCAGTATCGAGTTGCTACGCCTTTATTAATAAAATGTAACACTGAAATTTAACAATGAAGTTTGATAATAAATAAAATTAGTTGGTTCCTTAGGGAGATATCACAATAAATACGTTGTATGTTGGGGATATTAAGGAATAGGATAAAAGGACTGATGTATATATTATTTGCGGACGAAATTGCTGCCTCCTAGGGAATCGATAAAGCGGGCGTAGTTATGTTTGGCACCAGCGAAGGAATCGTCCACATTTCTAACGAAATTCCCGCCGCCCAAGGAGTCCAGGTTCTTCTTGACGAGGTTTGGACCACCGAGCTGGTCGAGGTTTTTCTTTACAAAGTTGCTACCGCCAAGGGAGTCAAGGTTCCTTACAAAATTGCCTCCACCAATGGAATCTAAGTTACGAACAAAGTTACTGCCTCCGAGAGAATCTACGAATCTGGCGTACTGTTCTCTGTTACTGTCTGCGTCTCTTCCAAGTAGTGAAGAGCCTCCGAGCCCCCCGGTGTTCCTGCCAAGTAATGAGCTTCCTCCGAGCCCTCCGCTGCCAATGTTCCTGCCCAGCAGTGTATTACCTCCCAAGCCTCCTAGCCCGTTGCGATCTTGACGCCAACCCTCATAGTCTTGCAAAAATCTGATAAAATCCGCGAACTCTTCAGCTTTTCTATAATCTGTAACAACACCACTTTAATGAATAACCAAGCAATAGACATTCAAGCGAAATAAGTGCACAATAAAAGGAAATGGTACTCACCAGTGTGGAGATAGGAACGTGAAACTGGAATGCACAGTGCACAGACAAACAAGATTAGTGTGATACATCGTTGTGCCAGAACAGGTAGTGCGTTATTCCCTCATAGAATCCCCGTGAAGTGAAGTGAAAAATATATTTAACAAAGTGCTGTTCGGAATAAAGTCGTGTTAACAAAAGGATACTTTAGTGCGAAAGTTAAAGTTCTGAAAACGACGTGATAGAGTTAGTGACAGAAAGTTAGTACCTCCACTGACATTTGATCGAAGCCACAGTTGTTTGCTTCAGTTTTTATGTTCTTCATTACCGATCAATACTATTTACAGAATATCAGTAGTGGCACTATGATCTTACACTAAGGTAAATTAGGTCTAAAAGTGTAGGTATCTTAGGAACGTATGCGTGTGCCAGGGAAAACATTCTTAGATTATAATCAACATTGTGAACAAGAAATTTACATTAAAATAGCATTAACATTGGAAATGTGCAAGTAACTTGTTGTGACGGTAGTTGAATTCTGCTTACCGTTAAGGTCGTAGCGTTTCGGGCCTTGATCGCTTCCGCCTACATCTTGATCCTGTGGTCAATGAGAAATGTGTTATGACAGAATGATGTGATAGGATTAGGGTTTAAATATACTCTCATGAGACTGGACTTGAGCTTTGCGATGCAAATTTAAATGTAAATGAAACATGTCACTGTGCCAGAGGGCGCTGTTGGAGATTTATAGCGCTTTAGACACTTTTCTAGTTTACTCGTAGATGCCTGTTATAAAATTTAGGATTCACTAATCATTTCGCAAAATTTAATTTTAACAAAATGATAGCAACATACGTTTTGTAAACGAAAAAAAAAGAAGAAAAAAGATTTCTTAAAGTAAAATTATCAGTTTGCACTGGGCCGTCCGCCATAATGAATTTGGGATCGTCTCTTAGCAAACCACGCATTCTCATCAGTTATATGTAACAATCGTACTAGAATGATTTAAACTTTTAAGTAAGATAAATAAAATTTTAAAAATATAAATACCAAAATATTAATGTCTTAGCATGTAAAGACACGCTCGTCGAACTGTGTTGCTATTTCTATTAGTCTCTTAATATTTTAAAGAGTTTATAGTGTTATAAAAGAATCAAGTTATAAAATAACGTAGTCGAAAGTAGTTTATTCAAATATTAGTAGCGGATGCTACGGCGTAGCATTGTAGCGCATTTCGAAGAGACTCTTAAAAATACATTGAGCTTATTCAGAGCTTCCAAGGTTTATGTAGAGGTTTTAATTTTATTACGACACAAAGTTGAGTAGCTTTATTACATTTATTCACTAAGGACTAAAAACTGCAATTTATGATAATGACGTCATTTCGAATTTATTGTCATTGCCCGGCTGACAATGTCAGTTATTTATCCTTATTCAAAAACACAGTTGTACGAGTATATCGGTCTTATTAATAAACGCGTCTTAACTTTAAACGTCTTTTGTCTTGTTTTGACGCGTGACGTTCTCCACCGGATAAAACAAAACAAAAGATGTTTAAAGTTAAGACTCGTTTATTAGTAAGGCCGTATGCGTTTAAAGTCTAATCGAATGTCTAAATATTACAACGTCGTCCGTAGGGATGGGGAATGTGATTAAAATTACCTGTAGCCAAGTTGATTAGAAAAGGGCTGTTTGTTTAAGAAATTACTTTTCGAGTTTCAACTATACAAAAAGGTTAGTTCGCTTAAATGTGTTTATAGTTTTGAACCCATCTACTGTAAGTAAGCCCCGAGACTTTGACTGTGATTCGCTTTTGATAACACAATTTTGGGTTAGAAATTTATTTTGTAACCGCGATGATTAGAAGCTGATTGGTAGCTTAAATTGTTATTATGCCTCGGCCTTGTTCCCTCCGTTGTTGTATTATTTTACGTTTATCAAAATTCTGACACCGTCGGTTGTTATTTTGAAATGAAGAAACGCCGAGTCTTAATTTGGGGACTTCTAAATTTCATCAGTGAATAAATTCAGTTTACCCCATTTGGATATTTAGTTATTATACAATTTTCTTTGATATTTATTTTATTTGGTTAGCAGGGCATTAGATATTTTGTTTGGTACGCTTATTATTAAATATTTATTTTGGTTAATAACTAACTGATAATTCATAACATCCGTTTGGCTGGGTTGGTGAAATATATTGTTCTTATTGTCCATTTAAAAAGCAGCAGTGCTCACGAATAAAACAAATTTAAGACGTTTAATTATGGTATTGCTATTATTTTAGCCAAGGTGACCATAAAGTGTCAAAACGTTTTACTTTTTAACTTAATTTGTAATTTACATCAGGTTATTATTTTACTAGTACCCTTATGTTGTAACCTTTAAAGTAGCTTTACAAAATGGTCAACACAAAAACGGAAATACTTGTACACTAACGGCCTTACATTAGTATATCTGGTTTTGATGCATTACGGTCTTTCTATCAGATAAAACGATACAAAAGACATTCAAAGTTGAAACGCGTCTATAAATAAGACAACAAATATCCGGCACTATAGAAATCATACCTACTTTAAAAAACTCCAAGTCGGCAACAAGTATTTTATTATATATTTAAGTTTTAGTTAAACATTTATGATGTTTTAAAATATAGTGTCTTAGTATTATTCTGTTGTAAGTAGTTTCCAAGAAAGAAGTAGTAAGAAATTTCTATCTCGGCCAAAAATGAAATAAATACGGTACAGCTGCTAAAACTGTTATTGAATTCCTTCAGTAAGCCGCAAACTTTTGTCATATTGACCTATATTAGTTATATTAGAAGTAATGTTTTGCAGATAAAATATAATACGTACCCTATGAGGGTCTGCCCTGCTGCAGACTAACAAAGCGGCTACTGCCACGACTCCGCAAACACCACGCATTTTGTGATTGTACCTGGGGGAACAACAATGTCTTTCAAACACAAATATTATTGGCTTAAACAATCTGCCCGTTATGTTTTAAGACAACGGTTAACATGGAATCGAGTCAATCTATGCCATTAAAAAAACGTGGTACCTTCAAAATAAAGTTTTCTACAGGTCATTCTATGACTATAGTCATACGCCAATAGAAAAATGAAACGGAAAGTCAAGCCCTGTCATTATATATACTAGTAATGAGCTATTGCTCATATTCTAATGTTTTTATTATTCAATTGTAGTAAAACCTAAAAAAAACAGGAATATCTAACACTAATCTAAAACACTAAACAATATACAAAGTAACCTAAAAAGAACCTAGACTGAACAAATGTTTAAAAGTCTGTAAAAAAATTATGTCTGTGTGGCAGACTATCAAGAACGCTGGCTGCATTCCCGCGTTGAATTGCCACAGAAATCCTGTGAGCAAGGAATGAATCACACCAGCCCTTAAGATAGTTCCACTGAGGCGGGATGCTGCTAACGTATCAACAGAAGCTGCATCCCATACGAGAGCCCTACCCCGCTCCCAGGGAATCAATGTCAAGCCACCAGGGCGCTTGCCATCATATCACGCATCATTCCAACCGGTTCCAGCACCGATGGAACGTTGATGGTGGCAAACGCACGCTTGATGATGATTTTAAGGATATTCATGTCCAGCCATACAGGACGCTATATTGATACGATACATATGACGATTGTTCCGAAGTAGATTCAAAATCCTTAGCTTCGCCTAGTTAGTAAATTAAAATTAATTTAGTTTCGTTATCATTTACCTATTCTTTAATTCAAGAATATTAGGTGTTTCAATTTATGTCTGAATACAATTTTTCTCGGTATTCAATCTAGTTACTTTCAGCGCGTCGATAATTTAATATAGTATCCTGATAGGTACGAGTATCTCAATATCTCATGTGGCAATAAACGTTAGTATCACATCGACATTTCAATTCTATCCAATAAAAGCGTATTAATATTGGAGAATATTGCAACAGTTCCGTGGAATTTAATTTCGAATACTGGCTTTATAAAAGTACATATAAAAAATAGTAAAATGTGTCCAAGAGCTAGTTATAAAGACTTTAACGCGCTTTTTTTCATGATTATTCATTTCTTTTGATCCATGAAATAGAGGTAGGTAGTTCAACATTCTGTGAAAAGTAATCATAGAGGAACTATCACTACGTTAATAATGGCGCATTTTTTTAAATTTTAACAACTTTTTTTATGTATGAAGATGGCCATGTCAGGGTTTGATTATTATTGATCTACGATTATAACCTGAGACCCTGGGCTCTACGGTATATAATGTCATCCCACACACGATAGCGCTCAAGTTGCAAACACCGTTCAATGTTATGTTATGTTACTTATCAAACGAAGGATAAAAAAATACCATTGTTCATTGGGGCTTGCTGGTTATTTAATTTTTTTTTAAAGTCTTAATTTGATGTTAATGGAATATTGAATCATATAAAGCTTTATTTATATGATCTTTCGTTTTATTTCTTATTTTTAACTTCCTGTAATATAAAATCATGTCAAGTCATTGAACCATCTGCTACTTAATCACTTTGTACTCGTATTACAAAAAAACAATACGTCACACGAATATTACACAAGTTGAGTACGTGACGTGAAACTTCGCACTTTTACTTTTACTCAACTGAACATAATTTAAGAGGGAAACTGTCACGTTTCGTGGTAACTTATCCGTTGCTTTTAAGGTGAACGGTTCTTTTTTACCGATTACGATGAGAGAGAGAGAGTTATAGTTGATCGGCTGTAGTTTTACCCGACTGCCCAACAGGAGAGTATTCGAGTGTATAATAAATAGTTTTGGAGTGTATGTTTGTTTGATAGATATATATTTCCTATATAGACCCATATTATTTTAGTCAACATGCCAAGTTGAAGTCTCTTGCCCGTTTTAAAATGTATTACATTTTTAACCCTCGACGCAAAAACTACAGGGTGTTATAAGTTTGGCATGTCTATGATTTAGATTTTTTTGTTTGAAAGGTGTATTATTCGGGAGTATTCTTAGCTGTGTTTTATGAAAATTGGGCCAAGATGGCCGCCACTACAACATAGCGAAGTAAGTTTTTTTTTCACAACTCCCTCAATTTGGTATCATATGAAAGGGCTTGATTAGTAGAATACTATACACTATAATAATTTTTAATTCCAAGATGGCCAAATGCCAAATTAATGCCAAAACAAAAAACGGGGGTTTTTCAAATCCATAACTTTCCGTTAATTTCGGTTATGATGTTTTTGATCTAGTTCTCATAATATTAGTAAGACATTTAGCTATACCGAATTGCAGTCATTTTTTAAAAGTTGATATCATTTATTAAGTTATTTAGTTTTTATTGTACTACGGCTTTTTGTATTTTATCAAGACAACAAGATTAATTCAAAATGGAAGTAAGATGTAAAGCCTGAAACTTTCGGGTGTTTTTCTTTATATCGCAAATCCCCTTAAACGACCACAGCTTTAACTTTTTGTATCGAGGGATCAATTTATTAAAAAGATAATATTTTTATCCTCATACGATCCGGTCGTTGTGAAGAAGGTTAAAGAAAATAGACACGTGCAAGCAATCAGGGTGTGCCATTGAATTGGACCTATTTTGATCTAAATATAGGACGTGAAGAGTACACGAGCCGCATTCACTCATTGCCTTAAAACGACCTGTGTTTATATGGAAAAGTAACATTCTGAATTGAATATGAGAACAACTATTTATAGGACTATCATAGTATGGAGAGTAGAATATTTAAAAAATAAAAACTTACTAGACAATAATTATATAATAATAAACAATTTGAATTTGAATAATAAGTTAGTATATTAAAAATTATTCAGGATACGAGTAATTAATTCATATACAACACTTCTAGTTAGTTAATTTTATAAAGTGAGAAGACTTCAGCTCGTCTTATTCGGTTCAAGTTTGCATTTCTATATTTTTCATTTGTGTGCAGACTCGCTTTGACGGCAAATGGAAATAATGCGAGGTAACCTGTTTGTCAGACTTCGACAGATTCTTTTCAGAATACTTGTTTTGGTAGTAGGACAAAATATTGCATAGCTTGATACTTTCATTTTTACTTCTTATTACAGATGTTTCAATTGCATAAGAGTGTGAATGTTCCTAGTAATAGCAAAAGTAAACTATTACTTTATAATGTAAAACATAATATGGTCCTTACCATAATGTAGTCAGGCAACGAATGATTTGATATTTGATATGCCTACATTGATTTTGACTTAGATATGGCGAACCATTTCAGAATTCACAACTTCGCACCACATTATTACGTCGGAATAAGTATATTCTCGTAAATTGTATTGTTTGTAATCATTAGTTAATTTTGAAGAATCTAATGACTTAAAAATAAAGTATTTAAATGTGAATCATTGTTAAGAACCAGGTGGTTTTAAACAAGTGCATTTTTCTTTAAGATTCTGCTAAATAAATTAACACTTATTAACATCACATCATAAGTTTGAAACTGCAAATGTAGTGTAACTTGCCATAAGAAAATAGATAAAATAAGAGTTGTGCTTAATTGCTAGCAAATGAAACGTGTAATTTTGTGTCTTATGAGTGAATCAACTTGTTGCTGTATATTCATCGGTATACTATTCAACTTAATTTTAATTAACACCTCTGTTGATTAATAAAATTACTATATTGTCATACTGTATGATTATGAAAAATTTTAGCGACTCAAAGATCCGAACATTTTTAGTAAAATGATTACCAGTCAGCTATTTATATTTTAAAAGTTCAGCTGGTTTCGTTCGGAAATGTATTTGAAGTATTCATTAACATATAAAAAGTATCTATGAACAAACAAATTGCAAAAAATATTGTTAAACTGTCAAACTTTTGTTTTTAAATACATACTCGTTGGTAAATTTAACGTTAAACTTGATTTTAAAATATTAAGATGAAATAAAAAAATTGTGACTGACCTGTGTTATTGTTGGTGGAAGCGGTTGCCGGCTTCAGCGGTGATGGTGTAGTGTGGTTGAGCACTGTTTCGCGAGGGTTTATATACGGTGAGGCTGGGCGGGCGCGCTGGGCGGCTGGGCGGATGGGCGCGCCGCCCCCGGCTCCTAGCTCGTTAGCCGCACGATGCACCGATACGTGTAATCAACAGATATTAATTGGCCAGTTTTTTAACTTTGATTCCATATATGAAATCCTGTTACATGTGAAAAAATCTTTCGATATTCTGAACACGATAATAGCGATAGCTTTGTTAATTTATATTCTACAAGAATTCAGCTCCGGTTTCACCCGCGTTGTGTTCATTTTCCCGGAAAAAGTAGCCTCCTCCTTCCTTCCTTCGACAAAGATAGTTCGACGTTTGCCATTAGGTAAACGTCTAACTATCTTTGTGTACAAATCAACACAATGCGAGACTCAGGTACTGAAGATAATTTGTTGGTTTGTTAGTCCTTCGACAAACAAACCAATATATATACTTTCGCATTATGGAATAATTTTAAATTGACTGCGTATATTTTTACCACACAATCAGCAATGTTAATAAAACATATTACGCTAAAAATACACATTTTTTTGCATTTTTGTTTACATAGAAATATTTTGTTCACCTAAGTGCGATTACACAAATCTGAAAGGTAGACTAACACCCTTAAGTAGTTTCACATCTTTTCTTTACACGGTATATATGTACACGTAAATTTATTAATGGTGCAATTAATGTCAGAAATTAGAAAATTTTCAAATTTTCGCAATTATTTGAATATATCCAGTCAAAATCAGTCATTCGATATTGTGGGGTATTGTCACATGAATTGGTCAGTGTTAGTAATTTATTTTTTGCTATCAGTTTGGATGTTTGCATTTTGTATGTGTCTCTTAAAATTTTGTAATCGGATATAGTCGTAGTTTCTCACCAAACTCGACTAAACTTGGATTCTACGAATGTTTTAATATGTTATGTCGTTGGGGATTTTTGATTGAGGGGATATTTCTTCTAAAGGAAGAAGGGTAAGTTGGAAACGAAGGTTTCCAATTCTACGGAATATTTTTTATCAATTCCTCAGAAACGCCTGGAACTATTTGTACAAAATTTCATTTGTCTTTATATATATAATAGTTAAAATAAAAAATTAATAATATTATAAATTAATAATATTTTAATAATCTGAAGTATGCTCCCTTTTTTCAGATGGTCTTATAAACATTGTATCAAAATTTTGTTTAGTTTGTAAATCAAAAATAATAAAAAATATGCATAGCCTTCAGCCGAATTCAATGGCAGTTTTAAAAATAGTACTTGGTATTTTATAAGTAACATTTTCAATTTTACTCGTACATATGTACTCGTAATAATCAGGCACATACTGCCTATAGAGTAAAGATACTCTACCGCATTATTTTAGTGGCTGTAAGCCAAAAGGGCGTAAAGGAGTCCTTGAAGGCCAAGGCAACTTTACCTTATGAACCACCTGTTACATTGTTTGTTCTGAAATACAGGTATTAAAAACAGATGGTACGTATACTTAGGATTTAATCTTTTTATTAAATAATGCAGCTGTTGCAGAGCGGTGCTTGCGTTGATTGGAAATAAATACTAGTAGACCTGCGAATAGTTAAACTCGCGACCATAATTTATTTAATGAATCAAGTGTTTTGTATGTCTCTAACAATCATCCTTATTAATTATATAAAAGAGGAAGGCCCGACTGACTCGTGTTTGCTAGGAATCAACATAGAGCCTAAACTGATAAACCTAGAGGCATTAAATTTGGAGGTCGTAATCATAATAGAGTGTAGGGGTGTTATTATAACAGGATTTTTGGAAATTCAACCCCAGGCTAAATGGGGGTTCAAAATTTAAAACTTTATATTCCATTTATGCCGCGTGTGTCAGCTACTAGTTTTTGAAAGAAGTGGGTTATCGAACCGAAGTAAATTTCCCCTTATTTCTGAGGAAAATAGGAAATACATAAACTTAATATTACATGTCTACTTAATATTACTTCTTCAACCATAAATCCCCGACAAATTAAAAATGTCGCAAAATTTGCAAATCCCGTATATCAAGTTTCGTCTAGATTGCATGTAAGCGAGGTATTAACAACCATACATACTAACAGATCACAAGAAAATTATTAAGTTTGAAACATTCTTCAAGGCTTCAATCGCTTAGTAAAGTAGCCAGTTTCACTTATCTAAGAAGCTATACATATGCAGAAAATTACTTGCAAGATATGAAACGAAAATCAGCCTTTTGAATTCAGAAAAAATACAAAAGTACACAGTACAGTAGTCCTCGAGTCGTAACGCCTGCTGCAGTTGAAAATTCAGGAGATAGCTTTGGAATAGTCACTTCCGGACTCGAAATACCCATTCGGACATGTTACACGGTAAAATTAAAAATAAACACCTTCCTAACTCTGCTTGCGATAAATACCTACGTACGTATCAACCTATAACGTCCCACTGCTTAGCTCGGGTCTCCCCTATTAAGGGGGTAAATACATACGTAATATGAAATAATTAAATGAAAAATAATGTTTTTCAGAGACATGCGGGAAAATATACTCGTATTACTATTATATTACCGAAATATAAAAAAATATATATATAGGTATAATAAACGGTCATGCAAGGTATTTTGTGAGTGGCAAACATTTTTATATCACCAGTTCAAAACGATTCGCAGAACTCTGATAGTAGATTGATAGATTCCGTGTTGTTATTGATTGTTGTATGACGTTTCGATATTTCTTATATCGTTATGAGTACCTACAGCTAGTTTGCAAAACACGGAGCTAATTCCCATGACAGATGTAACTTTGCTATAAGGGTAAGTGGTACGTGCTTGGTTGCTTGCTTGATATCTATTTCCAATTTTATTTACAAATACTACGAATTGTTTCGTGCAAAATTTCCACGCAGGCAAGTGTTGTTAGCCGAATAATTCGAAATATGTGGACTCGTCCTTTTTTATGCTCCCCGATTGCCTCCAGCGACGACGCATAAACTGATTTAAAAAAAATCTTTTTCATTTTAGCCTTACATATATTTTTTCGAAGCAGTCCAGTAGTTGATTCTTTATTTAAATTATTGTTTATAGATTTTGGAGTCTAATAATAATTCATTGTATTGAAAGTAGATTGGAAAAACACATTACGTAGTTATTAAAAACAGAATAGATGTTTTATGTGAAGCAAACCAAGCTTCTATATCATAATGACATTAAACTTTTCATTATGTCTTCTGAAAAGCAAGTCTTCATCAGATTAACTTAGCTCTTTGATCGTCAAATTGAGTTATTAAACTTTTCTTTACACTATAACGCGAGTAGAGAACAAACTTTTGAGAGATTTAATTGTTAAATTAAATTAAAGATAAACCAGTAAAATTTCCAATTTTACTTATCTTTGGATGTTATTGCTCGCCTTTCAGTTCTGTAACGATTCCGAAATTGGGCAGAAATCGTCGTATCAAAATCGAAATGGTTCCTTCATAGCGATTCAATAAAAATTTAACGTCTATTCATTGGTACTTCCGATTTGTACAATTAGATTCAATCACGTTAACAATTAATTTAAATGCCATTTTAACCAATCTCAAAAAAGGAAGAGGTTCTCAATAGTTGGTTATTTAATAAACTTTCATTGATTACTCCTAAAACCGATTAGAAAAAAAAAACGTTTGAATGAGTCATCTTTCAGGTGTTCCCAGGTTGTTTTTTTTTATATCAAAATCTGCCGTTGTTAGGTTTATAAATCAAAATTACTAAAAAAAAAGTCTGTCAAATTTAAATCAATGTATACAACATTGACTTAAATTTAATATTTTTAGTTAAAAGTACTTATTAATTGTTAGAGTTGCTTACTTGTCGATCAAATCTCTTAGATGTAGTTTCTTTGTAACGGTCACACATTATTTAATTGTCAACAACGGTATATATATCTAAAATAATACTAGTTACAAAATAGATATCTTGTTTTTGAATTCCGTAAGCAAGGAGCACTTCAAAGAGATCCGAATTGAATTTGGGATGCCCTTGTGAGTTGGTGACACCCGTAGGTCAACTTTAGATACTTTACTTTTCTCAGTTGGGAATTCAATTTCACGGTTAGCGGAAGGTAGTATTTAAGTACATTTACGCTGTATGTTTACTTTTTCACTATTCAACAAGCGATCTATTTTGAAGGAAATTGGCAATTAATGTACTTTTGTATCCTTAAAATCAATGTATCTATACCATAGATTAAGAAAAAGCAAGTCATTGTTTTGCGCTTATACTATCATTTTTGCGCTTATACTATCATTTTTCTAGGGCATAAATTTATTTGCTGGTAAACAGGACTGGTATATATATAAAGAGAAAATATTTGTATTTTGTATGTAACGAATAAACTTAAACTATTGGACTATTTTAAAAAGAATTTTCGCCGTTAGAAGATAGATAGATGGACGTTTTATTGTAGGCACACAAAACAAAAAATAATAATTTTACATGTAGTGCCACAAGTGGCGGGCTTATAACATAGGCTATAAAAAATAGAGATCCGTAGGTAATATCGCAGAGTGCAGCTAGTCGCTTATAAACGAATATAAGTAGATTATCGTAGTTCAAAAGTCGGCCTGACGATCCCGTTTCCATTCCCGGCCGGGGCATGTGTATAGATTAAATCTTTTGAATACCTTTTTAAAGCCTGGGTGTGTTATGCATGTTTTTGTGAATGTTGCATGGCATTCTTTCATTGAAGGGTTCTTAGTGTGTGTAGAACTAAGAGTGTGAAAAGTTATTTATCATAATTCTCTTTCAATCCATTACCTTTTCAAAATTATATTTTACTCTCCAAACATATGTCTGTCCAAATTAAGGTAGTTATGAAGTTAACAATACTAGTTAGTAATAAAGACAATACTTACTATACTATAATATGTGGTAGTATATAGATAAAGTCTATAATTACATTTTACTTTCATGTGTATATAAACATACGTACCTCTAAGATAATAAATAACCTAAGAAGAATATTAGACGTTAAATTGCTTCCTAATTGTTCTTGCCGTAATTTCCTCATACGTGTTCTATTCGTATTAAATTCCTTTCGACTACAATGTTGTGATGGATTCTGACTCGTTAATGCGTTATGGGTACTTAATGGAACAGAAGGTAGGTATTTTCATGTAAGGACTAATAGATTTTATCGGTTGAAGAAGCCTCCCCCAAGGGTGTCCGCATTGTCGAGGCGGGGGGGCTCAGTAACCGTGGCCTTGCCACCCACGGTGAAGCCGAGAGGCACCTGGGATGGCCCGCTCCAGCAGGTTTTGCCCTCTAAGCCTGACTGTGAGTGGCTACAGGAGGTAAGTTGCGGTGTTTCATGGGGACACCGCAACTGATGAGGGCTGCAAAGTCGCGAGACGGCGCAGCCGAGTATGGGGCCGCGGCGGGAGACAAATGTCGGTATTGAGGTGCGACGCTCTCCCTACCTTCCGCGGCCCTTTACGGGTCACCACTGTAGAATGGTGCACGTGGTGGGGCGGCAGTAGTGTTATCTGCTGCGGCCTTAGTGGTAGGCGGCGGGGCCACTGATGACCCATCACAGGAGGTCACCTCGGGCGTCTAGATACGGGGACGTCTAACGCCCACATGGTGGTATGGTCCCCGAGCTGGTTGCAGTGCGTTATGTGTCTGGCGCACTGCTAGCAGGAATAACCCCGAGGGATGGGTCCGGTGACGTACAGCTGTGGCGGGTCACGGATGAGTGCTTTAGCGTTCCCGTTTCCCGCCAGTTATCGGCAGGGAGTGACACCGTGGAGTTTTAGTGGGTAAGAGTCCCATAAAACCGCTCTGCCTCCTGCATACATTCCGCTCCACCACAGAGCGGAATGTATGCAGCATTTCTCCACGTTAAAAAAAAGGTTGAAGAAGCCTTTAAAGGATTAGATGTACGTAATAAAAAATAAATAATATATATTATATGATTTGGCGTTGAAGTTAAAATGTTAAAATTTCAGCCATAGGTCAAAACGAAGGCATCTTGGTACATATAGCATTTGCTAGATTCTTACTAATATTACGAAATATAAAGTGACATCTAGTCACTTTATATTTGGTAACGCAGATAGCTAAGTGGAATCTAGAATTTAATTTATGGTCTGCATAGTATGAAGTGCAGCCATAATATTCCATTTGCATAGAAGTACGATTACACTGTCAGAGATCACAGCATTCCTTGCATTAACACGCTAATATAATATATATATATATTAATATCTTCATATCTTTATCTCATTTTTACGTTCGATTTTAATAAATAGTTTATCATTAGTTACTAGAATATACGTATAATAACTATATCTGTAGGATATATTGAATGGATTTAATTACGCAATCAGTGCATGGAAAACACCCCTGCTTACGACCATAAAGTCCATAAGATGCTGCTGGTCATGAGTCCATGGAGTGCTGGCTAAATAACTAACTAGTTTGCACTCCCTATGACCTTAACACGCTGTGAAACAATTAGGTCGCTGCTCCCGATCTAGCATTGCCTTATGGGTCAGGTCAGGTTAGCGTCAGGGGGACACATTCCAATTGGATGTAGGATCCATTTGGAATGTGTCCCCCTGACGCTACTTTAATAATCTGTAAATAAACTGGACCATAAAATGATTTTAAAATAAATATTTTTCTTATTGTATAGTAAATATATTTCACTACACTAAGAAAAATACAAATATTCGTAGACAGGTTCTACGGCGTAGTATACGTAGCGTCGTAGATGTAGCGGCTACGAACATTAAGAACATAGAACAGTATGATTGATTATTTCGTTATAAAAAAAAAAACTTTTCCCTCCTACTACGAAACTAAAAATGAGAAATATGTCGATAATATTTTTAAACTCGCTTATTACTATTAAATGGAAATGAGTAATGTCCATGCAAAAACCCGTTAAAGTTTGATTAGTTATTTGCTGCGTCCAGTATGTTTAGCTCGAGCAAGCAATTTCGAAAAGTTGGTCTCCACTAACAGAACTAATTCAACTATTTAATTCGAAATAGAAACACAGTTGAGGTCTAGTGCTTGCTTTGTATTTTTAAAGGCATTGTTTTTCTATTTATTAGTAATACAATAAGTACATACTTATTAAAAGAAAGAATCTTTATCTGTGTATATTTCATCTGTCTGTATGTACGTTGGTGTATTTATCTATATTGTTGGTGCTCACATACAGATCGTGTTTTTTAACGATGACGCGTAGTCTCTTAATTTTTTGATTTTCTTTATGGTCGGGGTGTATCCATTGAATATATATCAAAAGTATAAATGAAATTTGCTACAGTGCCCTATTAGTCGATTTCCAATAATATTTACCAGGGACCTGCGTAGCTACTTAACTTTAAATGTTAAATAAGTAGGACTAAGGCCGTCAAGAAGTGTGTCGATAATTTTAATATGCTCGTATAGAGAGAACATTTTATGCAAGGTGGTAAGGTTTAAAAAACATCCCTAAATTTTTGTGTGACCAGACGCGCATTGAGTTTTATAACGCTTGCATGGCTATCTCCCTTCCTCAAATTGATAAAATCTGTCGCCATCCAACTAACAAAATTTGGTCGTTTATAGATTGAGACAACGTTATCGTAACAACCTTAGGTCGGATCATTTTGATCGTATTACAATCGTATATACGACGCAAAGCGGCGGAAATATATAAATTAAATTCCTGTAGAGATCGTATTAAGGTTGTATTGATGACTATTAATAATATAACAGTCTTATACGTATCATTTATACAATATAAAATTCGGATAACAACCATAAAAATAATTGATAAAGGACATTTAGTCGTATAATAATCGTATATGCGTCGTATAACTTAACAAGCATTGTGAAATAGGAATTGATATAATCTTTAAGCGGACAGATTTAATGTGAGCGCTGTTCAGTGGACAAAACTATTTAATGGTGACAATCAGATAAGATTCATTATAATCTTATGTCTAAATGTTTATTACAAAATGTTATTTACTATAGTATTATAGTTGTTATTAATAACTATTCTGTATCTACTTATCGGTTGGTAATTTAATTTTCTTGAGAATCGTATATTTAATTTATCACAAAATTTTAATGCCCCCTTCAAATTATTGTTAAATATCATATTAAATTATATTTTATTTCAGTTCCATTTTTAATATTACAATAACACCATTTTATGTCGTGATCATAATCATTATATATACTATTTTATGACTGAAAGTCATATTGCCCGACTTTAACTTATTTACTGTCCGCCATTTTCAGGGTATCGCATAAGAAGTGAAAATCAATAGAACACAACATTTATTTTAATATCACACAACATGCAATAGTGACGTAGATATTTTTTTTACTAAAAACGACTTCATGTTGTTAATAAATAGCCAGGGTTAATAACTCATTTTTTCTGGCATATAACTAAGATGGACTTATTCATCAAAATGTTTGCATATTATAGTTACAACCAAGTTAAATATACAAGTTCAATTTGTATAAAATAACTACAGAAAACCGTTAAACAATAAAAGTGCTTATGACTGTCATGTGAAAGTCTTATTCCTGACAAAAGGCGGTCTTGTGATCGCCATCACAACGACTTTGTGATTGTCATATAAATTATATTTATGCGATTTTAAGTCGTAATTACAAGATAATTGTATAGAAGAAATAATTTCGACTATTATACGTTCATCTTTTAAGAGTCGTATAATTATCAAAATATCATTGTCAGTGGTCTTAAACCATAGATACTAATACACGACGATTGTATAATTTTCTTTTAAATGGCATGGAGTTGTTTGTATAAAAATGTTATGTAAAAGTCAATAATTTGATCGTTATAAGATTGTCGTATAATTTGATCGTGTAAACGTTTTCTTGGCTAAATTATTATACGACTAAATTTTCGTATAAAATACCGTAACACAATCACTCGAAATTTAAAATACCAGTATACAATATCAATAGAAACAAATGTTGTATAGTATTTATATGTAACTAGCTGCCCGTCCCGGCTTCGCACGGGTTGACATATTTTGTTAAAACATTTTACGATAATTGAAGATAATTTTCCTATATGTATGGTAATTAACGTTCGTTAACTTAATTCGTCAAAAGGTGCAAAATTATATACAAAGACCCTTAATCAGCTATTAAACAAATTTTTGTTCAAATTAATTAATATTTTATTTATTAAACATCTTACCATACGTTTATTTTTACTTTTATATATTTTTGTTATTTTACATTAATTTCTGTATTTATATTTTTATTTTAATGCTTATGCTTATTTTGTTTACCCTAATGCTTCACTGTATACTATGTTGGCAGTAGTATTTGTAGGTGGCAACAAAACGTATTGATTTTCAGGAGATCCTACTCGAGATAAAGCAACATACAATTGGCCATGAAAAAAGCAGTCTTTCCTTAGGTCGTCGCCAACCATCGAGAAAGTTTGTCCCTGGGATTTATTTATTGTAAGGCCAAGCGATGCCTTTACAGGAAATTGTAATCTTTTAAAAGATATAGTAGTAGTACTCGTGTAGGTGTGATGATCTCGCATTTTGTTCTGCAAGGCGAAGTGAACGTTCGGCGCTACGTTCCCTTGCCCTTGTTTTTGAGTTCCTAGCTCTATTTTCAGCAAGACGCTGCGAGCGCTCGGCATTCGACTGCCGCTCGTGTAGCTGCGATGATCTTGCATTTTGTTCTGCAAGACGAACTACACGTTCGGCGCTAGATTCTCTGGCACGCGATTGCGACGCGTACTCTCTCATACTTCCGAGACGATCTGTATTTCTAGAAGAAGATTCTCCATCACGACGTAGTTTTGCTAATCTAGCTTGGGAACTATGCTTAGATAGTTGCAATTTTCTTTTTCTAGGCCTATTATTTGTAAGGATTTTTCAAATCAGAGAATATAAAAAAAAAACAAAGAAAATTGACGTAAGTTATAAAAGGTTTGAGAAGGTAGTTCTGAAATAAGAAAGTGAAAATACTAATAGTAAAGGTTGAATAAAATAATATGTAAGTAATTTTGTTTTTTTTTTTATCTGGACACAAAAATATACTATGAACAAAATTTAAATATTCGATCGCGGTTGCGTCCACTGCGTAGGGAGCTACCTATTTCGTAGATGAGCACACCTCTCCCGCACTCCGGTGCCCCCTTTCCCGTGGTAAGATACCGTTGTCGGCGGCCGGCGCGTTGCCCTCGGCGTTCATATTTTGATTTCGTAATATCTTTTTAATAAAATATCCGATTTAAATAATTATATAAGTAATCAACAGATACTGAAACATTCTTGAATACGAAATAATTTATTTGGATAAGACTACTACAAAGGTATGAATAACATGGTCTGAGTTTGATCGGAATTTATATTAACTTTTATAATGTAAAAAAGTTGTTAAAGTGACATAACTACAATAGTTAGACATATGGTCTCCTGAAGTTTTTGTAGATTATAATATAATCTATAATATTGTAGTTTTTTTAGTTCTATCATAGATATTATTTTTCGCAGCATTCGATGAGAGACAATTTATGGCAAATGTTTTGACACCTTGAGTTTGTTTTAGTAGGGATCTCTAATGTTAAATATAATGTTGTATGTTACTGAGTGACAATGAAGCTTTCCACCAGCGAAAGTCAGCGGTCCAGTAGTTTTTGAGTTTATTCGTTACATACAAAAATACAAAAATACAAATCTTTCCTCTTTATAATATTAGTATAGATGACAATTTTGCTAGTTAGCACCTGTGTGTGTGTTCTGTGTGCACCAAATAGTCACTAACTTTTATGTTCGTGCAAGCTGGTAGTTAAATGCCTAGCTCAATTGAATTAAAAAAAGAAATAAGGTCAAAAAAATTGTGCTGGCGAAGTAAACTTTTTGTACGACATAAGTATGTAGTTTTTTACGTTATAATTATCTATGTTTGTATATGCGTAAAGTTTCTTCATAGCGCCATAACCACGCATCCGATTTTTCCTACTTCTGATAGAGCTTTCAATAAAAAAAATTTCGTAGTAGGTTTTATAGTAAGTTGATTTACGTTTGCTCAGTTTATTCCCATTTGTCCTCCCCTAGCCTAAATTAGTCACTCAAACTGTTTGGAACGAATGATTGTTGAACGGTTTCACAAAATGTAAATGTACGCGCTCACAAACTGATATTCTACTGTGATTAGCTAACTTCGCAATTCTTCCGTCACGTACTAAATTAAGTTCCACAGTAATGGTCCAGCGGTCAGTTTGTCGTGAACATTAAGCCTTTTGAGTGTCACGGTGTATGCAAACCACGTAGACTCATCTTTATTAAAAGACTGTGACGTTTCTTTGACAATTTTGCCGCGGGACGAGCTTTTAATGGAGGCTTTGGCGCCTGATGATGAACTCCCTAATGACGTACTGGGTACAAGTAACTTCAGAGTTAGGTATTAATTTTTGCGGTAGATATGCCTGATTAAAAACAAGTCTGCAGACGTGACGATAATCTCTTAATAGCTCGTATATTATTTAATTTTAACAACTAACAGCCTTTTTACAAATGGGATATTTAGGCCACTACGCTTACGATTAGATCAACAAGGTTATCACGTTTACAATAATTAAATTAGCATAACTCGCAGAAGTGCGCTGAAACATATTGCTACCAAGTGTAGCAGTGAAAGTGTGCATTTTTAATCGACTATCATGAAGCTAGATATTATTAAGTGATTAAATCTGAAACCTTCAGCACTGAATTGTAATTTTCTTTGCTGATTTCCGCAAAAATAGCTCAACTATTAATTCAAAACTCACCGCGATATTAGATTTAACAACGAAAAGCATACTGTTAAATTTTTTTTCGCTAAAACTAAATTACTTTCTATCCATACCAGAAACCCCCACTCCAATTTAAATATGCTTATCACGACACTGAAATTGAAATTGTAAAAGAAGTCACACTGTTGGGTATAAATATTGATACTCATCTGGCAATCACATGTTAGGAAAACTAAATCAAAACTTTTATCATATACTTATGCACTCCGCGAAATTAAAAAATCGTCTGATATAAAAACAGCAATCTGTTCTTATTTGTCTCTCGGCCATTCCAGACTGTCTTATTGGATCGTTCTGCATATGATCTATTCACAATTAAGAAAAAAAGGATACCTACGTATAATTGTAAATAATTGATCAATTAGATAGCTGTAAACCTTATTTTATAAAGTATAATATCCTTACAGTGACATCTCTTTACATACTTGAAATATGTAAATTTGTTCGTAACAATGCCCATCTATTTAAAACTAAACTCTAATTTACTAATTGACTCAAACGACATAACTCAACCCGGAAACCGGTTAGCGCTTCCCGAGTATCGGCTACAGATGCACTCGTCTGCTACTTTGGTAATGGCTATAAATATATACAATAAACTACCTGACGATATAAAATATATACAAAATGACATTAAATTCACGCGTTCTCTTAAACAGTTTCTAATTAACGAAGCTTACTACTCAATTGGCGAATACTTAAACGAAATTCCTGATACTAATATTCAAATTTAATTACTTAGCATGTTTTGAGCTTATTTTTAGTTTGTATAAAATACTTCTCTCCTACTCCTACACCTCTCTCCTACTTATATGCTGCACCCGACAGGGTACATTGTACACTGTTGTACGACCTTATGTATTATTAACATCCTAATGACTCAATGGAAGCAATAAAATCTGAAACCTAAAATCTGTATAAATAAAACTTTAGATAGTACAGATTTAGTTGAGTGACGAATTTCAATTCTTTACTTTTTAACTTGAATAAAATAAGCTTTCGAACATCTGCAACTCATCCTATTTATTTCCCATTTTATTTTTTTAGAGGCTAATATTATCTTACAACGTATAATTTAACGTAAGTCGAATCATAAACGTTTTTCTGTCTAAATGTTTTATCAATAAAGCATAGTCTTGACTTGACCTCATCAGTTATTCGACGAAATACTATACCCATTCAATAAATTACGAAGTAGACAATTAAAAAACAGATAACAGATCATAACTAAAATGGTGTTTATATTTAATTTATGAAACTTGTACTATTATCATGAACAAGTGCCTAGTAGAGTCTAGTCGAAATTACGTCTAGAAAGCTTCTTTCAGATATGTTTATTACCGAACATAAGCCGAAAGCCTAGCAAGTAAAATGTCCCTAAAAATAAATCATTCTAAATTAGAAGATACCGACCACTGAAACAGATCAAGATTTAAGGTCTCTAACCCTGTCAAGCGCGTTAATAGCCCCTTATTAAGAAAAAATTGCCAGTCACCCACATTGTGAAAAATTGGTCGTAACGGTTGTAATTTTATAAATGACCAGTTTTCCGCCCGCGGCTTTTGTCAGTTTATTGCGTTAAGGTTACGATAATTCGTTTATTTAAAAAAAAAAATAGGTCAGCTAGGAAATAGATATAGTAAAAAGCTTACATAGCTCGGCATAATTATCGAGTTTCATTTCTAAAGATTCTTCAAAGATTTTCAGCCAACCTAAAATATCTGGACGCAACTCGATTTAATAAGACAATATTATTATCAGACGAAAGTTTTTTGCATACTTTGTTGTACAAAGTATGCATAAAAATGATCGTTGCGAATGTTGCTGCTGTTATATTCGTTTATAAACAATGCAGTCGTGTTGGATTAATTTCATAACACAAATACAAATGTGTTTGTTCATTTGTTAGTCGTCCTATCGATATTCATGCCACGGGGCGCATTTATTTTAATTGATCAAACGTACGTAAGTGCGGCAAGTAGTTTAAGCTACGCTTATCTGGCAAAATAAATTTCATCATTTCCCATAAGATCGACGAGTACATCTACGGTTTCATCTATGTTAAGTGAAACAGTAGCTGCTCGTTAAAAATGCTCGTAATAGTACTAGTGGTACGAGAGTATATCGGGACCACTCGTTAATACAATACATTATTTACAGTAATTTGCCCAAGATTATGCAGTGGCACAACTCATAGATATCCATCCGCCAAAAGTTGACTGTTTGTGTTTTCAGTTTAAAGTTAGAGAAGGTGCTCATGAATATCAAGGCTAAGTTACAAGTAAGCAGATTATATCACACTTTGTTGTTACTTAGTTTTCAAGGACCGTATGTACTATGTTTCTGATTACGTAGAGAGTTTTGTTATTATCTTATGCAAGCTTATAGTAAAACTAAAGTTTTCTATGAGAATCCTAATATTAGAAAAAAACTTAAATCCTAAAATAAAAATGTTTTTAATAGTAGGCTCCTTATACCGATTAATTATGTACAGAGGCATTGGATAAGCTTTAAAGATTTTGAAATACAAAATAACTAACAGACTATCAGAACATAGCAATCCAACTCAAATATTAAATCAGAACATACATTTGGGACTTATATACTAAACTATCGACTATAGCCTATCTTATAGCAAAAGAGTATTGAAATGCGAAAAATAGAAGTTCCATTTAGCATCAAATCCGGCTGGTTCTATCGAAGTGGAATGAAGAAGGTCAGCTGATAAGTGATAATACATCGGAGTGCGTATAACGAACGGTTGCGGATGCGTTTTGAGGCAATCCTATTATCTAGAGTGCTCTTGAGAGTTAATAACCACACTTCATGCGAGTGGAGAGATACCGATCTCACCGCGCCGCGACCTGAGCGTATGGAATCTTACTCAGTGACACATCTCTTCACATAGAAATGTAGGTATTTCTATTTTATACTACTAATACTATGCAAATCTACACAGAAGAACTAAAAGTAATTGAAGGAGCCTAGCATGGCTCTAAGGCGCTAAGCAAGCCGCCAGCTTCTTCGGACTTGGCCTGGACTCAGACCTACTTCGGATTGAGACTAGTTAAATAAATACAAACCTGACTGCAATTTTGTGAGGCTAAAACGAAAGTTAAATTTGACCCATTTGTACGCTGTTCTCCTTACATTACAAAATTAATATAAATATGACCTGTAGATAATTGAGATTAAGATTTAATTATAACTATTGCTTGACTATAAAAAATAATTATATGGATATAGGTATATGACTAATTATGCAAGTAGGTAACTATATATACTAGGTATTATCAAGTTTCGAAATTAATTTGTTGGAAATAAACGAGTATTATTGTTAAACCATTTCTGTAACATTTTACGAATACTTGCGAGTAAATTTCAAAGAGATTATATTTAGATAGTTATTATGAAAAAAGTAAATTTAATTATACATGATAAAGTGAGGTTCAGGTCTAATGAAATTAATTTACAGAACACAAAATGTAAGTAGCTGTTTTGTGTTACATACGCACATATATATAAAGTGACCTGGCGAGCAAATTCTCAGGCTTTTCATCAAAAGATATTCTGTTACATTATTTTACCTACGTAGTTAACATTTATTTAATATACTCGTAGGTACTTGTGAAGACAAATAGTTCTTCTTGTATGTAGTATGGTAATGTTTAACTTATGGAATTAATGCTATTTTTACGTGTGACCTTAGGATTAGCCCCTGTCATGATCGACACACATCATCTGCGCTTATTCTGCTCACAGCCTTTATTACGAAACACGAAAGGACTAACTACAACAAAAAAATATAGCAGATGGATTACCCACCACCAGAGGGCAGCGTGCTTAGAAAGCTAGCCATTCCCACGCTGATTGGCTATGCTATACCAATGTATATCGGGCCAAATAAAAACCGGCATTCTGCCCGTGCGTCGAATCGATCAATAGCTCCGATAAATTTAGAAAAATAAGATAAGCTCCCGGTCCCCACGGCCCTAAAGTCTCGACTCCAAATGGCTCAAATATGTCATCTTTTTCGAATTTATATCATATTACCTTAAATGTAATTATTCACCATACATATCATACTTATTAGGTCGTAAAATGTTATTTCCAATAAGTTTTGAAACTGCCGTGTACTGTATTGAAAGACTGCCGAATGATGTCACGCACATTGCGTCAATGATAGGTGAGTGAACTACTACTGGTTAATAGAAAGAAAGCTTTAATATTTTAGCCTAACACGTGTGTAAAATTAGACCAAAGTATACTCGTATCTACGAAGCGTCAATATTTTTTTGTGGACCTGTATTAAGCGAATCTATTTAGTACTTGTAGCTGACATAATCCTCCACTCTCGAAATTTTATGTTCAATGAAAGTAGAAAATATCAGTCTGTCAGTCAAATCTTTTATATATTATATAGATTGTACGTGAACTTGTTCGAAAATATTTAGCTATACAAAAACTCCTAGACTATTTTTTTATAAATTAATCGACTAGACTATTTTTTTATAAATTAGTAAAATTGGAAAACCCTGATTCTCACTGTATATAAATGTTTGTATTTAACCAAAGCAAAAGTATTAATGGGTAAATAGGCTTGTGAGCTCTTGTGAGCTAATATTCACAGACTACGAGTATTATTTATTTATATTATTAAGAGCCTACTCTTAACGGAACGCGAAGCTGCCATGCGAACTTTGATATTGATATGTATTGACAGGTTTTTCTAAGGCATAGACCGAGCGAGTGAAGGAGTAGAAATGCTTTGAGTATGGAACATTTGCTTTTCTCAGCTGTCATGTTTGTCTTTATGGTAATATTCCTAAACAGGTCGTAGTTTTCAACTTATCTATATACAAAACCGTAAATTTTTTTCTTCTATGACGTACCTTAAACAAGACCATAATACTTACTCAGTTATTTTTAAAACCAGCGTCAACTGGGACAGTTAACTATAAATTTTAAATAGTGTAATGTGCTCAAAATGAGTTAATCGAGGCCGAACAGGAATAAGATCACGTTATTTTGTTGTATCACATGCCGTGATGCCGTGGTCACCTTCCAGCTTAATCTACAAGCAATTGGATTATTAATTTGACTTTAGATTTAGAAACTCGATAGGTTTATCTTGTTTAGATTAGATGTCAGACCAGATTCGTGATATCTTATTATTCTATTGATCGTGACAGGTGAAACTAAATAAAAGCTTGTCAAACCAATGATACCTATACCCATCATGACATTAAATTTGTTAATCGCTCTTAAGACTGAAACATACATAAAAACCGCTTTTACAGATAGTCCAAAGTCTACGTAAATCAAGAGCTTTACAGATATCAATTTCGATATAAAAACCGAATCAACATAGCAACAAAGAGTGGTCCATTCAATTAACTCGATTGAACAATTGGGCTTTCCGCATATTGATAGGTCTGAGAAACAAAGCCGTGCCAATATCGCAGACAAAACATTGTTTTCAATTGATACCAACGAGTCAGCAATATGAATTTTTTGTAGTGTATACTAATCGCGTTATTTTTACGGTGAATTATATATTTTTTTTAATCCCGATGTAAAAACGATGGGATGTCATACCACGTCAAACGTATAACATCCCATTGTTTTTGCATCGGGATTAAAAAAAAATGTGTATGTTCGCTGTGAACCGATTTTGATTTTATCTAACAGGTGTATAAGATCACTCCTGAGTGATCTTAGCTAGATTTGATTAAAATCGGTCCAAGATGGCCGCCGCGACAAAATGGCAGTTTCATATTTATTTACAACCGGGAATTGCACATTATGGGTACAAATGACACAATACGGGTATCAAATGAAAGAATATGCCATTTAGAATATTATAATAAATTTTAAATCCTAGATGGCCGCCACTACGAAATTACGTCTTAATTATTTTTACGTCGCGCGAACTTGTGGTCAAATGCCTAGCTGTTCCGGATAAATAATAAAAATAATGTAAGAAAGAGCACAATAATAAACATCGGCAGGGTGCACGACATTAAGACTGTAAGTAAACTATATTGTAATCTATTTTATAGTGGACCTTATAACTTTTTTTACGCAATATAGCTATCCAGGACCATTGGAGTAGGAAGAAATTTAAGCTGCCAGGAATATTAAAATAATACAAGACCACTTGGGAAGATAGAAAATTAGAAGTAATCTTTTATAAAAAAATATAATTTTCTATATCAGTTTTGGTGTTTCCAAGAAATCGGATATCATATATAAAAAAAATATAATGAATTGGAACTTCCACATTTTTATAGTATGTTTAAAAATGGTTAAACTTGTTCAAGTCTAGAATGACGTACCTATCGTAGTGGTATTGAATAGATAGGTTTCTAATATCTATCCCACTTGTAGCCAAGTTTTCGTTAAATAAGTAAAGGAGCAAGCGTAGAGCACAAATATTGAATTTGACGACTGTGTGTAAGAAACGAAAGTACCTGGGGCAAATTCAAACATCGCCGCTGCTCGTAAGTGACAAGTTTGTAAGGGTGATTCAATATTCACGTCATGGTTTTACACACAGATAAGTTTACTTCTAAAGACTATGTATGTTCCTACAAATGTTGGAAACTATGGTATGAGCTGCATGTTTCTTGCTTTAAGCAATTGTTTTTGTCCTTATTTAACGATTTTAAGTTAAATTGTAATTTCGTATCTTCAAATATTTATTCATTTTATATCCATACAAAATACTAATTAATTAATCGAATAACCCATCCCGGCCCATACCTGGCGCAAAATCGCGCATTACGCTAGCCACATTTCCACGCTGAATTGCAATGGCTAACCTTTGCACCAGATACGAGCCAGAGCGGGAGTCAGCAGTTTTAAACTTAAACCTATTGCCCAATATTTTTTTTAAGTTTTAAATTAATCTTATAACGAAATAAGTTGGGGTTCTTAAGTTTACCACGCTACTACAATCCAATAAAAAAAACTTCGCACCTATGTAACTTGTTTGTAATTTCCGTTCTTCTAATTTTCAAACCTATTTGAGGCTCTACAAAAAAGGGTTCCCACTATGCTTTGGAGACTATCAAATGTTTGAGTGACCTACTTTATGAGTTCTATTTATTGGTTATTTGGTATATTTTGCGGCTAGTAAAAACAGTAAATTCTAATAAAAAATCACAGTTTTCTTCAAAAAACTAACAATCTAGTAGGTACAGCGTATAAAAATTAGGTCTATAATTTCTTCTCTGTCAATTTTTTTTTCAAAGAATAAATTAATAATTTATGTTAATTATACTTTTAACTATTTGGTATTTTAAGTAATACCACATAATTTATTTTTCGTAAAGAACGGTACGAGTAGGCACATCTAACTAAATCTATCCAAAACTAATGTCGCATTGAAACAACTAAAAGGTACGCGTGACATGTCCAAACTCTCGCAAATAAATCTAAATATATGTCAAACCCATATTTCTGTAGTTTGGAACTAAAGGAAGGTACAGCATACTTTAAATTTTATCTGGTTAATTGAGCTATCGCCACCAACGTTAATAGTAATTATGTTATGTATAAATGGTTCTTTTTCTGAGTAGGTAGCTACATTGCCATGGATGTACAAATAATGTTTAATGAAACAAACACGGTAGGTAGGTAAAGACAAACTCGGACAATACAATTTTAACACCTAATTAGGTATATGAGTGTGATGTGAAAATAAATTCGAATATAATGTTATGTACAGCGTGTCAGGGCACGCACTTGAGAAGTTTATTTTTATACACGTTCAAATATAGAAGACATTATTTATCAGTCGATAATTCTTCAAGAAAAATACTCTAATTTTAATCTTGCTTTTGTTTCTATTCTACGAATTTTTTAGTCCTTGACATTAGTACTTCTTTCAAGAGGCGAAAAGTTTGCTACGCTGCCATTTACTGACTGATTTTAATAATACGTGGTACTACTAATTTTGAATAACATTTAAACTATTAATCTGCTACCAATAACCTACTTTAAAGATGTTTTTGAAGGTTCCGTACATACTTTTATCAGAGAAGTAGTACCTTGTAATTTAAACCCTAATAACTCCGTATACGTGTAACTCCAGGCCTACCTACCCAATTAAGAGTTTACGAGTATCTGACAAGAAGCAAAATATCGTAAAACAAGCCCTGCGGTGTATTTATTTACCTACATCTCGAGTTCGTTGTTCTCTGAACACATAGGTAATTTAATATAATTTCTTTTCCATTAATAATATTGTAACGAGATTTTAAATTTTACCTACTCTTGAGATAATTATGATGGGTTAATATACGTACCTATTAATAATATTATTATAGAGAGAAACCGGTATTAGGGGTGTACTAAGCCAGGGTGTAACAACCATCTCGATCTTTAGTATTTGAGTCTAGTAGTTTTTTAAGCATGTTTACATTTTTGATATTCCTAAGCAAAACAATGAGTTTAAACCAGAGACAAAACATGGCAGCTCTTGCCTAACCATCTTTGGTTTATCTAAGTCATATTGCAGCTGATTCGAAACATTCTCGCCAGTTTTCTGAACATATTTTATCAAAGCAGTAAGTAATACAAAAGTGCCACACCACACAGGGATAAGTTTTACAGTGTGTTACAATCTGGCATTATGGATAGAAAAGATAGGCTGTTTTATATTATCTGTGTCTATATTCCCCGTTAGTGTAACTGATAGCCGCGCGCCTTTTCCAAAGTAAAATCTTATTAACTAAGTTATACCATAGAAAAAAGAGCTCGATCAAAGACAATATCGTAATACTTAAATCAAAATTAATCGTTCGAATATCCCACGCACTGAGTTTACCACGTAAATCATTTAAAAGTTTATTGTCAAAGTACTATGGAGGTTTTACGTCTGCGCGGACTGTCTATTAGTAAATGAGATATTTAACTTTTAAGATCACGAACATCACGCTACACCGGCCAATCTTTACATCGTTTGTCTACTTAACCACGCGACACTGGCAAAATTGCGGTTTCGCCGCAGAGGCCATATACAAAGGTAGAATAGAACTTTTAAGATACAAAATAGTACCTTCGCACGAAGCATCAGTTTAATGGTAGGAATTGCTACCATATATTCCATTGTAAACATATGATTAAAGATTAGATTTCCTGTGGCAGATAAATTGTATAAGAATAGAAAAATTCAATCCTCCATGATGTCGCTATAAATAAATTTTGAGGAGAATCCGTTTATTACCAGTTCCTTTTACGTACCACGCTTTAGATTCAAACCGTGGGCATAATTCAATTGTAGAAAAAATATAAGGAATGATCGATAAGGAAGTTTCTCTCAATTTTTAGCCATCACCCGTTACTCTCAATATCTGTCAGCAGCAATCAGATGGTGACGTCTGCCGCCACAATGGCAACTCGTTAATCAACTTTTCCAATTTCCATTGGTTTGGTTTATCAGCAAGTTTGCAGAGTTGGCCCTTCGCTGAACGTATTTAATCGGTATTATTTTTAGTTAATTAGTTTTATAAAAACAATAAAACCTTGTTGTAGGCCGGGTAGAGATTTTCATAAACTACGACTTGATAACTGGCCTACCGTCCGGAGCGTCTGTGCTTCAAGTTTGGTAAATAATTCATTTTGTAGCCACTACCTGGCAAGTGATCTGCCGCTTTTTTTATTCAAGATAGCTAGGCATTTCACCACCAGCTCTTATCAACGCTGTGGCTCTAGACGGAGCATGCCTAGTCTGGAAAAGACTAGCTCTCACCTAACCCACCAAAACACTATGGTTTCCTTACGATGTTTAGTCGTATAAGCATACGATTAAACATTTCAAAGTAAGGTCCACGTATGGTGGCTAGCGAAACAATGTACCTACCACGCCTGTGTTGCCTCTAAATTGAGAAACGGGATACTTTTCTGGGCAAATTCCACCGAGAAAGAAGCGGCATTTAAAGCTAAAAAAATGCATTCGTGCTATATGTGGCTTAAAGCAACAGACTCGTGTCAGCCTTATTTTAAAAAACTTAAAGTACGTACTCTTCTTTCAATGTGCATTTACGAATCGACCATTCTTGTAAAAGATAATGTCAATATTTACAAAGAAGTAAAAGGTGTGAAGATGTGATACGAGCACCGAAACGCAGGTTGGCTCTTTACGGAAAAAACACATTTGTAATGAGCGTAGAAGTGTATAACAACCTTCCTCAAGCCATAAAAACTTGAGGATAAATATTTTTTTAAGATGACACTAAAAAAATATCTAACTGACAAGGCATAAGTATTACTCGACTAACGAGTTTTTGAATGACAAGGATAATTAAATTTGAAATTTTAGAACTGTATAAAATTGACGTAGGAATGACTGACGTTTTGTTTGCAGTATTTTGTTTAGATGGATAGTAGATAATAGTTATGTAAATACGTCATATTTTTTATTCTGCATACCATACAGATTTATTTACTTGTAAAAACATGGCGTAAGTACATTATAATTCCATTAAATTTTAATAAATTAATATTATTATAAATTATAAATAAATTGAAATTGAAGGATTATTTTTATTTCATCGAAGTGATGTGAATGTGATCAGTCAAAAAGCATCAAAAAGATCATAGTAATGTAGCACATCTTTAAAAAAAACGAAAACACTTATAATTCATTTACTTTAGATACATGTAACTTTAAATCAACACATTTAAGAGTTTTCAATCCTTAGGTTCTTTCGGTAGAGATATCTTGAATTGTAGCAGCACGATCAGATAAATCGCTATCATGCTTATTGCCTGTAAAACAAAATACATAAAGGGGTGTGTTTATCCGAAGGATGGTTAACTATAGTAATAAAATGATCAGTTCCTTCAAATTATCGATGGCTGATAAACTTTTTCTACGAAACCAACTTCATACATTTCACTATAAAGACTAAAATGTCGTAATCTTATTGGTTTCTTACTGTTTCTATTCTAAATTTTGCTTAGACAATTTAAGACAGAGAGGGTAAGTTTTTGATAAATAACTTACAGAAATCGATTCTCTAGCCAAAGCCGCGACCATCGTTGAAAAGTAGCGAGACTATAATTGTATACATTTCGGAGAGCGGGCCATGGAATTATCTTCCTTATTCTACTTATTTCAAACTTCTATGTCGCTTTCCATCAGGCACTGATAGACCATATTGTATTTTGTAGAAGAAACTGAGCTACAGATTTATTCAATGAAGGAAGAACAAAAGGATAAAATTTACCGATGTTAGTAATTCCCTGTTGACATCAGCATATCCCTTTAGGCTGACTACAGCGGGATTCATCTCGATGGCTTGAATAAAGTGATCTACCTGTAGACAATTGTAAACAACTCGGTGTACACGACTCTTATTTAGTTAATATCACTATCTTTTTTTTTTATATTGCTGCTAAGCGAAACTCGCGAATCTTTACATGATATTATTCTAAAATTATGTTTTATTTTAAGTATCATTACCTCTTTCTGTGTTGGTCGATCAACAGCCAGCACATCAATGGAGAGCAACGTATCCTGCACTCCTGCAGCTACCTATACGTAACAGAAGAACTGTGTTAGTTTTCACTAGCTTCCGGAAATGATTTATGAAGATTATGGTTTTAATTTCAGCCATTCCGCTAAATGCCTTTATCTGTTTTCGTATAACGACGGACACGCTTGATAAAATTTAATTACATAAAATAATTTGATATATCAAAGAATAAATTTCCTTTTTAAATAAAAAAGGAATTTATCCCTGACATATTGACCTTTATATGAAGGTGGATATATATACAATCGCTTCTTTACTAATTATTTAGTAGTCAGAAACTTCACCATCATGCTTACATATTGCGATCCTGAAACTGGTGGTATCGCCAATAGCGATGAAAGAAGTGAAACAAAGGTTAAATATACATTTTAGAGAAAATTACGTAATTTGGAATCTTGTTTATTCTGGTCATAAGGGGATAAAAATCGATGATGAAGATGACGGATGGATTAAGATTAATCTATCCTCATATGAACCTTTAAAGTAGACTTGTGCGAGCAGTCTACAAATATGAAGAGAAGAGTGGAACAGTACGCCGCATCCACGAACAAGCCGATTTCCTTGAAGCTAAACCCGAAACCATGGTCCACGATTTCGGATAGAGCACCGTATACAGCTATGGTGATGTTGAAGAACCTACAAAAAATATTATTTAATCCTTAAATGCGATTCTAATCGCAACTGTTGCAAATATTCAATGTGAAGCTGGCAGCATTACCACGATAGATAGGACTTAGGCCATCCCATTGCACCAAGACTTAGACAAACGAGATAGTTTTTACAACTTAATGCTATTTGAAATAAACAGTCCATCATAAATCCTTTCTAACAATAAATACTAAAATTAATTTGATTCTTGGATTAGACATAATACTTGAGCACGGTTGCAGTTATAATAACTAGAAAATCTTTGCCTTGTAGGTACAATCATGGAACGCTAGTCGCTAGTCGTAATATAATTAAATTCGCAAATAGATATAAGCACTTCTAAAACTTTATTTATCCTCTACTCGTACATCAAATACCTCCACAAGTCTGAAGCTTATATACGCTTGAATCTACTCTATATCAGTTTGCAAAAGGCTTAGACTTTTCCAAACTTTTTACATTGAACTGATACGGGTAAATAATTAGACGTATCATTAGAAAACTAATCAAGTTTGTTGACCTCGGTAAGCAAGAAATAAGATTAAACCTTGTATACGAAGGTGCCTTCAGGACAATGCCCTTGCTTCCTTTCCTGGTTCGGTTTGTACCTTGTTTTCCCGCATTATATCGCTTATTCAAATAATTTTTTTTTTTTTTTTTTTTTTTTTTTTTTTTTTTTTTTTTTTTTTTTTTTTTTTAGAAAGGACTGAGCTGCTGGTCGAACACGACCTCGGACAGCTTGACCGGACGTTTGGCAAGCGCTAGTGCGCTGGGCCGCGGTTTTGGTTTTGGGGCGACAAGCACAAGGGCGCCTCAGACGGCACGAACCTCGGCTTGAGCCGTCGCCCAGAGTTGGACTAACGAACTGCCCTGGCAACCCAGACGGGGAGTGCCTAGGGCCCTAGCCACTGGTGGCATCCTAGCTAAAACTTTTAGAGCGAATTTGCCCAGACCTCCCTGAGGGGAAGGACAAATGAGCCCTATGAATCTGAGTGACTATTTGACCTGATTGTCCTGGAGCTCTGAGGCCAGAGTTCACGAGGACCCTACACTTGATTGGCATCTGAAGGACACTTTTTGGAGAGAGGTGCCCTGGCCCGCGCCAGAGCCCTATCATTAGATCGACTTGTGTCCATGGCTTCCCGGGGAGAGGCCTGGACCCTAAACCTAGCTAATTTAGGCAACTGGTTTGATTATTTGACCGAATTGCCCTGGTCTCCCAGACGGGGAAAGACCTAGGGCCCTATCAATCAACTGGGTGACCCTAAGGGTCGTAAGAGACCACGTCCTCGCCGGCGAGGACGCATTCTGTATCGTCGGAATGGATGTCGAATCTGGTGGCCCGGACCAGTACCAAAAACGGAATGTGTGTTAGGAGACGAGTCAGGTGGGCCGGGCGACCCCAGGGCAGCCGATATTACGGCTGCAATGGGGTCGTCCGGATCATCCAAGAAGTGTCTAGGACGCCTATGCAAGGGGGGCGGACCGTTCGGGTCAGTCGAATAGTCCGCCGCTTGAACCACGAGCGGGTTCGGGTGGTGGGGAGCAGAGTCGAAGTACCTACGCGAGGCATCCTTCATAAATTGACGGATGGAGGGGAGCTCGAGGTCGCAGTGGAGGTCCGAGTTGCGCATATACCATTGCGCGTCTACCGCTCTACGGATGAAGCGGTTTTGAATGACTTGGAGTTTATCCAGTTGATAAGAGGGCGCGTGTGCGAAGACAACAGAGGCGTAAGTCATGACGGGGCGGATCACGGTCTTGTAAAGTGTCACCTTATTTCTAAGGGACATTTTACTTCTCGCGCACAGGAGGGGGGAGAGACGGCCTAGAAAGAAGGCCGCGCGGTTACGCACCGTGGTGATGTGTTTTTCGAAGTTGAGCCTATTATCCAGGGTAACACCTAGGTATTTGGTCGAGGAGGCCCAAGAGATGGGCTGGCCATGGAGGCGTAGGGACCTATTCGGGAGTTTTTTACGCGGAGTGAAGTACACGGCTGCACTTTTCTCTGGATTAACGGTAATGGCCCACATGCGGAACCATTTACCCAAGGAGAGGAGCGCTCGGTTGACGAGAGCTATTTGTCGAGTCACGTGCCACCCTCTGGCGTAGAGGGCGGTGTCGTCGGCGAAAAGGGAGAGCTCTACCCCCGGGTAGCGGGGGATATCGCTCGTGTAGAGTGAGAAGAGCAGCGGGGACAGGGCTGAGCCCTGGGGGACCCCCGCTCTGATGGGGTGTGGAGGTGAACGTTCACCCTCGTGTTTGAAGCGGAAGCTTCTGTCGCGGAGAAAGTCCTGGATGATGTGGACAAGACGGTCTGGCAGACCGAATTGATACAACTTGTATATCAACCCGTTATGCCAGACTTTATCGAAGGCTTTGGCCACGTCCAGGAAGACCGCTACGGTCCCCTGGGGGTTGCCAAAGTGTTTGGGTTTCGTGTTGAAACCCTCTAGGATGTACTCCGTGAGGCGGTGTACTTGTTGGACGCAAGAGTGTCGGGCTCTGAAGCCGAACTGCTCGTTGGGGAGGAGGTTGTTGGCCGTGACGTGGGCCCACATGCGATTCAGTAGAAGTCGCTCGTAAATTTTACCCTGGGAACTAAGGAGACTAATGGGGCGGTAGCTAGAGGGCTCTGACGCCTTCTTGCCTGGTTTGTGAATGCCGATGACATCGGCAGTTTTCCAAGCGGATGGAAACATGCCGTTGCTCATGGCAGCATTAAAAATGCTAACTAGGAGGTGGATCAAGGCGGGGGGAAGGTGCTTGAGCACTTTGTTACTGATGCCGTCGGCACCGGGAGCTTTCCTATCGCGGAGGCGGTGGATAATAAGCGCAACTTCCCTAGTCGTGATAGGGTCGAGGGGGATCGAGGGGGGAATGGTGCTACGATGTTCGATCTCTCTGTCCACCATAGTAAGATGGGAAGCGGGGACCGAACTGAGCGACGGAGCGCATTGAGCCTCGAGACTCTCTGCTAGGCATTCTGCCTTCTCGTCGTCATCGAACGCGGGGGGCTGACCGGGGCGGTTCAGGGGGGGCATGGTGACCGTTTTGTCTGACTTTAGGTTGCGCGCCAGCTGCCAGTAAGCCTGGTGCGTAGGCGCGAGATCTGCGAGTGTGTCATCCCACTTTTGATCCCGGAGCTCCTGAATGCGGGCCTTTACGAGGCGCTCGTAACGCCGCAAGGTAGCTCTGTTCTCATCGGTGGGGCATCTACCGAATGCCCTAGTGGCTCTGTGTTTCTCTCTCAGTAACTCCCTCGCGTCCTCGGGCAAGACCAGCCGACGGGAATCTTCGACTGGTACTTGCCGCGACGACTTGCCTATGGCGGTGCGGAGGTGGTTAGTGAGGGAGTCGATCGATCTTTCGACGTCCTGGGGGGATTGGATATCATCCGGTATCGGGTCGAGTTCGGGTGAGCTGATGTCATTAAGGGCTGTCCCTAGATGGTTCCAGTTCACTACTGTCCTAGTCGCGGTCGGTCTGTCCGTCGGGTCGGGGCCTAGATGCATGAGCACTGGTCTGTGGTCGGAGTTAAGTTCGTGGAGCACTTCTAAAGAGCGCAACTGGAGTGTTACGCCTTTTAGGAGTGCTATGTCAAGTACGTCGGAGCGGTAGCCTACCTGAGGAGGGAAGTAAGTGTGCGTGGAGGGCGAAATGACATCAAAATTAATGTCATCCGCTAAACTAAATAGTTTGCTGCCGTGGCTATTCGTTTCGTTGCAACCCCACTCGAGGGTCTTGGCGTTGAAGTCGCCGGCGAGGATGACGGATGTCCCTAAGGCGAATAGTTTCTCGTAGTCATTCTGATCGAAACGCCTGTTACCAGAGTGGTAGCAGGCCGCGAGTGTGATAGGCTGATGGCCAGTTAGAGCGATCCGGCATACGGAAGCTTCGAGATAACGAAGCGAAGGCGTGTCGAGAGGGATGCAGTGAAGGGATCGTCTGTAATAGATAAGCGTCCCCCCTTTGGCAGAGTGGAGCCTATCATTACGGAACAGGCAAAAGTTAGCGATCCTGGGATCCCTTTTGCCCGGTTTTAAGAAGGTCTCGTTTACTAGTAGGACGTCGATTTGGTGGTCGTGGAGGAATTGTTCGATGAGTGGCACTTGGCTTCCTCCGTCACTCGTTTCCTTAAGAAGTCCGTTGGCATTAAACCATGCCAGTTTGATCGATCGGGGCCTAATACGTTTGGTTGAATTATCCATGACGGGTCGGGGTCGCGGCGAGGAAGGCCTGGATGGCCGCGACGGTGGCCTGATTTTGCGCAAGAATGCGTAAAATCGCCGCCGGTTCGCGGTTGCTCAGGATCTGACGAATTCAAATAATGTCTATGTTTGAAGTTATATACCAACATACCAACTTGTCTATGATTGGGTAGTTTGGAAACTGTTTCTGTTTGCTCGATCGAGCATATTCGCATAACTGAATAGGGCAATAAACTTTACTAAAATCTCTGAATATGGTACCGATTACTTAGTATGTTACGTAATACAAGTTTCCTCCTGTAATTGGAGTAATACACACAAGTTTATTGACACAACCACGGATTGATTAAAGGACTTGATTTATTTTCAGCCAGGACGGTGTACGTCTACCAAAAAGTGCCTAAAGATGTGGTTAATATTGTGTATTAATGAAAAACGCATCAGTCGTTTTTCATTAATACTTCTTCATTGTGTACAAAAATATCTAAATTCTGTGAATTTTTAATGGAATTATGGCATCCCTGGAATATTTATGTATCCTAGGTTGACTCCAATGGTCATTATTGTGCCGCCCGTCGCAAAATTCAAAATTGACACAATAAAAACACGTAAATCACCTTGTTACGTAAATGACATGAAAATATTTTGACTTGAAATTAATTTTGTACACTGCGATAAGTTACGTTATTTTGAATTCGGTTATTACATTAAAGATTAATAATCCCTAACGTATTTATGGTATCACGTACACTGTCCTGGCCGGAGCTCCATACATTTTTGAAATAACTCTTTTTAGCTATTTTGGTCGGCGACTTTTTATGAATCTAAGTGCGCCTCTACACCCATATACATATAATTACCTAAATTATAATCACACTCTCCAATGACAATCTTGTACATAGGTACACCGCGATTGAAGATGGTAATAAAAATATATTTTCTTTATTCGAATTAGATTTGTATAAAATCAATTGATATACAATCTTATCAATAACCAATGACCCAGCTAGAGACTTATGGTCTTCCATTGTTATGGGATAGCATAATTTATTTCTCGTCGATTTCGGTTCTGTATAAAAATCCTAAGTGACCACAAATTTGACGGTTTAGGTTGTTTATCAACAGGTATATCTCTATACTAATCTTTACTAATATTATAAAGAGGAAAGATTTGTATTTTAATACATATATATACTCTAAAACTACTGGACTGATTTTAAACATTCTTTCACCGCTAGAAAGCTTTATCACTGAGTAACATACTCGTAGGTTATAAAAAATTAGAGGGTAACACCGCAGGGTACAGCTAGTAAGGAATAAACCAATACAAAAGCTATTATTTTCGTCGAAAAAATGATTCTTGGTATTAAATTTTCTTATGCTTTCCTTACAAACTTTTTCACACATGGTTTAGATGACCGTATAAAAAGTAGACGAGGATTTCAATAGCCCTAATAGCACTTTACTAGCATTTTGTTGAATTTATGTGCCATTATAGCATTAGCATTCGGCAGGAAGGTCAAATTATTCAAGCTTCCTTCATATTATATTCGTTCATCTGTTTACTGTATCTACGCAATTTAAGTCCTGCTATCTGAGTAAACTAATTTTACGCTGCTACTCGTATAGGTACCTGTTTATTTTATTGTGACTTAACTCTCATATGAGTGACTCTACAAAGTACAATACAATTCAACCAAACTATTCAATGTGCCGCCTATGTGTCGCCATAAAATTCAATATGACAGAGTAAAAGCAAAAAAAAGATTGGTACAAAAGGCCTTTTGCACCAAATATGTCGCCTAGAACGATCTCTTTCAGGCGATTTTTACAGAATAGAAATTTAAATCGGATTTGAAGTAGGTGGTGCAGTAATTACTATGGGAACTGCTTTGATTGCATTTATTATCACTTACCTTAAAGTCTATTTTTAATCGTTTTTTTTACAATTGCCCTAAACTTGGTAGGTTTAGTTGCCTTCAATTATACCAATTTACACACAAAGTATACGCAGGTACGTACTATTCGAGTTATTCCGTTCGAAACTTGAACTATTTGCTGGTTAATTGACCTTTATGCACAAGTTTCCAGTTTAACCAGGTATAACTTACGAAGCCATTAAGTTCGGCTTGTTCTGGAATCTAGAACATTTCGAGGAACTATACATCAAGGCGAAACTACTGGTAATAGATATAAAATATGCAACCAATAAAATAAACTTTTAAATATTAAGAATAGAAGAAATATACAACAATATTCAATTGTTAACAAATTGGTAAAAGATAAATAATATTTAAAAAAAACATCACCATTGACTAAAAAAGTCGGCGCCTGCCCATTACGGCAGGCGGAGAATAGTTCTTAGAATAGAACTCTCTCAGTTATTTTGATTCCGACCTCTTGACCAAATTTTGGTGAAATGGGACCACACGGGAGGGATATCCTTTGAAACAAACAAAAAACAAATAAAAAAATACAGTAGAATTGTGTACCTCCTCTTTTTGGAAGTGTGTGCAGGTGTTGGAACGAATATCTGTATGATGGATGTAGCTACGAGTATAATCTGAGTCATTTCAAATCGCGAGTGAATCTGTCTCTTCTAAGCAAGTGAGCCACATCCAAGGTTGCATCTTCGCTTTACATTAGGCGAGTTGCGGTCAAGCGCCAGCTATTATTAAAAAATAGGTAAGTGGAAATAACCCACTTGGTTCATTCGGAGTTATGACTCTGAAACTTTATATACTATTCAGGTCATTTACTTTAGATCATCACAATGGCAAAGCCAGCACTAACTAAAGCAGACCAGCCTAATGGTAAAGCAACATTGTAGTCGAATATTGAGCACGTTGTTCCAGTAGTTTTTTTTTATAACTAATAACTAGGCAACGTTGACCACGATCTCACCCGATGGTAAGTGAAATCATTTTACTCTAGGTTTGAAGACATGCTAGCTTTTGTCGATGTAAAAACTTGTGCTCTACGTGTAGTATAATGTAAATATCTTTTCTAAATATAGAATGCTCGAAATGGATACAACTGTTGATCCTATACTATGTTACTTAAGATCTTGGTCAGACACAGGTGAACAGTATAGCTTACTTCACTTTGTAGTGATTAGATGGTGATCTATATAGTTACTTTATTAGACTCACATAAAGAGGCAGTATGTAGAGTAAGTTCTGGCATACGCGTTGCCTAGCGACTGCAGCAGCTCAGATAGGTTGAGCCACAGGAAACGATAGCGAGCGATCAGCTTCGCAGAACACTCCGCTTCAACGTCCTAGTGAAATAAAATTGGTGTGTTAGGAGGCAAAGAGTTTGATCAGTGCCGTTTTTTTTTTAAACCTATATGTCATAAGTAGAATAAATCAGAAAAAACAGTCTAATTTACCTAACCAAATTTTCTTATACTCGAAAAGAGGCGGAATAATAAAAAGAATAAGACCAAATTTGAAGGTCCATACGACATTTCTTATTTATCGTGTAATACGCTGTTACCTTTTTTAAGTATTTTTACATGATGTATTTATTATTAAAGCTGGGTAAGATTAGAGTTTTAAGAACGCAGTTACGGAACTCACAGAGCTCGGCCCGACCGCATTTACAAAGGTTTTACGGTAAGTGTTACATATTTTTTTATAATATAGGTATAGACCGGGCAAAGACTGTTTGAGTGGGATGAACAACGTGCATACTTTTACTTTATTTGTCGTAAATTGTGAACAATTCACTAAGTTGTGTATAGTGACCACTTGCGACTATATTTGTTCATCCCGAGTTGTTAACAACAACGATAGACGATGTATATGTTAGAAATATTATTGTTAGGTACTTTTACTGGAATTAATGGTGGAGGAGGACATTGTAAGGAAGCTTGCTTGTCGGATAATGTACAAAGATAAAAAGGCCAGTAATTTGACTAGCGTAGAGTAGCGTAATCTATCCCTCAATCATAGAAAGACTCATGTCTAGCAATGGGATTTATATTGGTCAATGTACATCTACAGGCACTGAGAAAGGTCACGCTGTAATTTCTGTTTACCAGAATTTTCGACTCATTGCAAAAATTCTTAGGAAAATATCAGAGATTCCAACTCAATCGATCAAATGAACCTGTCACACATAAAGCTCTCGAAATGTCTGATTAATCATCTCTAGAGGTACTTACACGCCACGAGATAGAGATTGGAAAAATTGAGATCTTTATAAGGGTAGGTATCAAACCCGTTGACCTAATTCACGTCAAAACATATTTATTTAATACGTTACGTAACAAATTAATTCCTTTATTTTATTATGGCTACCAAGCTGGTAATTCACAATGCACAGACAGCAGACGCCATTGGTGCTTCAAATGAACGTTAGTTCCTTAGTATAAATCCAAGGAGTCCTAATGGGCACGGGTCTACCCAGAAGTCGACCCAGCACCTAACGGTGTGTTCCGGCAGTCTTCCTTGAGAGCCAGTGTATTCCAGACTAGGCATGCTTCATCTAGGGCTACAGTTTTGCTGACTTCAGTGGTCGTGCAAACTTGTAGCCACATGCCTAGCAGTGTAGGACAAAAAAAATAGGTGCATGGACTCCATTATATATGATACTAATCTTACCGAAAAGCACGTTTCCTCAAGATTTTTAAATGGTTTTTAAAGCAAGTATATAATTGAAATTATAACTCAGGGGTGATCATGACCTTAACATGTGATCGAAACCGCGAACGAACACGTAAAAATACAATTTAATACCGTAAGAATAATCTATCTATCTAGGTATGTAAAAATCAATTGCTGTTCGTTTGTCTCGCTAAACTCGAGAACGACTGGTCCGATTTTACTGATATTGGTTTTGAAATGATCGTGAAAGTTCAGGGAAGGCTGAAACATACATAAATGTTAGCAGTACGAAGTTCGGCGGGTCAGCTACTATCCAATGTATTTTCTCGCTATGTACGTACTGTAGCGTTTACGTAAAATACCAACAAAGAAAGTATACGAGGACTATTTATTGAATGAGGACCTGTAATTGTAGTAAATAGCTAATAACAATAAAATGCATTAAAATATTTCATCTAAACACTAAATTGGTACTTAAATATACCTATATAAACAAAAAACAGTGAAGAAGGGCGCAATGAAGATAAAATATTGCTACAAATACAGTACCCTGCGAAAACATTCCGAAAGGCTTTGCGACGCAATCTTCACTCCCCTGCAGTTGATGTACCAAAGCGCACAATTCATGTTTATCATCGTGATGATGTGATAGTATGCCGTGGTGTGACGTAGCAGGAACCCGTCCAGTAATGCGCAGAGGCTGAGGAGGAAGCAGACGGCGAGGAGCAAGCAGCCGACGCTGATGATGACGATGGTAGTCTTCAGGTTGGGGAATTTGAGGTTCTCGCCAGTCACACGGTAATAGCGAACCTTGTGGGTGAATAATTTAATATTATAAAAAAATTATGAAAATAATTGAATAACAGTGTTTGTATATTACTTGATAGAGCGATCGAAGCGTCTTTGCTTCGAGGCTGGTTAATTTTTATTAGTGTAGGTACACAAACTGACAGACAAATAAAATTTTTATACAAATTTTATAGATTATTTTTTCCAGGAAACATAAGTATGTTCGCTAGAATTAATGACATTATTTTTTTAAATGACATACGTGTAATGTATTGCATACCTACCCTTTAGTTTGCGGTACTTAATTTATCTAAAAGTACCCACATTATATTGCCCAGTAATAAATCATTCTGCGGTAGTCTGTCTTTTATTCAACATCTCATTTGGCGCAGTCGTATTTTATTTCGAATTTACGCAAATCAGGAATTGTTATCATGCCTATAGGCAAAATTGAAGTCTTTGAGATAGGTACCCATAATTGGGATGCTTATTGTAGACGCATAAAACAGTTTATAGCGTTAAATAACATCTCAAAAGAGTTGCACGTGGCCACATTAGTTACACATGTCGGAATTACGTGCTACGAGTTAATGTGTGATCTGTGTGCACCTGATTTACCGGAATCGAAAACGTTCGACCAACTGGAATCCATCATGAAGGAGCATCTTGAGCCACAAAGGTCAGAAATCGCAGAACGACACGTTTTTCGGCAAAGAAAGCAAGCGGCGGGCGAGACCGTGAGCGAATACCTACAGAGTTTAAAACATCTGGCGAAAACCTGTAACTTCGGGGCTACGTTAGAGGTCAACCTGAGGGATCAGTTCGTATCGGGACTCCACCACGAGGATATGAGATCCAGGCTGTTTGCCGAACGCGAGCTGGATTATAAACGAGCTGTCGAGCTCGCGCTGGCGTTGGAGGCGGCTGACAGGCATGCGGCCACGGCAGCGGCGAGCGGCAGCGCGGGCGCCGGAGGTGGCGCGCCCGCCGCGGAGGGCCTGCATCGCGTGGGCACAGCGGCGGCGCGCGGGCCGCGCCGCGCCCGGCAAGTGGCGGTGCAGGAAGCGGCGGCGGGCCAGCGCAGGCCTTGCGCGCGTTGCGGCCGCGATGGCCATTCGGGGGCAAAGTGCAGGTTTAAGTTCTACAATTGTGATTCGTGTGGTGAAAAAGGTCATTTGAAAATTATGTGTAGTAAGTACCAGGGCGGTTGTGGAACGGACTCTGCGCGGACGACTAAAGGTCAGTTCTTTTTGGTTGATTCTGATTCGGACGATAACATGAACTTTTACAATTTATCTTGCGGTGGTGAAGATGATCCGTATTATATCAATTTGTCGGTCGAGAAACATTCATTGCGATTTGAAGTAGACACTGGTTGCAAGTTTTCTGCAATTTCGAAAGCGTGTTATGATAAGCTATTTTCTCACTTACCCTTACATAAAAAGGCATTGACCTTGAAATCTTATACCGGTGAGGTTATCAAGCCGATTGGTTTTATTGAGGTAGAAGTTGCGTACGCTTCACTTTCAAAAAAATTGCAGCTATTTGTTATTGAAAACGGCGGCCCTCCATTAATGGGCCGTATGTGGATTAGAATGTTAGGCGTAAATGTGAACAATTGTTATAGTTTGACGGATATTTGTGAAGAATCTGTAGAAAGTTTGCGTAAAGAATTCCCGAAAGTATTCGCTGATGGGCTTGGGACGTGTTCAGTGCGCATGCAGCTTCATTTGTCGGATGATACGCCGGTTTTTGTGAAAGCGCGCCCTTTGCCGCTCGCAATGCGTGCGCCGGTCGAGTCCGAGTTAGAGCGGCTACAGCGTGAAGGTGTTGTTTACAAAGTAGATCGCTCAGATTATGGCACGCCTATAGTAGTCGTCGTCAAGAAAAACGGCGATATCCGCATATGCGGGGATTATAAAATAACAATAAACCCGAAATTAAAGGATTATCATTATCCTCTCCCGCGTATAGAAGAGATATTTGCCACGCTCGCCGGGGGAGTTTTATTCTCAAAATTAGATTTGTCTCACGCTTATCAACAAATACTTTTGACAAATGAGTCACAACCGATGACTGCGATCACCACTCATGTTGGAACTTTTGTTTACAAACGCGTGCCGTTCGGTATAAAATGTATTCCAGAAAATTTTCAAAAAATTATAGAAGAAATATTGAGTGGCTTGCCGTCCACGGTTGTTTTTCAAGACGACATTTGTTGTGCCGGCAAAGATAAGGCCGATAACCTCGAAAATTTGCGAGCCGTTTTAAGCCGTTTGAGAGATGCCGGTCTAAGGGTCAATTTGTCTAAGTGCGAGTTTTTTAAGCACAGCGTCACCTACCTAGGATATCGCATAGATAAGAACGGATTGCACGCAGATGATAAGAAAATTGAGGCCATAGTAGCGGCGCCGGCGCCGAAGGACATCACTCAACTGAGAAGCTTTTTGGGGCTCGTAAATTTTTACGCTAAGTTCTGTGCTAACATAAGCGATATACTGAAACCTTTGTATGAGTTGCTAAAAAAGAACGTTAAGTGGTATTGGACCGAACAATGTGAGTTAGCGTTTAATAAAATTAAAAATGTACTAAGCGGCGGGCCGGTGTTGGCGCACTATGAGCCTAATCTCCCGTTGATCCTGTCCGTGGACAGCTCCGCGTACGGGCTGGGCGCGGTGCTCTGGCACCGATATCCGGACGGTTCGGAGCGCCCGGTCAGCTGTGCGTCGCGCACGCTCAACTCGCATGAGCTCAATTACTCGCAATTAGATAAGGAGGCTCTCGCAATAGTGTTCGGAGTCATCAAACATCACCAATATCTATTCGGTAGACATTTCTTACTTCGCAGCGATCATCGCGCGCTAAGCTACATACTAGGTAAAAACAAAGGCATTCCGCAAACAGCCGCGAGTCGATTACAGAGATATGCGGTTCGTCTAGCCGCATACGATTTTGACATCGAGTTTATTCCGTCGTCTAGGAATGTATTCGCGGACGCATTATCGCGATTACCGTTAGAACAGAAAGTTACTAAAGAACACGATAGCGAGACGCTAGAAGGAAGTTATTTAAACTTCATAGAAGATAACATGCCAGTGACTTTTAATGAAGTCAGAGCCGAGACTCTTAAAGATTCACAACTCAATAAGATAGTCGGTTACATTAAATTCGGGTGGCCGGAACGTTCACAGGACGAGAGGGACCGAGCTTTCTTCCCAAAAAAGGATAATATGTTTTTAGAGCACGGTTGTCTCGTTTGGGGCTATCGCGTGGTCATACCTACCGGTCTCAGGGCGACTGTATTGAGAGAATTGCACAGCGGTCACTTAGGGGTTGTTAAAATGAAACAGGTCGCTAGAAATTATTTATGGTGGGAAGGTTTAGACGCGGACATAGAGAAACTATGTCGCGAGTGTGGCGCGTGCTCGTCACAGCGCGACCAGCCGCCGCCCGCGCCGCTTCACTCTTGGCCGTGGCCCGCGGAGCCGTGGACTCGACTCAATGTCGACTTCCTGGGTCCATATAAGAATAAATATTATTTAGTAATTTTAGATGCTCACACAAAGTGGTTAGAAGTAGAACGCGTCCCGACTACGTCGGCGACTGCCGTGATTGCCGTGTTTAGGAAAATATTTTCCCGATTTGGATTGCCTAAATGTGTGGTGAGCGACAACGGACCACCGTATTCTTCACAGCAATATTTGACATACCTCGAAAAGAATGGAATCAAACGCATTCTGATAGCACCTTATCATCCGTCGAGTAACGGCGCCGCCGAGAATGCGGTTCGTTCGGTTAAACAGGTACTTAAAAAAGCGACGTCAGAAAACGAAGATTACGACACTGCCCTGTGTAAATTTCTTTTCACGTATAGAAATACGGAACATTGCACGACGCAGAAGGAGCCAGCCGTGGCGTTATTGGGCCGTCGGTTGCGAGGCAGACTCGACCTGCTGCGACCCAACACCGGCGACCTGGTGCGGGACAAGCAGCGCGCGCAGGAGGAGCGCCACGGCGGAGTGCATCGTGACATCGCGCCCGGGGATAATGTGCTCGTACGCAATTATAACGACAAAGATGTTAAGTGGAACGATGGCGTAGTAGTCAATCAGACAGGACCGGTTTCTTTTGTAGTTAAAACTAGTAATGATCGAATTGTTCGTAAACATGTGGATCAATTGCTGCAAAAGCATTCGCGAAAATCGCGTCACTCATTTGCATGTGTGCAAAAATCATTGGCGCAGGCAGGAGGGGAAGAGTTGGAAGAAGCGCGTACCGAAAATGGTCAGTCCACCCCTAAAGTGCAATCTCCAGCCGGGAGCAGTAGTGGAGCGGTGCCAGTAGTGAGTAGTGGCGAGCAGAGTGCCGCGGCGTCACCCGCGCGCGTCTTACCCGCGGCACCGACTGAATCATCATTACCGGTTACTCAGCAAAGGGACATAGCGCGCCAACCCTACCGTATGAACCTAAGACCTCGCCGTATGAGGAATTATTTAAAAATAGATGAGTAATTTTTAAATAAATCATGAAAATAGGTCGTGTTATCAATATTACCTACATATAATTATATACGTCCACTGTATATAAACTAGCTACTATTAGTTCTTATGGTATTAAGTTCAGATTATCTGTAACAATATTTGTTCTCCATTACAAACCAGTTTGTCGTGTGTAAGCTATCTATCTTCACCATAGTTAAGTTTAGAAGGAGGAAAATGTAATGTATTGCATACCTACCCTTTAGTTTGCGGTACTTAATTTATCTAAAAGTACCCACATTATATTGCCCAGTAATAAATCATTCTGCGGTAGTCTGTCTTTTATTCAACATCTCAATACGAATATCTACTCGAAGCAGATACGTAGCTCGGGCGATGGTATGAAAATCCAAACGCAAACTTGTAACTATCTTTGGGTCCAGCATTTGCAAATTCTAAAAATTTTGTGTGATGTGATGTAAATAAAGTACATCTAGTTAATATATTCTTGCGTATAGACAGTGTTGTTCAGAGTGTTCAGGACAAAATCATTACTATTAGTCAGGTAGCTGAAACTTACCTGAAACTTTCCCCAGTTAGTCTTATAAATGGCGACTTGATGTGCGACACCCCATCCCACAAACGGTATCCAGAAATGTGGTACCAGGAACACCACAAATAGGATAGCGTAGATATAGTCGTCAAATCGACGAATTGACCGTAGGATCATGATACGCTCGTAGCCCACGATTAAAACGACCACGGTGGCTGCGATGTAGAAACAAATGGCATAGGCCGTCGCTGAGGACCGCCAGCTGAATGTGATGGTACCTAGGAAATATAAAGCTTTAGAAAACTGTAGATTAGTTGTAATCTATTGGTATAAACAAAATGAAAAATGAAACAAAAGTTGCTAACGAAGACAAAAGAGAGAAGTCACGTTCTATGCAATGCAATGAAGCGAGAGGACCACCATAATGAGGTACCTACATACAAAAAACGTCAAAAAATAAATAAAATAGAAACCGGATCTTAAGCCGTTCTTATAGCTTAAAACGACCTCTTCCGGACAACCTTTTAAGAATGCAAAAATGAAATTAAACATTTGTCAAATTCGAACTCAAGTGTCCATCTTCGACTGCATTATCGCTTTACACTTCGCCAGACGAGTTACAGTCAATTGTAAGTCCTATTCAAGAATTTTAACCATTTTTAATTATTTTGATCTTATGAATGTTTAGTTTAAAACAGTTACTATATCGATAAAAATAACGCTAACTTTCAAAGAATCTATTTCAAGAGCGTTTCAAACCTTTAAACTGAATGTGAGCTTTCAGCAAAGGAAAACTTCAACAGGAAGCCATATCACGGTGTACGTATAAACGTATCGATATTCGTTCATTTTTATGAAAGAAAAATATTTTATTGCTATAAGTAAAGTACTTTGAGTAGGTATGTACGGTTGACATACTCGATGGATAACATAAATAATCACTAATACAGTATCATTTTATCAATCTACTAGTATCTGCCACCCTCGGCGTTGCTCCCGACAAGAAGAAGTTTCATACTTTGAACCACTTTTTGACAACCTTGGGGTTGAATTCAAGGTCCAAAAACTATTTCTTAGTACGCTACCCTGAATAGACCCTCTAAATTTCATGTACCTAGATGAAGCGGTTTAGGCTCAGCGTTGATTCCTAGGTAATATTAGTCAGTCTGTCAGTCAGGACTTACTCATTTATTGAATGTAAAAAATTAGTCCTTTTTAGTTTAGTTACACCTCACTATACTCATCCTAAGGAACAACTTACACTATAGAACCCTATCACTATAGAAAAAAAAAACAGCTTCTTCATACATTTTGTCGACGACCGATAAACTTTTTGTTTTAACAGCTGATTATTTTTTTCTCGGATTCAGGGCTGGTCCCTTAGTGAAAGCTGTTTATAACGATAAGTGTAGTTACCCCCTTTCGGCTTAGAACAATCCCTCCCGTATTGTTTTTTTACATAATTCTGCAGTTTACTTGGTGGACTTTTTTGCTCGATCGGGCTGGACCGGTAGTAGAATTTATCGTTGCAGCTTAGATCGGATACTCGATCTCATATGAGACTAGAGCTCCAACTAGCCTGTCGTAACTACCTGGTCTTGACCTAGTGATGGGCATGACCGCCAGAGCTCGGAACAACACCAGAAGCAGCTTGTGGTCTCTATAGAACTGGTCGTGGATCTCGCAAGTGTCGCCATCTTGCGACGAGAGCATGTCGCGCTGTTCCTGCTCCTGTGGGTAAATTAAGTAGGACTGTAGAAAGTTAGGATCATCATTACTAAATGATGCTGGTACGTACCTACCCTGTGAGATTTGGCACTATTAAATAGTTTAGCAATAGAAATTGGCTCGGCTTTATAGCCAATTAATTGCCATTTTTTGCCGTCTTCCAAATAAGGAGAGGTACTCAATTCTAACTCAATCAAAAGAGGATTGCATGTTTTTTTTGTTTGCTACCTCATTTCTTGGAGGAGGCTGGACCGATTTGATTTGTTCGATAGGGTATATTTCCATGTTTTTAAATCGAAATAACTGAAAAAGTTCTATCGGCTCCTGCCGTAATGGAAGTAACTTAGAAGACGGTAATAACTTTTCTTAAAAGTATTTGTGTGGCTACTAAATTAAAACAATTAAAAATGAAAAAAAACTAGCTTGTGCCAAGAAAGTTGCGAAAATCTAAATTGTTAATGCCGTTGAATGCACTTACGAAATCCTTTTGAGTTCTTTCATACAGCTTCTTTGCCTGGGGAACATGCTTCATGTCATTTCCCAGGTACGTGTTATTGAGGCCTTCTTCAAATAGATGATCGGCAATCATGATGCACTTCTTGTACCGACCCTCAAGACAGAGAAAGCGAATTGGATTTAACCAAAAAATCTTTTGAAACAAGTTCTTTTTCAGAGATCGTATTATCGTTGTAGATGCGACCGCAGTTCTCGCCTTTGCTATAGGCAGTCCAAAAGTTAAATGAGAATTTCAAACAAAACAGCATCGCCAAGATTAATGTTTTAGACACGCATATCACCTTGACATTATCGAAGTGTAAACAAAGGGCGTGAACCGTAAGTAAACCCAATTAAATTTTAACAGTAACGAGCAAAACGCTTTTCGCATACCAATGTCTCGGCCAATGTTACACGGCCAATGTAGACCAATGTTACCTAGGTATATTTGGTAACTAATGCGAGGTCAAATATCAACATGGGCCGTAAATAATAAATTGGGTTTGGACGTGAAGGGATACTACTACTATACTAATACTTACTCGTATTGTGTAAAAGTAGATACACCCAATTATAAAATTAAGTAGCGATATCGCGGTAACAAGACTCTTGTATGAAATTACATTTTAATATATGAGACTCTTAGGAATAGCCACTTTTCAAGCTTCTGCTACATTTAAAACAACCAATACTAACCTACTTGTAATATTAAGGGTTTTTTAAATACTTATTATTAGTTTTGAGTTTACGTGTCACGTAAATTTCAATTCTGAATCGTTATCGTACTTTGATGTGGATCATCTAAAGTAGGTGCCTACCTACTTAACGTATGAAGCAGCAAAGAGTACAATACAATACAATACAATATATCTTTATTGCACACCAAGAAAAATATATTATAAACAAAACTTTGGTAGTACATTGGGCGGCCTTATCGCCTAAAGCGATTTCTTCCAGGAACTGCAAATAGTAACGTCGGTGGTGTACCAATAAAAAAATAAAAATAAAAGAGATGGTACAAATACTGTACCATAAAAAAAACAGAAAATACATACATACATACATATATAGTAATATTAATATTATTTAGTAATATTAAGCACATACAACAGCTACATACGTCATATTCGTAATAATAATAATACCACACAAGATGTTCCACTTAATTAAGAGAAAGATAATGAATGTAAGTACCTACGCTGAAAGTCCTTCTGAATGTGGTGATTACCTAATCATTAATGAATCAAGAAGGTCGATGTAGAAGTCAACTTCAATGCCAAGGACACAAACTCAATTAGCGGTTCACTTTGACAAACAAAAAGAAAGCCTGCTTGTTATATTATTCATGGTCAGTTTTCTGAGAGCTCTTCATTCACTTGTACTATCTACAATCGAGTTTTTATTCGAAAATCTTCAAGTTAAAACATGATTTGTAACAATAGTGATATATCACTAGGATCACAAGATATCCCATCATTACAAAACTCTTTGTTTTCACAAAAATTCAACACAGAAATACATTTTATAATTTGGCAAAAATGCGATCTTATCACTAACAAGCGATCTCCACCAGACAACCTCTATTGGAATGCTAGGGGCGCGAAAATCATGATTGTCCGCACGGACAAAACCTTATTGCTTCAAGTACGGCCAAATTCGCTTTCATTTGGCAGCAAGCAGCGCCTATGTATAAATTGTAGATTGGTATTTAAGTACAGAAGGTCGTATTTGTCAACGAATTTTATAGGAACAACGGCATTGGTTTAATGATTAGGTACTACTTATACGCTGAAAATAAGATCGATTCCATCAAAAAATATAGGTGCAGTTACATTTTGAAGTACTGGAACTTAAAGCTGCTTGTTCGCTAGCAATAAAGTTAACTTGATTACCTTGTTTATAAAATTGTCTCTACTACTCTACTAAGTAGGTTTAGCCAAATTCGTTTTTATTTGGAAGCAAGTAGGTAGTATGTAAGAGTTCTAAATTGGTACAGGCCGATTCAAACTTAATGGCGGCTGTGAATTACGAGTATGACAATTCATTTTGTAATACCTCATTCAATCTCAAATTGTAACATTTGAGGTTCCGCTAGAGGCGTTGCGGGGCTGCATACTAAGGCTGCAGGCTGCGGTGTTAGTGATAAAACTGTTTTAATCCACTTGAAGCAAATTGGAAAGGTGAAAAAGCTTGAAAGGTGGACAACCTTATGAATTGAGTGCAGCAAACCGACAAACGCGCGTCAACTGCTGCGTTACATTACTCAACCGGCACAATAATGAAGGGATTTTAAATCGGATCTTTCGGATATTTAATGTTTTCCATTTTGTAAACTGCGTGACGCAAAGAAAAAACCAAATGAAAACAAAACAATTGAATTACGGTTTTCGAAATACAAATGTATGAATAAATAGATGTATAAATTTGAAATTGGAATCCCTAACCAAAGAAGAGATATTTGAGATCAAAGTGGCCAGTACGACAAAACGCCAATTTTATATGTAAGGACCTAATATTACTCTTTAATAACTACTTTTTTATAGGTTTGAGTTTGGCCGCAACTCGCCTTATGTAAAGCAACGAAGCGCCTTAGGGGCATGCTCGCCTAAAAGAAACAGATTCACTCGCATTTAGAAAAGACATCACGATAGCAGCTATCGTGTGGAATTATTGCTAATACCTTTCATGTGTTCAGTGTACGTGTAAAAGAAACACAAATAATTATCTCGTATCATATAATACAAAAATATCACAGCTGCCCATTCTCACATTACATGTACAGATTTGATAATAACAGAGTAAACTAAGATATATTTTACAAACTATGTACAAACTTGTTTATTGTAAGTACAATAACAAATAACCTATGATGTATATTATATTTGGACAATATCTGAGATTATAATAAGTTAACCTAAAGAAATATATAATACGTCAATCATGATTTCTTTTTTGATGTTATATGTACAGTACTGGCGGCCTAGAAGAATTTTTTTAGAAGCCAGAGAAGTAGTCAATAAAATGTAGGTACATATTTATAAACTTTACGCAGTCTTGATCTGACGAGAAAAAATACCTCAACTCTCTTGAGGTTAATTTAGATTTAACTAATATTTATTTAGATTATGTCTCGGTAGCTTTAGTGCGAAATTGTCCTGCTTAGCTATCGGCTGTTCAAAAAACATTTTATATTTTTCCATAATACTCTGACGTCAATATAAAAAAAAGATTACTACCGATCGCAGGTTATAAAATGTTCCAGGTGCGGAATACGCAAATAAACCATAAAGCTAATACTATAATACACAACTAGCAGCCCTTCGCGGAGTTTCTCAAGGTAAAGAGTGGACGTGTTTCAGTGTATAATTTGCCTGTATGACATCTAAATCTGTGTTTATTCTCTTTACCGCTAAGAACTAACACAAACTATTAGTGTGCAGATATTGATTTATTAATATAAAGGGTGCAGAGGAAGAACATGCGTTCTCAATATTTTAACTGTTCAGTAGTTGATGTAATACAAACTGGTAATATGAAACACTAGCACAAGTACAAAAAAAAATAACGAAAATGTTACATCTGTGTAAAACATGACGTTCTATACAAAATGGCAATACAATTGTACACCACAAGTACTGTGTATTTACTTCAGTAGTACAAGCGCTAAAATAGGATCCACAAGTACTTTATTATGTTAAATATCTATAATTGTAAATTTATTCACGCATGTGGATATTTATTTAGTTATTTAAGCAATAATTGTTGACATGTATTACTGTATTACGTCATTATGGATTGAACACCGCAACCAAAATCGAGTGTAACTGAGTGGTGCTATGTCCTAGGAAAAGGGCAAAGCCTCTTTAGGCACATTTTAAAGAACCTGAGGGTTACTACCTTAATTTGTACCACTTTATTCACCACCATTACTATGGTGGTGAATAAAGTGGTACAAATTTAAGGTGAGACAATTATTGCATGGCATTAAAATCGTTGGAAAAGCTACATCTGCTGTATCCCCTACAATCCATAAACTATCATTCCATTTTCACTATATGTTTTCTGTATTCGCGGTACATATATCCCGCAAAAACTACGTGACAAATTTTACGTAAATTTAGTTCTTAATGGACTATTTATAAATTTATTTGACTATTCAACATGTATAAATACCTAATAAAAGAATATTACTTATGCACCCGTAAAAAATGGTGACTCCGCACGTTCTCCTGTACCCTTCGTAAATAACAATATGAAAATAAAGGTGGTTCTACGCTTTGAGTTTAGCGAGTTGTGCCATGAGCTCTTTGTCTGCGTCGGTCGTGGAGGCACCTATCTTGTTCCGCGATACTGACGGCGCGTCTGACATCTGGAAACAACACATTGGAACGTTATTCAAACCTCCATTTCATACAGACTGCAAGTAACATTTAAACATTAAATAATCCGCGAAATTTATCATTGTGTGTAGTATTCTACTAGTTAAACTCACTTGAGGAAATATTGATATTGAGGAAGTTATGAAAAATATGTATCTAATCTAAGTACTAACTAATCTAAGTAGACAGATAAAAAAATATTTCGATTGAACGAGTATACTTCTTGAGTTGTCCCATTACAATTTTTACAAAATCGATCCAGTGGTTTGGTTTTTAAATTAAAATAACTGAAATGCTACCGTAATGGATGCCAGTTATCCCTTTTTTTTAAATGTGTGTTATATGTAGTCCTTGATGTTCTATTTTTGTGGCGATGATAAAAATAAAAAACAACACACAAAAGTTTTCCCATATTCATATTAATAATTAAATAGATATTGATATTACTTTGAAAACGCTCTCGAATTTTCTATAAATTATAAAATATACTAAAATCAACAGCAACTATACTGTAAAATCATTCCTGATCTACTGTATCATCAGATGGAACTTTCATTAATGAATGACGTGAATTATAGGCAAGAACTATATCGATCAAAATACCTTCAAAAGACAAAATCTATATAAAAGTTATCCATAAGGCAGCATGTAAAAGCACTTGTAGAGTGAAAACCTGTAAATAATTCTATAATATATATTCACACTATCATGATGATGAAATCTCACCTTTCCACTGATTTCGATGCCAATCTCATCAAGCACTTGGTTGACAATGCCCTCGGTCTCTTCTTCATCCCCAGACTCAGTCATGATGTCATCTAAAGTGTCATTTACTGAAAATAATATTTACAACTTTACAGTTGACTTGCTATCAATAAAAGCCCATATTTTTTATATGTATTAAGATAAATCTCTCTATAAATAAAGTATCTCTAGATAAATGAAAAAAGACACTTGCAATTTAAAACATATTTACTAGGTACTTTTTTTTGGCACTACCATGAAAAAAATGTACAAAAATCAGAAAATTTTAGTCTACATATTTTTCTTGTATTCCAAAACAAAGAAGATAAACCAAAATAAAAATAAAAACATGTTTAATGTTGGTATAGTAATATTATGAAACAATACTTACTCATCTCATCAGTCATGTCCATCTTGGCGTTAGCCATTTTAAATGCCTCCATATCCTTTGCTATCTGGTGTGGGTTCATCACTTTGTTCATGTTACCCATAGTCTTGGCAGTAGTACCCATAGCATTTGCTATAGCAATGTTTGCCGTCATTGCCTTGTTGTGAATCTGGACACTGGATATCTGTAGCGGAGTGTTACAGTTACACATAATGTAGGTACTATGAAACAGTACAAAAACAGTTTATGTATATACATATAGTACTTCTTCTAGTACTGTGTAAAAATGTACTCTAATCAATCAGTAAATTATACTTTTTTTGATATTAAACAAAAAAACTGGTATAATACAATTTCTATGTTCCAATACACAAAATAAGCTCCAATATTCATATTGAAGTTGGAGTACATATTGGTCAAGAGCATGACAAGATATCGCAAGGTTGAGTTATGGGGAACTACCAGTATTTTTGTTGTTATTGTGCACTGAATATGTAATAGTAATTAATTACCTTGCTGTTTGCTGAGTATACTCTGTTCTTCTGTTTTCTCATTGCTACTAATTGTTTAGCTAAAATTTTACAACCTTCATTGTTACCCTCTTTAGCCATCTTTTTTATTTCCATCTCCTGTAACACATAAAATCAAACAAATTAATAGGATATATAAAATGTACAAGTTGTCTGGAAGAGACACAGTCATCTGTTCATCAATTGATTTTAATTGGATCTTTCATATGGATAAACAAGCTACCGAATTAGAGAAAAGCAACCTGACACAGAGTAAGCCGGTGAAAATAGTAGTGGAGGCCAAGACTTATATTGGGTTGTAGCATCACAGGATGTAAGAAATATATTGAACATTGGATCCAATTTTCCAGGTTTAAAGTAGCAATTGGCAGGATATGGTTTCAACAGGATGGAGTAATCTTTCTCTTATTGGTGTCTACGCAATGGCAAACTAAACACCTTAGCACAGGACATGGTAAACTGGTATAAGGTGAAGAAGGGTACAATGGGTAGATAAAACTGTCTATGAGAATATTGCAAATGACTGTTATAAAATCTCCACCAGTTGCGATTTACTTAGGAAGTAGGGAAGGCAAACTTTTTTAGGAAAGCTATAAGATACATAATCGCTTTGTGATATAGAATGTTCACCAACAGTCTCTAGTGTTGGTTTCACTTGCTTGTTCTAATCCAAAGCAGTTGTGTCACGACACAATACAAGCTAGGTAGGCTAGGTTTCTATTATAGATATGATGACTCATTCACTTAATAAACAATCTACATTACAATAGCAATGATGATGTTTTCTAGTTAGGAAATCAAGTATGATGTCAACAGTATCTCTGTTCTTCTAAAATTATGGTTATTAAATTGTACCGTGTAATATATACTCATAGGATAAGGATATTCGTGATGTCTGTCACATTTCTCACCAATTTTTTTTCCTCTCTTTCAAGGGCAGCTTTATCTCTTTCTAGATCTCGACCAGCTTTACGCAGCTCACGATCATTCAGTCGTTGTTGTTCTATAAACAAATAATTTGAAAATATGGTAATAAGAACCAAAACATTAACACAAATTGAGCTGCATTTCTTGAAAATAAAACGCTGGTCAAGTACCCTGAAGAACTATCAAAGGTTTTCTTACCCTTTACTGTTGGTGCTTTCTTGAAGAAATTCATTTTATTGGTAATTACGCTGTATATTTTTTTGAGAAATGAAATACGTAGCTCAATTATTTTATCAAAACAACGATGAACCTGGACATACAACTATATGATTTGTGGATATAGATAAACCAAAAATCCATGACATCAGTGATGTATGTTGCAATTATGTTTTTTTTTAATGGCAATCGTCCATGGGACACTTGTGCCAGTTTCACGTCAAGAATATAACCACGAGAATATAAATATAAATTTTAAATGTAATAATAAAATTAAACCAAAACAACTTTACGAGCGAATCAACAAACAAACATAAAATCTATTTACAAAAAGCTAAAAGGCTAATTTAACATGAATTAACTAAAAGAAAATCAAAGCTTTAAATTATTTACAAACATGAATGAACAAATGATATGAAAAATGGAATAGTCATTCGATGAAAGCAAAACTGACATGGAAGTAGGAAAAGGAACAACAGAACTAAGAGAAGAAAGAAAGGAAGAATGATCAAGAAAAGAGCAGACAAAGAAAATATGATTTAGGTTTCCTTCTTCAACGCCATATTCACACAGGGAAGAATCTCCAAACTTTATTTTTTTCAAAAAGGAGCGATACAACAATGACCCAATCTTAAACGGATCAACGAACTCGTAAGCTTCTTGCTGAAGCGACACTTAGCAAACCAGGGTCGACGTGGAATTGATGGCTGAGTAGCTGCAAAGGCAGATCCTCTGGATTTGCTAGATGAGTTCCAGCAAGAAGCCCACGAATTGAACAAGAGGACTTTAGGAAGGAACATAAGATCGTGGGGGAAAATGCAAAATGGAACTTTGTCACCACACACGACCGCATCCTTAGCACCTTGAAGAGCATTAATAGGTGATGATTTCATTGCCCCCATAATAATTCGAAGAGCTTTAGATTGAATCAACTCCAATTTTCTTAATCCTTCTTTATTCGCTGGTTCCAGTAAAAAAGAACCATAATCTAAAAGGCTTCTAATTATGGCATTATATAGAAGTTTTAAGGAAAATGGGTGACCCCACCAGACACCCGATAAGCATCTCAAGATTTAAAGATTCTTTTCACATCTACCAACTACATAATCACAATGTAATTTGCCATTTAATTTGTTATCCAAAATTAACCCTAGAAATTTAATTGATTTCTTAACAGGAATACGAACGCCATTAAATAAAATATCCAAAACAGGTGGAACAGGTTTTCCGAGAAAAAAGAACAATTATACTTTTAGAAGGAGAAAGGTCTAAACCATTGAGATGAAGCCAGGAATTTAGACAAACAAGAGAATGAGCGATGCAGTTACTAGCAACGTTAATGTTATGATGAGAAGTGTATAAAATAACATCATCTGCGTATTGAAGAATACGGCAAAGACCAATCGATTTTTCTAAATCAGAGGTATATACATTATATAGAATAGGGCTGAGAACAGATCCCTTGGGAAGTCCACGCCAAATCACCCTATGTGAAGCAATAGCTGGATCTGAACAACGTAGATAAATAAAACGTTCAAAGAGAAAACTCATTATAAAATTACACAGTTTAACCGGAACTTTTAAAAGATGGAGTTTATTCTTAAGAAGGGGAAGTTGGACACTGTCATAAGCAGCAGAAATATCAAGAAAGGCAGCCACAATCGATTCATTACGGGTAAACGCAAGTCTAATATCAGTAGTAAAGATGCTGAGACTATCCATAGTGCTTTTCCCTTTCTTAAAACCATATTGGGACTTAGATAGGAGACCATTACTTTCAAGTAACCATTCAAGACGATTCTTAATAAAATGTTCAGCAATTTTAGCGAGGACAGAAGAAAGGGCAATAGGGCGGTATGAATTAAGGTCTTCCGAATCTTTCCCAGGTTTGAGAATGAAATTAATATATTGGGATTTCCAACTACGTTAACCAAGGATAAATAATAAGCCTGTAAGCTATCACTAGCTTTAGTAAAAAAGAAGTATGGAACACCATCTATACCTGGAGCTGAATCATTAACTGATTTTAAAATATTTTGCAATTCAACGAACGTAAATGGTAAGTCCAAAGCATCATTAGATAAGGCGACAGACACGGAAGGGAGTTCGGAGAGGAGGGGACAGTATTGACGGGCAAGTTTATCCATAAAAGCTTCAGCCCAAACATGAGAAGGGCTGCTACAACGAGAAGGTGGACACCTTTTTTTTTGTAACGATGGATTTTCATCCAAATAACAGATGCGGGAGAGCTTTATTCCAGCCAGTAGAATCTTTATTACACAGAATGAATTAAAGAAGAGGATTATTAGCCGAAACAGGTTTCGAGTAACGAGGAGGGACTTTTAGGAGAACAGGAAAGTGATCGCTACCAGACGTAGATGGAAGCACACTCCAGGTCAAAAGAGCAGCCAGCTCCGGAGAATACAAAGACAAGTCAACGCCACTACGAAATTCATTAGGACGGGTCCTTCTCGTAGGAGAGCCATCATTAAGGACGCAAAAGTTCAGAGAATCTAAGGAGTCTAACAACCATGTACCACACATGTACCACAGCCATCAGTTTTACCACAGCCCCAGATTTATTGATGGCAATTGAAGTCCCCAAGGACCAGAAGAGGCTTTGGGAGTGAACTCAAAACTGGGATAACCCGCCTAAAAATTAATTTGGAGGGATGAGGAATAAAAACAGAGACGATGGAAAATCCCTTAACGCGCACAGCGATTGCCTAGAAACCATCATAACAAGGAACATAGATAAAAGAAAATGAAATATTATTTCTTAAATAGAGGAGAGTACCACCATAGCCTTCATATCTGTCATCACGGACGACAACGAAGCCAGTAACTTTAAAAGAAGAACCAGGCCTAATCCACGTCTCAGAAACAGACAGGGCACTAAGATCGTACTTATTTATTAAGTAAATCAGTTCAGAAGATTTGTTATTCAAGGAATGCCTATTCTATTGAAGGAATTTAATGGACAGATCCATTCTGGAGAAGAGAGATCAGGGAATTAAGATTAAAAGCAGCGTTGGATGGTAAAGGTTGAGACTGAGAAGCATTATTAATAAGGAGAGAAGACAAAATACTGAGGAGTTTCAAGAGTTCAGAAATAATTTCCTGAACAGACGGCGGGTTAGAAGAGTTTAGCGGATTAGAAAGAGCGCACCCATTTGGCGCATCACCTGAGAAATCATCTTTAATAATTTTAGCATACGCTTGATGGTCATAACCAGCTGAAAAAGAAGGAGACGAACTAACAAGCTAGGAAGATTTACCTCTATAGTTTACCCTAACAGGCTCCGTGACAAGGTTTTTAGAACCAGACGATTGAGAAAAAGGAGATGCAAGAACCACAGACGAAGAAGCGACTGAAGCAAAAGATGGTTTCGAAAGAGGGTGCAGCTTGGAAGCTTCTGCATATGAAATATCATTTTGAGACATAGCAGATTTCATGGCTATTTGCCGAGACATTTCAGGGCAGACTTTATTAGTGGCAAAATGGTTTCCACGACACCATACACATTTTGCATTGCCCGGCTCAATGTTGCATGAGTCACCAACATGAGATTGGGAGCATTTAAAACAGGATGGCTTTGACCGACACAAAGTTTTTGTATGTCCATAACGGCAGCAGTTAAAACATTGAATAGTGGGCAGGGAGTAGCGTTCAACTTGGAAGGAGTTGTAGCAGAGGAACACCCTTAAGGGGAAAACCTGTCTATAAAAAGTTAAAACAACGGTTTGTGATGTTTTCCAGGAAACCACCCCATCAATAACCACCTTAAAATTTAAGCGACGTGCCTTTATAATAGGCCCACAACTCTTGGGAACCGTCATCTCTTTTATTATATCCTCAGGAGACAAATCAACTAAGATACCCCGAACAATATCTCCGAAGCTCTTTACCGCGACCCTGGAAAGTATTTTCAAGAAATTACAATGGGACGATAAAGGTATCGAAATTGAAGGAGAACGTCTCTCAAATCTACGGTTTGCCGATGACCTAGTGTTGTTTTCTGAAAATGTCACTGATATGTTGAGCATGATTGAAGACCTGAAAACAGAATCGGGAAAAGTAGGGCTAAGAATGAATGTCGCTAAGACCAAAATCATGACCAACATACCAGAAGCAAGGAACTATCACCTTCCAGTAGAAACTGTGCCAAATTACATCTATCTGGGACATAAAATAACATTAGGCTCTCAAAATCAGACTGCAGAGATAATACGGCGTATATCCCAGGCCTGGGCAGCTTTTGGCGCGAACAGTCAAATCTTCCGCAGCAAAAATCTGCCAATGAAACTGAAGGCCAAAGTATTTATGGAATGCGTATTGCCGGTTTTCACGTATGGTGCGGAAACTATGTCTTTCACGGAACGGTCAGTCAATAAATTCCGAGTCGCGCAACGAGCGATGGAAAGAATAATGCTTGGAATTTCCTTGCGCGACCATAAAAGGAATGAATGGATACGGCGAAAAACGGGACTGAGAGACGTAGTGGAAGTAATTGCGGGAAGGAAGTGGAGCTGGGCAGGCCATATAGCTCGTATGGACCGTCACCGATGGACACGACGCATTGTAGAGTGGAGACCGTGGGCTGACAGGAGACCACGGGGCCGCCCGCCAGCTCGATGGGCTGACGACATTAGGGAGCACGCGGGCTACAGATGGATGGAGAGGGCAGCAGACCGCGAGTCATGGAGAACACTAGGGGAGGCCTATGTCCAGAAATGGACGTTAAAAGGCTTATGAAGAAGAAGAAGACCCCGAACAAGCCCCAGGCGATTCACATTGAATGACGGAATAAAGGCTCTATAGCCGTTTTTGTCTAAAGAGGTAGACTGTAAGAAATCTTTGGCTGTGGCACATGAATGAAAAGACAGCGAAATTCGATTACAACCGACAATTTTGATGGAGCCGTCAACAACACCCTGAAATTCCCTCATTCTTGAATATAAAAAGCGACCGAAATTTACCGGATGTAGTGTAGTCCCAGCGGCAGGCGAAGATTCTTTTCTTTGTACATGTATAATAAATGGCCCGCAATCAGAAGGCAAATACTCAGGCCGCGATATTTGTGATATAACACTTTTCTGTGCAAGGGGGAGGGCAGTAGAATCACGGGAACCACTGCCTAACACTATCTGGGCCAAGGGTATAGATGCCGACGAACGTAATATTGTTGAAAAAGATGACGGTGGTGTAAGGCGGTCACTTGTTACCTTATCATCTGCATTTTGATAACCATCGGAGTCAATGGGAGATCGTTCTCTACCAATGATTCTATCACTCGATGGCGACTGACGTCGTCGCTTCGAACAATCACGGCGGTGTTTTTTCTTCTCTCTCCTTGATTCAGAAGTAGACACTGATGTAAATGCGGCTGGCGAAGGGGGGCTAGTAAAGTCAGAACAACCCAGTGAACCACCACCGGGGTCAGGGGGATCGACCCCCATGATTACAACTCAAACCGAAAACTAAGTAAAATAAATAAACTGGGTTAAAATCTAAAGAAATATATGGAAAATAAGCAGTTTTGGTCAAATAAATATTAATCAAACCAATAATCCTAATCCTAACTAATATTATAAATGCGAAAGTAACTCTGTTTGTCTGTCTGTTTCGCTTTCACGCCAAAACCACTAAACCGATTTGGATGAAATTTGGTGCACAGGTAGATTGGACCCCGGGAAAGGACATAGGATACTTTTTAACCGACCTTAAAAAAGTAGTTCCCCCATTATCTCGACATTCCAATGGGGAACTACGCGGGTGAAACCGCGGGGCACAGCTAGTTAAATATAAAATAAAAACTGTAAAATTTTACCGACTGTCACGCTTGACGTTCCACCGGCCAAAAAAACTAAGTTGCAATGAATGACGATTTATTGACGAACGAAATGAATGACGTTATTTATGGTTAGTGTAGTGATAGTGATTCGATGAGTCGATTTGATTCGATCTGATTTTGTTCGAAAATCGAATCTATAGAGCTCCGGCATAATGTGGTAGCATTTATTAATCTTATCTGTTGACAGGAGAATTCCCGCGTTCTCTGAAAAAAAAAGACCTTTTCGTCTGTGTATTTATTGCAAACTAGTGGTTCTTCAAGAGTTAATGTGTAATTTAAACCATTAATGTCGTGTACAAGGTTATCGCGGTTAGGAGTGTATTCAGCCAAAAGTGGGTCACATCCTTAGGAACCACTTTCATAATGGGATCAGCCTTAAATTTGAGAAGAAAAAATAAGCTGTTCTATACAAAAAGTTTATCCCTCGTCGACAAAATGTATGAAACAGCTGATTTTTTTCCCGAATGTAGAGTTGGTCCCATAGTGAAAGTTGTACCTTAAGATAAGTATAGTGACTCCCTTTCGACTTAGTACACCGCTAACCGATAGCCCTGTATACGTATATGCACAGTGTGGGCAAGATATATAAATACGGAATTACGTGGTATCACTGTGTAAAAATGCTGTCTTAAAACACATTAATAAAATCGTACGCAAACTTGTTTATTTATTCATAAACCTCAAGTAAGTTTTTTCCATTGTCCTTCTTTTTTATGTCACTTGACGTAATATTTTCTTTATTGTGTAATATACCTAACGTCAAAGCATACATTATATAAGTTTTTGCAGTATTAACAAAGTTATCACTACGAGAAGTTTAGACCACTTTAAAACTTCCGAGCTTCCTGACAACTTGTGATGACGTCATACGACGAGTAACACGCCCGCGCGCCACTCGCCAGTACTGAATCTCATACAAAAAAAGACACTCTCGCGCAGCTCTTTGTTTAGATTATATTGCCTAAATAATACTTGTATGTGTCAGATAATTTGTTGTTATTGTTGTTTTCGTATTAATTCGTAAGATTGATTTTTATTTTTTAATACCCTTAATTTTTACCCAACTTATCTGATCCGAAATAGTTTTTAGTTTTATCTCGTCGTTATATTTGGGTATTAAAAGATTTCCCGTTTTTATTATAAAACAAACAAAAAATACATCTCACCAAGAAAGTTCACAATAACAATTAACGAAGCGAAAAATCTGTTGAATAATTAAATCTTTGAAGACGCAAAACAAGAAGTTCAACAGGAAGCTCTTGACAAACTTGAGAAATGGCACAATATACGGAACGTGTGATGGCCGAGTAACAAAAAGGAAAAAAAAATGGTTTAACTATTGGTTTTCCCGCGTTCGCAGAAAAAATGGCCTCTGTGTAAATTCCAAAACTACTGATTCTGCAAGTTTTTATGTGTTATGTATGGATTATGTATTAACCATTAATATCTTGTTTATGTGCAAGAGTGTGGGCAAGCGATATAAATTTATTTTATTTATTTATTTATTTCGATTAACAGGACTCATACAAACTTATATATAACATGTTATAATAGTCAGTCATATTAAATTCAATTCTATTACATTTACAAAAAAATACAATTATATTAAGATTAATAAGATTAATAAATAAAAATTAAAATCGAGACATAAAAATAAAGTTTCTTTCATAAATCCACATGCAAGATCACTTACGCTAACCTCTGTGTGCAACGTGCAAACTACAAGAGTGGTTGATATATTCGCAGTCGAACCGGTCCGCGAGTACTGCTAGCATGCTGTTGGTGCTCCCCCGCACTCGCCGCACCAGTGAAGTGCCTCTCTTGCGCATTATTGTGTAGAAACAATCTACGCGCGCTTCAGCAAACATCGCGGATTCACTGCAATAGCGAGGGAGTCCCAACAACATCCTAAACGCATTATTGTATTGGACGCGAAGGGCACTGTACGATTTTTGCGTATATTCAGTCCACAGGCTGCAGGTGTAGAAAGATGTACAATAGGCTCTGAAGAGTGTTAACTTAACTTCTACGGAGCACCGTGCAAACCTGCGGATCGCCATATTTGCTCTGATCGACACCGCCCTACGCTCCCGTTCAATATCAGCATCGTCCCTCAGTGTAGGCGTCACTAGGATAAAGACGGAAGAACGTACTTTTCTTGTTCGCGGGAAATCTCCATAGAAACCCTGGTAAAATCTCCGCCGCTTTACGAAGGTAGATGATGTGACTTTATCCTGACCACGATTATTTATTACTAAATATTTGTCTTAACTTGATTCATTAACAACATCAAAATTGATAAACTTGACGCTGGCAAACATACGAATCGCATAGTGCCATTTATCAAAAGAAAACAAAATGTGTATTTTATCATTTTGCATTAATTAATTGTCTACATTCTACATGATTTTTCTGCCATTTGTCACCTCTGAGTTTTCACCCATGTGCATAGGTACCTACTCGTAATAGAACTAATTACCACTAGCTTAAACGGCGGAGAAAAACTTCATGAGGAAACCTGCTTGTTCTGTTGAAAGGATCATAGTTTTCAACGATAGGTGAAGCCACTAAATCGTAATTGGTCAGTTAGTGGACTATGGTATGGCCTTCATTCACCTCCTTTGTTGGGAGATAGGTGCCCAGAAGTTGGTTACTATGACTTGACCTATATATATATATATATATACCTATTTATTAACAAAATTACTACAAGGTATAGATTTCACGGACTCGTGCAAAACTTTTACTGTACGAACTCAAATTGTAGCAATTCCGGTCTTTTTAGTCGCTAGTTAATCGGTTTCTTATATGCAAGCGTGATACATCTTAGACCGCATCTATTAATAAACGCGTCTCAAAGTTGAGCGAACTTTTATCTTGTTTTGACGCACGGCGTTCTCTATTATATCAAACGAGACAAAAGATGGCCAAAGTTGAAAACATAATAGATACTACCCTACTAGTTTTATCATAGTTTTAGGACAGTAATAAAAATCATATTTGCTTATAAATTTTCTATTTTCGTGAGTAAAATCGAAAATTCCACAACTTTTGTAGCTAGTCACTTCATTTTTATTAAAATTTAATTATACGATACATAAATTAATGTTCCATGTATTCGTATACATAAATCTAATCTTACAAAAAGGTATATAAGTCGATATAAGACTCAGTTTGATTTAGCAGAAGCAACCCAAACATTTTTTACATTTATTTATTAACGTCGATACAGAAACGTATCCTAGATGGTGTTCAAATATACAAAACATAGTCTATAACACATTACACAAAAATATAAGACGGAACTCACAACAATAAATAAAGATTCGTTACTGATAATAAAAAGTACGTTATTTCAAGATTTAAAACTTTAAAAACCTATTACTTAGAAAATATGACAATCCGGCTCAAACATTTAAATTAACTTAATGGAAATATTATTCCTAAGTACAAAGTACGACGACATACCACGACAAAATCCAGAATGGGTAGGAAATTACACATAAAAATTACAACGGCTTGTACTAAAGCTAACATAACATGGATATAAAAATAACATGAAACTTATTTGTGGGCTTAATTATACTTGGCGGTGAAAATAAATTAAAAGTAATTATTATGGTAGGTGCCTAGTAACTGAGAGCAGAGATTCACCACGACCATTTTGGTCGAAAAGGGCCAAACGCCCACTTATCAGGCATGGCAGCATGTGGTTCATCTGCGAAGCCACTTTCCGACCACTGGAAGGGTTTTACCACATCTCTATTGAGAAGTTCTCGAGTCTCTTGCTCCACTTCTTCCTGGTGGTGCTTCACGAGGTCTCTGGCCTGGAGGCCGTCGATGTCTGGCTTGTCGTTGAACTGTTCGGTGTAGATAGGTGCAACATTTCCTTTGTTTAGTAGAACAGTTGTAGAATTTTTTGACTTTTGAGTGTAAGGCGGGGCGGATATTGCGACGAAGTCTATTGTTGAGTTTTGAGTTCCTGTCAAAGAACAATTTATTGTATTATGGTGGTTATAAATAAAATTATTAATGTGTTTAGAACATAACACTTGCAAATCTAGTAAGTAAATACTGGAAATTACTGGTAAGATTTGGAGTCCTGTCACTGTTAGAAGATTTATTACGGTGCGGGTAGAAATAAATAAATATACTAGTAGTACGTCTAGTAGTTCAAAGGCATTTACTACAGAGCACACCGTGATTCTGATGAAAATTAAGATTCTTGCAGGAATAGGTGCACATCATGGCCATTATCAACTAATTATCTATCAAAAGATTTGCCACACATTTAAAAATATCACTACTTACCGCTAAAGACTTTGGTGTCAATAATGCCATAAGCCGTCTTTGCTTCAAGGATGTCTCCTCGCACGCCCAATACACCCCAGTACCCCATCTCAACCACTGCACACGTACTTTCGCTGTCACATCCCTTATCGTCATTAGTAGAGCGGTTCATCGCGGTCACGTTATTCTGCCGCATTAGTTTAATAATGCTGTCAAGAGACGTGGCGTTATTGTACCCGCGTTTGAATAGAACAGCGCGCGGTGAGTCAGATTCGGAGAATATTGGGCCCAGTGTCTGTTCCATTCGTTGTGTAAACGTGGCTTCTGCAACATCCTGCGAAAAAGCAGTAAATAGAATGATTTGGCTACCTAAAAAATTAGCTGCGCTCCTAATTGTTACGTATCCGCGGCACAAAAGAAAATTAATGTTTGCATACTTGCGGATAAATAGTGCAGTATTAGTTAAATATTAACGCAGAATATAAACTCTTTTACCTATATCTTTTTTGTCCAAAGTGTAAGAAGTTTTGTGTAAGAGTAACAAAAAATACTAGAGTGACGAAAATTCTGTTTTTCTGTCTAAATACTTTGCACGGATTATTAAATTTTTAATTATTCATCAGTATTTCCACGGATCCTATTGATAAGTACCTATTTGATGAATAAATTAGTAACAAAGATTTGTTCTAACCTTAAAGAAAGGCAATCCGTATGTGGCCCAGTAGCCCTGCTCCAGCACAGCATCAGACAAGTCAGCGGAATGTGTGAGCCCTGCCACCTGCTCTACCAGCATTACCAGACCCTTGATGTGATTGGTGCTGTTGCGGTGGACTACTGTGTGTTTCACGTGCCTGGAAGAAATACAAATGGTCAACATACAGTTTCTGAGGCTATACATTTAAAAATTCGCTCTATTGGCTCCGGTCTATTATAACTATTACCTCAGGCGTGGAACTAGCTCTAATATAAGGTTATGGAAAAGAAGATATTATTATTATATAATTAATAAACCTACCTTTTCGGGTTGCTGTAACCAGAAAATCGGTAAAGTGTGAGTCGGAGTATGAACTCATTGTTCTTTCCTATAAAAAAACTAGGAGGCTGAACCTTTGATTATCCTGAACCACTGGTTTACAGATTAGGTTTTGATAAGTAAGAAAACTCAAGCGGGTCTAAATCTTAATTACCTGTGATTTTAAGCAGACTTTAATATAATAATAGCTGAATATGCTAATAGCTTTATTAGTTAAATACCTATATATTTTTTGTTTTTAAGCCCTATAGAAAAAAATATCCACATCGAATTTAATGCTTGGTTACCCTTGGTAGATTGAAGTTGGTTGTCACTTTTCTAAATATAAATTATCAACGTATATATATTACGCGAAAAAAATCAGTAAGTTTCATATTGTTTATATAGATTTTACATTTACTCACTCGATAACTGTACTCTCCGTGACGGCCTCGACCTTCCTTGCGTGCTTGAAGCCGTTGCCTGTCGGGTGCAGATGGTCGAACTTGGCATAGTCCACAATCAACCATTGCTTGCTGGCAGTACCGGAGTTGTATCTAGCCAGGATGTGGGCCCATGAGCTGATGTTGACAGCCAGGCGGTTAGCGGACGATATGCGGGGTCCTACTGGGACCTAGTGGGCAGAAAAAACACTTATGTATTACAATAATTAACAAGTAGAGTCGTCACTGGTAGAGGTTAATCTGACTCGTACTAAGTGCGAACTGTCAGGTAGTAGAATTCAATGCCGGGTTCCGTACTTTCCAAATACTATAATCAGGGTCATTTCAGTGAATCGATTTCTTAGATAAGCGCGCTACGTCTTAGGCCGCATAGTCGCTTTGCATCAGACCAGTTGTGGTCAAAAGCAAGCCTATTTTTGCTTAAGATTTTGCCACAGATAATCAAATCTAGCAATTGCAAAAATGAAGATAGGTACTTTATCTGCCTATGTAACGAATATATAGAGCAGGTCATTTTAATATCTAGCTAAGTCTACGTATTGTTCAATGAAATTTGTGATCAGAACGAGTGGGTAGAGTAGATATTAGGAAGATATTTACATTGCGACTGAACAGTTACTGTAGTCTAGTTATCGATATAGATTTTAGGGCAACATACCTGCTCAGTGATATTGACTTCTTTCCAAAGATTGTTGTTGTAATTCCTGAGCACAGTTCCAGTGACCGTCATCTTATGCTTCTGACCATTGATGATGTAAAACTCATCCTGGCTGGTAATGGAGCCAGGGTAGCCAGAGAACTCCACCGTTGAGCCCGGGATGACACCAGAGTTCGAAGACGTAAGGTGATAGTTCAGTTTATACCGCTTCAGGATACGGGTCATTGAGGAGTAGCTGAAAATGAAATTAAATAGGATAAAATACTATATTATAGGATTTATTCTAATAGAGTATATAACTTATATAATAAATATACAGTAAAAACAATCAATTTACTCATTTCGTCATTAATTTTTCGCTTTTATTTCCGTTAAGATAGCATATGAAACTAGATAGCATATAACTTCGACCGTCTACGAAACTGGAGCTAAGTAACCAGTTATGAACTAAGAATAAAAATGCAGGATCCGAAAATGTTGAGAATGTATGTAAGTGGGGGAGAAAAATGCTGTAGGACTTAACAATTGCAATATCAAGAGAATAGTTAAATGGTAAATGATAGTCTTGAATTCTATAATTAGTTGTAACGTTAGATATTCATAATACGAGTGAGTACGAAACAAGGTAAAGTAGGTATCAACTTAATTACAGATATGCTATAGGTAAATCATATATAGGTAGGAATTATTATTCAGTTAACAGCTTAGCTAGACGTGAACGTGGGTGAAGATTAGTGAGCATATTTATAGTAAGTAAATATGCTCACTAATTATATTTATTATATGAGATATGATTGCAATCAAGAAAAAAAACATGGAAAATACCTTCCAGCCGCGTTTTGTGCAACAAACATCTTCTTTACGACTCCATCTTCAGTAGTTTCATTGACGATTCTCAGAAAAGCGCTCGACAGATGAGGCAAGTTATCCAACGTAGTGTTTTCTATAGAAATGTTTAATTTCTTCTGCAGTTCAGGCACTTCAGCGATGGAGTTCAACCAGAACAGGTCCGAAATGTCAGTCTCGTACTCGTTCAGGCTTCGTTCTACTCCGTGCTTCCAGCCCGTGAAGATGCCGTTGATTTGCGTGTAGTGTAGGGATACCTTAAAATGATCATAGTAACTACTTGTTAGATACCTTGATGTGTTTAGGATACCTACAGACTATATAAAATTTACTGAAATCCAACTGACTGTGTTATAGTTACATTTACCTGCTCTTGCTAACAAATGGAGTTTTAGCACTGTTTTAATTCTACCTTTATCCCACGGCATATCCCGTATATGTGTAAAAAGATTAAAATCGTTTTAAAAACAGGTATTTCTTATTATTTTTTATTATAAATACATTTAATTTAAGATCAGTACATACTCTACTTCTCCTACAAATAAGAATAAACTCTTAGACAGCATTTAACAATCAGCACCTACCTGATCTTATAAGTAGACGCAGAATAGGAGACCTAATTGTGGTCCATACCTTATTTTCTACGTTACTCGTATTGTACCTAGTTACTAAAAACAGACGGTAAAGATAAAAAATCATATCTAATGGATACCGCAATCTGACCCGCCTATTAGTATAGTAGGCTAACTAGGTAATAAAGCTTTGACGTCACGATATTTGATGGTTTTAGTAGGCAGGTAAATATTGTATTAGTGTACGTATGAACAACATTAGTATCTCCTATTTTGTCACAAAGAATTTTCTCATTATAACACTATTACTTTATTATATTTATTTATAATTTTAAAATTTGAATTTTAAGAAGTGAAATTCTTATGAAAATGCCGGATGCAACTAAAAGGCTTTCAGTTTTAAGTCTTCTTGTCAACCTCTCTGTTAAAAGACAAAGAAGAAAGAACACATCTCGTTACATAATGTACCTATGTATATACTTGTTGTATGTTATATTAGTAAGTATTATATTGTTAGTATTCTAAGAAATAAAAATTATATAGGATTATCTGTATATCTAAAAGTTAATATAAAAAAATATGAATTTCAGGCAAAGTGCCCAAAATGCTGGCTGCGTTGCCCCGCTGAATTGCAAGACTTATTTTTTGGGCAAAATATAAGCCAGCATTTTTGTCTAACACAGAGTCCTTCAGGCGTTCCGACAAATCCTTATAAATGCTGAAAGCTACCGGTCCCCACGGCCCCAAAGTTTCTACCCCAAACGGCACAAACAAATATACTCCATCAAAAGTTGAATATTTGCACTGCTTGAGGCATTCTACTGACAAAGCTGCACCACCCGCCTGCTGACTGACTGGTTTACGGAAGATAGGACGGTGCTAGTGTCGACACATCTGGCGTCCCACACCAAAGGTCGTCCCATCTTCCAAGGAATAAGCTTATTCCGTCGTCAGGCCTCTTGCCTTCGTCAAGCACCAAATCACTGGGTTCTAAACGCGCAGCGATATGGCAGCTTCCGAGGGCCTGACGAATATAATTATTAATAGCGCTGTGGCGAGCTATGCGACCAGCACTTCTAACACAAGATAACATCGCGTACGTCATGCTCGCCATTTTTTTTAAAGTATATACTTTAAATAACTATCTATCTATAGGTACAGGTACCTGATGCCAAAAAGGGTCGTCTTCATGTTCTCCTGCGTGTTTCTTCCATATATCGACAGACTTGTCCAGGTGGTCCTTCAGCTTATTGCACTGCTTCTCAAGCGGCGTGTCATCGCATTTGTCCCGGATGGTGTTCTCGAGGTGCGTGTGGATGAGGTACCAGGTAAGCGCGCCTTCCACTACCCCGGCCGCGTACGCTTGGATCTCATCAGGGTAGGAGGAATTTGTTTCCACTTCTAGGAGTGACCACCTGCAGAGAGAGTTGCTTATAGATACGCCAGTACGTGATTTCTATATTACCCTCTATATTATCATAAATTAATTGACCTGTCCGGGGATCGAACCCGGGACCAGCGGCGCAGGAGGCAGGGTTGCTACCAACTGCGCCAACCGGCCTGTCACTTAGGTATATTATTGCGATAACTAAACTATATCAGGGAGTTTTTTATCTCTGGTACTAAAAAAATGTCAAATCCGAAATAAATAAAAAATAAATACAAAATGGAGCTATATTTTTGAACCACTCGTATGGTTTCATCACTGGCTAATAACGTCACAAATGTAGGATATATGCAAAAAGACATGGATAATAATTTTATTTTCTAATAAAAAGTTTAACTCATGGTACCAACCGTAGAATATAATTTGTCCAAGTAAAAAGTTAGAGGGTACTCATACTTTTACCCACGTCCCTTAATAGTATGGTATCAAAAGTATATTGTCCAAAGTATATAGGTATCTAAAACCCTACCCAGTAGTGTCGACGTCCATCCTGAAGTAAGCCCTGGCGACTCCTCGGGGTATATCAGCGAGTTCATTGCTCTGGCCCCAGTACTCGATACGGTAGCCGGTTTTCTCTGAGTAAAACACGGTCGCGGCGTAATTGCCGTCTTCTTGTATTCTGAAATAAAGAGCACAGTAGCAGTGCATATATATTAATCGCGGCAAATAAACAACTATATATACGATATACGTGAGTAGGTAAGGCATGTAAAATGCCGATGAGTTAAGCTTTATTTATAGGTCAAGTGAGTTAGCTTTCCAAAATGCTTACCTAGCTATTTAAGTAGTAAGAACGTAATGAGGTAGTGACTCTTAATTGAGACACTACCCTAGCCTTCTACAACTTGAGCTATGAATGATGAATACAATAACAATAGATCACACACTTGTGACAAATATGCTAACATACACGAGTTGAAGCGGTTTGACCATAGAGATCCAATGTATGGAACCTGGAGTGGTAATTTCATCCTAACTTCTGATAAATTATCTGTGTGGTCTAAAATCATTGCTTTTACAATCACCCTACAATATCTTTATTCTGTCCTTGGAAAAAGTAAAAACTACTGAAAAATATACTTGCTGATAATTCGAAGCAAAATAAATTAGACTTGTTTACTTTACTGCTTGAAACCACCGCTTTTGTTACACAGGTATTATGATACATACTTTCTATAATTAACGTGTAAAGCTCTCACCTCTCTATTTGTCCTATGAACAGCGCCAAGATTGCCAAAATTCCAAGAATTCCCAGGATGTACGAGGATATCTTCGTTTGCAGCCATGAGGCCCCAACGACTTTCAGTACCGTACTCATTTTCCAATCTTATTGTAGCGGTATATAAATAAAATTATACTATAAAATATAGAAGATGTTGAGAAACTTAATAATAATGAAGTGACAGCGCGTGTAGATGACTTTCTCCAACGGAAGGGTGACCATCAAAGATGGTTTGAGGCGCCCAATTCACGGTACTGATGTTGCTTCAACTCCTGGATCCGCGGGCGGCATCGGATACGGTTTCTGTGTGCGTTATTTTTACTGGTCTATTCCAGATTTCTTTAATATATTTTCTTTAACCCTGCAACAAGGAAATTAAATGTTACCAACGAGCAAACAAATATTTAATAAGGCGTGCAGAATCTGGTTTCTATTCTAGATTGGAATTTATAATTGCCGTTTGTATTTGTGAGTGCATGTAGGTGTAGGTAATTGAATAAACATAACGCAGATAGCAGAACGACAGGTTGAATGATAAGCTTAGGTATTGTGTGTACGGACTACGGAAGCGGCTTCCTGCTTTACACGTTCCCATTGCAATCAAATTTTTATAGTCATAATCATTACACTATATTCACTTAAAGTATCTACTCCAGGACAACTTTAACGTCATCAAAAAGTACGTTAAAATTGTGTGTGAATTGCCAAATTATCGGAACAACCTTGGAGAGAATACCAGAGACTTGACCTCTCATTGTGTTTGCAATTCTTGTTATCAATAAAACCGGCGAAAAGTATTTTTAAAATTTTGTTTAGATAAGATTTATTCTGACGTCAATGTGGTTCGTCATTAATTCTTTCTAGGTTTTCTCCTGTAACGAATATGTCACTATGAGAATCAAATTCGTGAGTGACCACCACCTGGCTCTCGAAACGCAATTGGTATATTAAGTAAGCATAAGTATGTTTATCTTTGTGCTATTACTCTCATTTGGTTAAAGTTTACAATGTTAGATTAACACTAAGCTTAACTTTCCACGCAATAGAGGAAAGCTTTCACTTTGAAGCCACCCGAAATTCGAGTAACGCAACCAATAAAACAATTTAAATCAAATTAAACTATTTCCATAAAAGTAACTGATTCTTCTAGAATTCCTAGATGAAGTTGTAGTTAAAGTTTATCGTAATGTCTTCATTACGAACAACTTTAACTAGTGACCTCCGTTTTACTTAGTATGCACCCCTGACAAATAACCTTAGTACTTGTATACCTAGCATTCCCAGTAGCTAATAGTTATCAATATATTTGCTAGTAACAAAAAGTAGTAAACCACATATAAAGACGTAAATCAAATTGCTGTCAAGCAAATTGTAATAGGTACCCTAAACTAGTAAGGACAATAAAATCACATTACTTATTTAAATACAAATAATAATGCGATTGAATGTAAAAAGTTATAATTCTTTATTAGGTAAATGCACATAATGTGAAACTTTTAAAATTAAATTGCTTTAAGAGGACTTCGCTACGCTACTTCTATGAACTATTTATTATATCGAAGTAGGTACCTAAGTACTAATTATTACCATGAACTATTTTATTGATTAATTTACTATAGGTTCAGGTAACATTTATCTACTTCTCAAATTTTTATTACATAGTCCCTATGATAATTTATACTGATTATAATTCTAATGTTAATTTCATATAAAAATAAATTAATCATCCGATATATGTTCTAGGTCATATATTTTGACAATGCGAGCGAAGCGTCTCTGCTTCGAGTCTAGCAAAATGTTCTGTCGCCTGTCAGTTTGTATGTATATGCACGTACAGGTCGCAGTTTCCTTTCGGCAAGATTTCAATTTCAACAATATTTGGTCCAGACACAACATCATTCATTCAAATTCGTAAATACAACAATAATCGGTGAAGTGGTTGTAGCTTTTTTTTGTAAATTTGCAAAATATTGTTGTACTAGGTCAACAGTTCGCGGAACTATATTGGTTAGATCTATTTTAGTTTGTGTTTTATTAAGTGTACATAAATAAATATGACTTCGCCGATCGATAAATAATACATTGCGGGGCGCGGAAAAGGAAAATTCCTGAAAATATTCCAAGCAATCGTAGGTACATAACACACAAACAAATACCTCTATATTAACTACCTACCTACTCATCCGCAACATCTAGTATCGGAGTGCAACAGTTTTAAGCACAGATTATTTAAGTAGAGATCACTTTAGTATTAAAATATATCACTGTAAGGAACGTAGATGCATTTTGTACGTTTATTCACAGCACTTTGTGGTAAGGCGAGGTTTCTCGACTACTGCTGTAAGCACGGTGGCAGTCAGGTAAACTGTTATCAAAATATCAATAAGATACATTAAGCATTACGCTTTGCACCTTATCTAGAACTAGAGTTGGTATTACTCTATCTAAAATGGGAATATACACTGTAGCGTGATTGAAAACTAAATAAAGAAAAAGTACTTTATAGCTCAATGTTTTGGAAGATTTTTCGGACTGGCAATTTACTTTGTGATTTTCAGTTAACTAGTACCTACCTACACCAAGTCAATACCCTAAACCTACATAGATTTAATTTGTATTTAGTTTTAAGCGGGATAACCGTTTCTGGTTGAATAAGCACCTAACCACTAGCCATCATAGTCGTTGATGATTAAAGATCATTGAGTGGGTCTCATAGAATTAATTATACGTATACTAGTAGCTGTCCCCGCGGCGTTGAAGGCGGCGCAAACTTTTTACATTCCATTTTATGCCGGGATGAATTTCTAATTCTTTCTTAGTACACCCCATACACTTTATAATGGATCGAACATCCTAATTTCATATCTCTAGGTTCAGCGGTTTAGGCTCTGAATTGATTCCTAGCGAATATCAGTCAGTCAGGATACTCTTTTATATACTCGTATATAGATGGTAGGTCCAGAGCGTTCTAAACAACGACATTTCGTCGTATCTTATAAATTTGAGTTAGCTTCTCATATTTTTATCTAAGAGTTTAGTTTGTACATTATGTATAATGAAAGTAGTGAAATTATTGCTAGTTCAACATATAAAAATCGTTGAACCTATAAACCTGACATTTGTAAAATTGTCATTTATAGTGTGGTGAGGTGAGGTGCATCTACTCAGAAACAATTTAGAAAATTTAATGCCCAAGACTTCTTGGAGAAACCCGCAAGAGCAACAAAATGATAATAATTATTAGGAAAATAATAACGCTTGCAATAGGTAGATATGTAAATGGATTACTAGTTCTTGCCTAGATTTTTTGGCTGAACGTAAGCCGGAGTCCTAAATATTCCAAATATTTATTTTTATATTAATTGTACCAGCAAACAATTGAAACGAAATATATATCTTCATTTAATAACACGGTTTATTGCGTAGATAATAAATAAATACGTTCTTTGCTGTTTCAGGCTATACGCCTGAAAACTCAATGAAAAATATTCTGAGCGTATATCTATTGATATCGTGCTCTCTAAAGCGAATCAGCAAAATTGATTGATTATGGTTATTTTGTTCTTTAGGAAAATAGATTTTTTTGCCTAATTTTAGTTTTTTTTGCTGTAAGGTAAGGAATATACATACCCAAAATAATATAATTCCAGTACAGATCAATTCACAAAACTAAAACTGCCTTTAGGAATTATTTATGAAAATAATACAAAAATTCAGGATTTAAATATCAAGACTAATTGAGGTGAGGATGGAACCACAGTGCCTAGACTAATGTTGCTAACTCAATTCTGTTACATACTGGAAACTGATAGGATCTGAAACAAAGCTGGCGCTACGTCGCGTTACCTAACACTACACGTGGAAACATTGCCTAGAGACAACCTAGGCACAGAAGAAATAATAGTGCCTAAGTAAGCGTAAACGTATTCTGTGATCATTGCTGTTGCTAGGTGTAGTACTTGTGTACTTACTTAGGACTATCTCAAGTGAGAATCTAAGATATTTCCTATATCATGGATTCTTGGTACATGACAGAAATAATAACGTTCGCCTTTCGTAAAATTAGTAAATTGGTGTACCTACAAGAATTCTCTTATTCTTTGATAATATAGGATTGATTATTCTTGTTATTTATACGTAATATATTTTTTAAAATAAAACGGTATTGAATATTTCATAAAAATATAAAAAACGAATTCAGACAAGAAGAAGTTCTTTTGATAAAAAGTTAATAACGATTTCGTTTTGGCGAACGCCGATAATTTTTTTCATTTATTTTGATTTTACAATCAAACCTCTGTACCTATTTTGATAAAACTTAAATGTTATTAGGTACATCAGAAGTTTTACACCCTTTCAAAAAAAAACGGTCCACCGCCTTCGAGGAATCAGGTAGCAAACGTGAAAAAATACGGCTCAACCGTATTTTTTTGTACCTCCTTACTTTTTAGGAAGTCGGGAAAACTGAGAATGTACGGTAAATTTTGACTCTAGATTACGTACAAGGATTGCTTTATTTACTAACTTTCGTGTTATATAAGAAGATTTCGAAGAGAAAAGAATCTTCTTCTTGTTTAATGATGTGCGTACTTATAGTACCTACATGCAACATTTTAAGCTAACAGATAATATCTATTATGCCTAAGCTATTCGGAGGCCCATATTGCTTAAACGATTTTGAGGCTATTGTATATAGGTGACGGGCCTCCAAAGCGGTTAGGCACATATTATCCGTTGGCTTAAAACAATAGACAATGGTCGGAAATCTTACATGCATAATTTATTTATTTACAAACAGTTATCCAACTAATTAACTGTTCAATCATTGTTTAGCTGTCTGAGCCTTAATTTTGGTTATGAAATATTTATGAAAGTTCGTCATGTACAATATATACCTAGACAATTAAGCCCAAATGAATTCTTTAGTTTACGGAGCTCGGATGAAGTAAGATTAACTATGTAGGTACCTACATACAAATAAAACTGCTTATGTATTAAAGTATACCTGCTGGTGCACATAATATTAATAATATTTCAGGATAAACGAACAAATCATGACATAGACAATTACAATGGATATACTGCTTATATATATGTAAATACCTAATATCCTATAAGGAATAAGTATTTACATACATAAGCAGTTAATATTTTTATTTAAAGTTCTAGTTATCGTGAGATTGCTACAAGGCTTCATATTTTACAGAAGCTCAAGACAAGACCACAGTAACACATTATAATATGTATTGGTTCTCAGAAAAGCTAACTCATCCTAATATATTCGCAAGTTTGAACGATACCTACGTCAATATTGCTACATAACAAACAGATCAAAGAATCACTTATGACTGAGATCTCTGTTTGTATTTGCAGAAGATGAAAATACAGTTCGATTTACAAAGTACCTAAGCCATTGTTTTCGGGAAACTGGCGTTATTTAAAAGCATTGCCTTGGTAAGTATCCCCATACTCAGTCGGCCTAATGGAAAAAGAATTTGTTATAAATGCTACTCATGTAATTAATAGTGCCTACCTAAATCTGTAACAATACATTTGTTAATAGGTATGTGTAAAGGATTTATGGCCCAATCAATAAAAAAATAATTTTCCAACATACATGCTCTAGGTGGTTCTCCGTCAAGGACTGAGTGTGGGTCAGTATCGTAGATAAGTGAAAATAGAAAATAGTAAAACCCCTCTTTAAAATACTTTTTATGACTTCGTTTGTGGTTTATTAGTTCGGTATTTAGGAGGAGGTGGATTCCAATAGAGCCTCACTTAATCTAATATCACATGGGGAGATAGGATTTCGGCAAAATATCAGTTTAAGTATAAAATAAATGCACGTAATAAATACCCTTCAAGGTGATGATGCCACAATTATTTTACACATATGGTAAATTAGGGAATGGAGGAATTTTGCATGGAGAGCGTATTTTAAGGAAATACAGTTATACATATTACAATCTTACAATCTCAGAACATCGAAGAAGCTGCGCGAAAAAAATATTATGCACTATACTACATAATCGATAAATGCAGGAAAATTAAAATGGACAGACTACGCATTATACATAAGAATATATATTTGCATTTAATATGTTCACTAATACCTCTGTATATACCAGAATACTAAGAAAATAGAACTACGTTAGAATAGTCAACATTGTATTGGAAATTCGTGGAAACGTGTTCGATTGCCCATAACGTGGATAACATACATTACCGGATCTTTATTTGAAGATCGATAAGGAATTTTCCTTTCCGCTCCCTTTTATCAAGGGTCCTCAGAATATGATATATTAGCAACAAACATATATTACAATAAATTGTGATAAATGAATTTTCAAGTGCGTGTCTCGCTCGACACGTCATAGTGGTTTGACTGATCAAAAAATATTATCCGCACTTCACCCACATATTTCAAATATATCAAAGATAAAAATTCGCGCAGTCGGATAATTACTCATTTATTTTTCAATAATTATTATGGTCAATCTTGAGTTTCCTTTCTTTTAAAATGCAAACGTAGGAAACGCACTGTAAAATATTGATTGTTCGTTAAAACCTGAAACTCACTCGCTTCCTACATTGCAACCTGGAAATTGTAGAATAGACAAAATAATTATGAGCAAAGACGTCAACGTGATCTCAATTATTATTACAAAAGCCGGTATAAATACCTAAACTAGCAATACAGCCGATCTAAGTAATAAAACATAAGCATTTGCTAACAGAAAACGCCGACTTACCGTGAGATGATTGTAACAAGAAACTCACGGTCAAGGCACTGATTAAGAAGCAAAAGGTTTCCTTATTCCTGCCTGGCTCAGCGAAGACTGAATAAAATCTTACCCGAAGTTATTCTGGTAGTTCTGAATGAATTTATGTTATTTTAATATAAATATTAGAACCGAATTTGCAAGACCGACCGGCGGTCGCGTAAACAGGCTGAAAGTAAATCAATATCAGAAGGAACATTACAGGAGAGTACATTTGGTTTTATGATGATACTCCACCACGGTTAAAACATTTTCGCACATATGTTTAGATCTTCCTATATATTTGATGGAAGTAAAAACGTGCGGTTTATACTATGCTAAATATAGCTCTTTGATTATGATAAACTTGCAAAAATAACTCACGAACCGAAATAAGAGTCTTTGGTGGAAAATTTTGGTTTTTATAGGAAGGGATATCATAATGTAGATATGAAAACTAGAATCATTCAAAGCAGTGTTGCTTTACCAAAGGAGAGCAGGAACCGGCGGTCCTTGGTCACCCAAAAAAATCATTTAATAACATCTTGGAATTTCAAATAAGTTTTCCTTTGTGTGAATACACCGTATAGACTAGGCGAAGCACTTTATTTGCTATGTCAATTCTCATCTAGTTCTTGCTAAGTTTTTTCTTTGTGTGTCTCAAAACTATTTTAGTGACGTCACTGTCACTGTCAGTTCGCACAACAACTAGTTTTATTTATATAGTTTAAAACTAATTATAATTCACTCTACGTATGTCATAACAATACGTACCTATTAGACACCGTGCGTCACACTTGTGCGTGCAATTGTGAATCTTCAGGTAGAGTTCGAACAAATATTAAAATAATGTGCGGTGGTTTGTTAATTGATCATGCGATACTGTAAATTTATTTGACTGATGTCTATTTTATTTTAATTAAAAATGATCATATGTCGTTTATGGGTGGTGGTCTAAGTACATAAGGTACTTACCTTGCTATGTGGTGTTATAATAGTTCTATCACTCACAGTATCACGGAGGGAGCGTGTTTAATACCTATTTGTCTGCAACGTGATAATTATCACGCGAAAGCTCAAAGATTTTCTCTAATTCTTATGTAAGTACTCAGAATTCATCGCGTTTTAATAAATGTTATACTAAATACATTGTAAACGAGGTAATATAATAACTTAAGTCTTTATTTGATTTGCCACGCAAATAATTTTTGATTCTTATCAAATTTTTGCTAAATTTTTTATTTATGATTTATTTGTACTTATTAACTAACATTATTGTGATATCCTATGACATCACAGAACAAGGCTATTGAATTATATTTAATTACTCAATAAATAAGTCTGATGAAAATATAAATTAAATAAATCAGAAAGTAATCCGACATAAGATGATTCTTGTAAATTATTTAACTTAGAAATTTTCTAGAAAACTATATACTAGGTTATATTTATCACTGTCTTTATCCTGATTCAAGGTAAGCCGTTAGGTTTTCTATATTTTTGGATCACATAATTTCGTAAATTCGCGTAAATACCTCGCCAGCATCGTGAGTGCTGTATTTACTATGCATTCTGGCAAGGAATTTACGCGAGAGATTCAAAAATGGAGGTTCTATTTACATCAAATCATTTGAGGTTCAAATACAACGTAGGAATATCATAAACTTCCAAACCAAACCAAACCAAAAAAAAGATTGTTCAGTGACTCTCTGTCGTTCCATGACTTTTATTTCCTCCTTGATGCCATCAGATTCTATAATTAACGAACTATAGGTAGATAGGTACCTACTATCTACTTGTGGTACCTTAAAATTACCGTAAAAATACTATTACCGATGGCTATCATTTCTTTCAACATCTTTTGAACGAAACGAAAACTACCTAATCAAAATATACTGATTGATTGGAGTTATCATTGCAGTTGTGCTAACAAAGGTGAGGTGTATTTTATTGAATACAATATCTATATCTAATATACTAATTCTGCACTCAAATCTTAACAATGTAGAAATTCTGAACTAGCTTCGTAACTTGTTTCGATTCTATCGAAATAGTCCCTTCTAAAAATAGGCCGGAAATTCCTGTCTGCCAAAAAACTGGTAGTGTCGTTATAAGACGAGGTTATTACCTGCTACTCGTACATAGGAATACAATTAAATAGGTATTTTCTGTAGCTCGCCTCGAGTAGAATATTATTTGGGTTTATTGAGCTCGTATTGCTGATGCATTTATAATTTTTTTTCAAACTTGCACTACAGGCTATATATTTTTTGCTGAATAATGATGCAGAGTAAAAAAAACTATATACCAATTGATACAAGTGCCTTGTTAAAGTAACTGACTTCATAATTTACAATCAAATCAGTTGAATACAAGGAATGCACACACATTGACACAGGTTAGGAGCCAGTTAGTAAGGGTACTGCAGTCCCATAGCTTGCATTCCAATTCCATTGATTGCCATAGGCTGGAGGTCGTTGAACCGGTCTCCAGGACGGATTCCCGGACGACCGGGCACAAACGGTCGAACCAAGTCGCATGCAACGTATCTTTGATTTTTGTTCGGCGATTAAATTATACAACTTTTGAATTCTGTTCTTGATGAAATGAGAACATTTCAGGTGACTTCGCGGGATGATTAAATGTATCGAATAGTAATGTATTTCATAAATAGAAGTATAAACACTGGAACAGCGAGCGTGATAATAGGTACATCAGAATTGTCTATAATGTACCTACCTATCAAATGCGTAGAAATCTCGGTAAGCTCGCAACTTATAATAAAAGTGTAAGTAAAGTGGTGGTTGTTAGGCAGACAGTGAAGCTGAAGAGATTGAAGCACTTACCAATTTAGAAATCTTCGGACCTTTTCTCTATAGTTTTTTGTCGGTCTAAGTACTTATATAAGAATTGCTTTATACATATTTTGATTTCCCAAAAACTTTGGAACTATTTTAAACAAGTGCGGTAGCTACTCGCATGTTGGAAGCGATTCAATATAAGTACGCATCAATTGTAAAATTTCATTCGCTAACATGTAATTCACGTTTCAATTCCTATTGTTTGAAGCACGTGACTCTTTTCAGTTTTATTATCTCTTTGCTTTGGCTTGTTGTACCGAGTTTTTAACAATCGGTCATTGCTTATTGATTTTTAAGAGGTAAAAATATGCGGTTGATTTTGTAAAAAGAGCGATTACTCTCTAAGGCAACTATGTTTTTCGATCACGATCAAATAGAAAAACGGCTTAATCTCAAGACATTTAGAAATAGAGTTTAAATACTTACAGCGTCAGTGGTGTGCCCACAAACACAGAAGATAGGCGTACTCAACCCATCGGGATAGAACTGTTGAGTGCTTTGGGGACGGTCGACCACTGATCTAGACCGCTACTGATCTGAAACAATAAAATTAATAATTACAAAGTAGTAAGGTATCAGCTACGTACTGCTTATAATACAATACAAGATATCTTTATTGTCACCACAAAGATACAACATTAAAGAACAAATACCAAAAAACTGGCACAAAAGGTGTTCTTATGGTACATCGTTAAAACGGATGTAAAATCGACCTTTACATTTATAAACCACTACATCCAGGGTATTTCTTGGGAAGCCATAGTCTAGCAAGCTGCTAACCACGCTGCGGATGGAGGCCTCTGTCTTCCAACAAGTAGGCTTCCCTTGAAGTTTTTCTTTACCGTTAAAGCAAAGTGGTCCTTGCAGATACTGCAAACAAACTTGCTCTACTTGATAACCCCTAACGCCTTGTTTGATAAGAAAGAGTCAAAGTTCAGTTAACTATATAATCTAGATAGATTATGTACCCATTCCGAATCAATAAATTATGTAGTTAATGCTACAGTTTCTTTGTATCAAACAATAATATTATGAACGTGTTCCTCTTTTCTTATAAAACTTTTGTAGACTACGTAGAGTATGGTAAATATTTTTCAAACGTAACAATAAATCTACAAGTTTATGCATCGTATAATACGTACATCTGGCTGACGTCAATGAAATAAATAATAAAAGTAGAGAAAGAGTAGAAACCGTCCTTGGCAAATAGCGTTGTTCGGAGAGTAAGTACCGGACGAAAAGGAGATGATAAAAATCTAAAAAAAATATCTACCTGGCACTATAGGGCATTCTGGACATATTTTGCGCGGTATGATTCAAATTCATAACTCGACGTCGGTCGTAACTGTTTTAGTGTTCTATGTGTGCCCGAGATTAACGCTTATCATAAAACTCTATCGCGAACCACCATAGCTCACTTTTACGGTATATATCTAAACTGAACTATTCAATATTCTCTGACTGAACTTTGAACTCTGCACAGTATCTCGACTAAAAACTACCTACCTAGTAACCTACCCAGTAAGAACACTCAGTATGTGTTTCTACTCCGAGCCGGGCGGGCGGCGGTCACGCGACACTAACTACCATAAACGATCACCTGTCACCTAACATAAACATACTCATTTGTCTAGACATGAAGATGAAGGATAGCCGCCACCGAACCGCCTCTGAAATGAGCTGACGGCAGATAACTCACAGTATTGTACGCGCTTATATCTTACAGGCCAATTAACTATGTTCACGAAAATACTCCGTGGTCTTATAAAATGCTCTCAAGAAGGGGCACCTGTGGCAGATATTGTTGCAGCGTGCAACACGTTTATTGATGTAGTCGTTGATGTTGACGGCCGACCAGATTCCAAAATCGAGGAAATATAAACCCTTTCGATATGTGCAGAATTTGCACCACGAAGTTTGTTTAGTTATGCTTCAACATAAATATATTATGTCCTATCGAGTTATCCGTGCGATTATAGCGAATTCCCTCAATTCGAGGAGCTGCAGATGCGAACAAGTTTGATTGCGAACATGTGACACCTTTAGGATACACACCTTAAATCACTGCAGGTGACATAACATAACGTAAACAAATTACGAACAAAGGCGCAAAGCTAATAAAGGTAATCGCATGGGGATAGCCGCCTTGTCGCCGAGCACAAGCAATTAAGTTTATTGGGATAGGATCAAGTGTCACTAAGATACTAGCTTTATAACTTGAGAAGGTAGAAAGGTCAGTTACTGAATGTTATAATATAATTACTATGTTAGCAAAATGTATATTCCTACTATATAAGAGACAGACAAACCCCAAAAAATAACATGCTTCTTAGATACGAAATTCTCTCTTCTCTATCAGAGCAGGTGATTCCTGGATAAGAAGGTAAAATAATCTCTTGATTTGGGCTTTCTTGTAGATTTAACGTGGGAAAGAAACTCTTTGATAACTCAAGTCCTCTTCTTTTTGGACTCTTCATAGTTGAGTACAAATGGCCTCAAACTATTTGCAATAATAGGAAGTAGGTATAATGACGCACTAAAATTATAGTATTAATCTATCAGTGGAATTATTTCAATTGATTAACTTCAGGAATAACAAATATGTAGTGCGACGTGTTTCCTATTGTATTTATTATACTGCACCGTATAATCAAGTAGATGACTAAATACTTAACTCTAGTTAAGATTGCATACCTACTATTTATTTACCGACTTCAAAAAGGAGGAGGTTCTTAATTCGTCGGATCCTATTTTAGGGTTCCGTATCCAGAGGGTAATAACGGGACTCTTTTAATAAGATTTCGCTGTCCATCTGTCTGTCACCATGCTATCTCATGAACCGCCAGAACAACGCTTACAACGTACGCGGTGTCGATATTAACCGAGACGTCTGACCTTAAATCTATATAGGGGATTTATTTTAACGCTGGACTTTATTTTTTTCATTCCTTATTTCCTATCGACTGAAGCCGATGTTATCTCGTCATTGTACTATGCTCTAGCACAGAATAAATAATAGCATTTTATTTAGCTTTTAACCGCACGTGTAACGTATTTATCGATAACATTTTTCACAATGATGCGTGAACAAGGTAATGTCACAAGAGTTGTGGCGTACTTATATCGATAAGACTGTTCGGTCGTGAGATGTGAAGATAACCGCGGCAAATCGTAATAATAGTTACGTAGTAAATACCAATATTTTTTCCTGAGCAGTTGAAATCCAACAAACTGTTGTGGTTTATGGCGTTCCCGATCACTTTGACTGCAACAACAATCGTGAAAACTTATGAACGAACCAACACGTTGTCACTATGATAACTCGTATTAAAATGCAAAATGAATCGAATGTGTGGTACACGTTTGTTTTATTAACCGAATTTAAAAAGGAGTATGTTCTTAATGTGTCGGAGTCTTTTATATGTATGTTCCCTAATTTCTCAGATATGGCTGGATCGATATGAATAAATATTTTTTTATTTTCGGAAAGATATAGTTTCCGATTGGTCGCTTAAAATACGCGTGCCATTTGAGACTTTCCTACGAATAAAATTATTGAATTACTAGTAGCAGTCACACGCGACATAAAATGGAATTAAAGGACATTTAACATTTATAATAAAAACAACCTAAAAATTTCACGTCTCTAGGTTCAGCGGTTTAGGCCTTACGTTGATTCCCAGCGAATATCCTTACTATTTTATTTTAATATATAATCAAGAATCATTCCTTCACATTCCCAGACTAGTTAAGCAGGAACTAAACAAGAAAAATTTAAATTTTTTAAAAATCTCCAACAGATGTTCTGACACTCGTCTTGGGTTTGAAATAATGATAATGTATTCAGTACCTATTCTACTGGTCAAGCCCATTCATTAGATACTCATATCGAGGAAGTTGTAAAAAAATTGTAATTGGCCATATTGCACCGATTTTTTAAGATTTAAGAACACTCTCGACTAATACCTTTCATACAAAAAATTAAAATCGGTCCATTTGGGAGCTCAGATGTCACAGACAGACACACACACACGTACAGACACGTCAAACTTTTTACATCTTATCGTTTTTGCGCCAGGGGTTAAAAACAATCAATAAATAATAGGTAAAGATTTAATGGCTACAACATGTTTGGTGGAAATCAAATCAACAATGAAATGTGATTTGCAAATTCAATAGGTACCAAAGTGTAGGTAATCGACGAGTACACACACGTGTCGGAAAATATACCTACGAATCTCCAAGTTTTACTGTTTTTAGTGAGTTATTAGAGTCGTTTTATTCCATTTGGAACACAAATATGTCGACCTTGCGAAACAAAGAGCAGCAAATCCAACATTGAAGCATCTATTATACAACGCATATACCTAATTATCATGTCCGGCTGTTAAGAAAAGAAGACAATTTATTAACTATTCTGCCTACTACTCGTATTATCCTACAGTTTACTAAAATCACGGAATCCGTTGGATAGAGGAAGTTAAGTAACAAAAACAAGTATTTTTGTAATCAGTATGTCATAAAACATCATAATTCATACGATATTTGACCGATAAAGCGCTAAGCTTCTTAGCTAAGCTCCTACTTAATTTTAGTCATCTTTTTGAATAATAATTAATTATTATTTTTATTAAGTTCCATTGTCCCCATTGAATTGGGATGGCTCGACGAGAAAAAATACCTGAAAGCTCTAAACAGATATGTACGCGAATATTGCTCATTTTATGCGTCAGATTTCTAATGATGATGATAATAAATGTTCCGTCGGTAACTCCTATCGATCATACTATCAGCCTTATCAATCTCTAGGTACCTGGCAACTGGCTGGCAACGAAAAGCCATTAACATTTCAACCAGTAGAGGTACGTACCCCGCACAGTAAATGATTCCGTTATTTGAAAAGGTTCACAACTCTGCTAACAATAACTCAAAACCACTCACAGATAATAAGAATGGGAGCGTTCTATTCACAAAATCTTTAAAGGCCATTGTAATGAAATCGGTTTCAGATAAAATATCTCTTTATATTTTTGGATTATTTACCTAGAGATAATGTTGAACTATCGTCTGTATTCTACTTCAATAACTTAAATGTTATACGTCACGGCACGTTCTAAAAATATAAAGACCACGGCCACGTGCTAAGGGACAGTGTTCGCATCTATTCGGCACAAGAGTCGATAAATATGGGGTCAAATGCTTTAAGCGACCGTCTGTCTAGACAACCTCTCTTCACACGAAAACTTGAATGATCTCATTTTTACACGTTTCTAAGTAGTTAATGAGTCAAGTGATAAAATTTCACTGGCTGATATATTGACACATGCTGCTGATTAAATTATTCAATAGGGTAGAGTTTACCAAATTGTTAGCAAAATTGTGTTATTAACTGAAATGTTAAACGTCAGAGACGAGGTTAATAACCATGTTCGTTCAGCATCCTTATTGAAGAGAAAGTGGGCACGAGTGAAAACCTTGCTATAAAAACAAGTAGCGCAAGGTTTTCACGATACTCGGAAAACTCGGAAACAAATCGAGAATTGTCGTGAAAATGTTGTGCAACTTGGATCTGTGACAATTTATTTAGAATATAGTACTTACGATTGCATCGATTTTTCTCTCGAATTTCAGAAAACAGCCTTTGATTTGGTTAACACGAAGGGGACTACATTGAAAAGGCACTGTTTAGGGCTTTCGCGTGTCGAACTACAATGAGCCCTGTAGTAACACAACCACTCTTGCTTACATTGAAATGTCGAGTGATTATGGCAGGCCAGGCACGCACGGGCACGGTCGTCGATGACAACGCACGAGCACCGCACGCTTCGTTTGACGCCCGACATTATTCGAATCTACGTTGCCAGCGCAATTGCGCACACGCAGATGTCAACCTCTTCAGTTACTTCAATATCATTATCTTTTGTTGAATAATATTGAGACTCTGTAGTCAATATTTATAAAACAAGTTTTATATCTTAAATTTCCATGATAAGTAGGTAGGTACTTATCTAACGTAAAGGTTTTTGCTTAACTGGTAAGGTATGCATTTAAATTGTTATAATTTATGTAACATCTTGAAATATATAAGACGTTTCTTATTTGGCCCATAAAGTTTTGTTGTAGAAATAGTATTACTATATTTAGTAGTACAATTAATTTACTCAGACTGGAGCCTTAGGTTTTCTTGTTTAATGCCAGCGCCATCTAGGCATTTATATAGATAACGCTTTTGTAAACTGTGAGCCAGGGCAACATTACGTTTGGAGCTATAAATGAAAGCTCACGTTTAGATTATGTTTTAATAGAATTACAAGAGATGTCACTGATTTTGAGGTGCCTCCTTGTTCTTATTAGGTATGTACAAAAATAATTATAGTAGGTAGTTTCATAGAGTATATTTTTCTATGCGTAATAGATTTTATAAATTAGTGAGTACCAATAACAAAGCGTTGAACATTTTCTTAGTTGATTGTCATTTTAAATCATTTAACTCATTTACACCCGTAGCACACAAATGAGCAAGAGCGAGAGAAGATTGCTTAGATTTTTATATCATTTTGTGCTAATAGAGCAAAGTACAACAAAGATCTATTGCAAAGTAGGTGAAGTAAACTGATTAGCTAGGTGACCCTCAACAAACTGTTGGTACCTATATTCAGATTAGAATTAACGTACTACATTAAACTAGTTTTTATCATTGAACTAACCAGTTCGCTTGCACATTTACATATTATTAAATTAAAACATTTACTGATTCTTTGCTAGCTAGATTTTTGAAGATAAGATTATATAAATTCGATTATGTATCTTCAATGTTATGGTTATTACACTAGGTACCTATAGGTATTGTACGTCATCTTTATAGATAACTACTTATGAGTATTTTACTTCCTCAATCTAATCTCACAGCTACTCACAAATTTGATATTGTTATGTTCTTCAAAACCTATATCAACCAAGTTGCCCTTTTCTCTGACTTTCCTTGAATCGAGTGCTAATGTTGGACAAGCACCTAGGTACCTATTATCTATTTAGGTACCTACCTTTTTATGCAATTATTAAGCATTATCAAATATTGAGCGCTGAAATGTTTCCAATTTTGAGTTCTTTAACAAATGCATAACGTGGGATGTCGAGTTCCTTCCATCGGAATAGCCTTCCCCCACTTTGTTTGCTATGAAGAATTAGATAACCGCATTCAATTACTGAAAAATTAGTTACTAATTTTTAATCTCCACTACCTATAACTTCCTACGTAATCACTTAATTATAATTTGGTATCTAAAAATAGTATGTTTGAGGTAAGTAGGTAGTTACGTATTTGCGTGATGTGTAAGTACTCACTCTATGGCACCTATTTCAATACTATTTCTGTACATTTCAAATAGCACGCGGAGACGTAATGAATTTCTTTGCAATGTATGGTTCATTGCGAATTTCAACATCCAATTACGAAACATAATACTGCTGATTCTCAAACAGTTGCGACACTCATTTTGCACAAGTTGTTGAAACATAAAATTTTGACATTGAAAACCGATGCAACGAATTGATAAATTAGAATTTTTGGACCAATTAAGAGATTTCGACCCCAATTTGGCCAGACACACCGACTAAACAAACAGTTTCTAAAATTACACATTGTATCCTTTTCTCGATTTTGGAAACAAAAAGAGAAGACACAGTTTTAGAACTGTCAAATTAGGTTAGTTTAGTAAGATTGGCCTGAACAAATCGAGGTCATTACGTAATCTAATTTTGTGGTTCTCAGTTCTTACCTTGCATAAATAAATTATTATTTGAGAACGAATTAATTTAGATTTTTTATGTGCCGTATATAATTCATACATACTTCTCGCTCTGACTGCGTACGTAACCGGAGGCTGGAAACCAGTTACGGCAGAAGAAATAAAATCATCTTTATACTATGTAATCGCAAACGCTTTCAAGTTGTTCAGAATAAACAACATCTAATGGATGTAGATATGCCGCTTGCATGCTGGGTTAACTGCCGTCTGTTGATCTGATGTATCAATTAGATTATCTGTAGATCTCTAGTGGCCTATTAGATGCCTACATTCTTCTTCTAAAAAAGAGGAGGTACTCAATTCGGCTGTATTTTTTTTAAATAGTTTTTAATATAAATATTTGTAACCTACCTGATCTCTCGGAGACGGGTGACCGATTTGAAAAATCTTTTCTTGTATCATAATAATATTTGTCATAATCGGTCAAGAGATTAGATTTTTTAATCGAAATAACTGTGAAAGTATCGTCGCCTGCCCTAATGGAGGTCGGTAGTTACTATTTTTACTTACATATTATTTTTCTTAGTTCCTGGTAGTAAGTTGTACTTGCGTAAAAATACAGACAATATTTTGAAATGCAGCCTTCATCCATCCATTCAGCCTGAAACCATAGCTTTTCCTAAGCGTGAGCCGTAAGGCGTTAAATATGTGTTAAAAGGTGAGTCGTACATTATGACAAGCAGCCATTTAAGAGGACACCTACAGAAGCCCTATGTATTGGTATACTTAGCGCCAGTTCAAGGTTTCTTGACATTCTCTGCTGAAGCCAAACCTGGCATTCAATTTTGAGCCATTTGCTCTAATCAATGACCAAGTCAAACGGCTCGACCATCGGAACAAATGACAATCAAGGGGTGGAATTCTCATGACGTGATTTCTCTTGCGTAGATCTAATTACAAAACTAATTGGGATAAATAATGACACGTCAAACAGGAAGGGTTTCCGCCCGGATTCGAAAACTTTGAACCTCTTTCGTTTATTCGTTTATTTTTCTTGTATACGAGTAGATCTACTATCGATTGTCAATGTCGTCATTTAGAATCTTTTAACAGGCTGGCGTAATTCGAGTTGTAAAGTTTTCGAATCCGGGCGGGAACGCTTCCTGAATCGGGCTGCTGATAACCTACTTGCATTTGTATGCAGATACGTACTTGCGTCCATGAGATTTCGGTTTCGGTATAATCATGGTAGGTTGATAAGATTTAAAAAAAAGGCAATTAAGTACACTTCATAATTTTCAAGAACTTTTAAAACCGGGTGTTCGGTGATACAAGTACCACGGAATTTCATCTGATCCATATTGATTGTGAATAAAAAAATATAAAAGGTTTTTGCGATTTCGTAGTTGAATAATTAGTAAAAGTTACATCTATAGGTACAGGACCAGTAGGTACCATCGCACGTGAGTCATACCTATGTATGACTCACGCGTGTCACATATATATGTCCTACTCGTATATGACATATATATATGTGACACGCTTGATATAATATATGACATATACTTTAGGAAAATGAGTACCTACTATGCAACAGTTTTGAAACTGTTCGACGTAATTTGGCAAATTTGATAAGGAGTTATCTGATAAAGTTGTAATACTGACTTAACCAATTTAAAAACATCTTTTTGGCAGGATACAAAAAAAGTTGCTTTACTCGCTAATTTAAGTAAATTTAGTTTAACGTATAATAAATGTACTTGTTCCTCCATTGTGATTTTGTATACTCTAACTGATTTTGTATCCTAGTTTAGCATATGCATTAAATTTACCAAAAATATTAAAAACAACCCTGGTAAGTTTAGCAAGGTAACATTGAAGGTAATTTTATTATACAGCTAAAGCCGGTAGGAATATATTCTATCAACTACTTATTTAAAATGGTTTTGAACCATGAGAATGTTTGAATTTTAATAGTTGCATTAATCAGGGTCATTAGCGCTTTGATTAGATACTTATCGTAGCACGTAGGTATATTATTGTTACCTAACAGACACGTTTATATATTTTAGTTTTAAATTCCTAGCTAAATAATAACTTAACCTACTCTTTTCTGTTCGTCAAAGTTGCATCACAAGTATAAAACTTATAGTGGATCGCCGACATTACCCTGGCTAGCCCTCACATCTTTGTTGAAATACCTTATATATTTTATACGTTTTCAATCCATAAATTCAGCTTCCTCTCCGAAAGATTTAAGAGGGGAGTTTTCGGTACCTACGAATTTTAGATGTCTAATTGAAAGTTATATTAGCTATTGCATACATTTTGCGGTAAGCCTCTAGATCTAAATCATCAAAACTGGTACCATGCACTCGTAGAAACGCAGTCAGAACTGTCCAATTTCATTCCCAAGATATGAATGTATACATAGACTGAGTTTTGAAAACAGTTATATAAAAACGAAATAACAGTTGTTGGTTCAATTCACCGTTGTATGGAAAATCGTTTAGGAATTGCTACTTTAACAAGACTTAGTCATTCCCAAAAACGGCTTCACCATCCCGCGAGTTTTCAGCACCTGAAACGCCTCTGCTTGTACGAGTAGCTATAATCAAATGATAAATACATATATGCAACCAAATGGAATAAAAAATATCTGATGTGTTGTTATTGGGTCAATTCACCGTTGCCGCGTTGTGTTCATGTGTTAGAAAATGGTCTGAAAATATCGGTCTCTTTCTAATCGTCTAAAGTAACATGACATATGAGACGGATGAAAGAATTGATAGTTTTCATAGATTCAAGATATCGAGCAATTTTCGGACTTCAGATATTTCAACATATAATAAGTTACGGTATAGGATACGGATTGCTAGACACGGATCCTTAAGCCTATCTCTGTCAACTAACAATCGGCCACGCCATTCAACTATGCTGAACGCCTCTGCGTTACATAACCCAGCACCGAGCAAGTTCACGGACCGGCATTGCGTTGCGTGCTGGCCGTCACCACTCATGCCGTACCTCTCCCGACCTGCCCTACTCCTGCGTTTGGTAACTCCGGTCGTTGAACCGCTTGCCTAATAGCCACCCGCTATCTTTCACGCCTTTCGAAGCTTATCGCGATGAGCGTTGGTGTAGGTACATACGTACGTTACATTTACTCTAGACATAGCTTGTCTATAGTAGTTAGGTAGGTACAGTCTGCATTCGATTAGAATACAATGGATTGGCACGGGTACAATGTGATATTGTCATTCTGATACCACGTTGAGTTTTATGTGTGTTTATTGAACTTATGTTTGTGTAAGCTGGAGTTTTCATATAAACTATATACTAGGGCTAGTACATTATAACGTTACCCCTTTTATCCAAAGGGGCAAGGCTATAATTAATAAAAAAAAAGGACCCTAACTTTGGAGGAAAAGAAAGAAGAAAATATGTACAAATGAATATTTAATTTACAAATTAAAAAACTGCAAAAAAAATGAAAATTAAAATACTACCTTATAACTAAACGAACTTAAAACTACTCCTAATTTAAACGGCCGGTCACAATACACTGTATCACAGACGGAGGGGGTAGTTCATAGACCGAGAGGTAGTTCTCAGATGAAGGTGGCAATTCACAGATGAGGGTGGCAGCTCGAAGATCCGAAGGTGGCAGCTCGCAGTATCGGAACGATGAATATAATATTTCAAGGTTGCACCGACCTTAATAAGGAATGCTCCATCCATCCAAATGTATACTGTGTGTCTATGTCACATTATCCACATTCTTTTATAGTCCTTGGAACTTACGATGGTTTGATGAAAAATTCACTGGTCGCGCCAACAGAATTCCCAGGCCTGCCTGGCCCGGGTGTGGCCGTAGTACGTAGTTGAAAGAAAACTGTATGAGCAGAACTGTCCTGGGGAATGCCTCGCGACGTCTTATATAGTCGCGAGCCCGTTTCCTATAATCTATATTCTTAAATTTAAATATTATAAATGGCCAATACAAAAATAAGTAAAACTAGACTATTTATCATAAAACCTTACACGTTCTCATAGAAAAAAATACAACTTTTGAAAGATATGACGTGAAATGAAAATTATTGACGTTGTCAACAATATGTAAACAAACAAATTTTGATATAAAAATGGTAATTAATACATTTAAAAGTAATATTTTCAGTACCAAAAGTATAACGAAATCATCAGAAAATTACTGTGGATATATTGACCAGGTTTTTACAAAGATAAATGAGAAAATTATAAAGTATGAAAGACAACGCAAAACGTTAGTAAAAAGGGTTTTATAATATAATACAGTAGTATAATACAAATACTACAACATACATACTAGGCATATGAACAACAAACATAGTTCGTCATACAACTATAATTTTTTTTTAATCGTCTTTTGTATAATAAAATATTTTAGCAGATTTATTAGAAATCACACACACATAGGTATTTGATAATAAATAATGTTTTTTGGTTAATAAAATGGTTTTGAAAACTCGAGGTTACTGCGATTTAAAGCGTATAGGTATTCTAAATTAACACTGGCTACTTTTGATCTGCTAATAGTTAAGTGTTATTTATGTATGTGATGAATAAATGTTCGCCGCGGGTAAAACAGTAAGGCGCATCTAGATAGCAAATTTATTAAAGAGTTGCATCCGCGTTGCATTAAAATGTTTTGTAGTACAACATGGTGCCTTGAGTTATCTAATCCTGTTTTAAGGCTAGCACCATAAATACCTACTGATAAGTATGTATAAGGTTGTCTGGAAGATATCACTTTAAAGCAATAAAAGTGATCCTTCTCTTCTGCGTTCTGTGCCTGTTTTGATCGGCTTGTATCTTTGACCAAACAAAAGGATGTTTGAAATGAAATGAAATTTGATCAGTATTTTTTAATGTTTGTTGCCTTATTTCTCGTAGGTATAGGTATGTCGCGGCGGAACTGATTTGAAAAATCTTTTTTGTTTAACAAGTTAGGTTAAATGGTTCCAATTAAATTTTACCGAAATCGGTTACGTCGGTATAGTTAAATATATAAAACAAAATAACCAAATAAATTGTATCAGCTCCTGTCGAAATGAAGTAGGTAAATAATCTCTAAGGTATATTTTCGAACCAACTTGTCAAGTGTAATAACTGACGTTGTATATTTGTGGTGACAATAAATAAATAAATATAGTATAATTCGTTGTATCGTAAGTATTGCTAAACTCTTGCATCATACTAACTATCGTCATCAAAGCATCATCATCGCATGATTGTAACCTTTGTTAAGCTCGTAAAAAGTGTTTTAACCTCATTATAATCGGACGTAGGTTAATACGAGCATAAATATTTACCCAAACCCAGTGCAGAGAAGGTTGCGTAACTTATACCTTTTTTATCAGTTGTCGACTTAGCAAAACATGTGGATGCAATACAATACAAGGAGGTAGATACAATACCTACAACGTTAAACAAGTCTAATCCTAACTAATATTATAAATGCGAAAGTAACTCTGTCTGTCTGTCTGTTACGCTTTCACGACAAAACCACAGAACCGATCTGGATGAAATTTGGTACACAGGTAGATTGGACCCCGGGAAAGAACATAGGCTACTTTTTAACCGACTTCAAAAAAAGTAGTCCCCCATTATATCGATAATCCAACTACGCGGGTGAAACCGCGGGGCCCAGCTAGTATCTAATACTTTAGAAAAGGTATAAATAACTAACTTCTAATCGACAAGCAAAAATTTGTATAGGCATGCAAATTATTCAGTTGTGTATTTTCATAGTATACCCTTCTAAATAAAAGAAAAGGAAATTGGTCGACATAATATATATGAATACGACATAATAGGTACACAATATATATAAAATACATTAATAAATTATATACATACACATACTTCTAAACTTTGAGGAATTTAATCAAAATGATCTATTAACAGAACTGTGCCAAAAGTTGGAGTAGCTAACAACTTCCTGTAAGGCCCAGAAGGGTAGGGACCTAAGTATACACCCCAAGGGTGAGTGGCTCATCAAATCAGAACTGTCGCTATGGGAACATGAGACTTGCGCAGTCAGTCCTGCTACAATATGGAGATCCCATTTTTCCTTGAAAATCCGACACGTTTTCGTAATTCGAAGAATTTAATATGACTCCAATACAAGGCGGGCCAAGTACGAGCCAGCGAAATAATTTGAAACCGTAACCTAGTGGTTACCGAATGTTGTACATACCTAATGTTATATTTTTAAAGTACAGAAAAGCCTAACAATTGTTAGGTTAATTGGAAAGGATCTGTTTAAAAAGTCTTTCTTAAAAAAAATATGTATCAAAGCGTAAAAAAGTTTATTGACGTGCTATCTATTAAACCATTACCTAAATATTACGTAAAGGGCAGAGTTTGTGGATGTCCACAACGATAGGTTTTTTTACTCATTTAAGTCTCATAACTATCATAGTCTCACAGCTAGCAGCTAGCTGTTACCTGAGTCTTCGTCCATTACATCATACATAATAACATCAATTAATAAATATCTAGAATATCAGAATCTATCCTTTTACATTTAAAGTATATATATTTAACTCTCCATGATGAAATATCTCTCCATGCAGAGAGAGAATATACTTTGCTCAACAAAGCGACACAATAGTTTGAAAAAAAAAAGAAAAACTTCTAGCTGTCACCCGCAGCGCTGGACGCGATATAAAATGGAATAATAAGCTTGACCTCCACGAGAACAATGACATAAGTAAGGATTGGAATATGGAAGCTGTATATAATAACAAATGAACATTGCAAAGACTACAGCATTATAAATATTGTGTTGATTCTCATCTCATCACCCGCGTTATGGCAATGCCGGCCAAAATAGCTTAAGTGTCAAAGTCCACCCAGCCCACGTCATTGCTACGTTACCTGACCTAAGAAAATATGAATTATCGCAAGATTTGCAATAATTTGATCGCAATAAATATTCGGCGATTCAATTAAACTTTTGAACAAATCATTACAACAATATATCGACTGTAATTATTTTAAGAACGTAGATAAGTTATTAAAGGGTTGATAACAAGCTTCATTGTTCTTTCTTCGTATTGGGTTTGTCAATTTTATCAGTGGATAAAATTAACTGAATGACAAGTACTCAGACAAAATGGGTGCGTAAGTAGGTAATAATCGTGTCGTTGATTCGGCTTACGCATGCCATAGTTCTAATTTCAGAAGAGATATTTTTAGTAGGTAAGTACCTAGTTTAGCTGAGCACGCGAAATGGTCCAATTTGTGGACTATTGTGTACTTCGGAACACGTTTATTTATTGCCTGTCTTTCACAATTTCGTTTCTGATATTTTATTTCAATCGTAAATAAATATCAGAAAGGTACCTAAGTACCGACCTCAATACTAATGAGACCCTTTCCTGGCTACCTGCTCTTATGTTACGGTTTTATACGAATATCATATTTTTGAAACAATAAAGAAGACAGATTTTATTTTATCATAAATAAATTTAAATTTAGTTCTAAATAAGTATTTGTATAGAGTACGAGTAATTAAGCTATGCCTAAATTATAGGTACAATTTATTTTAATAAATGTACATTTTACTAATTTTACCTACTATTCATTGAAACGACGAAAGGTATTTTCAAGATTTATTTTTTATAAAAATAAAATAAAATGTACTCTAAAACCGGATGACGAATCAACGGCCCCAGCGATCTGAAAAGCAATTTGAAATACACACTTTGAGTATACACAAGTATGAAAAGACTCTTTCAGGTCAAAATCGGAGCAATTTTCATCTTTCATCTCAAATCAATTTTTTTGCAATGCGCTTATCTGTCTCTAACCGTAATATAATAAGTACATTTTCTAACATTAAGGCTCCTTTTACACTTCGGCTTGGTTCTACACAAACTAAGTTTAAGTTATTATTATTTAAGTTAAAGCACATGATATTTTTGAGAGTGAAAATGTTTTTAATAGGTACATTGTAATCTACAGACTCTGCAAATTAGAGGTTGCACGCATTTTTGGAGCAGAAACAACGTTATTTTTTAAGTCAGTGGTAAAAAAACGTAAATAAAAGAAACTACAGTAAAGTATACCTACAATTTGAATGCTGAAACCTATTTTTACGCGGTATTACGAGATGCAAAATGGCCCTTTAGTGAAATACCTACGATGAAGTATTTCGAGGTATGTACACATGAACTATGTATTTTTATAAACAGAACGTCACTGAGCTATGTCTCCAGCTCGTTCAATTCATGCCTGCCGTTGTTTTGCAAAGCGCTAAATATTTAGCTACGCTCTAAGTAACATGACATACCTCCGTAGCGGTGCTGTGGGCAATATTTAAGGGTATGTGCTCGGTCGCCGGTGGCGCCACACACAGGGCACCGGAAGTTCCTAAGTACGGGACATCTGACCCGGCCGCGGCTGTCTTTCAGCACGTGAGACGTGTACCATGACATAGGCCTGCCATTCTTCTTGCACAGAGCACACTCCTGAAACTAAATATTGTTCTTTTAATTATTATATGTAATAAAAAATAAATTTCCATGTGTTTACCAAAGAGAAAAGAGACAAACTGAGTCCAAGGTTACAACGTTTGTCTGTGAGCATTTCTTACGTTATGTTTCACTGTTAAAATAACTATTTTTGATTTGCCTAACTAACGTATTAAGAATAGGGGGTTTAGATGATATGGACCAAAATGTAATAGCATTTGCTTAATAGAAATAAATTAGTTAAGGGTTCCATAATACATCATCGGTGAAATGTAATTAGTTCAAGCATATTTCGAAATATGAGTGAACCCAGTTAGGAATTAGGTCATTCTAGGGTTACGTTACAATAGGCTTTCCTTTGCTGTAATGTATCATACATTTGAATTCTATTCTCTCACATGCTATTGATCTGTGTTGCCTATTTTCGTCTACGTTATTCATAGATCAGAGGTCATTGACCTACCTAGCTGGTGGTCAGTCTACCGGCCGCTTGCTACTATTCCACTAGAGCTTTTTCAATCCAACTGCTAGTACCTACCATGTCTAGCCATGTAGATATTAGATATTTTAGCACAATTATTTATTAATATGCACAACAGCAATATATAATAATATAATATCCACGATAATTTCAGTTTGGTTAGTTTTTTAATCGTCTTCAAAAAAGAGGAGGTTCTCACTTCAGCGGTACATTAAACAGTGTTCGTCGATTTTTTTAATGCATGTTTTTTTCATGAAGATTTTTCAGATACGCCTTCCAATTTGGAAAATTATTTGTTAGAAAGTGTATTCTTTTATATTCCAAAAAATCAATTAAATTGTATCGAAATCGGTGTTAATTTGGATGATGATGATACTACACTATTAAAATGAGCAATTATTTGTTCAGTTATGTTAAGCATACAGTTAAGTATTTATGCAATAATCAGAAATATTTAGATAAGGATATACATACCTACATATTTTACAGTAGTATTCAAATTGCAGAATTACCGAAGTATTACAAAAAGATAACGCAAATGTATAAGTTGCGCAATGACATCGTAGAGATAACTTTTTTCTAATAACCAAGGCAACACAAGATTAATAAAACACTAGGTGTTTAAAAACGAAACAGTTTACGACAATTACCGAAGTTTGTTGCTGTATCTGATGCCGCTGAATGCGAAGTACTTGCGCGTAACCCAGAAGTAAGTTGAGCTTATCCGGCGCTAGAGATAACAGGGCTGCCTTCTGCATCCGCATCATCTCCTCGAATCTTTGCGTATCTGACACCTCTGTAATAAATTATAATCAGAAAAGGCATGATTCTAATTTCCTCCGTCATAACATCCCACATACAATCGTAATTCGGTATCACCTAGGCATGTAATTTGTAAAAAGGTACCCCAGCTATTTCACATTTTTCATAATTGAAGTTAAGAATGTGATACTTCCTCTATAATCTTTTAAATTATTTTTAAGACTTTGTTCTGATGGTTAATGCTTATTCGTACACTTTATGCAGGTATTATAGAGGGTGACTGGTAATCAATTAGCATCCTCTTAAAGGCGGCTTTCGACAGCCATATTCAACAACTTTTGATCTGCGACGATTTTCCATACATAAAAACATTATGTATGGAACACATGGAACATCTGATTTTTTTCTTGCGGTATTTCCAAATTTATTGCTTTTGGTCATCAGAAACTAGCTTTGAGAGGATGCTAGATGACTGCAAGTCACCCTGTTTAAATTATGTCGTAAGGCCCTTAAAGACTCGTTCATTTTAATAAAAAGTTTTACCTTCTGTGAGAATTTCTTCAGCAGGTATTTCGGGGCTGTTTGCCGATTTTTCAAGTATTTCAGGTTCTGTAGAATCTATTAATGACCCATTGTCAGTGTTACTGTCAACACTCATTTGGGCATCTAGTATGGCAGGATCCTGCTTCAAGACTTCTAGAGCATCTGCGGAAACCGGGATATTTTCTTCATATATTTTTTTTGAAAACTTGGTCTCTGTCCCTGACACACGAAAATACGAAATGCAAATGTTAACAATGATTAACTTAATTTACTATTTTACTTATATTATTTTAAGTTACGTTAACTATTGTGAACTATATTCAAAAAAGTATTTTCTGGACTCGAGTGAACAGCTTCTGTATTATGCAGTCGTTCAATATCTGATGAAGGGTTTATTCCCAATAAGTAACAGCCCCATCCAACTTTCACGCTGTTACTAATCAATAAAATTAAATAGATACTAATCAGTAAAATTAAAAAAATCTAGCCTGTTACTCATTGGGACAACGTTGTCATTTCCAACCTATTATGTAACAACTTTGTTGTTAACAACTTATTATGTTATTCCTAACGAGTCACAATTCTTATAGAGTCGGAAGGAAGGAACACAGCGGAAGAAAAATTAAACTACTTTTATCTATATACAAGGTAGGTTACTAAGTAATATCCATATCCATACTAAGTAATAATCTTCAGAGTTATATAATAAATTAGAAGACTTCCATTGTGAAAGTTGTTCCTTAGGATGAACATAGTCACCCCCTTTCAGCTTAGTACACCCCTAACGGACAGACTGGCTGGTATTCGCTAGGAATCAAGATAGAACCTTAGCCGCTGAACCTAGGGTTGTACCAAGAAAGGATTTATAGAATTTGAACATGTATAATAAGTAAGTAGTACTTACTACAACTAGCACTACTTATAATAACATATTTACCCTGTAAGTGCTATGTGTTATCTAATTGATAATTTGTTATTAGGTAAGTAGGAACAAAGGGTAGTTCTGTAACATATTTAGATTCGGACATAATGGCCTTGCAAACAATTTGAAACAACAGGTAAGTATGTATCAAAGATTTCTTCTATAGTTTAAATGTTTTTGTAAAAACCCCGGGTTTCAGGGAAATTTTTCCAAGAAAATTGACCTACTCTGAATGTTTACTAAAAAAGTTAAAGGAATAAACCTTGTTACCTTCAATACATTAGCTACTTATCCACTATGTGTTCAAATCTTATCAAGAAGGTAGGTATAAGTAATCCAAATAAGATTATACCTACGCCAACTTCCTAAAAACCTAACTTTCTTAACATTTTGGAATCTTCATATTGTACTCTAACAGAGTAGTATCCATTTATCATCACCACTTCTCACTTGATAACTTAATTGCCAGAACATTCTATTGTTATTTTTATCACATTGTATAAATAGATGACGCAAGCCACGCGTTAGGACAGAAAAACGCCAATTGGCAAAACATTACAATTAGCTTACCTGACGACCGAGGATAATCTCCAGTGTTTGCAGACATAGCTGGTGAATTCATTTTATTAACGTAAAAGAGTTTAATCTCTTAAATAAATCGTAATCACTATCAAAAAATGCATAAGCCAGTGGACAACAGAAACTTTGACACGTTTGACAAGTTTGAGAATGAACACGATCTAGTTATGAATTTATTTGGACTACCCACTTTTTTGTAAATAAAAAGTATCCTACGTTATTTAGAGTTGCGTAGTACTATAAGGGACCCTTATAGTTTCGTTTTATTCGTCAGGAAATTGGTCAAATCGTATCTACGCTAGTTATGAAAAAGAAACCTAAAGCGGATATATGTATGAATTTAAAATAATGATAATTATGTAAATCAATTCTGATATTACAGGAGTTTATGCGAGACAAGCATAATATATGTAAAGCGCAGTACAAATATGGTAAGTATATATCCAGATACGTGTACGTGAAATAAATATTAATAATACTAATAAACCTGTGCATTGCCGAAAAAATGCAACTGATAAACTATTTTATAACGTTTCTTGACGTGGAAACTATCGCATAGTACGTAACAGCTTTATTACCGTTCGAAAAATGTATCTAATACACTAACCAGTCGATAACAAATAGGTAGGTACTAGGACTAGAACAATGGTATCCAAGTATGCAGTTACAAGTATACGTAGGTATCATACGAGTAGACAACAAATGATATACGTATTATGAGCTACATAGAAAGAGCGCTGGCGCAAGTTTTTAGGGTAACCATCATAATTATCAGAATTTGCCGCGAACTCGAGATTTCAAGGCTCTTAAGAGAATCATCGACCCTTCACTGGTTTCATGTTTCTGATAGAATTTTCGTTCCGAGGTCTACATCTTTTCATCCCTTAAATTGTAACGTTTTTTTTATTGGTGTCAATAGCTTTACTATTATGTATTTTAGGCATACACGTTTTATTATTTAGGAAAAAGATATTGAACTCTGCATAATAAAGGCTTTTGATAGGTATCGTATCAGCGCAAAAATATGACTGCTTTGGTAGCTTGTAACTTTATACTGATATAAATATAAAAGACAGAAAAAAAATAAAAGGGTAAAGCCTAGTAGTACCCAATAAATGTGTTAGCTATGTGAAAAAAAACCATCGAATGGAATGGAACAACATTGGAAGGTAGAAAACAAGTTGGCGTTCTTGTTGTATTGTAAAAGTTCTTTTAAAACCACAAACCTTTTTACTATTATTTATTTTGGTAACACTAAATTGAAAGCTCAAAATTCTCTTGATGGTTGATTTCCTTCATCTGGTGTTTCTTTATGCAAATGGTTTTATTACCTCATGTAATAATCTCGAATTATAAGTTAATTTGTCAAACCAAGTCTATTTTTATACAACAGTTATATAGTAACTTAAGTATTCCCGCAGCGATTAGGTAATTTTCTCGTTTTTTTACTCCTGACTAATTCACCTTTCATAAAAGTCAGTTCATCTGTTCGGGAGAGAACGATGCCATAGACAGACATACACAAGACACACACAACAAACCTATAACACCCCGTCGTTTTTGTGTCGAGGGTTTAAGGACTAGATTCACCATTCAAATGACTTGCCTTGTTCGGGAATTTAACAATGCACTAAGCAATCACTGCGTTTAACGTTTAGAATGTTCTTTCCAATTTCGAGTATCGTTTTGTAAAGGTGGATTATAAACACCATTAATAGTCGGGTCAAATGTTCTTTCTTATTGTCAGTTGTTTCATCAAATCTTGACAAAACTTCGAGTTTTACAGATTTTTAAATTTTTATGTCGTCGGGGATTTTCGATTGAGGATTCGGGGGTACGTTACTAATAATAATTGTCACAGTTTGCGAGAAATATTTTGGGATCCTGGAATGATGAATTGTTGTGGTCGCGAGGTCAACTGTCCACAGAACTATTAATACCTATATGTATAATGACAATGGTGGTATCATGACGAAGCTATTAAATCTTCTGTGACCGAGGTCATTAGAACGGCTCAACTAAATAACAGATATTTACCAGTTAGTTAGAATTAATTACCACATGCTGAAACGGTGAAGGAAAACATCGTGAGGAAGCCTAGTTGTCGGAGAAGGTTAATAACTTTCAAAGATAGTCTTTCGAAGTCCCCAAACCGCAATTTGGCCAGCATGGTGGACTACACCCCCTTCATAAGAGAGACTTGTGCCCAGCAGTGGGACGCTATAGGTTGATACGACGAAATACCAGTTACAGGTTTTAAGATCAATAGGAAACTAAGCCAACAAGTGTCTAGAAGCGACTACAAAAACCCGACTGCGATAACTTTAGACCACTGTTTCTTAATGAATGGGACCGCTGCTTGCAACTAGAGTAGCCCATGATCATATGCAGGTGAAGACAAATCTAATAACGAGGTATTATGGTACATCAAATCTATTGGTCTACCAGTTTAGGCTGTAGAGGGTAACAAAGATTTGCACATAGGTATGTACGTAAATACAATATACACTCGAAAAACATTATCCTCCTTTTGGACAGTAGGACAAAAAGTTCGTCTTTTTTGTGGAGTAAGAAACTTCAAAGCTTGGACCTTCGCCGTACAAGAGTATTTCTTTGTTACCGGATTTTCCACGTGGCGCTGCTTGACCTTTTCCTCCATCACCATTCCACTACAAGGGTGTACTTCCTGGAGATTGGCAGGGCGCCACCCACTTAATTATCCATAGATGTAATCCAATTCGAACCAAACGTTATGCTTCCTCCTTTTTAGGGTTCCGTAGTTATAAAAGGAACCGCAAAGAGGAAAGAAAGGAATAGTAAAGAGGAAAAGTCTGCCTCTTTCAAGTTTTACAACCGAAATACCTGAATTAATATAGAGCATACGAGTATAGCAACATTTTTGTATGGGGTAATAATAGCGTGCTTACATACTGCATAACACTACTTTCTACTATTAAACGCAAAAATTGATGTACCTAAGTTTGTTACTCTTTCACGCTAAAACTGCTGAATTTGGATGAAAGAAAGAAAGAAAGAAAAATATTTATTTGAAACAGAAAACAAACTTGATTACACAATTTATAGTCAGACTAAAGTTACAAATTACTGTTACAAACCGTTCCTAACTCAACATAATGCTATTTGAAACAACCAGAGTTGATCTTCCGTTGGAACCTGGAGGTGACGTCACGCACGTCACATTCAGCAGTTTTACTTCATTCATTAGGCACATTATTATGTAAACATATGTAGGTACACAATATGAAAAGTAAATAATCATATATAAAACTCACACAACATTTTAACAAGCATATAAAACAAAGAGTCGAATATAAACGGATGAAATTTGGTACGGTGATAGCTTAGACCCTAACACATAGGCTACGCTTTATCCTCTATTAACGTGGGTAACACCGCTGGGCGCAGCTAGTAAAATAATAGCACTTCATTTTGCATATCAAGGCTACGAAAAAATACTTATTATTTATTCGTACTCGTACTCGAAAATAGTACCCGGTTGAGTTTAAGCGAATGTGAATAAGCTTTTATTGGGCAAATGTGTTACATCTTTGACCTTATATTCATTTACCATCAAAAATTTGCTCATTGATTAACTCCTTTGTACTTTGTACTAATAGTCTAGCGAACAATTATGGATTATAATTATTACCTACCTTTTATGTCAAAACTATTGTAATTCGAAAAGTATGATTGAGTTGTCATTCGATTCGCAATACCATGTAGATATTTTATTTGAGAAAATTGAAGGGCCGCTCGCAAACATTGGTCAGTTATATTCGAGTTAATTGTTAGTAAAAACTTTTATATGGCTTAATTTTCCCAAAGGGTTGAAAATGCGCCCGAAATCGGATAGGTACGTACGACTTCCGCAAGCCACGCTCACTTTGGACCATTTTAACCTATCAAGAATTTTGAAAAATTCAGGTGCCTACAAATTAGAACAATAGTCTATGATCCAAGATTTTTTATTGCTATTTTTCAATTAGTTATTCATTAGTTAATTAACTTTTTTTTAAAAACGAATAATTAACATTGCAATTGCGATAGTTGTCAAACTAAACATAGTTTTTATACCTTTAGTGGAGCTATTTTTCTAAGGCTTTAGAATATATTCCTGTTAGAAAAATTTAAAATTTTCGCTTTGTTACTAACAATTGACTTAGGTTAAAAATTGTAAAGTTTCATAAAACATTGGCACTTTAATTTTCTCAATAAATATATGCCATTCCGAAAACTAATGACACCTAAATTATAGTTTACGGAGACCTAAAAAGCACTTGTTAACTAAACTATATAATACATACTAGCTGACCCGGCCACGCGTTGCTGTGGCTATTTTATAGCGTCAACAACACGTGGTAATTATGCTGTTAAAATGTAGCTTATATGACACGTTCGTAGATTTACCATAGCAGCGCCATCTATTGATTACTTACTCAACCCAGTCGAAAGGTATCGACATCTGTTAGAATCATTTGGAGTTAACAGATAATTGTAACTGTCAAATAATAACAGACAAATAATTAGCAATCAATTAAAATTGCGACTATAATTTGAGATTTAAACTATCCTATCTCTCAAGTTGGATCGAACTGCACATGGTGTGCGAATTTTATTATAATCGGTTAAGTGGTTTAAGAGTCCATTGAGGACAAACATTGTGACACGAGATTTATATATATTAAGATTTTTGATTCTGGTCTCTATTTTCTTCGAATTATTTGAGAATTCAGACTCAAGATAAGTAATAGGTATGTAGGTACTTACAGTGATCAATGGATGTAGGCTGTAGCAGAGTGAATTGCGTCGAACGGATTCCTTCATGCAAATAAAATTGTCAAGTAAGTACGCGTGACACACATATTGGTATTTGAGCCTTCATATTATGGGTACGGAATGGAGATTATGCCTATACACAATAGTACCCAACAGGGCCCATACAGCCTGAAAATGATGATTTTGACGATCTTGTAGGTTCGACATTAGATAAGAAATCAGAATATTAACACAATTAGTTAAGAGCCTGTCGAGATTATAAAGCCATATAAAAGTTTGTACTCAAAATTCGCGAAACTACAAATAGTAACTGTTTGAGCAAAAGCTCTAGCTAAGCCAATAAGTGAGTTTATATTATAGGCAGGTACTTACGCTTCAAGATGGCAGCTCGAACGGGCTGCAAGGCCATGTCTCCCGGGCGACCGACTTTCCAAGGGCAGCGTCTGGGGGCTGAAATACAGCCTACTTATAGATTGTTTCAAACATTATTGATTCAGCAAAGTATTAAAACCCATGCCACCCACGGTCAGGGACGGGTCTACGTGAAGATGTGTAACTCATCCAAGCCAATATGAGAGTTATGAATTTCTCGTGTTCCAAGTTCTTCACAGATCTCAGCAATCGGTTCACTAATAAATTGCATTATATTTTGGGGATATAGGATCTACTACATGGACACTAGATTTATCACGGGGTTTTTTAGCAAATCTCAATGTTATTCTTACCTGCAAAGTCAGCCAGAAAAAAAAGAAGTGCAAATCTACGAAGGGATTTAAACCGGCGTCTGCCACTTGAGATTCGATCATTGGCCAATAGCACCAGGCTGTCACTGCTGAAGTACCTAAATCCCACTAACCTATGTGAAAAAATAGAGATTATCAGAGAAAATGGTTGTTAACAGCTGGTCAAGTCTGTTATTTGAATTGCCTCAGAATTACGATTGGATTGTACCAAAATGGCCGTTTTGACATAGAATAGACCACAGTTAGTATTAAACAAAACAATATTTTTAATACTAACTGTGGTCTATTCTATGTCAAAACCGCCATTTTGGTACAATCCAATCGTAATTCTGAGGCAATTCAAATAACAGACTTGACCAGCAGGACTGCATTCACTTTGGCTAGGCAATGCAAGTCACGGGGTTCCTTATTCATTTTCTAATTCCTAGTACGTATAATAATTATGTTTACGATTATTATGATTTTATATAAATAATATAAAAAAATAGATTACGAAAGTGTGCCGAATATCTTTTTAATAACAATAACTCAAAAACAACGATTAGGTCGGCTGGATCCGCAGGCAATGCCCGAATCGAATTTACTGCTAAATGGTATAAAATACGTACCGAATTTGTGTAAAAATCGCTGTAGGTAAATGATGATCTTATAGTCCTCAGTAGTATTACCTAGCATAACATCACTAAAGCATACTTAGGCTTATGCTTTCGTATCGTATCGAATTAACTTTTTTTATACACAAACATGATATACAAAATAAAATTCTAATATTTAGGTGCTAGAAGTTCCTAGTATCGCGCCGTAGTTCATTATTATCCCGTATAAGTTATCGAGACGTAAGTATGTCTTGATCAGCGACATAAAATTTCAATAAAGACGATCGAAAATCTCTCAAGCTTCTAAGTAAGTACTTGAAATTCACGAGACTCGAGGGAAACACAAAATGAACACAGTTTTAAAATATATTTAACTAAGTATATAAATAAGATTTGTTTTGGAAAACAAACAACGTTTTAATTTAAAAGTCTTATTTTAATTTTCAGTCCTTCGCCAACTAAACCTCCAAATAAAGTATGTATAGGTATAGGTACTCGTTGCCATATTAGCGGCACTTTTTAGTAGGTATTTTTCGAGTTGAGCAAAGAGCAACTAACTCAAGTCACTGCCATGCCCGCCCTGCCGCAAGTTCCCCGTGAAGATACAGTTTGATTACCTATTTATCTTTAATGATGGTATCTCTAGGAAATTACTATTTTTAAAACAAGCTGTCTCATTATCCTCTATCCTCCATGCATCTGGTTGCCAGGCAACGCCGCCTAGAACATCCGTACTCACCCTCCCACTTTTCTCCTCCAGTCGCAGAATAAAGAGCAGTTACTATTGTGCACCCGCTGACCCCTATTCCAGCATGAACCTTTAGCCCCATACTTAAAACTTAAATTCATGAGTATTCCCTCAAATAATGTGCTGTAAAATTTCAGTTCTCAGACGTATACAGTAAGTTGCATTTTGGAATGTACAGTGAACTGTTTATCTGGTGCATAATTGTAAGCATTTAACTCCTAGTTTTGAATTTGTTTTGCACAGAGTGAAGTGGGGTGGGCATGGAGGTCTCGGCTCGTGTAACCCGATGTAGGTACTTACCTACTTTTACCATTTTCCGCTGTTTTATTGTTAGTCACGATTTCTGCTGGCTTTTGATTTTATATATTTTTTTGGAATAATAATTTTCATCTCGTTTCGAGGGCTATTAGGGAGTCTTGTACACGAGATAGGCATGTAGGTACCTACGTATGAAATGTCTTTCTAATCTTTAATATCCACATTAATTATTATAAAGAGAAAAGTTTACAATTTTTGTATGTAACGAATAAACTCAAAAACTACTGGACCGATTTCAATAACTCTTTTGTTGTTTAAAAGCTACATTATTCCTAAGTAACAGGCTATATTTATTACTAGAAAAATTTAAAGATCGTTAGAAATTCCTACTCAAATCAACCCAAGGTGTAAATTTTATTACCATAAAATGCCTTACATCGCATACGCTACGGTAAGTAGAAAAAAAATCTTCTATATAAAAATAAAGAATATATAAATATTAGCTACAGACGTCACGAGACGATATGTCTATTACCTATAACTATTTTTACATAGGTATTTCAACAGTTGTCATAAATGCTACATACCTTTGTATTAATTCTTATCAAAATAAATTATTTCAATACCTGTCGATTACTTTAACGGAAAAATTCAAAAGATATTACGATTTTAAAAACAAGATATACGTTAAAAAGTGAAAACAGTCTTCAATTTGGCACGCAGACGTCGCACGGTAACCTGAAACTTACGATACTTAGGTACCTCACGGATAAACTAAACTTATAAAAATACCGATCATGATACAATTTATATGTCACCACCTCGAACCACAAAAATAAAAATTAAGTTTTTTATTGGTTCGCTATAGGCGAAAATATCATAGGTATTCAATAATCAATAAAAAAATAGTAAATTAATTTTCGGAAGTCGGTTAAAAAATAACCGCCGACGCGCCAGTTTGCAGGAGATGGCTGTACGGATACAAAATGTTTAAAAAAATCAAATCTGCAAGTGCGAGGCAGACTCGCGCACGAATGGTTCTGCACAATTATCTATTTAACATTAGTTCAAGTTTATACCTGTGGTCGTTACTTATATCGAGTTAAAAACGACCAAATAATCATGTTTGTTGTATCGGAATGCGCCTCATATATTCATTTTACTATATATTTTTGAAGTGAATACACTAACAAAATATTCTGTGAATATTTCAAGCATCTGCCTGTAAGGGACCTATTTGTTGTTATAGTAGGGAAGCCAAAAAAGGGATTATGTAAAATACCAAGCGTGTCAGATTAACATTGAGAGATTGCTTATAGACCTGTAGGAAAATATTTAAGAAAAAGTTTGTAATGTTATGCATCATATTAAAATAATTATGGTAGGTTAAATACTAGCTAAATTTTTAGATCACATTTGTCTAATTTCTACCAGTATGGCCAACCCCCACGATGCAAATTGTAAAATTACCATTAATTATATTTGCTATCAGAGACACGTTGAAAAGCACAAAAGATATTATAATCTGACACGCTCAAAAATAACTCTGTATAAAATATTTAATATCTTTAAAAAAAATGTAAAACCTACTAAACGACTCGTCCACCACTAAAATAGGAAACACCTATCATATTTTCTATTTTCTATAATCTAAACCTCAAAGTCCAATAGGTCTCCACGACGCTTGAGTAACTACACATTTAGCACTCCGGGCTCCGGAATTACATCATCTATAAAAATTTTAGCCGTCTAGCTATCACGGTTCATGAGAGACAGCCTGGTAACAGACGGACGGACTCACAGAAGGACGGACAACGAAGTCTCAGTAATGGGGTCCTGTTTTTACCCCTTGTTTACGGAACCCTAAAAAGTCCACCCGTGTGATACCGGGATGGGCCGCTGGTGTTATTCAACTTCAGCAATCAGGCTTGTCAACGATAATTCTTCTTTGATGGGTGTACTTATAAGTATATACTTAAGTAAGTAAATGTATATTTTTATATTAGTAGTTAGCTATATATGTAATATTAGTAGTTAGCTATAGGTACTTCATAATACAATGTGACATAGACGCCGACAGTCTCCATTATCTTTTCTTACATAAGTATAATATTTATAATATTAATGTATACTAAGTCTCGGGCCTGTGAAGGAATAAGTTGTTTTATATTAAATATCGACTTAAGTATTTATCGAGTCGTGTAAAAGAAAAAGTAATGGAAATTCTCGACATGTTCTACAAACGTGGAGAAGTAAATGTACGCTATAATAATTAGCTAGTGCGAAGAACTTAATTATAAGTACTACATACCTAATCATCAAAACCTAGTTAAACGTTTAGGGTGTGTGCCTTGGAAATATATAATTTAATTCAAACATCCCTTTTCTACAATCGGACTAGTAGAGCTACTGCGAGACGCCAACGGAATATTTATGGTAGAGATTCTGCGGACTTGCACTAAACTCTTTGCGTCGAGTTATATTACGAACTGCCAGGTTGTGGAATTCGCTGCCGAGTACTCTATTTCCCGAAATATATAATTTTGATCTTTTTACATCGCGAGTAAATCGGTTTCTTCGAGGCAAGCGTGCCACATCCTTAGGCCGCGTCGCTTTATAGTAGCTTTGGGATTTCACTTATGTTCGAAAGCTATCATATCATCATTTCTGACAAACAGATTTCCTCACTGTGTTTTCCTACGCTGTTCTATCAAACACATGAGTGAAAAAACCTAAATAATTGTATTTTGTATCATTACAGTAATTGTTATTTGTAATAATGTCAGTGTAGTGTAGGTAATTGTATTGTAACATGGCTAGCCCATGACTTAGTTGAAATTTAGGTAACAAGTAACGTAGTTCGAAGTAGCGTAGTGAACCCTTCACTGTTTTCGTGTTTCTGATACAATTTCCTTTCCGGGGTCTACCTCTTTTTACCCCCTAAATTGCAACATATTTTTTTTGTTATTGGTGTCAATCACTTCACTATGATGTATTTTAAGACTACACGTTTTATTATATTGAAAAAAGTTATTGATTTCTGCATAATAAAGACTTTTAACATGCATCGTATCAGCGCAAAAATATCACTGCTTAGGAAGCTTGTAACTTTAAATAACTGAAAAAAATAAAACGGTAAATCCTAGTAAATAATGTTTTAGCTATGTGAAAAAACAACAGCTGGAATCGGACAACATTAAAAGGTAGAAAAGAGCTATATTATATTATTGTATGGACAAGTTGGTCTATAGCCGTCTTAAATAGAAATTGAGGTTCAACAAGAAGTTTTAAATTGGCAAACGTTTCTGTACCAACCAATTTGAAGCGATTTCCCGAAACTAAATGTTACCGTTCTAATACTGAACCTTACACGTGCCTTTCTCCGTTGTTGTGTTATTTAAAGATTCCTTACTCACCAAAAAAAAAAAAAAAAACTGTACTTTTAATAAAACTGTAACAGGTCAGATTCTGTACATTGAATATATTTAAAAAAAATCTTTCGCGGGTGGTGTAATAAACGATACAGACCCTAAATCTATATTTTTTTTAAACTTTTGGCTGACATTCTGTTTCTGGACTTTCCAAACTGTTAAATGGATTCTGATGAAACTTAGTAGGTGGTCCCGTCGGACGCATGAAAGTCGTATTTAACTATAACTTGGTAACGCGTGCTTTGATTTTGATGATTATTTTTTTTTGTTGGAAAGGTCTAACTGAAATGATGCTTTCCCGAAAATATGTGTGGGTTCCCGTGGGACGCTTGAAAGTCGTATATAACTATAACTCGGTAACTTGTGGTTTGATTCAATGATCTTTGATGACGTGTAGACGCCAACATAAAACGTTATAGCAAGTAATTTTTGTTATAGAAATCAAATAAGGATATAATAATTTTTTTGTCAGAAATTACTAACTGGACTATTTTATCCTTTAAAAAAATATTCCTTCGGTTTTGTAGTCGTAAGAAAAAATCTTTTATTTGGCACTTAGGTTCATAGAACGTTGTTGCAAAGAAGTTTTAACTGTTGAAACTTTATTCGCATAGTTAGTTTTTTTTCCCATATAAAGGACTTACAGAAATTATTGTACCACGAAAAATACGACATTGGTATTGTAGTTAATATTTTCGATAAACTATCGACAAGGTTTTATAATGGAAATCTAAATAAAATGTTCGATACAAATCTTACGGGTATCTTTGCAACAGTTAGACTAAACGTATACCGCCACAAAATACTATATTCACGAGTGTATAGCTGCATAGATTTGTAGCAGAAAAACGATATAGGCCATTTTTTGTAGCGATGGCGACCGAGTAGTTGAAGGGGGTACGAGTAGATTGCTGTGCGAGAGGTTCGAGGTTCCATCCCACTCAATACGCAAGCAGAGCTTGAGCTACCGTTGAAGGAAAATATCTCAAGTTGAAAAAACTGTCACCAAGCACCTAACGGTTTGTTTCGGCGGGGTCCTTTGAGGGCCAGTGTATTTCAGACTAGGCTACATCTAGGGCCACAGTGTCGCTGACTTCTATAGTCGTGTGAGCTGGTTGTCCAATGCCTAGCTGTCTTGAATAAAAAATAAATTGGCTGTCGGGCAAAAAATCCTACGGGTTAAAATGAGTGCTGAATTCGCAAAATAAAATAGGCGTTAATGCTATTCAGAATTTTTAGTTCTTAAAAATTGTCCACTCATGCGGAAAATAATTGTGCGAAATTCTCTGTATCGTTTTAATTAATTGTATTATATTCTATTTTTCTATTCTATTCAATTTTTAAGTCCCACTTACATAATTATGAAAGTTTAGCAACCGCGAACAAAGTCGCGGGTACCTACAGCTAGTTCTATAATAAGTACGTACCTACTTCAAAATGAGAGATACAGAGACTTCGCTGTCCGTCTGTCTGTCACCAGGCTGTATCTCATGAACATGATAGGTAGACAGTTGAAATTTTCACAGATGTACCTATAAGTGGGTGTACTTAAATTTAGTAGTAGGTGCTTAAAAATGATTTTAAGATAAACATTAACAACCACATTTGGGTACCTAACTATCAGTGCTTATACTTAGGCACAAAAAGACAGGTTGTTATAATTTTATATGTATAGGTTTAGCTTTATTTCAAGATCATTCCACAAATTAAATTTCAACTAGGCACTATTTTACAGTGTTTCTTATAAGGCTAATTTGCCATCGAGAGGCCAACCTCTCGATTAATAAATCATATCTGCCTCTAATTAGGTAAGCCGCTCTTTGTTATCTATTTACTTAGATAGGTAAGCCAAGCAAAGTTATCCAAACATGACTATTTGAGTCGGGTTTCATAATAAAATCTCAGCTGCCTACCTAGTTCTTAATCAGAAATTCTCTTCAGATAGCTATCAAAAGTATGTCGCGTTCACGTCACAAAAACATAAACAAGGCTAACGCGTCAGGTCGACGGCCGGCAGCGCAATGTCACCTCTGGCGCTAATGAAAAGATAATCCACCCGTCTCGCTCGCCCCGCCGCGCCTGCAACCATCACTCTTAGCTTAGCTCCTTCCTTACAGGGTTATCCGCTGAGGCTGTACTAAATCTAAAGCGTTGTCCTAAAGTTTATTAACTTCAATAAACTTTAGGACAACGCCGAAATTCGAGATAAAAATCTTAGTTGCTGCAAGGCCAAAATGCAACATTAATAAAATACCTATGTATTTAGAACGACCAGGATTTTTCAGGGTTCCGTACCCAAAGAGTAACAACGGGACCCTTTTACTAAGACTTTGCTGTTAATCCGTCTATCTGTCACCAAGATGTATTTTTGCCGTATTTTGCTCGATATTTAATAACGACAGCAGATAAAAACTTAAACTTATGTTATATGTAGGTATAGATAATAGTACGGAACCCTTCGTCCGCGAGTCCGACTCGCACTTGGCCGATTCATTTGTCTTTCTTTCCATTGTCACTCGTAGTATTATTAGCCAAAATATTTACTACAGTAGCTTACCTACTTACGACATAAATAAAGGAAGTGCCACTTTCTTAATCATTGCTTTCGGCGTAGTATTTTTACATTATCTCTGCGTTCAGCTAAGTGCACACCAGCTGATAACCGTGTACTATATTTATTGCTGTCGCTGTCGCTATGCTACCTATCAATATGACTGGCTACGTAGCAATACGTTGCTATAGCCTTTTAGAGACAGCTTCGATAATAAAACTGCATGTTTATCTACCACAGCGTGCAGTACACACGATAAACAATACTGATAAACAGGTCTGTTGTATAACTCACATATTGAATATAATTTGTACAGCTATTTATCAATTCAACTAACTAGGATAGATTTGTAAATAATAAATGATCCACCGAGGACCCCATGTTTCTATGCAACAGTTACACAAATGTCGTGCCAATAAATCGACTAGATCTACAGAGCTAGAGGTAGTGAATACATAATGCAGTGTGTTCTATTAATAATCAAATACACTGCAAGTAGTTTGCGTCTACGCCTCATTTTCTATTCCAAACTGCTACATCTAGTGTTTTCTGAATCAATCGGCTTCGGAAGCCGAGCGGAGAATACATTTTTAGACTGGCGCATGGCGTGGTAACGATCGAGTCTGAGAGCGCGTCGTGTCCACACTAACTATGCACATAATCTGGGGCCACGTAATTTGGGAGGGCACCTTCAAACGAGTCGTTGACCGTGGTCAGGGACAAGCGGGCCCTGACCGTCGCGTCGCGCCACCAACACCGTCGCCATTGGCCCAAATGTCGCTGACGTAACCATCGCTCTACTACCTTGTTACCTGCGAGAACCTTGCAAAACACTATACCTAATATACCTAATGAAAGCGAAATATGCAAGACTCTTGTTCTCCTGTCATGCAGATGTAATTAGTACTTTATTCAGGAATCGTCGTTCATTTTCTATCACAAAGAGACTTTAATTTTCCTACACTATATAGGTTTATGAAAAATATCATTCTGTTACTCCTACCACTATGAGAAACGGTGTTCAGGTTTACGATCAAATGTTTCGCAGACTTTTGTAGGCTCTGGATACTGGAAGGCTGTCCATGTCTAAAAGGTCACGTACAATGTGTATGTCAGCGGATTCAAATTACAATGTTATGTTACAGGCTTGCTGCATCGTAACTATGGACCATGCCGTAAAGGGGCAGGTGCTACGGGCAAAGTTTAGGTCATTTCACCAACACATGATTTCATTTATACTTGCTGGTGAAATGGCCTCGTCTAATATGTGGAAGCAAAATGCCTTGTACTTAGTTAATAACTAATCGTCTACGCGTAAACCAATCTACGCTTAGCCCCACAGTTTAAACAGTCGATATGGCCATTGGGACAGATAGGATGGAAATAATCCCATTTGTCCCAGTTACTACATCATTGAGGCAGACGAGAACCATAAGCATATAGACAAAATATCTCCCTATATACAATTTTGACCTGGGCGCGAAATTCTATGACGCTGCAAATCTGCACTGAATACAATGTACAAAGCAATAAAACACAGTGTAAGACCTAGAATATTCTACAATAAGTATATCTAACATATAGGCCATAGATTACATGTGTTGAGCAGGCACATGTGTCGTAATGTATCTACTTTAGTAATATACTGGTATTTAAATCTAAGTATATAAAGTACCTAAGTACCTACGCTGCCGATGGCGTGCAACTTTGTAAACGGTCGCATCACGTTACAAACAACGTGTAGTGGCTATCGCCAACCTTTGAGCGACGACGTGGAAAAGTTTATGCGACTATGTAGGAACAATGTTACTATTGATTCAGCTATGTAGATAACAGTTACACATTTCAAATGAGAATTTCTGTTGCTCTTTGACAATGCAATTTATAATTCCTACTTCACCTACCTCAATCAATCCCAAGGAAAACTTCAAGGCTATAAGCGAAGGTCGAGAATAGAGCTCCGTAGGTAACAATAAGTTTCTGCGGTTTTAAAACAGAATAGGGCATAGTACCCCCTGGTAGAAGTAGGAACCTGTGAAGCAGCTTTTATACTTGAATGTGTCTTATGACACAATATTAATATAATAATAATGTTACAATTTAATTAAACTCAAATGTCAGTTTTACGCAATTTTATTACATCAAGTAATATAGTGCAAGTCGTTACACATTCAGACAATTAATACAACACTTTTTCAATTGTAATACACTGCACAATATCTTAACAGTTACACAATTATATTACTTACACTAAAAAAATGACAGAGATTTATTCCTAAATTGAGAACATCAGACCACAATAATCAACGAATAAAAAAAAAAAAAAAGATACATTTGGACAGATGTATATACTAGAATAATTATTATAAGCTACCTATACATAATTTAATTTGAAATTGGCGGCTTCTTTTCAACTTATAGACAATGAGTAGCACAAGACTTGTTTGCCAGTACTTAAAGAAAATTGCAAATTGGTTTTGTAACCTACAAGAATGGGCTCGCTTTTCTTAATTTTACGTGATTTCCGTAAATGAAAATACAAAACTTAAAAAAATATGATACGAAACTAGAGTATTATAATAAAGGAGGAAACCCACCACAAACAAAGTTATGTATGAATAATATTCAAAATTTCATAACACAACTTTAAACGAAATACAACATGAAAAATAATATTGCTTTAAAGTTCTGAACCTCAATAGGAAAAATCGCAAATTCGCGCGATTACTTTGTTGTCAGTTATTGATTTGTATTTCCAACTCCTGAAAACATTTTCACTCAGAAAAAGCTGTATGATTCAGTTGATATTAATGCCATATTAAACTCAGCTTTAGGCTCTTAATCCTAAAGCTCGAAATCGATGTAATCAGAAGATATACTTAACAGTCATAATATAAGTTGTTACACAAAGTTTCAAATATTATAGAGACCTTCAGTGCTGTGATTTACCTAAAACGGAATATGATGAATACAGTACAATTGACTTAGGTAATGCATTTTAATCCAAACAACGGTACAGTGAACCATTTAACACAAGTATATAAAGCAAGCCACTACAAATAAATGTTGTGAATTGTCATGAATCACAATTTATGACATGCATATTTTTGATGTTTTGAATTAACAGAACTACGCATTATGGGGATTTTATTCGTTGTGAATGCACCAGCTAATACATTTCTCATATCGAAACATGATCACAACCTTCAGATATTTTTACAATAACTTTTACCCTGCAACCTCACCACACAATGATGTGGACAATTACATACACATACCTACCTATCTACTTCAGTTTTATTTTCAGTACAGCATTGAATCACTCTAGGTATTTATCAATACTAATATTCCTTTAGTCTTTGTTAGCAAATATATATTTTACAGACTTGATAGGTTATTTGAGCCAAAAAATTGATAAGTAATTGATTACTGTTGTATAGATATATATTTTTTCAGATATCTAAGTATATACTACATTCTAGGTAGACTCGAAATACGATTTTAGATATTTATTTTAAGTATTAAAAAAAATAAAAAACCAGCTCTTTAATGAAGCACAAAATAGTTCGTGATTATTATAAGTGATTATTATTGCTTCGTACAAGGAATACAATACGCGATAAACATTAAATTATTCATGGTTTATAGGTATCACGATCAAGTATAACATAATAAGCCAAATTAGTAGTTGGCATTTTTTTACTGAGACAGTTTACAATCATATGTAAGTAAAATATAACAAAGATTGTCATCAGATTTACTTACTTGACAAAAGAATATCATAAGCTTATTAAAAAACTTAAATTGAATTTAAAGATACAAATATAAATCAGTAGGTACAATTACAACGATATTCCACGGTGCTGACTGTATTCAGTGCCGTGGTTAAAGGGTATTCACAATTATTTCTAATCTAAAGCATTTAATAACCTAAAATGGCATCAACTGTAGTAATATCACTAAAACAAAGTATAGCGTAATATTTTCTAGAAACCTTGACTCCATTTTAATTAGCCTTTTATTAACTCTCTATCGTACATGAAACGGACACAAGTCTGCGTTTGTGACCGTCTGTGTTGCCTTTGCAAATCATTCGTAGCCGTAACTATGTGGGGTGAACATGCCATGTCCCAATGGTACAAGATCAGAAACTTAGCTTTCGCCGAGCTTAAAATAGGCCCAATGCTAAACTCCTTATTTAGTTTTATAAATGTACTACTGATGTGTAGGCAATATTTACAAGTTTCAACACCCATTTAAATTCGTTATGTTACTTACTAAAACTTACCCCAAAAACTTTTGTAAGTCCCATGAATTTGGAACTAACTAAAATTTTATAATTGCGGTACAGTAAGCTTATTTTACATTAAGTAAATATTATTTAGATGGACCTCTAATCCTTATTATATAATTAGTGACACAAGTATTAATTTAACACTCTCTAAGAAGAGCCAGTAACGTATCTATTTAATATATTATTTTCTTATATATAACCACTTAGATACACAAAGAAACACGTTTTGTTTTATAACTCTAACCTAGCACTACAGTTAAACCATAACTTTTACTGATAAAATAATATAATTTTATAATTTTCTTATACCACCTAAATCAAATAATTTTGAGTATAGCATGGCATAGTATTAGCAATTAAGTAAATATGGCAATGTGTATCAATAACAAACAAGACAGGCGAGGCTATATTTTCAATTTTAAAGTAGCTCTTTAACATAGTATATGTAAAAAAATTACATACGTAATTAATTAAATTTCAGCTGCTCAAATTGATATTGCTTCGGGCCAAGATTCACTGTGGATATTTCAACACTAAACGCGGCCGCGATATTAAAAGCGCATAGAATTCATGTGGAAAATTTGATATCGTGTGAGGATACGCACTTGTTATTCAATATCATAATAACGTATTGCGTCAACGTAACGTTAAACGCGTCACGCGTTTTCAGGAAGAAATCTCGTTGTTCGTAAGAGAATTAGGGCCTTGTTTTAACAGTTGTTAAATGTTTTTTGCTCTGTTTGATAACATAGAGAATACAGTATAGATTTGACAGTTGTTTTTTTGACAGATCCTCCAATCCAATTTATTCATTTTTTAATTTTATTTTATTAATGTCAAAAACTTGATTCTGATGATCACACAACATTTAGTTATTTAGCAAACATTATTAAAGAGTACTTTGTAGGTACTATTATTTCTTCTGTGGTAAAGAACCTAATTTGGGGCCCCAATAAATTGTTCCTAGTACTACCCTGTATATCTTGTATATACGAATCAATTGCTGTTCGTCTGTCTCGCTAAAACTCGAGAATAGCTAGGCTGATTCCGATAATTTTGATTTTGAAATGTTTCTGAAAGTTCAGGGTAAGTTTAAACTTATATAACTGTTAGGCGGTACGAAGTACGCCGGGTCAGCTAGTATTAAATAATTACGTAATTTTGTGTTAAGGCTCATGCTACTACATACATCTTATTAGAATTCTAGCATCAATGATAAGAAAAAGCCAAAAGTGTGAGTATAATTTGTATTGTCATAGTTTAATGATAATATTCACTACAGTAATGCTATCTGTGTATACCTGCTCTATCCAGTCAAACAACCAATACCTATGATTGTATTTTGTGACACTTGGATTACTATTTTCATTTAGCTTGTATCAATCTTGTCAAAAACATAAGAGTAGTTTTCTTTTGACACATGAAAAACTTGGTGTATCGTTAAACTGAGCCTACTCAGCAAGATGCAGCCTATTATTGATCGGGATTATGGCTGCTGGACTATTATATATTTAAGATGAAACAACTACAATCACAGAAGAAATAATAGTGGTTGCACTCCAATTCAGTTTTTAAACTTTTGTAGATGATAAGGAATAAAATTTCTTATGATTAAATAAATTGATGAATAAACAAAATACATACCTAACCATGTTTCTTATATACTTCACATTCACCTAAAAATTTAAATTTACCGAATTTGTTATATTTATCAAACACTTCGGATAGTTCATGTAAAATTTGTGTCCTTATCATGGGAATAACTAGAATTGTGAAGATTTTGAACAATCTGTGCAAAAATAAGAATGGAAACACTCTTAACTGTAGACTGGTGATATTCTTCCAGTGCAACTAGTAGTCGCAATACACGCACAATACACCTCAGGCATGATGTCAGTGCAGGACATTTCGCCCCAACACAAAATAAAGAAGAATAAGAATACCGATATGCAGCGAACGCTCGGCGTTGCCAGATATCTCGGCTATCAATACCAAAATTATATCGATATTACAGTCCCTGACAATAAGCCTACATTTCGAGTACCACGAAAGGTTCTTGTTAATTCTTGATTTGTATACAAATCAAGAATTAACAAGAAGCCCATTAATAAATAGATGATATTTTGAATACACCTGGAACCAGCCATAGTATATGTTAACAATTATAAAGTTGTTACTTAGTCATTAGAGTAGGCCTAGCATGGGCATTTGTACCCAGGTAATAAAAATAATTCTAGTTATTCCTATGATAAAGTACCAAATTAGATTTTGGAGTATGATTTTTAAATTTGATAATTGTAAATACATTTTGTCTGCTAGCTTGCTTGGAGTTATGTTTCCAGACTTATGGGCTTATTACACTATGCGGTATTCAGACAGTCTTACTAAGATTTAGCTTAATGTAATAAGAGCTAGCAAGTTAGCCTGTCTATTTAGACTGACCGAATGGGTTCGGCCGTGCTTACTCGCTTGCTTGCTGAATATCGCGTAGTGTAATAAGACTTGCACGCTTAGACCGTTCAGTCAGCGCGCGGCAGCCGCGGAGCAAAGACGGTCGTTTACGTTTGTTTGCTGTGGCCGCGTGCACCATGGCGTGTTCGAAAGAAAAAGAAGTACTTTTCAATGTTCTTGATTTGTACCGAGACATGCCATATTTATGGCTGAAAAGTCATAAAGATTATTCCAATCAACCACTTCGTACTGAAGGATTCCGGGTGTTGTTGGAAATTTATAAAACCTTCGATGAAAAGGCTACAGTCAAAACAATAAAAAAGAAGTTGATGAACATGCGCACCAATTACAATAAAGAATTGGCTAAGGTATGTACCTACTTAATTCCTTTGTTATGTGTTTTATTCGTCCCAATAAAAACAGGTACCTACCTACACATACGATAAAACGCCCCTGTATAACGAACGCTTTGGGAACCTTAGCTAAGCTATAAATCGGGCATTTTGAATTGATCTGAGCCTAAATCGTTTCAAGCTTCAAAATGCATAATTGTGTTTTTTTACAGGTAAATGCTTCCAAACAAACTGGCGCAGGGACAGATAAAATGTATGTACCAACTTTATGGTATTACGACGCGTTAAACTTTCTTGGGTCAAGGAGTGAACCATGTCGCATAACACCAGAGAGCATCGAAGATGAGGAGGTAAATTGTATTCAATTCTTTATACCAACTTCGAAATCGCGAATAAAAACAGCTGTTTCGTAGAAATAGTCAAAATTCAAGACCAATATCCCGATATGTATGGAACAGATGTTTTTTTTTTCGCGTATTTCGAAGTTGGATAGTTAAAGTTGTTAGTAGGTACAGTACATTGACCCTTTTCAATTTTTAGGGTATTATGAAACAGCCTGTATTTTGTATACTATACACGTGTAAGCGAAGCCGGGGCAGAAGTCCACGGCTTCGCTCACCTATACAGGGTGATTCCAAATTCATGTAATTCATTGATACTATGTAATCAGCTGCTGATATACAACAACTTTTACTATGGGAGTAACAACGACATCATGCAACAATATTTCGATGCTCCATACAAAAATCGTCTAGGTAGACGATTACTTTGTATGGGGATGTGAAAAATTTTCTAGCGATTTCGAAGTTGCTCCCATAGTAAAAATTGTTGTATACTACCAGCTGATTATATAGTTTTAAGGAATTACATGATTTCGGAATCACGCTGTAGACTTTATAGACAGCTGCGCCTAATGGGTTCGAGGGACAGTACAATGTCTGTCGGGTCCGCTAGTAAAAAGTATATTTCTTTTATTAAGCATTATTTAATCAGGTGAAATGGTAGATATAACAAATATTATGGTGGTACAACATCAATCATTCGGTCTTGGAAACTAACATGTCCAACAGAATTGAAATAGTCCATGAATTTATTGCGAACAGTATTGCCATCTTCATTACGCTGCCTATTTGAAGAACGCTGTAATGAAACTAAGGGTGCAGAGGTTTGTCTCCAATCTCCTTCGCGAAACGTACCCTGTCTTATATTTTCTGAATCAATATTAGAATGACATATGTAAGTTGGTACTCGTTTCCTCAGAAAGTTATGCAGAGCGCAACATGCCAACACTACAGCATCCACATTCTCCAGATCTAGATCAAGTGGTCTACGCAGTACTCTAAAACGGGAACTCAAAATGCCAAAGGCATTTTCAACCACTCTTCTGGCTCGCGATAATCTATAATTAAAAATCCTTTGCATCCGATTAATATTTTTAAAAGGAAATGGTTTCATGAAATTTTTATTCAATGCGAATGCACTATCCCCCAGAAACACGTATGGTACAATTTCATTTGTGCCTGGTAGTGGAGATGGCGATGGCAAATTTAAAGAATTGTTAATCATTTTCTTATGAAATTTTGTACATTTTAAAATTGCTCCATCTGCAACGGATCCATTGGTGCCTGTGTGTACATACATGAATTCGTAGTTAGCATTTACAACAGCAAACAGTACAATACTGAAGAATCCCTTATAATTGTAAAACAATGAGCCACTTTCGGGGGGTTTTTCTATAGCGATATGCTTCCCATCACATGATCCAACACAGTGACTGAAATTCCATTTTGTTTCGAATTCCTCAGCAATTTCTTTCCACTCTGTTTCATTTTCAGGTATCTGGAACAAAAAAAAATAATTTAACTGTATTTTTAGGGCTCCAATTCATCTGACGAAGACATTCCAAGCCAGCAAATCGGATCGATTGCTTCAACTTCTAGAGGACATAGCGTAAAGAAAAAAAAAGAAACACTTCTACAAAGACAAGAAAAAATGATGAAATCTGCTGAAGTAATGTTATCAAATAAAGAAGAAGAACACTGGGAAATATTAGGAAAGTCTGTAGGCTTGCAATTAAAGGATATAAGTGGAACACAACTGATATTTACTCAAAAAATTATATCCGATGTAATTTATAATGCTAAACTTGAACGACTCTCTGAAGATTCTTGTCTACTCGTTACACCATCGGAAATAAGACATACATTGAACAGATACAACTATCAGATACCCTTCATCCAATCACCAGTATCAAGTTATTCTTCCCCGTCCCCATACAACCGACAATCTCCTAACTTGCCACACAAACGTCCATCATCTCGCAATTATCCATCACCCACACCGAGTCCTTCATCATTATCTACAACACAGTATCATCCATCGCCTCACTATTCACAATCACCTCGTTACCAAAGCCAACTAGACCAATCGTCACAACACGCAATTCAGTTTTCACAACAAGAAGTCCAGTCTCCACAACAGACAATCCAATCTCCACAACACACAATTCAGTTTCCACAACAATCATTCCAGTTGCCACAACAGTCAATCCAATCGCCACAACACATAATTCAATCACCACAACAAGAAGTTCAGTCGCCACAACAGACAATCCAATCTCCACAACACACAATTCAGTTTCCACAACAATCATTCCAGTTGCCACAACAGTCAATCCAATCGCCACAATATATAATTCAATCACCACAACAAGAAGATCAGTCGCCACAACAGACAATCCAATCGCCACAACACACAATTCAGTTTCCACAACAAGCATTCCAGTCGTCACAACAAGCAATCCAATCGCCACAACAGACAATCCAATCGCCACAACACATAATTCAATCACCACAACAAGCAATCCAGTCAGCACAACATTCATTTCACAACAACCCTGAAGCTTTTCTAGAATACATTAAAAATGATCCAGGGTCTACTATTTCACCGTCTATAGTAGAAGGGAGTGCCAATTTAATGAAAGATTTTTTGATATTCAAGCCGACAAAAAAATAATTTTCTATTTAATTTACTCATTGCTTTTATATTAATGTCCTTGATTAGAAAAATAAATGTTAAATTGAAAAATAATATACAGTGTTTTACTCACCTTGATCAAATGTTTTAAGCATTTGTAGATAGCTCGGCACGTTTCTGGTATAATTGACGATAAAAGAGGTTGAGATATCAAAGAGCTAAACCTTAGGTCTTGATAGGAGTTGCCCGTTGCCAGGAATCTTAAAGTAACTACCAATCTTTGTTTAGCACTGACACTTTGTCTAAGAACCGTATCTTCTTTTTGAATGTATGGAGTAACTAATTTCAATAGACATTCAAACTCGGCAACTCCTACTCTAAGGTAGTTTCTTAAGTCACATGGTTCCAAAACACTCAGTATTTGCATATTTGATAATTTTTCTCGCAAAAGTAAATACTCTTTCACCCATATTTTTCTTTTCTTTTTTGTATTTAAATTAATAGACGTGGCAAGAGCTATGGCGATTTTCTGGTGCTTTGAAAGTTTTCCCATCGCGCGACAACCGTCACCGACTACGTACGCTTTGCAAATGAGTTGCATGCGGTATTCAGCCCAGTGTAATAGCGAGCTTGCCTAGTTAGATTTTAAGACAGTCGTACTAAGACTGTCTGAATACCGCATAGTGTAATAAGCCCTTTAGGTAATAGTAAATAATCCAAATTTTGAAGGTTTTAAAAAACCATGAGAACACTGAGTTTCCCTTATAAAGTCAAATATACTTCAATTTCCACCCTGGTCTTTGGCTCGTCATTATTTATTATGATAATATGAATTATGAATGCACGCCAAAAATAAATGAAGAAAATAAATAATTACTTAAAAATTAATATTATGCTGCCACAACTTGATTATTTAACTTGAATATTTTCAAAATAATTAAAAAGATTTTATGGCTGTGTTTAATATTGGTATCATAGACCAAAAATTATGTAATCAGTTATGAATCTCATGAAACCCAGTGCCTCTGGTACAGAATTAGTTTTTCATGTAGTGTATACAAATTCCATGATTATTGTTGCCCTTTAGGCAACTATGCAAAACATCCATATTTGTTTATAAATACAACGCACAGCAGATTACAGCAACAGATGTAGGCAATACACATACCTTATTTTGTTGAGAAACACTGAAATCAATTTTTAAATACTAAGAATATCTACACCACTATGTCTTTTCAAATTGTCACAATCATCATCACTATCACAGTCAGATTTCTTCCTTTTCCGTGAGTCAAACCGTATACCGGTCTCTTGGACTACCTTTTCACTATTCTTTATGGCAGATATGATGTGTTCTCGAGAAGGTGCCACTAGTTTAAGCTCATCAATACTTTCACTGGTTGGTGGCTCTACCAAGTGCATCACAATACGCTCAATGCGCTTTGGATCTTCCACTGGAGCCTCATCCAACGTAACAAGTTTTACTTCATTCTGTTTCTCTTTGTCAACAATGACTGAATACTTACGTTTCATCTCCTCCATCATCTTTTGACCATACTCTTCACCAATGACAGTATTGACACAAACAAAACTCTGCACCTTTTTTGTAGCTTTATCTATTTCAAGAAAACCTCGAGTTCTCATATAAATGAAGTGACCAGAACGTGACATCAGTCGGTAGTAGGACTCTCCAAATTCTCTGCTTTCATCATACATTTGTCTAAGGACACAAATGACCCAACGCACATCCTCTTTGTGCATAAAAACAAATGCTGATGTGCCTGTGACCTCTTCAGTCATATATCCTGCTGCAAGAGATATGCTCTGGTCACATTGTACAATACGACCATCTATCAAATGACGAGTCCAGTATTCCGAGTAAGCAGTGGGAGGCAAAATCTTTGGTGGCAAGTTAGTGGACATTACATGAATCATTCCAATGAAAACAAAATCATTTCCACTTGATGAGAATGTTCGATTCACTCTTACGCGTTGCCGCCTTATGATTCTTTCATCTTGCACTTCATTTGAAGTAGCCTGGTCAGATTTCCTAATGACACCATCAATTCTACACCTTTCATATTTAGGAGTGTCAGAGCGAGCACCTGCTCTTAAGATACGAATAGTGAAGTTATGATGCTGTTCAAACAACCTCTCATCAAACCCTGATTGTAGCTGTGGTGGGTATATATGGTGTTTCAGAATATCTTTGTCTTCTGGATGCACATAGTTATACAGGTCATATCCTAGTAGATCTATATGGCTATACCCAAGCTTCTCCTGAACATTAGGAGATATTATACATATTCGTCCACGGCATGTAACTGTAAACATTATTCCTCCAATAAGGTCAAAGAATTTGAGAAACTTTGGGGACCATGACTCAGTATGACAACATTTAAATGATTTACCAAATACATGCTCGACGCGGAGTTTGTTGGCTGCTAATCTCAGTACGCTAGTTTTGTCAACCTTGCGCTGAGACTGAACTATGTCAGACAAAAGGGTCATCAGTTGGCTGATTAATGAGTTATATTGACTCCGTCGCTGCTTCTCTGCAATTATACGAGACTGTCGATCGCTAGCTTTAGCCGAAGGCGTTTCCGGGGAATGAGTTTCGGAAGATTCACTGCAGCTGGCCGTTTGACCATCGAAGCACGCTCCAGACGTTGGAACAGCAACTGCTAAGTCGAACTCGTTAACTGGCTGATTCGGCGAAATCATGTTCGAGTTATGTCCCATCTGGCCGGCCATTGCAACGTGTATACCAAACGACGCGCTTGCAGCGCCCGGAGAGGTCATATATGACGATTTATATTAGTCTTCGAATAGTAGACACGGCCTTGCTTGATATCATAACAAAAACACTTCACTTTTTCATAAGCACTTTGTCAATCTCCATATTGAATATCACTAAATGAGGCCTCGATTTCTTTAACTACCACATTGACAATGCGCGAAAAATATCCATAAATCAAACGCATAACATTATGCATGTATTCCGGAATTCTCTTCCACACACGATCTAACAACCAACCAGCTTGCGAGAAGACGCGTGCAATGCAGTGTCAGTCGGAGTGGTGCAGTCAGTTTTTTTTTATTGAGCTAACGACAATGACATTTAGCTTAAGTTTAGCCTGTGTCAATTGTTTTTATTTTATTTGTTAATTTAAAGAGCTGTAGTTATATATGCCATACCGCTTTATCTGCAGTCAGTATTTAAATCGACTGTTCGTTATTGGACAGTTTCTGGGTTCGACAGATTCACTATTTGACAGAAGTACATTCGGAGAGAAAAATACTAAAATATTATTTTAGGTATTTTATTTAAACAAAACTAGGCAGAATAAGGATTGTCGATCGATTGAGGGCACGTCTTGTAGCCACATGGCTTCTGGGGCTCCCTGGCACCAGGAGGTGTATTTAATGGGCGCTATGGAGGAAGGACCCATGTGACCCAAAGGAGGTGTCCTCCATTTTATCAAAGAAGTACTCCTACCGAGCGGGAAACGGACGAAGCAGAATCGGACAGCTGTCCTGTCTGATTGTGTAATTTTGAAACTCGTATATTTGTGCATCGAAGCTCTGAGAATTTTTCTTGCGTGATAAATTCTTGTCGTTGTGACTGACCCAGAGTATTGAGATGTTGCGTGTGTGCGTTGCTTGTGCTGGTGTTGATGTTGGTCGATTGTGATGGTTTTTAGGTCGTTCTGCTGGTTCGCGTTTTTCTGGATAAGTGGCGCGCTAGCCACAGCGCTTTCTGCACCCCTGGTCCTCGTGTCGTTTTATTCCCGGGCACCCGCCATTTAGGCTCGAATAGCCATTGGTTTCCCGCGTCGCCCGCCAGTCTCCGGGCCGGTCTCCAGTCTGGTCAAGGTCAGGTCCACCGCCAATCTTGGTCGCACCATTTATTTGCTATTTGGACCTATTTACTTTGGACCAATGGCAGAAGACTTTGGACTTTTACCGCTGTCCTCTCTGTCCTGCTGGGCCTATCATCTGGAGTTCACACAAGAGGGCGTTCAAGTACGCATTTCAGGAGGACGCGCGTGATGTGGGGCAATATTGTTTAGGTGGGTGTGCGGTCCGTTGTCAGCACAGTCGAACGTCCCGCGCGCTGATCGGACTACGAACTGCTCCACCGTCCAATGCATACGTCCCGGGCGATGACGTCATTGCGTACGTACCAACCCGCTCCCGTGATCACTCTGAGGGTAATATTCTGTACTCTACGGATATAGCATGCCGGTGAACATAAGTCAACATATTCCGGATGGGCATCTTGTACAATCCCAGCTTTGAGTGGCAGCTTAAATCTTAGGACCGGATGTAGCATTGAACGCGCAGCCTTGGCCGAGTTGATGGCATTATCTACGTGTACGCCCATGTTCAGTCTCCGGTCGATGGAGACGCCAAGGTACTTGCAGGTGCGTTCCATCACAAAGTTCTGAACTCTAAGCTGCAGCGATGGAAAAGTTTTGGTTTCTTGCTGGCCGTCAGTAGCGCGGTTGTCTTAGCCACGTTCACGGCCATGTGTCATTTGCCAAACAGTCAGGGAGGATGTTTAGGACTCTCTGTATCCTACTAGTGGTGATGGTAGCGAAGTACGCGCTGTCATCTGCGAAGACGGCTAGCATGATATCCAGCTAGCTTGGAAGGAGGTTTCTCCCAACACTGGGATGTCGTCTGTATTACCGGTGAAAGGCAATCTTTGGGGGACCCCTGCCGTTACGTGCCTGTATCCGGAATCTACACATTCGACGGACACGTAGAACTGGCGATTGGTGAGGAAGGACGCCATTATGCTAACAAGCATAGGTGGCTAAGGTGGCGATGTTGTCATTATCAGTTTATGGATGAGACCATCGTGCCAAACCTTTACTGACTGACCGACTACCCACTAGAGCTATCTATGCCTCTTTCAATCCTACCTCAAAATTTGGGTGATAATAAGAACAACGATATCTTTTTAGTTCTTGCTAGTAATTTTTGATCTTTTAGTAGTATCTAGATCTTAGGTAGACATAAAGTCAAATTGACGCTGACCAATGTACTGATACGATGACGCCTTAGTAAAATACCAGTTAGCGCAAGCAAGGCGCAAGCGAGGAGAAATCGAGCGAGCGAGAAGCGAGACCTTTGCTCTGCTGCGGCCTGCGGGCGGGTGGGCCGGGGGCGGCGCGGCAGAAGTGAGAATTAGAGTATTTTAATTTTATATTGTTGTTGTTCTATGATCGAGGTGCACGCTTATATTGTTACAGAGCAAAACCAAATAATTACTGTAGGCGGGAAAATATCTTTGAATATAATCTTTATTATCGGTCTTAACATAATATAAGTAAATCTGTAGACATATGTAATAATAGTTATTTGTCCACCAGATAATTAAAAAGTTTTATAAGTTTACTTTACTGAAGAGGCTTTGAAAACGGTTTTAACTTTTTTGTTTTTCCTATATCACCAATTGACGATAAACCGGTTATTCACAGTATAGTAAGAGGAAAAAGTGTTTTATTCTAAGAGCGGTGCAATAAAGCCACAAACGTGTTCAGTGAGCGGCCAAAATGAAGATGTGGCCAACAACACTTGTGTTTTTAAATATATTTTTTATAGCGCGCGTCATTGCCCAGGATGGTAAGTTATTTCTATATGCATGTACTTACATTAACCATTTTTTTAGAATGCAATCGAAAATCTCTTGATTTAACGATTCAGAACTACTTACCACAGAGAGAAGAAACTAATAAAATCGGCCAAGTGAGAGTTGAACTTCGTCGCACACAGAGATCAATATAGAACACTATTAATAACGAGCATAAAATGACGTTTGTTATATGTTTAAGTAAAAGTATTTACTTTTAAGTATTTATTTATATATAAAAAATCAACCAAAATAAATTTTGGTTGATTTTTTGTTTTTACAGTGAAAATACAATTAAATATTCTTTGTTATTATTACAAAGCACAAAACAGCAAAAAAAACATGTTTGTTGTTGTTTCTTAAATATTTATTTAATGCTGGTTTTAGTATCTGTTGTTATAGCGGCAACAGAAATTTAACATCTGTGAAAATTTTAACTGTCTAGCTATCACGATTCATGAGATACAGCGGTGATAGATGACGGACACAGCAAATTCTTAATAATAGTGTCCGGTTTTTACCCTATGAGGAACCCTAATAGTACTATTACTTCTTCTGTGCTAATATGATAATAACTCTATTGGCACTACTTTTATCTACTGTAATTTAAAATAAAAATGTGTATTATAATGATTTTAATTTATTAAATGTAACCACCAATTCCATAATCAACAGGTAAAATATTAATTTATTTCTTTGATGGTTATGAATAATTTTGTCAGTGAATAGTAGCAGGTGAAACTCCTAAAACGAGTTGTTCCCCCTCCTGCCTACATGAAAGATTGAGCAGACATTTAGTTCATTTTAATGTTTAATTTTGGAATTTAGTTCAGTTCAGAAATAAACAAAATTTGATTCAAACATATTTTTGAACATAATGACCTGCCTTAAGCATCTGGCCACCAGCCACAAGACTAGATGGAGTCGGGGTGCTCTAGCTGTGTAGGATCTGTCACTCATTTCAAACCAAACCAATAATAATTCAAGTAGTGGTGCTCTGGGTCACTCACTGATTTCAAACCTAATAATCATTTACCATTTTTTATCTTATTGATTTTTTTAAGAAAAGTTTTCAATTTATTTTAATCATAGTAATTACCTAGATTAAAATTGTCTCAACTACGGCGCTGTTTTGTTCCAAACTTTCGTGAGATTTATTACGACGCGCCTTTGACAGAAAAAAGTTGAAGTTAGTAGTAGGGTACTTGGTAGGCTCCTCTCACACTTAAATGTATTCAAATTTGGTCAACTTCGTGTAATACCCAACCCTTGTAGCCTTGTTATTCACTAACTACTATTTAAAAAAAGTCAGTAGATTTTTAGGTTCTCTTCAGGGGTCAGGTAGCCCAATACCTTCCAACCTCAACAAATATCAGCTAATTGTAACAAACCTGTTTTTATAAACACCAATTAATCAAGTTTTATTACTCTATAGTCAGGTCAGGTACTTGTTATCAAATGGATTTTCCTGTTTTTTATGACATAGTAAGTATGTGTAAGAACCCTGAACTCAATTCTATTATTGTTTTCTTGTCTGCATGTAGCTGATAACTTAAATAATAATATGGTGTTAGGCAAGTTGATTTGAACAAGGAAAATAATTATTTACTGTATAGGTAGTCAAGATTCGGGAACGCGAGATTTGTTTTTTAAAAAGATTAAAAATTGTTTAATAATTATTTAATGTCCGATACATTGGCGAGTTGAATTATAACTAACTTAAATCTAACTTAAAACTGAGCAAGAGCATTCTCCTTATCAGCTATGCGTCCGGGACGACCACCGTGAAGCCAGACGTAACTCAGCAGTTCTTACGCCTACGCTGGTATCTGTATAGTTTCGGTACGGGTTCCAGGATGCATAACTCCTCCCATCGCAAGATCGAAATTAGCGGACGGATTAGAAGAATGCTGACTCCGATAATTTCGATTATAACATTTTAACATAAGATAACTAAAAACTATCCCTAAAATTACATATAAAATCAATGTTCCGATACTCATACTTTTCACATTTACGGCACTCTCACTATTTTTGACCAAATCACTATCACTTTTTCTTAGCACATTAGCCAGATGTTGCAGGTTAGTCAGGTCCACCCCTTTTAGGCTTACTGGAACTTCGGGATACGCCGTCTTCGATGGGATTACCGCCGGTAGGTTTATTATCGGTAAGTTTGGCAAACTCATTTGTTCATAACTTCTTCGTTGTCTTTTCATGGTAATTTTTATAATTTCTGCAGTACAGTCATCATCTGCTGTTACGATGTAGGTTCCCTGGACATGGTGATAAGTTATGTCGTCCTTACAGTTTTGGGTGAGTATAAGGATGTTTTTAGAGAAAACTATCCACCTGTTGCTCTGTATCTTCTCTACTTTTACGTCTTCCAGATCCACTAGGATTGGGTGGCATTGTGTTATATCTGCGGCAAAGCTGATCAGGTTGGTGACGCAGGCATCGTTGACCAGCGCGGGTGCGTAATCTTCTTCACAAAGGAACAGGGAGTCTTCGATTTCCTTGCAGGGACGTAAGAGTGACACTGTTTTCAACCTTTTCGTTAACAGGTAAGGGAATTGGGGTAAAATAATGTGAGTTTGGTTAAGGGTATTGGTGACAGGCAAGGGGAGAATTCTATAATATGTGTATATATCGTCTTCAACTAAGGGTATATCCATGATAAACGTTATTTGATTTTCCTTAGCGTAAGCTTTCATGTCTATACATAGTTCTAACTTTAACAAATTTTCGGAATTTACTGGAAACATAAGTTTATTTTGTAGTTCAATATCCTTCAGTATCAATAATAATTCATTAGAGTCTAAAATAGATTGATGTAACATTCCTAGTTTACTAAACGCAACAATGGTTTCAATTTCGTCCAATCTAGTATAAAGAGTTTGGAAGTTGTGTAAGAATATGTGATAAACGTTAATGATCTTAGAAATCTCTCGAATTTTATTTGTGTCATTTAGTTGTTTTCTGATTTCCCAAATTGCTTTATCCAATTGAATGAAATTGTATTTAGTACTATTAGTAATGTTCATTAATGATTCCATCATTTCGGCGACCACAGTTATCTTTTTATTCATTGCATTCTGTTTTGTCTTTACGTCACTTATTAACGCATCATACTTAATGGCATCGTTATTGTCTAAATTACCCGAGACTAACTTAATAATAGAACCTAAAGGATTTAAAATTCCACGTTTACTTCTTTTTACCGGTAATAATTGGCTCAACTTTTGCACTGTTATATTTTTTATGAAATCTGTTTGAGTTCTCAAATCGCTGACATCAGAGTCAATGGGTTTCTTTCCAAAGTAGTTTAATAAATGTTTATTCAAGTTTGAATATCTATTTAAGTTAAAATCTAAATCGTCTCTAACTAAACTTAAATCTAATATCTTAATAATAGACCACTTATCGCTACTTATCAGGGCTTGGCCTTCTCTAATTGGGAGAACTCCAGGATTGTTCCTGATTCGCTGAAGTAGAAGGGCCAGGACAGCTGTAGCCTGTACCAGGATCAGGAGGCACCTGTGAAGGACGTTTAATGTCTTTAATTGGCGCTTTTGTTTCGCGGCCTTTGATGTTAAGTGGTACTATATTTCTAACTATATTTCCTTTTACTTCAGCTTTCTTGTAACGGGGTTTATCCTTACTTCTTCTTTCATTCACGCCTTTCACATATACTGCGTCTCCTTCATGTACGTTAAACTGTTTTTCGCCTCCATGCATTTCCTTGATCTTTTCTTTTCTACCTATTGTCCTGTTTGTTATATATTCATATAGGTATTTTGTTCGTTTTTTATGGTCTTGGACTAGTTTTTGACTGTAATCTTTATTAAACTGTACATTGAAAGGGGTTGTGGCATCGGTGTGCCCAAAAACAACCTCGAAGGGAGTTAAGCCAGTTGTATTATGTATAGTTTGATTATAAGACATGAGGGCATACGTCATTACGGATGCTGCATCGGTGAATTTGTGTTCGTAGCTAGCTAGTCGATAAATTTCTATTATTGTTGAGTGGAAACGTTCAACTATTCCCATGGAATTTGGATTGTGGGGCGTGCCAATGTGTAAATCTATTTTGTAGAAATTTAAGGTTTCCTTGAGTAGGGCGTTATTGAACTCAGCCCCTGAATCGGCACTAATTCTATGTGGTACTCCATAAATCGAAAAATACTTGATAAGGGCTCTGATGACTTCTGGTGTTGTTTTGCTATGAATTTCGATTGCCTGTCCAAGCTTGCTAAAAGCGTCTACTATTGTTAAGTAGGTTTTTCCTTCTATACTGAAAATGTCCATGAAGAGTTCCTGAAACGGTTTTGTCTGGGTTTGTGTAAGCTGTAGTTCAGGTTTAAGTGGTTTTCTGTCGTATTTCATTTTTTTGCATCCATCGCAAGAGTTTATAACTGTTGCTATGGTTAGTTCCATATTAGTCCAGTAGTAGATTCGCTTGATGTGAAGTAGCGTCTCTTTAATTCCTCGATGACAAGTTTTTCCTATGTGGTATTTTGTAATTATTTCTTTTTGCTCGTTTTCATCTTCCACATAAACTACTCTCTTTGTACATTCCATGATTTTAACGGTATCTTTTTTGAACAGAGCTATGGTTGCTTCAGCGAACTGTTTCCTGTGTGTTTTATCTTCGAAATATATAAAATACTTAGTTTTTGGATTTATGTATTCTTTCAGGAATTTTTTCACTAAATCTGGTCTATTTAGTGGTAGATGAAGTTCTAAAATCTTCTGCTTCTGATTTGATGTGTCTTTTACGGACAGTTCGTTCCTAAACCAAGTGTGTACTAGGATTTGGTTAGGTTTTGTGTCAATAGCCTCGTGTAAAATGGGAATTCCTGTGGTGTCCGTTTCGAATACCGAATGTTTAGTTTGGGAATTCGTTGAAGCTGTTAAAGTGCTACTATTTGGGGATGGAATAGAATAAGGTGACCTTGGGTCATCGGCAGCTATTATTGACATAGTTTTTTCTGAATCTGATGACAGAATTATGGTGCTATTGGTCTCGTCATTATGAATTTGTTGACTTTTTCGTAGCCTTTCAATGTCTTTCATTACTTCGTCTATTTCTCTTTGTAATTTGTTGTCGTCAACGTTTACTTTCATAGATACGTCATCGTTATCTATGGCGTTCACTTTTATTCGGGACAGGGCGTCTGCGACTACATTTTGTTTTCCATTTTTGTATTGAATGTCGTAATCGAATTCAGCAAGTCTGAGTTTCCAACGCGTCAGTTTGCTATTGTGTTCTTTCATATTATTTAGCCAGGCGAGTGGGCGATGGTCTGTATATATAGTAAAACGCCTGCCGTAGAGGTACGGACGGAAATGTTTTACTGCCCAAACGATTGCGAGTAATTCTTTTTCTACAGTGCTGTATCGCGTTTCCGCATCATTTAAAGTCCTGCTAGCGTAAGCAATTGGTTTGTCGCTGTGTAAAAGGCCTTGTGAGATGACAGCGCCGATAGCGTAATCGGAAGCATCGGTTGTCAGGATGAACTGTTTTTCGAAATCCGGGAACTGTAGAATCGGAGCGTTTACTAATAACTCCTTACACATCTCGAATGCTGCTACGTATTCTTCGGTAATTTCTATCTTGTAACGTTTTTTTAAGCATTTTGTAAGTGGTCGTGTTATTTTGGCGAAATCTTTAATGAATTTGCGATAATAACCGACTAGTCCTAAAAAACTTTTTATTTCGGTTGTAGTTTTTGGAATAGGGAAGTTAAGTACTGCCTGAATTTTATCGTTGTTCGGTTTTAGACCTTCTTTTGTTATCATGTGTCCAAGATAGAGGACTTCTTTGCGGAAGAATTCGCATTTATCTAAGGTTACTTTCAAATTTGTGGCTCTGAGTCTGTCGAAAACCATGCGCAATTTTTCTATGTGTTCTTGTAAGCTTGCTGAGTAGACAATTATGTCGTCAAGGTAAACTAGGCAATGCAGGCCTTGTAAGCCTCTCAGGACATTATCCATGGCCCTCTGGAAAGTAGCGGGGGCTGTCTTGAGGCCAAATGGCATACGGGTAAACTCATAAAGTCCTGATTGCGTAGAAAAAGCTGTCTTTTGTCTATCCTCTTCCTTAACTTCTATCTGATGGTAACCACTCGCTAAATCAATGGTGCTGAAATACACGGACTTTCCTAGTTTATCAAACAAGTCTGAAATGTTAGGCAGAGGGTACTTGTCGTCGGTGGTAATTTCGTTCAAACGTCTATAATCAATCACCATTCTAAATTTTGTCTCTCCGGAAGCGTCAACCTTTTTAGGGACTAGATGGACGGGCGCACTCCAAGGTGAATGCGATTCACGTATTACGTCGTTTTGTAGTAATTTATCGACTTGTTTTTGAATTTCAGCTGTGTACGCTGGAGGGTGTCTATATGGTCTTACATATATGGGGTCTTCGTTTTTAGTTCTTATCTCATGTTTTACTCCGCTCGTAAAAGAGAGGGGAATGTCGTCACAATAAAAGATGTCTCTATACTCATAGCATAATTTTTTTATGCTTTCCTTTTCTTCCTTGTTAGCGTGGTCTAGACGCAGTTTCCGCAAATTTTCTTTTAACAATTCATCAATCTCACATTCATTCGTCGTAAAATTCACTTTACATTCTTCTCTTTCATACTTAGTAACTCTTAGTGGTTTTGCAAAGGTCATGGTTATTTTATCTTCGGATGCATTTTGAATAACGATACATGCATACGAGTCAACGCAAGATACTAAAGCGCTGGGCATCCTTACACCTTGACCAAAATCTACGTAGTCTATTATGGCTTCGCCATTTCGTAAGTCCGTTGGTACTTTTACACGTGTCTCTGTTCTTGGTTCTAGAGTTATTTCATACGGTGGACTATATATAATCGGTATTTCTGTATTAGGTGTTTGTAATATTCGGTTTCGCATATCAATGTTAGCTTTTAATTTAGATAAGAGGTCGGAACCTATCAAGCCGTCATATCGGCTGTCAACATTATATATGTAAAATTTATGTTCTCCAACACTTTTGAAAGTTTTCAGTAGTGGTATCCGAATGGCTTCATTATGTTGGCTGCGAGCATGAGTGCTGACTACTTCGAAAGGCTCGTGGTATTTGTAAGCGGTGAAGTATTCGTCTGCCTTTGCGGGGCTTATAAAAGATCTTGTACTTCCGGTGTCAATCATAAAACGTGATTTAATTTCGGGTATTTCTATGTAAGGTAGCTTCAAAAGAGAATCACAATTTAGCTCTATTAGCTCGGATGGGGATTCGAGGCTGGTAGATGAAAATTTTCTTCAGCATTCGGTCCCTGGTCATAAACATCTGATACTGTTTCATAATTTTGGGAATCTGGCATTTCCAAGTTGTAAGTATAATTTTCGTCATAGTAATCATAATTTTGTTCACAGGCTTGTTCCGGTGAAGCCTCAACAAGTTCGTTGTTAAAGAACATGTTTTCACTATCAGGGGAAGCGTTTAACATGTTCTGTCTCAACGGGCGGGCTGTGCGCATTGAAACGTCAGTATCCTCAATTGGTTTAGGTCGCTGTACATTTTGGTTCGGGATGCCGAATTTGAATGTTTGTTGGGGTTGCATAAAAGGTAGGGCTGGTCTAGCAAAATTTTGGTTCATTGGAGGTCTGAAACCTTGACCTTGTTGGTAATTACCAAAATTAAAACCTGGTTGTGGTCGCGGTATACCAAACCTAAAGTTTTGTTGTCCCTGACTTGGGTTAAATCTGAATCCAGTAGGTGGATTTTGGGGCTGATGGCCAAATCTAAAACCTTGCGGTTGGTGCTGTTGTTGCTGCTGCTGTGGTATGCCGAACCTAAAGTTATGACTAGGCATTGCGAATTTATTTTGTGGGTTAAAAGAAGGATTTCCAAATTTAAAGTTGTTGTTACTAATATTATTAGCCATTGGAATTTGTGGCTTATGAGGCGCCAGAGCCTGACGTTGCTTATGTTTTGCATTAAATTGAGTTATGAAATTTACTTCTTCTGTCACTATAGCTAAAGCGTTTTCTAACACAGTGCACCCTTTCAGACGCACTATGCGAATTAAGTCCTCACTCAGATTATATAAAAATACATTCAGTGCCATATTGTTGTAGACTATCATTTTTGCGGCCTTTACCCCTTCATCGGTAAGTAAATTGACCTTAGCAAAAAGCGTACTACGCATATGCTGGATGCGATGGCAGAAGTTGATGTAAGACTCACCAGAATTTATTTTCATTTGCTCTAGCTCTATCGCGATACATTCTTCGGAACGTGGGTCACCAAAATGTTGAACTAGAACCTCCTTAAGTGTTATCCACGAGTTAATATCTTCTCGCTCGCTTAGAAGCGCTGCGGCTTTACCATGAAGCCTACTTGTAATTCCGTGAAATACATATGTTTGTTGCGCCAAGTTATTAGGAGATGCATAGGAGTTATAGATGTACTGTGCTTTCCTAATGAATAAATTTAAAAGGTTTTCTTCACCTTCAAATTTTGGTATTAAACATAAAAGGTCTTTTGGTATTATCCTAATATTTTGCTCCATTGCCATTTCTTATTAATAACTAGTTACTTTTATAATTATCAATTAAATGTACTTAACTTAATAATAGATTTAACACAAAAATTTAACGACGATATTAGTACGTTAAAGGAAATCAAATAACGATTATTTGTCTAACAAACGGAAATAGATGGGAACGGAACGGAAATGTGAAAAGGTTTACTCACAGAACACTCGTCCTCATCCTTCTATTGTAGTTAGGTCGTCTTCTTAAAACTCGCCGCGCACCACAAATGACAGATTTATTTGGTTCGTATGGATTGCCGTCAGACACGATCACTTAAGTTAAGAAACCGTGGCTTGTTAGGTTCACAGGAACGAATCGCAGGAACTTCGATAGTAACTTTCGCGAACGTACGGAACCCCAGCAATCCTACCGGCTGCGCCAGTCAAGATTCGGGAACGCGAGATTTGTTTTTTAAAAAGATTAAAAATTGTTTAATAATTATTTAATGTCCGATACATTGGCGAGTTGAATTATAACTAACTTAAATCTAACTTAAAACTGAGCAAGAGCATTCTCCTTATCAGCTATGCGTCCGGGACGACCACCGTGAAGCCAGACGTAACTCAGCAGTTCTTACGCCTACGCTGGTATCTGTATAGTTTCGGTACGGGTTCCAGGATGCATAACTAGGTATATCCAGGACTAAATAATAACATTAAGTACACATACATTCTTGACAAGCTAAAGTCTAAAGTAAAGGAAAAAAAAGAAACAAATTATGATTATATTATTATCAATTTACTTGAGAGGAAACCAATCATGATACTTACCTATTAAAATAAACCATACTAATCAAACCAACCACTATTTTTTGCTTTAGTTGAGTCATTTTTTAATGAATTTGCAGTAAACATTTTTGTAGTTCGTGTACCTACCTACATGGGTATAAATAAGAAATGTCCAGTGTCCAGAAATGTCCAGTTTGTTAAACAGTCCAATTTCAACTTGTAAAGTCTGATCAAATCTAGTGACTGTTGGTTTGTGTCCATAAATGTCTAACACACAAAGTCGTCTAATATCTATAATGGTCTAGTGTCCAAAGAATATAGAATAAACCTTTAACTGTTATTGTTAGGCTGAATTTTTGTTATTTTCGTCGATTATTATGACTGTGCAGTATGACTACCAATACAGTGTGACTACCAATCGTACTACCTACCAGTAGTAAGTACGCTACATGAATTACACTTCTTATTACTGCAGTTAAAAGTTGTTAGAACAAATTACCCGTGTTACTACCGTAATACTAAAATCAGACTGGCCATTATATATATTTTAAACAAGTCAACATAAGAAACAATTAAAAACCCGCGAAAAACAAGTGAGTACCGTAGAAAAAAACGAAAATAGCAGTAAACAAATGAAAATCGAGAAACAAGTGGAAATCGCAGAAAACAAGTGGGCACCGAAGAAAACAAGTGAATATCGCAGAAAAGAAATGAGCATTGCTTTCGACTTGGGTGTCTTTATCAAGACTAAGTGAAGATGCTAAATTACGAAAATGAGAATTACTTTGTAATAACTAAAATAATGTTGTAAAACTGCCGTCTAGCTACTGCAAGTAGAAAAAAATAGGTATTACGTGAATTTCGACTGTATCAGCATTTATTATTTTGCTTGTTATTTATTTGCCGGGGCCAATGATCTCTATAAAAGTATATGACTTAAAAAAAACTGACCTATGTCACTTAGGTCGAAAATTGTGTAAACCTGATTTTTAGATTTTTTTAAAATTATATTCATGGCAAGGACAGGTGCAGGACAGGCTGGGCAATACTAGACTAGACAAATTAAGACTACACAGTTTTAAGCTTTTGTCCATTTACGACTAGACGATTGATACCACTGGACATTTTCGGAATTTCGCCATTTGATACTAGACAGTTTAGGTGAATTTACATAGCTGAAATTAGACTATTTAACACATTGGACATTTCTGGACATGATACAATTAACGTTAAACTACTTCGAGAGTATACTTTACGATGTGCTTACCATACGAGATTGTTTTTGTTTCAGTTGGAGATTCATGTGTGCCGAACAACGAGTTAACTGACGGCATATGCACTATTGTGACGGAATGTGAGCCTGCTATTACGTAAGTAAACCATAACAGGAAGGAATATTGCTAACTCCTGATAAGTTACTTAAATAGACACTATACAAGGGATTAGCATAAAGGAGTTTGAATTTTCTCGCAAGAGGTATGAAAAGTAGGCATTCAATAGAAGAATTCATTGAAAGTTAAAAGGCTTTGGCATCCAAAGTGCTTTTCGTGTAAGCTGACGACACTGTCGAAGTATCTATATAGTATTTAACTACCGAATTTTTCTTGATTGATTGATTCGTGAAATTCCGTTTGTTTGTGAGAATATCAAAATTAATAATTATATATATTCGATAGATGTCATAAACAGATTTTTCTTATTAGGTACTTGGAATTTTCCCTTTGAAATCATGTCATACTTTAAATTAATAAGGAAAATTCCTAAATTCGTGATAAGTAAATTATATACCTACCTACTAGGCGCTGACGTGTACCTAATAGAGGTCAGTGTTATTGAGGCAATGATCATAAATTAAGAGAAAAGTCATATTTATATGAGTATTGTAGAGTGTTTTTTATAAAAGAAGTCCCTTGGCAAACAGCAGAGCTAACCCCTTAGGATACGAGTAGCGATACCCTTTTGAAACCCTACTGAGGTACGGTTTTTCAAAGGGTATCGCTTTTCTCTTTTACTAGTATATTCTTCTACGCCACTGCTTTAATACCTCTACTTACCTACTTTACCGACCTACACAATTGTCGAATTTTCTTAATGGTTTCTACACTATCCTGTGTATCATTAGCTGGGAATCCCCTGTTTAAAGGTTATTGTTGATTTGAATCTTTAAATATAAAGTAAAAAGTATAATTGGCAGGGGAAAAAATGACAGGAAAAAGAAGCTTCTCGAATTGTTAATTTTTTGAAAACAACTTTGTGGTTTTTCGGGTCCAATAATTATTGTCATTAGCTGGTATTGCCCGATTAGACATTTTTAAAAACAAGTACTTAACTGATGACTTAGAATGGAATGAATTTTTAATTTCGTGGTGACAGATAGCTATCGAGTGTCATTCTTGTAATCGTTTATAAACATGAACAGCGGCCTCTAGCGAATGTGAGACAAACTTGAAATTATAAGAGTAATATCGTGTTTTTAAATTTCTAAGTTCTCGGATTGTAACAAATTCTTAGTCCATTTCAATAATATATAATTAGGAAACTCTACTACGTACTTAATATAAAATTGAATCCAACAACTGAGACAATGTTTACATTCAGCTAGCGTTAAGTATTTAATTTGCGGCATTATTCTGATTATGTATTTATTTATTTTCCAGCGAATTGAAGAACAAAAGACGCCATGATTTCCAAAGATGCGGTTTCAGTGGACTTCAGGAAGTGGTGTGCTGTCCACCCACTACCATTAAATTCGGTAAGATTGCATTAAGGTAATCTACTCTCGGTTTAGGCCAAACATAGTTTAAAAGCTAGCTAGCGATATGGTAGAATGACGGTAAGAACTCTGCCCCATTTTTTTAACTAACACAGAATTCCTTGACGCAGTAAGTTATTCTGATGATGGAAAACGAGCGCGTTCCCTGTCACGGCACAATATAATATAGGTACTATTCCACGTGAATTCTGCGTGCTTATAATAACGTGTTGAAATGTTCAGCTGTATCTATACTAAAATAATAAAGAGGAAACTACTACACCGATTTCAAAAAGTATTTGGCTATTAGAAAATACATTATCGCCGAGTAGCATAGGCTAAAAAAATATAGAGATCGGTGGGTAACACCGTGGAGGCCAGCTATAAATGATTAAAGGCCCAGGCACGGAACGAGCTAGAGACCGAGCTCATTGGGAAATGCATGTCCAGCTGTGGAAGAAAGTGGGCTGATGATAATGATATTGAATTTTTACTCGTTACATAAATCCTCTGAAACAAAACAGTTTTTTGAACGTTGTAGCTATAACATGTGTGTCCTGTGACATCGTGTATAGCTCTGGCTATAATAATGTTATCTTAACGAGAAAGTTTAACAGCTTATATGTTACAACTGCTATCTTTTAAAGTTAATATAAAACAACAATAAAGATCAACTATGTAGGTTGGTCATTAAACTTAAATTACATTTAAGTTAAAACAAATTTATATCTTTTCTACAGGTCAAGGTCAGGGGACAGCTGAGAGGTCAAGTTTCGACAACGCAAAGAGGATTGTCGATAGAGGTGAGTTAATATTTTCAGACATGTATTCACCCTTGTTGTAGCATGGCAACCCTTTAGTACGATATTTACCATCTTTGAATCACACTATAACTGCACTTGTGAAATCTCTTGTTCCCAAATTAGATTACTACGCAGACGCTTGCTATTTTGATTTTACCGAAGAGCGACTCAGCAAGCAAGTGTTCACAGAATTATTGCTGTAGGTTTGTATTGCAGGTTACGCAAATATGACCACATCTATGAATACCCTTAGAGTTTTAAATGGTTACCTATTCGTCTTCGCCGTAATTCTCATATTCTGTCCTTTCTTTATAAAGCATAACTAAATCTCACCACTCTTATTTGAAACATAATTTTGTCTTTGTGACTGATTCTTATCTACTTCTTTAAGATCCTCACGAGATCTTTTCTTTATGCTGGCAGCTTCCACCTCAACCAACTCGTTTTTAGATGACGTGTTATTTACTGTACAAGTCAAGAGATTTAGCCTGTCCAATTGACAGGGGTCAATTAGACAGGCTAAATCTCTTTATATATACTTATATATAAATATATTATTTCTTCGTAAATTAACCGAAACATTAAGGTACGAATGATTATTACCAATATGACATGTATGTAGGTATGTACTAAGTATTGTACTTTTTAGTGTTGTTTTGTTTTGCGGTAACGTATTTGTGCTATGAATTTTTTCTATTTTTGTTATTGATGTGCCACTGACGTGACTGTGGTCCGACTCACTTAGTCTGATCCATCCCAAGGTTGCCTGGAAAAAATCGCTTCAGGTGACATTTCTGGTTTAAGGAAAGGAGTTTCTTTTACAGAAGTCCAATGCTCTTTGATAATTCTTCAACCTAAATACCTAATCCTCAATCAATCAAGAACTACTATCCCAAATCTAAGCCAAATTAATAGGTAGAGTTCAAAAATGATTCTATAGCATTGTTTTATAAACATCACGAAACAGTTCGAAATCTGACTCCTCATTTTGGCTAAGTTTTTTGAGTTTATGCAGCCACAAAACCTTGTTTAACTAGTGTATGGCAACCAATTTCGACATTTGATCTACAGTGTTTTATTTTATATTTTTGTAATTTTTTAGCTAAATAATATTTTTAACTATATTTATTAACAAGACAAAATACGCGCAACAGATGTAATAGTTCCCCACCTACATTTTGAAAAATTATCAAAGCAATAAATGTATTTAGTAAAGTAAAGTAATATTTATTGACCTTTAAATAACGTTCGTTACAGGCAAGTCTTATTACATTTGAATTAATAATTACTTAATAAATTTAAATTATAAATCTCATTTATATACGATTACTTAATATTAGTTCTTAGTTTAATAGTTCTCATGACAAATATTTACATTATGATTGCTCTGTTTAGTTATTAGTCATATTTTATTATGATTGTTCATTACACAAGAACGATGATTCTACAAACTGCATTGACATGTATTCGTTGAGTTGATAAAAAGGATTGCTTTCAAAAAAATTGTTAAATTTTTGTTTGAATGTAATAAAATTGAGATCCATTACACTATTAGGTAATTTATTGTACATCAGTATTTTGGTATAAAGCCCTTGCTTCTTACATTTAGCTAATCTATTTATTGGTAGAATTCGCCCTTTTTTATTATTGCGTGATTGGCGCGTGCGTATTCTTTTTTCCGCTATTTCCCTATCCTCGTGTACTTCTAACGTATTATCTTTTATATTTTCTAGAATGTCGGAAGATCAGAGCAAACAATATAGTGCCGCTAAACTTGCATATTATAGGCGGGGAGCTAGCTTCTTTGGGCGAATTTCCACACATGGTATGTACCTATCACATAGGTAATTATGTTTTTGTAAGTAAAAATTACTAAATAAAACTGCATTATTTTTCTTGGTATGTTCTACGTCAAAAGTTTAAACATTGCGTTGAAACGCAATACATAAAAATACTTGGAAATAATAGCATTATTTAGTCTTACTGTTAAAATACTTTTTGATTTTACAATGTGAATAATTCACCAACAATTCCAAAAATATTTTTATTGCAACTTACAATACCTCCTAATAGGACAGGCGAGAAGAAAATAATACAAATAAACATTTAGGTTTCCTTTTTGTTTTAAACGCTAAAAATATTACGATAAAATTTACAAGTACTGGACCATTCATGAAGTATATCTTCGAACGAAAACAAAAAAATATTAGTAGAGGTGTAGTAAAGAAACGAATTCAGAACTAACACATAACAGACAGGATAATTAAAATCTTTAAGATATTCTTTTTTGCATTTATCCTTTACTATTATTTCTTTACATTTTGTGTGGAGACTAAGTAGCGAGTCACCCTTAAGGCGTATATTACTCGTGCAGGTGGCACTGGGGTACGACCGTGGTAGCGGGTTCGAGTTCGACTGTGGAGGCTCCGTGCTGTCCAAAACTTACGTACTGACGGCAGCACATTGCGTCGATACTTTGGACAGGTAACTCAAAATCACACGAATATTAAGTATAAGGACCTAAGTAACTATGTATGTGTATGTTTGTAACTTTTAATCGCCTAAACGGTTGAGATTTGGTACAATAATAGCTGATATCCTGATTGCAGCTTGAATTCCCTGATGGGAATCTTAAAATTACACTTTTTTAATCCTATGAGAGCGAAGAGATCTGTTCTGATTCGGAATGAAAATATATTAATTGATTTAATTAATTTAAAATATTTACAGTTATTGTAGAATTAAAACAAAAAAGACATTTATTTCTCCTAATCAATAAGACAGATCTACAGGTTATTATGAATATAACCTAATCCGAAATCCAAATTCACCGTTACAAAAGGAGAATCCCATAATAAAAACAACTTTGTTTAATAATATAAAAGTTTATTCGACGTCGACAAAATTCTTTTTAATTCCATGATGGACCTTTGGTAAAAGTTATTTATAAGGACGAGTAAAAGTTATTTACAAGGTCCCATAGTGAAAGTTGTTCCTTAGGATGTGTATAGTGACCCCCTTTCGGCTTAGTACACCCCTAGCCGATAACCCTGTATTTCTATATACATGTACACATTTTTATTGTTGATACATTAAGGGTCTCTCTCAGTGTTGGCTACGGCCCGCTGATGGCCCAATAAATTACAATGATTAGTTACATTTCCCAGAAGTTATTCTACTATTGTATGAACCATGTAGAACAATATTCTAACACGTATTCGATTTAATTTCAGAATAGAGCCCACCATTGTCCGCACAGGCGTGATAGAGATCGGCGGCAGCGCGTACAACGACGAAACAGATGTTAACATCGAGCAGATCATCATGCACCCGAATTACACGCGCCGGGAGAAATACGACGACTTGGCGCTACTGAGGTAAGATAAGGCTAAAGTGCGTTGGACTCCTTGTAAAATAAACTTTTGCTATAGGTTATTTGTTCTGATGGTAAGTAAAGACGAGCGACCAAAGCGTCTTTCTTCGAATATGGCCTTTTTTATTTTGTCTGTCTCTTTCTCAGAAGAAAAACCTTATTTCGTAAAAGAAGTTTCATTTACAAGGAGTCCAACGCAATTTGGTCACCTGAACGGTTATTTGTCTGGAAATATCGTACTCGTGTACGCTACGTAAATTCTTAACAATACCGACGAAACTCACATCACACAGAAACGGGTTCTTTTTTAGTTTGAAAGGATGTTTGATTGGGGGGAGTATTTTCTACATATATGGGGGATGTTTGCCGCGGTGCTGTTCACTGGCCAACTTTAACCATATTTGGCAATGACATGCGAAAATTGCAACCACAGTTTTGTGTTATTTTATATATATATTTATTGATATATCATCAAATAAAATATATATGTTTTAAAGCATTTTTTTAATTCTGCAGAAATTCGATCTCTACAATTTTATTAAACTGTATTTCTAAAACTCTAACAATGAAAAAAAAAAACTTTATAACCGAGTCAGGGGGATGTAAGAAGTCAAATTGAACTTATTTAGATTGTTTTTTATATATTTTTTGTTTGTGTGTTGTACGGGCTTATCTTTGAAACGACTGGACCGATTTAAATGCGATTTTGTATGGTGTAGCTTATATCCTAGGTCAACATATAGGATACTTTTGATCCCGGTAAATTAAAGGAATAATAAATACGCAGGCTTCTGCTAGTTGTTATTAAGTGTTGGAAGGCATTGTTTTAACCCGACAAATTTTGCGAACGAAGCAGGGTTATGTTTTTCGAGTGTATGTATATATGAATGTATATGTATGTATGTATATTTATTTGGCTCACCCCACAGCCTAAACGGCTTGTATTTTTATGTGAGTGGTGTCCAGAGATTCGTCTTGTACGTGAGAGTGACACTGCGTACTCCAGATAAAAATAAAAAAGAAATTAACGATGATACACAGGTTCAACGATTTAGTAGTCGGGTGTTTTCGGACTCGCTTCTAACCACTTGTTTTTAACTCAGATTGAGCAATCCGCTGTCGTTCTCGAGCACGCTGAACGCGGTGTGCGTGGACACCAGCAGCAGCAGCCCCACAGCGCCGCTCGTTGTCACCGGCTGGGGGACCACCAGCACCACACGTATGTACACAAGACACCACGCGATTATCAACACACAACATTCGGTACGACACGTCGCACGGATGGAGGAGAATGTTTGAAGGGGTGCCGGTGGGACGCCGTTCCGTAGGCCACCCGAAGTACCGCTGGTCCACGTGCCAGGCTGGCGTGAGCTCGCAGATAAGCGCCTTTTGTTGTCGGAGGCCAAGCTCCACATTAGGGTCACTGCTCCAGCCTAGTAGTAGTAAGATTCACCACTGACTTAGTGCTACGCCCTTGCCTCACAAACGAAAGGGCGCGATAATGTGGAATATTAGGAATTAGTAAAATCAATAATGTGTCAATAAAATAAATGAACGTTTCACACTCTCCACTAGGATTTTTCTTGTATCGGGGATGCCATGTAACATTCACAAACACACGCACAAAGACACCCAGACCCGAAGACAAATGTTCAAACTCACCATTAGAACACCTGCCCCGACCAGGAATTGAACCCGGGACCGTCGGATCTCTATATTACTTTTTTATATAGCTCACACTAACTACTAGACCACGGCGACCGTCTATTATAATAATTAGAAAAAATCTGGAAAGTTTTGTTTTGTAAAGTTATTTGTAATGTAACGGTGTTATTGTTTTTGTTTTAGGCAACACTCGCAGTAACATGCTTCTGAAAGCCAACGTAAGTGTAGTGAGTAGCTCGACGTGCGGCGAGTCGTACGCTAACTGGCGCAAGCTGCCCCAGGGCATCGCGCCCGAGCAGCTGTGCGCCGGGGACCCCGCGGGCCTGAGGGACACCTGCCAGGTACACACTCTTCTCAATGCGTCGGAATTGTTTTTTAATCCTACACAGCTAGGCATTTGACCAAAAGTTCGCACGACCACGGAAGTCAGCGAACTGTAGCCCTAGATGGAGAATGCATGAGAATTATTATAATACACTGGCTTTCAAGAAAGGCTGCTGGAACACACCGTTAGGTGGTTGGCGACAGGTTTTACAACTTGAGGGTGGGAGCTAGCCAGGCGAGCGATAGGAGAAGCCCTATCACCATGCTCAATGCTGGATTTGTTTTTGTATGTTACAGTGAGCAAAGATCTTCATTGAGTTAGACAAATATTTTTTTGTTCCGTTTTCTGTTTCAAAGTATTTGTTCTCGATGACTCATTTATAATTAGCATAAAACCTAAGTGTTTTAAACTTATTAGAAATCGCTTTTAAACGATAAGGCCGCCACTTGTACAACTATATCGACTTTCGCTACGAACAGTATCAATACTGCAAATCACTACGATTAGCAGTGTCGATACTGTTCGTAGCGGCAGTCGATATTTTGTAAGAGTTGTTCTCTTGTATTTATTTTTGTGTGTCTGCATGCAATACAATATTTTTTATTGCACACCAAAAACAGAATATAAACAATAAAACAAGAACAAATCAATGGTATTATCGCCTAAAGCAATTTCTTCCAGGCAACCTTGGGATCAGACTACAGTGAAAACAGTCAGTCTATCTTATTAGGTAATGTTTGTAAAGTGTGTGTGTGTGTGTTTGTTATCAGGGCGACTCGGGCGGTCCGCTACAGAGCAGCGACTCGTCCGGCCTGTACACGTTGGTCGGTGTGACGTCATTCGGTCGCGGGTGCGGCTCGCCCGTGCCCGGCGTGTACACGCGAGTCGCGCGCTACCTGCCCTGGCTCGCCTCACTAGTATGGCCCAACTAGCTAGCCTAGACTACACCGGCGGCCGGGTTACTATCATACGAAACTAGTCTATTGCTTCTCAATCAATATCTGCCTACAAAATAAACCCCAACAAAGGTTCAGACAAAATCTAACCTACATATCTATCTAAATAAATAAAAATGAATCCCTATCCTACTCTTTTCTCGGATTAATATACATAAAACGGGCGGAGCCGCGGGCAAAAGCTAGTACTTTATCTTTCGTAATAATTCCATAGACTAATTATAAATCTTAGAAATAGCTATAAATGATCCATTGCTTTTATTCATTTTTAATTCTCTGTAGAAAGTATGAAGACGGTACATTTGATATGCCTATATATGTATATCCTAAGACTATCTGCAATAGGCAGAAATTATATTTTATAGAACAGCTTTTCCATTTATAGTAGAAAGTCTAAACAAGGGTAACATTCACGAAATGCCTATTGAGCAGATGTTTCCATTTATTTCCTTGTACTAATCCGCGACTTTTACTTGTTTAGAGATAACCACCACCTTCAAGTTTAAACAACCACATAACCTTGTTTAACCAGTGTTTAACAACCAATTTAGACATTCGATCATTATATTTTGTTCTATATTTTTAAGGATATTTAAATTTTTGACATTCCTTAGTGTTATAATATTTTAAACTGTTTAGAATTACGAGTATTCTTTATGGTAAGACTGAAAAATGTCTCATAAAAACCTAAATTAATAAAATGAAATAATAGTTTTACAACTATGTTTAAAATTATCTATTGTGATAAGACTGCATGTCTCAAAATAAAAAATGACAGTTATAAAATTGCGACGTCTTCCCATTCCATTCCAAAGGACTTGGTGTGGCCTGTGCAAATTATGGGTTAATAACGAATTTATACTTTGTACTTGTGATTTTATTATAATAGTATTTTTGTACTGAATTAGGTAGATTCATATTTATGATATAGGTATATTAGTGTAAGTTACACTGACCGCAATTCGACTAAGCCACACTCGCGACTCGTTCGTACTATGTCAGACAGCTTTTAGTCAATGATGTTTGTCACAATGACTATTGTGATGTAAGTGCGTAGTCTACTAATTCTCACACACTACAACGTTACAAAATTATCGAACAACGACATACGCGAACGTTAATTTTAATTCAAATTTGATTCTTTGAAATAAGTTTTCCTATGTAATCAATACACATATGCCCATAGTAAACGAATCAAATAAGTACCTATAGTAAATCGAAAGTTTGTTTTTTAAATATGTTTTATTATAAAATACTAGCAAGAATGCGATACATAGTAGACTACGCCCCCCTACCTCGACTTCTCGATTGTTTGCAATTGCGAATTTTCATACATGACAATTTTATGTAGATCTTCTACAAGTATTTATGTAATAGTGAATGTAAACATTAGTTTTTCGTACTGTTTCCTAAATAAAATGTGTCCTAAAAATTGTTAGTTTTATTTTTGGTCAAGTTGCTCTTAACTGATAATGTGCAGTCATGGTTTTGGTTGGTAAAGTAGTGATTGATACAGGGTTACCAGTAATTAAATAGAATCGTGTTTAAGAAAACTTGAAACTTTGCAAGAGAAAAAAACTATTCTAGCAATTTTTGTTCCTTTCAGTTTCAGCCCCCAGTCCACTACTGGTGGCCTAACATTGGGTGCTGACACCACTGGCTATTACAGTCGTCCGTCGATTATAGCAATAAGTATTTGGCGCTTAAAAAAATAAGCACCAAAGAAACAATCTAGCATTACAGGAACAAATGACCATCGCATATTGGCGGTGACAGTTTAGTGGTGGATATTGAGACCAATATATTTTTTTATATCCCAACGACTTTACAAGCACCATAATTAGAGCCCTGTTACGTTTGGGCGCTGCGAGAAAGTCGGCAAACTACGCAACCGATATCTTTATCCAGAGCTTCCCACCCGCCCGCACCAGAGAGCTGCGGGCGTGACTACTAAAACGATCTTGATCCATAGTGTAACTATATTTTGTTGACCGAGCGAGCGAAGCATCTTTGCTTCTAGACTGGAAAAATGTTATGTTGTCTGTCTATTTTGAAAATTTTAATAGTGGGGGTTTTTTGATTGGGGTTATATTTCCCCCGCGAGTTAGACCCACCACAAATCTATAATTTGAATGAACAAAGATTTAATTACTAATTAAATTTGTTTTAATAGGCTACCGTACTGAGTTGCACCTAAGATGTCCCTGAGTTGTACTTGAGCTGCATTTGAGTTGCACTTGAGCTATCCCTGAGTTGTTCTTGAGTTTTCCCTGAGTTGTTACTGAGTTTTCCCTGTGTTGTTCCTAAGTTTTTCTAATTTTTCTCCGAGTTGTCCCTAAGTTGCACCTGAGAAGTACTTGAGCTACATTTGAGGTGCACCTGAGTTGCAATTTGCACCTGGATTGCATCTGAGTTGGAATTTTCACCTGAGTTGCACCTGGGTTGTCCCTGAGTAGTTCCTGAGTTGTAGTTGAGCTGCATTTGAGTTGCACCTTAGTTGCATTTGAGCTGCAATTAAGTTGCACCTGAACTGCATTTGTGTTGCACCTGAGTTGTACTTGAACTGCATTTGAGTTTCACTTGAGCTGCATTTGATTTGCACCTGAGTTGTCCCTGAGTTGTAAAAAGAACCATTAAATCCATCCAGGTATCTCTGATATAGGAAAAAACAATCAAATTGTGTAACCTCCTACGCACTGAAAAGAATCGCCAGAAATCGGTCAAGGCTAGCGACATTTCCGATAGAATTGGTTTCAAAAAAGCGCGCGTAAACGACGAACGCAGATCTGTTCTCGGCGAGCGCTCAAGCGCGACTGAGCGCATGTTGCTAGCGCAGTGAAATATATAGAACTATTAAATAATTAAATAAAAAATAGATACAGCATTTAAAAAAAGATATATATGTCTATGTGTTCAGCACAAACCAAATAACACTTTGGTGTAGTTGCGTAGAAAAGGAAGAAGAACTTCGGAAATATAAGGACATGTTTCAAAGCCTTTTTGGTTGAAAATTCAATTAGAAAATATTTTTTTCTCAGTTAGTTACGGCTTCTAGAGAATATATGAATCTTGGTAATCAAAGCTCATGATATCTGCAGAGACAAAATATTTTTTTTAGGGGACTACAATCGATAGAATATGCAAAATAGAGCTCGTAAATGATGTCTGCGCGAGTTTTTGCTTAACAATGTACCGGGAAAAAAATATATTTAAATAAGTAAGTAAAAAAATTAAGATACACAGCATGATAGTTCAAGAAGAGAAAACAAACTACTTTTATTGAGTTATTGCAAATAAAAAAACTATGGCAAGTATACAATTTGAACGTGGAAAACTACGTATTTACGCGGTATTCTGTAATACGGGCCTTAAGTATTTGAGGAGGTTTACTATTAGGGAGGAGATATCTCCTACTATCAATATTGATAGTACCATTAAAATAATTTGAAGAAAAAAAACTCAATAAGTTGCAATAGTAATTATATTCTATAATAATTATACTTTAAAAATAAAATAATTAATTTTAGTATAACCCGAGATCCAGGAATACAACAGTTTTAACACATTCAGTGCCGACGACTCGCCTGGCGAGTCAATGATTTTCGCCAATATTTCCAAAATGCGTCTATATTTTTTACTGAAAATCAAAATGTATACTAAATAAACGCTAATATGAACATTTACACTGTGGCTCGTATGTGACTACTTTTATGATTTATGAAAAAAAAAATGCATTCAACAATGCCTTGAACTCGCTAGGCGATTTCACTGACGCAGGTCCTCTAACACAAGATTATAGGTACATTTACAAAATGGGAATCTTTTTTCATAGAAATAGAAGTTGCACGAGTTAAATTTTAAATCAATTTCATATACTAAACTATAAAAATACAAAATTTAACATCAAAAATAGAATGTTATCCAAAGATTTACAATCCCTGCATAAATTACGTAAAATACTTACCTCTTTTTTTGTTTGAGGGGTTTTCAGACATTTTTATACGCGGAAATACATTAAACACTTGCCAAACTATTTTCGATACAAACATAAACGTTGTAGAGACTGCGACGGCTACAATAATAACAAATAATTAAGTATACCTATATATTATTATGCCAGTAAACTTGCCTAGCGAGTCCATAGTAATATTGGTGGCACATCAGAAGGAATTAAGAAAATCATAGTGGCAGTGAATGTGTTAAACATAATTTGACAACACAAAGCATAATTGGACAACACATTCTTTAAGAAGAAAACAGTCAAAATAAACTATAAAACCTAATTACAGTAAGTAGGTAGCTTTAAATTGAGCACATCGAGTTTGTAATAAAGTGTAAATCATAGAAATTTTGATTTGATATTTTTAAGTTTGATATCTAAATTACGAGTACGTTGAATCCAAGCAATTATTTTTGAGTATTTCGCGAGATTACATCCAGCTATTACCGACTGGAGTTAGCTCCAGGCAAATAATAACTAAATTGCGACAAGTATAATTTAACGCTACCTGCTGTATAAAATATGCGTTATGTTTTATCAGTAACAGAATAAAATAGAGTTGTTATTATTATTATTATTTTATTAACTACTAAACTTAACCTACTACTCAAACTAAACAAAGCTTACTAAAGCCGTCCAGCCTCAAAGGTACATAATATTTTTCGAGTGTATATTTGCATGTAAATATAACTTTTTATGGCCCTCTACAGCATTCTTGGCCTTGACCGATGTTGATGTGTGAGGTGTCAGCGGATTTGTCTTTATCTACAGATAGTGCAGGCTTGCATCCCGCGGTTTCACTCGTTAAAATACGGTAATCTACAGTTTTAGCAATCGGGTTTTTGGAAATCGCTTTTAACCACCTGTTTTTGTTTGTCTTGAAAGAAAAGAAACGTTAGACTAAGTTAAAACGAGACTGAAAAGCTTTAGTTGTAACCTAATGATAAAATGCCGATCCCAGATCGCTAAAATCAATAATCTTACCGGTGGGTCGGTGGGCATCTGAGGTCAATCTGATTTCACCAAGCGTTTAAAATTAGGTATGTATCGATTTCAAATGTAGGATTGAACATTTAAATATTATAAACATTATAACGTAGGTGCAATTCTCTAAAACGAAGCATCCTGTTTAATTGTAATGTATAATTAACTGACTAAGTACCTATGTGTAAGTATATCATCCACCTGTGGGTGCAACAATGGTTTTAATAAATCAGTCAGGCGTTGGAAGGTTCTGACATCTTTTCGTAAACATCGACATTGTCGTAGGTACTAGGTTAAACTAGTAGAATTAGAAATGCTAGTTTGGCTCAGTATAGATGAAATGTCTTTTACAACGCGTTCAAATCAAAGTTACCCATGTTGTTGTATTCTTGGGACCAAGCTGCGTAGCGCGAGCCGTCCATTTCTCCCGCGTGGCTATTCCCAGCAGTCAAAGTATGATTTACTCCGCCGATTTTAGCTCCGCATTCCGGACATTTACTCTCTTCCATCGCACCTCCGCATTCGCCGATACAGTACTTGTGCCCATTCGGACATTTGTACCAAGCGCCAGCTTTCATGTTCATCACTCGAACGATCATTTCTTGTTCTCGTTTGGTGATAACGCCGGCTACTTTCATGGTTTCCTGGAGTGCGGCGAGTGTGTTCATTGCTTCGTCTTCGCGGAAGACAGTCCAGGTTAAGATGGAGTTTTGTGCTCTGACGAAGGTATCACGCACGGCGGGTACGTTGCGCACGGGAGCATACGCCTCGTGGTGAGTGAGTCGCGCGAGCTGCACGGTCGCGTTGATCCTCTGTATCTCGGGGCGCAGGTCGCGCTGTTGCTGCTCGCTGATCTTCAACATGACTCCCGCTTTGACCCGGAAGGTGAAGGTGGCGCACACGCGCTCTGTCTGCGCCGTTAGCTCGCGCCGCAGCGCCGAGTGCGCGCCCGCACAGTACTGCAGCCAGGGAGCCGCCACCATGGACAGGATGTCAAGGCACATCGTCTCCATGTCCAGCTGGAGCTTGCTCACCTTCTGCGTTGTCTTGGCGACCGATTGAAGGTTCAGATACACGGCTTTGATAGATGTGTTCTCTGAAATTGATATATTGATTTTATATCAGAATATGAAAATGTCGCGAAAAATATGCTCACATTTTCATTCAGTCGATGAAAGTACAATGGCCAGTCTGCGTGTGTGTGACCTGAATGTTGCATCTATGATCAATACAGTCGCACAATCTTGCGGGGTAAATATTACATAGGATTGGTACAATTTTATTTGATGTCAAAAATTTCACAACATTACCTATAGACTAAAGTAATACATTTACCTACTTCACTAACGGATCGAAATAGGGCAGATAAGTAAATATTAGTGTCAGAGAATCGAGGTTTGTAAGCCGTGTAGTGTATCTATCGTGAACTTCAATCAATCGCCAAATGTAAGAGAGTCGAAGTAGCAGTTCAAAACAAGGTGACAGGCCTAAACATCCTTACTATTTTGCATCACTATAATGTACATTTAAGACACAACCACAAATTTCTTGAAATAGTAGGTATATTTTTTCTAAAGCCGAGTATGTGATGTAAGAAAGTGAAGGGAGCGGTGTTTTATAGTACCTATATAAATTATGATCGCTGGGTTTCTTATGAAATCGAGAAATACAAGATAGTCTGTAAGTTCTAGATGCCCATTCCTTGGACACGTGCGTTGCCAGGCGCTAACGAGTATGACGTGCCACCGATCCGCGAGCCACATTCCGGACATATGCCCTCGTGCACCGCCCCGCCGCAATCGCCGATACAATAGTAATGTCCTTTTGGGCATTTAAACCAATGTCCGGCTCTCATCCCGATCGCTCTAACAACCATGTTTCTCTCTTGCTCGGTGACGACGCCGGCTACTTTCATGGCTTCCTGCAATGCAGCTAGCGTCTTCATCGCTTCCTCCTGCCGGAAGATGGTCAGTCCAAGCACGGCGATGCGCGCAGCCTCAAACCGCTCGCGCACGGCGGGCACCGTGCGCGCCGCGACGTACGCCTCGTGGTGAGTGAGTCGCGCGAGCTGCACGGTCGCGTTGATCCTCTGTATCTCGGGGCGCAGGTCGCGCTGTTGCTGCTCGCTGATCTTCAACATGACTCCCGCTTTGACCCGGAAGGTGAAGGCGGCGCACACGCGCGCTGTTTGCGCCGTTAGCTCGCGCCGCAGCGCCGAGTGCGCGCCTGCACAGTACTGCAGCCAGGGAGCCGCCACCATGGACAGGATGTCAAGGCACATCGTCTCCATGTCCATCTGGAGCTTGCTCACCTTCTGCGTTGTCTTGGCGACCGATTGAAGGTTCAGATACACGGCTTTGATAGATGTGTTCTCTGAAATTTATGTACGCCGTTGTAAATGTAAATATATGATTGTAATGTATTAAAATAGCCGGTAGATATGGCATTTTCACCGGGCAATGATAAGTAGCCAGAGGGCTACAATCTAGCAGACTCAGACAGCTAAGGAGATAGAGATGTTATGTTGCTACTATCGCTAATGAAGTCGCACAGTCGCCTAGTCGCCGACAGACATCAGACAGAGTAGAAGTTCTGAAGTGTCGACACTTTCTGTTTTGTGTTGACGACCAATATAGTAGGTTTATATCTTCTTTTTATTTATTTATGACAAAATAACTGTAGAAACAAACATAACGATACTAAACGAATATTTGTCATTAACCAGCTGAACCTACTTGTCGGAATGTGAATGGGGGAAATAAATTAAGGCACACTTCCCAAAAAAATTATATGATAAGAAACTGGTAAGTAATTTGCAAGCCACATTTTATCAGCTAATAAACAAAGTATTAACTTATGACAATGTAGTTGTATATTTTCTCCCATAGATAAAGATAAACTGAATTAGCTGACTTGGTTTACTTTGATTTCACTACTTTTAGCGGCAGAAGTAGCGCGCCGCGAGACCGATACATTTTTGAACATGTAATATTTTTGGCGGGATCTCATTACTTTTTGTTGCACCAGAGTTACACCAGAGGTATACCCGAGTTGTGTATGAGTTGTACTCGCAATCCCAATCCCGGTCCCAGTCCCAGTTACCGCTATTGTTATTTTCATCTTTATCAGATCACAGCTCATTCCTTCTCATCTCATGTTAGATTTTCCCTTCCTTTACAGGCTAAACAATAACTGTGTTAAAAATTTCGAACTTGTAGATTTGCTAGAAGTACCTTAGAATTCTGATGTTCGGTGAGTCAGTGAATCAGTGACAAAACCAAGAAACTTTGAATTGCTATAATTCTTAAAGTACTGGTCTTATTTTCATGTAATTTGGACATGTATCTAGATATGTATGCCTTTAGTGACTAACTAAACATTTCGGTTTCTAGCTTCTTCCACAACGAAGCTACATGGAGGTCGAAAATGGCTCGAACCTCTTCGAGAAAAGGATGGTACGACCGTGCCTGTTTTGCTCGACTTGGCGGGGCACTGCCGTACCTCCAGATACCTTGTCCTAACGGTCACCTGTGGAGGATGTCTAATAATGGTGGCCGTTGGGAGTAAACCATATTAATATGCTAATTGATTACCAGTAACGCTGTATAAAAAGAGTTACAGACAGAGAACTAATATCGCTTAAAGCAAGCGCAGTTTTACTTACTTGTGTAAGAGTTGGCAGTTAGCATAAAAGTATGAAAAACTGCGTCAACTATGCGACCTAAAGTAAATAAAATTCACTTAGTTTTCTGTCTTACCAACAACACCCAACGGTAGATATTTCTAAGTCGAAACTTATTTAGACCCATATATTATTATTTATTCTGTGAAGAAAGAATATGTTTAGTGATAGTACACTGCCGTGCCCCCAGATAAATTAGAAGCACACTGTTTTAATATAATATGCGTAGTTACATACCCTTTAAAACTGTTATATATTTGTCGCGGAACTCCTGTACTTTGTTCTGAAGTTCCCGTTTCTTCGTCTCTATCTCTTTGTTAGTGCCGTATATCTTGGTTTTGATGGGGTTGATGTCTTCCCTGAAGATTTTGTTAACTAGGTCCTTGTACCGGCCCGTGTTGATGATGGGCTTGCGACAGAACGGACACTTCCTCACTTCGATGGCGTCTCGGTCGCCCAACATCAGGTTATCCATTGCAGATACCTCCATCACATGCCCGCAGTCTTGAAGCAATACAAACCTGAAATTATACGACATTTATATTTTACGTCTCAGTCTCGTTCCTGATGTAAAACAAAATACCGTTAGGACATTCATAGGGGCGCATATGGTTGATGGACTGTGGTTTTGTTAATATTTTTGAGGGTACAATAAAGATGTAAGTATTTAGCTTTTGTATTTAAATTGTAATTGATAGTTAGGTAAATAAATCTCAGAGCTGTCTTTTGAGGTCTTCTCTGTATCGACGACATAACGCATCATTCCGTATACCATCGGAATAGTCGTCAGACGCGCACGTGATGATCCCGAGGACAAGTCGGCAGCCACGGTGGAGTTTTAGAATTATCCCAAATGTTTTGCCTCTTCGTGGTGAAGCAGTTTGAGCATTGCACGTTAATAAAAAGCCAAGGTGGTGACTTAACATGACAGTATGTAGATGATGTAGGATGAGAGATGATGACTGAATGAAGTGTGTTAAATAACAATATAAGTAGACAAAGTTTAATAATTATTAGTGTATGTTTAGTCTATTATTGCTTTATTAGTGTAAGTTGTTTTATTTTTTTATTATTGTACATACATTTAACGAATAGGTATTACAAACTGTACTGAAATTTTTATATATAAATAAGTGTGTAGGTTTGTAGTTACATTTAGGGAGCACTAAAATATGTTTAAAAAACTAAATTAAAAATAGGTGTTGCCGATTTCGAGGCTTTAATACTAATGATTATATTCTTAACATTAACTTACATAGTACTCTGTGGTCTGATAAAAAGATACCTTAGTCAGCTTTCCACAGAAGGGGGATGCATAACTATGTACTTACTTGTCATCATCTTCAAACTCGTCACCCAAGAAGTCTCTCGGGAAGTTCTCTGGGTCGCAGATCTTGCAGACTGGTGGGCAGGGCTCCGCGCAGAGCCCGCGGCACGGGTGCTTGCACGGCAGGGCGCGGGAGCACGGCTCGTCGCACGGCGCCCGGTCGCACGGCTCGCCGCACCGACGCTTGCAATCGCCGCCGTGTTCGCAACGACGCCCGCAACGCTCCTAACATATTCACATACATTATTATTATTCGTATATGTACCTTTATATTTATACATAAAACATGCTTCAAGAAATTGAATCGAATGTGAAATTGTACAAATGTGTCGGAATTCTTACTCCCTACTTGAAATCAGATTATAGCCATGAGGAAATAGAAAAGGGCGCAGCGGCAAGACAGTAAGTTGGTGGAAGTGACATACCTTGCAAGAAGTGCAGGGCGCACCACATAGCTTCTTGCATCGTGAGTGCTGGCATCGTACCTCGCACTGTTTCTTGCATGGCGGACATATCTGATTGCAAGGCTCCTCGCATCTGTCAATCACAACACATCTCATTTAATATTTTAACTACGACATAAATTAATTTAGGTACCACCCTCATGTTGTAAAATCCTAACGGTGTGTTCCGGCAGCCTTCCTTGAGAGCCAGTGTATTCCAGACTAGGCATGCTCCATCTAAAGCTACAGTTTCACTGACTTCCGTGGTCGTGCGAGCTTGTGGTCAAATGCCTAGCTGTGTAGGATAAAAAAAGGTCCGTATTTCCATTTCTAAAAATATTGGCTCTATAGCTTAATAAGTAGGTAAGTTAGTGGTAGCCTAGTCGGTAACCCGTTGCCTAACAAGCGAAAGGGCGCGGGTTCAATTCCAGGTTCAGGCATGCACCTCTGTGTTTTTCACTCAAGTGCATATAAAAATTAATTACCACATGCTTAAAAGGTGATGGAAAACATCGTGAGGAAACCTACTTGTCGCAGAAGGTTGATAACTTTCGAAGATAAGTAAAGTCCCAATTTGGTCAGCGTGGTAGACTATGGCCTACACCCCCTTCATAGGGGAGACCCATGCCCAGTTGTGGGTTGAAACGAGACGAGCTTAATAAGGATGTAATGCCTACGTCCTTGGCTACTTGCCTCACTAGCAAAAGTGCAAGTTACTCGCTCGACCAAAGTTGGATCACTGTATTGGGTTTTCTATATCTATTCGAAGTTCCGAACACTATTGATTGGTGTCTCTAGTACACTCGACATAAAAGATATTATGCAGAAACTAAGCGTCGTAGAGACTTGATTTTTAGTGCGTTTGTATTCTAAAAATGCCATACAATACATATGTACTACATATGTTTCTATGAAACATCTTTAAAAAGCCGGCTCACTTGTGATACTAAAATCAATGGTGTTTAACTAATTATAGAAAATATATCTATATTATGTATGACATTATTAGTCACTAAAATTTGACTTTCTAGCTTCTAGTGGGTCGAAAATGGCTCGAACCGTTTCGAGAAAAGGATGGTATGGCCGTGCCTTTGTTTGCTCGACTTGGCGGAGTACAGTAGGTAATCGAAGTTTGGTCGAGTCACTTACACTTGCTAGCGAGGTATTTCAGTCTATATCAAGGAAGAAGATACACAATATACACCTGATATCCAAGTGAATGAAAAAAGAGCGTTCTTTTTAGTTTCGTAGCGGATGACCGGCTTTTAATTCATTGAACAATTACTAATTTGTATATCGCTGTTGTTTTGTATGTAATTATTAAATCAAATGTAGTATGTAATTTAAATTCTCATTCAACTCTGTAAGTAGTAAGATTATGTATATTATATTATATTTATCTTTTTTATTCTAAAACATTTGTCAACATTATTATTAATTGCTATTTAAATGCAAGTAAGTTTTTATGTTTAGTTTCCCCGTCTATACTTATGCTTTAGTTTCTAAAGGCTGCCTGGAAGAGATCGCTATTAGCGATAAGGCCGCCGCTTGTTGCACGTAATCATAAGTTTTATTAAGTTTATTGTATTATTTCTGTATGCATATAATAAAGAGTTTTCTATCTATCAATCTAATATTATAAAGAGGAAACATTTGTATTTTTCTATGTACCGAATAAAATTAAAAACTATGATCCGATTTAAAAAAAATCTTTCACGAGTTAGTTGATGAATTCATAAACGAAAATAGAACCTATAATTTTGACAAGTGATAACAAAAATGTTGAGCGATATTATTAATTGAATTAACTACATTATTGACGTTATTATAGCATATTATAATTAATTGTTGACTTATGGTATAGTAATAATGTTGCATCCTCGTCTTTTATAAGTTTGGTGTGGCCGACAGTCGACAGGGGTCCATTGGACAATGTACTTAATTTATAACATCATTTACTGTATGGAACCAATAAATGATCTGAATCTGAATATGAAATATAAAGATTTTCCAATTAATCAAAAATGTATGAATTGATGTTCGCGCTAACAAGTAACAATTGAACACGCCACCCAACTCATGGCAGCCACTAACTAGTTTATTATTAATTTCATAGTAGTTGTCAACTGACTGGTGCTCGCAGATGTTGATCTGGTGGCAGGTCTGCGAGCAGGGCGCATGCAGGCGGCCCTGGTGGCAGCCGGCGCACGACCCGCCACAGAGGTGCTTGCACGCCAGCTCGGCGCCGCACGGAGCCCTACACAGTTGCGCCAACACTGACTCCTCCAGTTTATCTGGAATATTGATGACTCGTTGATGTGTACGCGCCCCCACCGCTAGCGAACCTATCGACAGAAAGTCAGTAGTAAACGAGCATTACCTGTGGATACACGCGTTTCATTCAATTATACCTATCTACCCGAGTGCATACATATCACTCGTTTGATGGTATGGCAAGTAAGACTAGAAAATAGGAGCCGACATATTGAAAGCCAAGCCTAACTTATTGGTCCTACAAAATCTTTCATTTACCTGACGGCATAGTTGCCATTCTGCATGGCAAGCTGACAGTATGTCCGCAAGGCGAAGCCACTTTTCTTCCAGAAGGTTCATCACACTTGGTGACGTCACAGTCATCCCCGCAGATGCCGGTACATTTGTGTCCACAAGTCATCAAACGCTGGCATCTCTGCCTACAAAGCGACCTCGTTGGCGGCATTTTGCACAACATTCTTACTTCGTGATTGCAATCCAGTATTTTTTTAACCACCTGAAACAATCGCCCATGTTCATTAGTAATGATGATTAGACGCGTGTACCACAAGTCGCACCGTCCACGTCACTGCAGACGCGGACGGAACGTAGGTTTACCAAAAACTTAAGGTCTCCATTATTACGCCGATTCCCTCTCGCGCCAATTCGTGCTAGAAACTCGTCATGTTATTGACAAAACAAGCGAAGCGTCTCTGCTTGAAATCTGATAAAATATTCTTCCGTCAGTTAGTCAGCATACAAATTCTACGAATTTCGAGAGTTTTTTTGTTTCGACAAGATTAGTTGGAAACAACGACCTGTACCTATGTAAGTTAGTGGTAGCCTAGTCGGGAAACCCGTAGCCTCACAAGCAATAGGGCGAGGGTTCATGTCCAGCTTAAGGCATGTACTTCTGAGATTTTCATTCATGTGAATATTAGAATTAATCAACACATGCTTAAACGATGAAGGGAAACATCGTGAGGAAACCTGCTAGTCGGAGAAGGTTAATAACTTTCAAAGATAAGTGAAGTCCCCAACCCGCAATTAGGCCAGCGTAATGAACTATGGTCTACATCCCCTAGGGGAGACCCGTGCCCAGCAATGGGACGCTACGTACTATACGTACCTACGTAAGTGCGAAATTTCAGAGACTGACTTAGTAACTAACGAGCTGAAGAACGAAAGAAGTTGTCAGACCCAAAGTAGAGACGCTTGGCTCGCTTGGTCCATCAATTCCATCATGGAACCTGTATAGTCAAATTATTACCATTTCATTGCAATCTCCACATTTCTCCGAGCATTTCTTCTTGCAGAAGTGTTCGCACGGCAACTTCTTGGCACACTTCTTCATGCAAGGTATCTCGTCGATGTTTTTGTTGCAAGACACGCGTTCTTTGTGCATGCAAGTCGACCTGCGTTTCTCCACCTAAAAATATATTCACTCTACACTACGTAGGTACTATTTCGGACAATAGAACTAGAAGAAGGTAAGTATAATTATTATTAAAATGGTGTTAAAATAAACCAAAAAATCTACTTATAAGTAATACCTCTGCAACTCAAAGATATAAATTGGCTTTCTTTTGACCAGAAACCTGATTAGAGAAGATATCAATTCACTCTAGACTCGAATACATAGGTAATAGTTATAACGAATGACGCGGAGCTGTATCTCTACTTGTCGGACGATAGAATGGGTGTGAGGTAGATGATGTGATTCCGTTGCATACCTACTTCCCGAAATTTATCCGATAAAAGGCTGAAATTCTACCTACTTTAACAGAGAAGATGCTACGATGATGAAGTCTTTTTCCTTTGAGTCACCTTTAAGAGCCTTTACACGCGATTATACCGTTATCTCACCTCCACAGTGCATTTTTCGCATGTTTCATAGCACCAGTTGGTACATTGGTGCGCGCCACGATCGCCTTGCAAGTCGGCCGTGCATCCATCCTTTGCTCTGGCGCATTTCTTTCTGCACAGGTACTGAAAGCGATTTTAAACCATTGTAAAACTGTGTCTACTGATTAGACCTTTTCATATTGATACCACATTAGATGTATTTTGAAAACATTTTTTTAGAGATTACATATAGAGCCATCAATCCATAATTTTGTTTTTTTTTTTTATTTTGATGTAGCCAGTGTCAGTCTCACGGCTAAGACAAATATATTGACACCACTCACATAAAAATGCGACAAGCCATTTAGGCTCTAGTCTAGGGCGTGTCAAAAATATACATATATACATACATACCTACATGCATGCATACACCTGAAAAACATAACCCACCTTCTTTCGCAGTCGGGTTAAAACACGAACAGTAAAAACCAATAAACAGTATATAACAGTTTTATAATAAAGATTTCTTATTCTTATTTGTATATCTATATTCGGCTGAGCCTGCGCTAGTACTAATGTTATTATTATTTGGTCCTCGTGATTTTTTATCAGATGGGAAACATTTATTTCAGGCAATCATTGATAGGAATTTCCTTACTTTCTCGTGGTCGGGGTCGTCTTTCACGTGGCACTTACGCAAGCAAACATGCCCGCATTTCTCGATGCGGTAATCACAATCAACCATACACATGACGGTATTGACGTTGACGAAGCACATTTTTTGTGCCTGCAACAAAATAATTAAAAAAGAGATTTAACAGAGATGTTGACGTTTTAAATACAAAAAAACACAGTCAGAAACTACCTGTTTCATAAATCATGCTTGATACTTTCGGATTAAAAAAAACTCAAGTTTTTTTATCCAACAAAAGTGTAGATAAAAATCGATTGATTCGTTTATTAAAGAGCTACGACGTCAATTAACCGGTCCCTAACTATGCTTACCTTATGGCCGCAGTTGGGCAGAGTAGCCTCGACCATAGCGTGACACTGCACGCTCTCGTCATCAGGCTCCAAGTAGCAATATATGTCCATCTCGTGGCCACACGGGAGTTTCTTCTTCACTTTACGCTTGCATGGACCGCAATCATCCGCACACTTCTTCGGGCACACGTGGCCGAGCTCGCAGAGAACCCTGTAATATTATAATACAACAATTCTTTGTCATCACAAAAATACAACATCAAAGAACCAATAAAAAAAACGCGCACCTTAACTAAGAATATGAACTAGAAGTAGTGTGCAGTAGCTGCTTAGAAAGTAAGCCCTTGTGTTTCAAGTGACTAGGCGATCCGACCTCTAAGTTTTTTCGCTTATTATACAGATTTGGTAGGTAGGTAGGTACTACTTTCTTTATTGGTACTTGCAGCGGTACAGGGACTCATAGGGTGTGATGCGAAGATTATGCACAGTCAATAACGAAGTTAGCAAGGTTCATTTAAAAAACATACTGAATAGAAATGTCCACATCAGATTTCCACTATATTTTACCCACTTAGTATTAGCGGTTGGTTGTGGCCAATTTAATTACTATTGAAAATCTCTACCTCTTTAATTAATTTGCTAAGAACATATTATTGCAAGCCTATTTACTGTCAACACAAAAATGTGCCTTGCTCCTCGCTTGTTTTTAACACTTGTTGGAATTTAGTACTCACAGCCAGCGACTGTTTTGAACCCCATGTATGTCGTTATGTTATACAAACGGGACAAAGAATGGGAAATGATGTTAATACCGTTCGCATCTTCTAGGGCATCTAGTGAGGTTGGTGGAGTGGTCCCGGTCGTACCCATGGCAGAACAACAGGCACTTGTGCCCGCAGCGACGTAGAAAGAACTCACACGGCGCTTTACACCCGCCCTCTGGCACTTGCTCGAAATCTTCTACCTTTGTGATCTGGCACATGTGTATTTATTAAAATTAAGGAAAATGTTTTGAATTTGATGGTTTTTTGCTAAAAATTTTTTCATGTCCAGAGTCATCTGTACAACTCATACACATCGACACAAAAGACATTCCAAAGGGCTCTAGAGAGCACAAATTCTTTGCTAATGGGGAGTTAAGAGTGTGAAATTTTAGTGGGGTAAATAACCAAATAGGTAAATGACAACAGGATATCTTTCAAGGTCTGTGAAATGGCAGATGGCAATTTTTTAAGTTATCTTTTCTTTATCTTATTATACTTACTTCAGTCAAATTATTTAAATGGTTTTGACATTTCAACGTTATACTGGTGCCGATGGATCCGCTGCTTTCCAAAGTTGTTGCAATATTCTGCCACAGCTCAGAGTTTGCTTTCAAGTTTTCTATGTTTCCGAAAATGTAGAAACCTGGAAATAGTAAAGCAGATGATTTAATAATTGTTTTGCGACTAAAGTGTTCCAAATAATATCGAGTGCACGAATTGAAGAGACTGTTAAAACTTTGGATTTTGTACCGTTTTTATTACAATCACCGTAAGAATATCATCTCCGATTCGGATGCCTATTTATCTATTTTAAATTCGAATTCGGATGAGCTCTCCAATTGAAAGTACCCGATTTATCAATATAAAAAAGAAACCATCAATTCGTCATGCCAGAGAAAGGCGAACACACTTTTGCGGATTTACGACAGTCATTCGCATGTTTAACAAAATATTATGCGTCCTTCTGTTTTTTTTAAATGTTTGAAACTAGTGACTTTATAGCTTATACCTTCTTTAGCTCGGGATAGTGCGACGCAAACCCTGTTGGGTGTTCCCAAGAATCCAATCTTGTTATCGTCGTTATTGCGCACGAGTGACAATAAGATGATCTTGGACTCTTCTCCCTGGTAGTTGTCGACGACGGTTATTTTCACACCCTTCAAGTGAGTGTATTTGTCGCTTTCCTAAAAATATAGAACTAATTTGTAGGTAAAATTTAATATGTCACAGAACTACGATGACACATGTCAATGTGTCCACATATTCTATAAAAACCGTTGAATGTCAGTGGAGTTTGTTAGTCGACCAGAGGCAAGATCTGTCACGTTGCAGTCCAGGATGGACACGATTGTTACAGGACTGAGGCAAACGGCATTATATGAGATAGGACTATACCCAGCAGTTGGATAAAGACTGCAGTGGATGATGATGACGAAATAGAAATAATTATGCGAAACATAAAAGCACATGTAGTTAAAAATAATTAAACCTAGCCATCGCCGTATTCAGCGCACCTATACGTAACGTTCATGTAGGTATGTAGTTGAATTATTATTAGCTATTTTTACAATTGATAGCAATAAAATGTGTAAAACGCTACACTACAATACATTTTGCTCTATCTCATATCTACTGCGGAAACTGTGACAGGGTAATTTCCTTGATATCACTTTACATATATAAATCTCATTACGAGATACAATTTAAAGTTAATATTTCAATCTTCCTGCTACAAATGACCTATCCTGTCCTAATAAGGCTGTTATGGGATTAATATTTGTATGCTCCAACACAAAGTTAATCATACGACCGACCAGCTGTTGCACGACTCATTGATCAGCATGAGCGGACGAGATTTTAGTCATTTCGACAAGATTATCTTATCTCTACGTACCTTCCTCATATAAAACATCTGTCCCTTGTAAGCAGCGAGAATAGTGACGTCTTCAGTAGAGTAGCCCTGCTGCATCAAGTAGTTGGCCAGTACTAGGACCAAATCCGCTTCTTTCTGGTTCGAACGGCTTTGGTTTTCAATCACCTCCTACAAATGAACATTCTTATTGATATTTGTGTCCCATAGCCGAATAAAAATAAGTCTGGCAAATTAGCCTTTAAGAAAGAGGAAAATCTTCTAGTGAAAGAAAAAAATCAGGAGGAAAATTATGGGGCCAAAACAAAGGGATTATTCTATTTGGAGGGACAGAAAGAACCTGGAGGCGAACGAGGCGAAAGAACGAGTTGGTAGTCGAACCCAACATCATGGGAGAATCACCTGTTAAATAAACTTTGCAAAGAAAAGAAACAAATTATTATAGCAGGTGATTTCAATTTAAATGTATTAAAAGTAGATAAAAATATTAAGAAACTTGACGGCATACTAAAGAAATTTGATTGTAAATGGTTGTTAAATGAACCTACTAGAACCGAGACAAATAAAAGGAACCAAACCAGTTCCACATGCATTGATAACTTTATTGTAAATTTTAGTGGTTGTAGAGGATCAGTTTTAGGATGTAAACTATCAGACCATAATGTAATTAAATTGGAATTGTTCAATACCAAAAATGTTAATAGTAAAAATACAGCCTATATGGCTCGAAATTTTTCAAAAAATAACCTTAATTATTTTAACTATTTGTTTAACAAAAATTATATGTCAATAAAAACAGAAATACTAATGACTAGTGACGCGAACGCAAGAACGAGGATTTTACACGATGATTTGATATACTACTATAACATAGCTTTTCCAAAAATGAAAAAACAAGTAATAAATGTTCAGAAAAAATGGTCGACTTTAGGTATAGAAACTAGTAAGAAAAATTTAGCCAAAATGGAAATCCTTCAAGAGGTTGACCCTAGCGGAACAAGAAAATTAAACATTAAAAAGTATAGAAAAATATTACGTAAAACAATGGTCGTAGCAAAAAAAATACAGTATAGAGATAGAATAAAAAAATCAAAAAATAAAATTAAAGAATCTTGGAAAATTATAAACGAACAGTCAGGTCAAAATACGCGACGCAATACAAGTAATAGAATAAAATCAGTAAAAACCGAAAGCGGAGCAAGTATTACAGAATCTAAAAAAATTGCTACTCTATTTAATAATTTTTTTCGCAACATAGCTCATACGTTAACTTGTAATCTAGAAATTGACGCGGATGATTGCAAAAAGTATTTAAATTACTATAGTAAACCGTTGACATCTATTTCATTCGGACCAGTAGATTATACTGAGCTCAAAAAGGTAGTAGTTAACATGAAGCAAAAACCTACGTTAGATATTTATGATATGAGTACTAAGACTTTACGGAACCTAATAATAAATAACGATAATTTATTTGAATTAATATTAATTGTCTTAAACTCATGTTTAACTGACGGAATATTTCCCGACGTATTGAAACCGGGTAGGGTAATCCCACTTTTTAAAAAAGGGGATATAGAGGATATTAGTAATTATAGACCCGTTTGCATTTTGCCAACTTTATCAAAAATTTTAGAAGCTATTATTAAATCGAGAATTGTTAAATACTTTGAAGAAAATAATTTATTTACAATGTCACAGTTTGGATTCAGAAAAGGCCGCTCAACAGAAATGGCTATAAGAAAAGTAGTATATTACATTCTAGAATCCTTAGATACGTCAAATAAATGTGCAAGTATCTTTTGTGATCTTTCAAAAGCTTTTGATTGTTTGAGGCACGATATATTGATTTTAAAAATGCAATATTACGGATTTCAAGGTCATGAATTAAATATGATGATAACTTACTTACAGAACCGTAGTCAAATTGTCTCGATTAATGAACAAATTTCTACAGAAGGTAGGATGTCAATTGGAGTACCACAGGGCTCTATTTTAGGCCCAGTCTTATTTTTGATATATATTAATGATATTACCAATGCATTGCCAAGTTGGGCTCACATAAATTTATTTGCAGATGACACACATGTAGGTATCAGAGACAAATGTATACATAATTTAGAAAATAAAATTAGTATCGTTATGGAATTGTTAAAGGAATGGTTTGACGCAAATGGAATTGTTCTTAACTCTGATAAAACCATCTCTATGCAGTATCAGTCAAAGTTAGGTATTTTCGGGAATTCCATTAGTAAAACAAATGTATTTCTAGGTTATACAATAGATAATACAATTAGCCATAATGCGCACATCTATAAAATTTGCAAGAAAATGGCAAGTGGTAATTATGCTTTATTTAAACTTAAGCCATTACTAGATAAAAAGTCGCTCATCTCTGTCTATTATGCCTACGTGCATTCTATTATAAGATACGCTATTACTGTTTGGGGAAATGCTAAAGATATCATAAAAGTCTTAAAATGTCAAAAACAGTCTATAAGAACAATTAACGGTTTGAAAAAACGTAGTCCTGCGAGAAAACACTTTAAAAAAGATAAAATAATGACAGTTATATCACTTTATATTTATAGTTGTTTATTAGAAGTACACGAGGATAGGGAAATACCGGAAAAAAGAATTTCACGCAATAATAAAAAAGGGCGAATCCTACCAATAAATAGATTAGCTAAATGTAAGAAGCAGGGGCTTTATACTAAAATACTGATGTATAATAAATTACCTAATAGTGTAATGGATCTCAATTTTATTACATTCAAACAAAAATTGAAGTATTTTTTTGAAAGCAATCCTTTTTATAAACTCAGCGAATATATGTCAATGCAGCTTGTAGAATCATCGTTCTTGTGTAACAAACAACCATTATAAAATATTAATAATAACTAAACAAAGCAATTTTAATGTAAATATTTGTCATGAAAACTATTAAACTAAGAACTAATATTAAGTAATCGTATATAAATGAGATTTGTAAGTTAAATTTTTTAAGTAATTATTTATTCAAATGTAATAAGACTTGCCTGTAACGAACGTTATTTAAAGGTCAATAAATATTACTTTACTTTACTTTACTTCAAGAGCCCAGACTCCGCTGGATGGGCCACCAAGAGAGAATGGGATAGGATCAAAATCTTATCGCGAATCTTGAAATTCCAAAGGGCCACCGACCGGTTTGCGGACCTAGATATCGCTGGATAGTAGACGCCGTAAAGTCCGATCTAAACGAACAGATCCAATGATGATCTCTTGTTTCGGAGGCTGGGCAGCGGAGTGAGTATGAATTAATTTATCTACTTACGACATCCCTATATGCAGTTTTCGGCTGTTTCAGAAATCCAGCTTTCTATGATAAAAATAATTGTCAATGGAAACATAACTTTCACGGTTCCCTAACAGTTTTGTACAACACTTCCAGTTTGATTTGTACGTAGTTAAGGCTAGTACAGATAAAAAATTCAGCTAACTACAATCAAATAGGAAGTTACCTCTTCCTTATAATCATGCGTCATGAAAAACAAGTTCTTCGTCATTCCCTTGACGTCAGGAAAGTCGTAGACAGTGGGATGGTTCTGGAGATCCTTGTATATATGGGGGCATATTAGAGCGGCGATTTCAGGTCGCATGCGGTGTTGAACGCCCAAACGCCGGCTGTGGATGCCATTGGTGATCATTCTCTCGAACAGAGATACTTCGAGCTGGTAGTGTTTAGCCAGCTTCATGTGCGAAGCAGACGGACGTAGCTGTTGATGGTCGCCTAAATGACAAAAAATTAAATTCATTAGGTTTAAAACTGAGGGTTACGAATCGTGTGTGATCGATGATTTTCGTTTTAAATAAGTAATAAGTACAGCGTACTTGCAACATTAAAGCTTTCTCATCAAGTGACATATGTGTTAGTTGAAAAGGGGGTTTCTCGTTGGGAACTGTCCTAATGTTCTGAAAAAACGCCAATCTTACGGATACTCGATCCTTGCGATTGGTGATAGTATTTTAGGGTTAATTTAGTTGCGTACACACAAATGTCTAACTTTGGAGCTACGCATACTTTTCAAAGACTTAGGACAAATTTTAAGTAATAGTTCAGCAATCACTATCTGTTTATTTTAGTTGATTAATAACAAGCTGAATCTTCGTGAATAGGCATTTGGACGCCGTTAGCTATACTGTTCAGCATAAGTATAAAATATGTAGAGTCAATGAGGCGTCGAAATTGTATGTATGTAATACCAGTCAGTTTTTTATGTAAATTATCAGAAGACTGTTTAATAAACTGGGTTAGCCAGTTGTTCTACAAATTTGATGGTATAACTGGAATCCTCCACTCCGAAAATAATTCCTAATAACGAATACGAAACGGTAAAAAAAATATATTAATAACCAGCTAATTATTTGTATGCAGCTGAGTATATATTAACGAAATAGTGCAAATACTAGAGTCCGACCGAAACTGGTTTTCCGGCAGAAACCAAAACCTGAACCGAATGTTCGGCCGTGACTTCAGTTTCAGCCGAAACCGAATCTCACGTGGTCATGTATAAAATTCCTTAAAATACTGAAATTTGGTGCTTTTTGTCCATGAATTGGGACATGTAATAAAAACACAGTATATTAAGTTTGTTCAACGAACTAAAGCGATAACGCACTGACTAAGTTTTGTTGGTACAGTGCTATCCGTACGGCGCACGACAACAACTAACAGGGTCGCCAGCTTCCGACAAAGCGTTGCCGTGAGAAACAAAGTTAGGCGAGCGTGCCCGACAATTTCCAAAACTGCCGCCGAAACTTGATTTTTGGCCGAAACTCGGCCGAAATCGAAACGGAAACCGTACTTTCGGTCGGACACTAACAAATACATATTATTATATGACATAATACGATATTTAAAGTGAACTTACCAATAAGAATGAGATGAGAGCAATCCTTAGTCAACGAAGTGATGATGTGTTGTTCCAACACTTCTGCTGCTTCTTCCACGATAACTACAATGTTTATACAAGTAACATTTAAAAAACTAAATATAAAAAAATATTATTCGTCATTTTGAGGAGGCGGCTATCTTGAATTTTAAATTTATCATAGTGTAGTATTCTACTACTACTACTAGTCAAGCCCTTTCATTTGATACCCATATTGAGGGAGTTGTAAATAATATGAAATCTGCCATTTTGTAGCGTCGGCCATCTTGGACCTATTTTATTCAAACATAGCTAAGAACACTTCAGCCCAATTTACCTTTCAAACAAAAATAATAATTCAAAAAGGTTAATCGGTTCGGGAGCTACGATACTACGATGCCACACAAACACACACACGCACAGACACGTCAAACCTATAACACCCCGTCGTTATTTGCGTCGAGGGTTAAAAATTGTGGTTTTTAAAGCTATTGTAATGGACGTCAATTTAACAACACGGCCATATTATCCAACGCAAATAGTAAAATAGATTTATTTAATTTTTGTTGTAAAGCACCATAAAAAGTTTTACCAATGGGTGGCGCTAGAGTCTGCAAGAGTTTACGCATACGCGCTGCTCCGCTGGTCGTCATGCCCACGATTTTTCGGTCCCTCAACACCTGCATATCAAGCAACATCCTGGCTTCGTCGTACGCTGTGCTCGCGGCGTCTACTCGACCCTGTCAGTGAAAATAGTTCGCCGTCAAATCTCACCACCAACTTGATGCTATGTATACAGTTAAAATTTTGTTGCTAATGGCCACATCAGTCATTCAGTCAGTGATTACTGACTTCAATTTGGCAAGCGCCGATACATTTTCTTTTGTTCAATTTAAAAGCCAAATTTATAGTGTGTTTACTTTGTGCGTATATACTCATTTAAACAAAATATTTTTTTTTAACCTGTTCAGTGGTCTCCGAGATAACAGGTAATAAAATTATAAAATAAACAAATGAATAGTAGTAACTCCTTTGGGAAGTCGGTAAGATGTGCGCTTTCTTAGACCACAACATCAAAGTGGCTCTATACACTACCTAATGATAATGATTTTAAGTAACAAAAATGCATTGCATGTCGTCTGATAAGATCAAGTTTTCCTAAATGATAACCCAGGTGGGCAGCTGTGGTCTGATAAGATTTTTTCTGTACTGATCACCAAATGGCCAACGGCTGGGCGTAGAGTAGATCGTTGATACCAAGTTTTCCCAACTAACCACCCATGTGGGCAGCCCCGCAGCAGCAGGTTTACCGTTACCAAGTCTTCCTACCTGACCACCCAGGTGATCGGCGGGTGGACCGTTAGGAGCAAAACTCCTAACTGACCACCCGGCTCTGTGGTTGGTTTGGAACAAACTGAAAGGACATGCTGTTAAAATAACCCCTTCAATTTCAAAGTAGTTGAATGTTCCTTTCGCGAAATTATTTGTTTAAAACTAAAACATATTTAAATTTTTACATTTACAAAGCTTTTTCAAGCGTAGCTGCTAACCTGTAAAACTCCTATTTCGGTCTTCTTATCCGCCACTTCTCTTTGTATCCACATAAAATACAAAGTCCATCTGTCAATGGGTGCAAAACGACGAAGATTTGTTCTATCATTAATTCGCACTTGGATTCTTCTTTCCCGATGTTGGGACATGTCCTAAAATCATCAAAATCAATTATAATACATTAAACACAATGTATATACATTATGCTCATTAAATAATTAGAAAAAATACGTACTAAAAACTCACAAAACGATAACTTACTTTGAACATTTCTTTTAGAGAATTGAGGTATTGGATCTCCAAAAGAAAGTTGTGTTTTTGGACATGCGCTTGATCAGGGCATTCTTTATAATGGTCAATCAATACTTTGATTCTTTCATTTGTGGCCTCTAGAGAAAACGAAGAAATATTGTCTCGATGAGCCCTTTGTTCAGCTTCGTTATGCTCTTGTTCATCCAGCTGAACGCCAGTTCTTTTACGATTTTCTTTTTCAAGGTCAACATAAACATTTCCATCTGGTTGTTGCTCCAGCAGCGCTTCAACATCGCCATTATATTCTCCACTATGTTCAAAAAGCCATTGGTACAAAACATCTTTCCCGCGATCTTTGTCGTAAAATCTGTCCAGGAGTTCAATTTCTGGTACGTCCAAATTTTTACTTTTCACGACTCCATTAACTAAGACGTCTAATTCGACCATTGCCTTTTGAAATTCTGACACTACCAGTTTCAGTTGTAGCTTTTGATCGGTGAACACTGTATTAGCATTAGAATGAATGCTTATGTTACGTCGCAATTTTGCTAAATTTATAGGGTCCATAGCTTCGTTGCGTGACTGGCCACCGATGCGGGCTATAGATTTCGTTATGTTCAACAAGGCTTCAAGGAACTGATCTAGGGCATGGTTTGTATAACAAATGACGAGCATGAGACAGCCCTTAGTATCTTTCTTTAAATTCTCAAATAGAGTTTTGGCAACTTTGATTCCGAGATATGTTTTCCCGGTGCCAGGCGGACCTTGGATAACGGCAAATTCATGCGTAAGAGCAAGTCTGTAAGCCTCGAGCTGGCTTTCGTTGAACTGTAACACGTCATGGTCAGGCCATGTTTTATTGTCAAGGACGGTGAATTTACACTTCTCTGATTTGTCTACCTCTTCCTCTAGTAGAGACATGACCAGTTCTGTCTCTGAATCCGATTCGTCGTCTTCATCATTATCTGTTATTTTTGATTTATTCTTCAAGTTGACAGTAAATTGCGAGTTCGGTTGTAAATAGGCAGGATGCTTTGGTTCAGGCTGAATAAGGGTAAAAATATCTGATTTGAACTAGAAACTAATTTAGATTTTTGGTAGTTTTAAGCAGCAGTTTTAATTACCAGTATTTTCTTTAGCCATTAAAACAAAAGTGTGTTTAGTAAGCCATTAAAACCAAAGTGTGTTTAGTACCATAGTTTCGTGATGTTTCCATTAGATTTGACCCGAGACAAGAATTAAAGAAGCATCCGACGTAGGTAGGTGCGGTAAACTGAGCGACTCCTAATAGGCGTGACCAAAATTACATACATAAAATATTTAATTGCTTAGCTACAAATAATTAAAAATAATACCAAGTATATCGAACTAATCTAAACAATTGTTTTCTATAGATTACATAATATGCATAATTTGCGAAATGACAAAGTCAAAGATAGAATACAAAGATATAGCATTTGTTTGATATTCGAGCTAAGCCGCTAGATTTTCACTTACGTTGACTTGAACGATATATTGTTTCATCGCGATATGGTCGGGGAAGGAGGGGTCTTGGAGAGCTCGCAGCACGTGCAAGTACGGCTCGAAGTATACCTCGCTTTCTATCATCGTGAATGCCTCGTCGTCATTGTATAGTCTCTCGTTAAACTCACCACCCATAAGAGACACTGGAATCTGGAAAGGAAGAAGTGGCCCCTAAATCATACTAAGTTACCAAATATTTTGCTCATTCTCCCCCATGAACTGGGTTTCTATTTTAATTTTTAATTCATGAAATACCTAACATAAAAAGTTTTCTTCCGTAGGAATTACGCATCGAAATCAGAGAAAGAACTTCGTTTGTGTTTTGTCGTTACGTCGCGATTTAAAAACCAGTTATAAAAAAAATAACTCGTACCATTTTTTCACAATATCTTAAATTGAAGGTAGACAAATATTGCGACTTACCAATCCCTCTGCTAAATATTTCACTTCGCGGTCCAAAATTGTGCCAACCAGAAAACTCTTGCAGTTGTCTTTCGTGAACAGTACCAGAGATCCGAATATGAATCTCTTACTATTGGTCCAATTGATACGTCTGAAGTTTCTGTTCGCTTGCAAATCTATCTGCACGAACGAGCCTATTTTGGTTTGAGACGAGTAAGGCCTGGCGAATTTCACGTTGTGAAACACACTGAAATAATAATAATAATTAGATAAATTACGTGAACTAAGATTTTACTCTATTTTGTATCTATATTTACAGGAATTTAGCTAAGGAGTGTTTTTCAACGAAATGTTTACGGTTAAGAACTTTACTCATCTCATGAATAACTTTCTCTATAAAACTAACTGGAGAATAAACGATTTCGAAAATAGACGGAGCTGAATGCTTTCAGGCCTAGCCTGGACGTTCATCTCTACGGAAAAGTTATTATAATAACAAATCGACATGCGCTTTTAAATTTCGTTACTGAAGTAAAGGAAATATGTTACGAATTTTAGATTTTAGAGCATAGATACTTTCTTTATATCCATGCTAACCCCACTCGCTGGTTCCGTAGTGATCCTATCGCCTTAGTACACCTTTAACCAGCATCCATTGTGCCTACACATAGCAAAATTAACATCATTCTCTAAATTAGTAATTTTATTGCTTGACATTCCATACAGTTCATATTTCTATCTAACGATTGCAATATAACGTTTAATAAACTTTTATAGCCTCAAAAATTTAGGCAATTAGGTAAGTTTTATTATTATGTTCCATTCCTATAAAGGTTGTCTGGAAGAGATCGCTTATTAGCGATAAGACCGCCTTTTGTGCCATGTTATTTGTTTGTTGTATTCTTTTTGTGTTGTATTTTTGTGGTGACAATAAAGAATTATTGTATTGTAAGTACGTACTAAATGTTGTATATACCAACACGTACTTATATGAAAACTGAAAGGCGGTTTTATCGTTGAAAGCTATTAAGTATATGATGCGAACATTGCAGATTTCTATACAGGGTTATCCGTTAGGGATGTACTATGCTGAAAGGGAGTCACTATACTCATCATTACGAACAACTTTCATTATGAGACAATCCTAAAGTAGAGAAAAAAAATCTCACGATCTTCAAGAATTGCGTAGGTATATGATCCTATGTAAGTATTTTAAGTTCCTATAAGTACATATAAAAATAAATTACACTGTTAGAAATGCTGTCAGTTGGTTGGAATCTATAAATTTAACTGTAAATGTCAAAAAAACTAAAGTAATGCAGTTTCTAAATTACAAAGCTTCAGCGCTACAGCTTAATATTATCAACAAAAACACAAAAGTAGAAGAAGTAAATGATACACAATTTTTGGGTGTAACCTTGGATACTCACTTATTATTTTTTGTCTGTCTTGTAATACTTTACAAATTCTAAGGAACATATCTTCGAAAGACAAAGCAGAAAGCAATGCATATTATGGTTACGTTTACCCTCATTTATCGTAAGGAATAATATTTTGGGGTAACTCAGTAGACGTAGAATCTACTTTCATAATGCAAAAAAGTTGTGTAAGAGCCATATTCAAACTCCGAAGTATAGAAGCACTAAGAACAGTATTCAAAAATTATGAAATTCTTACCATGACATGTATACTAGAAATATGCTTAGTGGTTAAAAACTACCAAAACTACTTTTTTGAAAATAGCTAACACGCTATGAAACTTTACGTCCTAAACATCAGCTAAAAATCTGCATTCCCCAAGTAAATAGTACAATATTCCACAGAAGTTCGTACATAAGTGCAATTTAAAACTTGAATAATCTTCCACTTGATTTAAAGACTCTACATGGAAATAAATATAAACTTAAAAAAAAGGTTGATTGAAAATGTATTCTACAATTTAGACGAATACTATTATTACTCTAGTCCGTATAACCATCTATTTGTTTAAGATTGAAATTATGTTCCTAAATAATAATACACTAGTTAAGTTATAATAATAGGCTAATACTATTATTATACACTTAACTAGTGAATGTTGACATTATTAAGAGAAGTTTAAATAATATCATAAATAGGTATTGTTTTTGTTGCCCTAGGTATGTAAGTAAATAATATTGTACGTCGGTAAGGATATGTAACTGTTGATACTAAGACACTAGCATAACATCTATGTTGTACACAGTTATTCACAATACATTTTTATTCTATTCTATTAAAAGTGATAACGTTTTACATTTACTTACCGAATATTATCGTATTTTCTCTTTTTAGGATCCTCTAAATACTGACCTGTAAGAAGATATAAATAAATATATACGTAGTTTAGTACGTACTTAGTAGTAGTTAATCGATACGTATAGGCAATTTTGGTTATTCATGCATTACGTTGTCTCAATTGGGATATATCTAAGCATTTATAATGCCGGCCACGTCTGGCCTGACCTGAGGACCGACTGGGGCCTTATACTTAAACCAGGCGTATCGTGGTGAGAAGAAATCGGGAAATATAGATACAATTAAAATACACGTTGATAAGCTACTGGACTGATTTTGATAAAACTTACACGGAATTAACCGGAAACTATACCATATCGAACAAAAAAGATGCTTTAATCATCTCGACTCCTCGGTTCCGTACCATTACCTATACAACATAAGTTGAAATTTATTTATATTCTCGTTATTAATATAATATATGACTCCCAGACTCTCAGGGACACCCCCGAAATATTTATTTTAAGTTAGTTATTTATTATTATTTTATTAGGGTAACTATCTTAAAAACTGATAATAGTGAGTATACAACTAAATGTTCAGTGAATATTTCGAGCGTCTACCTGTTGCCGTTACTAGTATCGCGTAAACAGCGACAAAAATCATGTTTGTTGTATGAGAGCTGCCACGAAATATTATTTTATTTTAGAACTTATTGTTATAGCGGCAACACAAATAAATCAATTGTGACAATTTTAATTATCTAGCTACAAGTATCACGGTTCGTGGGATAGAGCCCGGTGGCAGATAGCGATAGATAGAATAAGTCTTATTAATAGAGTCCCGTTTCCATCTCTTGGATACAGAACCCTAAAAAATTAAGAATCTCCTACTTTTGGAAATTTGTTAAAAAGTACCAATGTGATGACATAGATAAGCTGTCACTGACGAACGAGCTCTAGGATCGGTGCCTACATTGCCGACATGGGTCATTGTTATGAATGTTACGTAGGTATTCATATTTCCCCAAACAAACGGATGTTGATATAACGTTGAATAATTTCATTAATCTTGCGTCACCCACACGATATTCGAGGAACATAATAGGATTGGTACGTTTTATTCGTACTATCATTGTTCTATGTAGACGGTAAGATATTTTTACAGACGTTAAAAAAAAGGATAATATGGAAAAAGAAGTTGATGAAAACATGTGATACATTGATAGGAAGGTATGTATTTTTTTACGTATGTAATCAAAAAAAATAAAAGTAACAGTAACTTATTTCAATTTTTCATTATATAAACAAAAACAAATATATTAGTATGAAAAACTCGATCTACCTGAACAAAAACCAAATCAATCAAAGGGCTCATCAGGAAGTCCCCAAGATCCCGAAGCTATCGCTAAGTTTAAAATAGACAAACTTAAAAATTGAGCAGCATCTAGCAGAGACTTGTAGCTAGCGTATTCAGATTTCCATTAATGCAAAACTTTCACATACATTTCTGTTCAGCAATCAGCAAGCCTGTAATTGAGCAGTATCTAGCAGAGACTTGTAGCTAGCGTATTCAGATTTCCATTAATGCAAAACTTTCACATACATTTCTGTTCAGCAATCAGCAAGCCTGTAATTGAGCAGTATCTAGCAGAGACTTGTAGCTAGCGTATTCAGATTTCCATTAATGCAAAACTTTCACATACATTTCTGTTCAGCAATCAGCAAGCCTGTAATTGAGCAGTATCTAGCAGAGACTTGTAGCTAGCGTATTCAGATTTCCATTAATGCAAAACTTTCACATACATTTCTGTTCAGCAATCAGCAAGCCTGTAATTGAGCAGTATCTAGCAGAGACTTGTAGCTAGCGTATTCAGATTTCCATTAATGCAAAACTTTCACATACATTTCTGTTCAGCAATCAGCAAGCCTGTAGACTTATAGGCTACAGGTTTCAAAAACTATTCCAGTACTATACTATTCCAGTACTATACAGTCAAAAACTATAAACTTACGGAGTCCGTCGCGCAGCGGTCCGAAGCAGTCTTCCCTGAGCAGCCTAAACTGAACATCCAAGTAATGTTCAACGTCCTGGTACGCGCCGTCGACGATATTCGGCCGAACGAACGGCTTCCCCTGAAGAAGATCTTCCCTTGTCGGCATCACGCTCAATTCACGGAAGTTTTCGGGCGGTGTTTCGGCGTCAACCAACCTGCATCTTCTACCTGCTTTTTGGTCCGTCTGGCAGTAAGGCAAAGCAAAACAATAGCATTAATCAACAGGCAACTGTCCCAGTTACATGGTAATTGTCGAATCATTATGACCAACAGCATCACCATCTAAGAAAATGCGATGTAAAAACTTAAAACAGACTTCATACTGGTAGGTGCCCGAATATTTATAACTTTCACTGTGGACGCAATACAATGTGTTACACAACTACAATTGTTCTGTTATCATGTTGATTAATATCCTAAGTATATTATTCTATCTGTTTAGTATAGATATATAGCTAATAACTATCGTTAAGTGTTGATAGTTAATTATTATTAGATTGTCACATAATTGAGTAGTTTATTCCAATAGTGATGCTATCTTTACTATATAAAATAAAACGTACGTACCTCTTTCCTCTTTTCGAAGTTGTTCATCGTCTCTCTCAAATCTTTAAACTTAGTTTCATATTCGTCAGGTAAGTTATAGGAATGTCTTTCTTTCAAGCCATCAAGGCACGCAATAGAAGTGGCTTCTACCAAAGATCTGCATTTATTTAAAGCCAGGGTAGGAGACGTGTTTATAACACTCTCAAAAAATATCAATAAATTTTTCCAAAATGTATCTGGATCTTTCCAGTACATGTTGTTTGCTGGTTTCGATTGAGGGTACGGCAACTCCATCAAGTAGCTTTTTAGGCTCACTATGAAATTTGAGTTACACATATCCCTCACCAAGTTTAATTTGAGTTCATCGAACGAGGACTGGCAAACTTTCGCCATGCATTCTATGATGAGGACAAAAATGTCGAATTTTTCAATGGGCGCTTGGATAAGATCCATGAACGCTTCTTTACGTTGTGTCAGTTTAGCGAGCGCATCTTGACTTTCGCTTTGAGATATCTCTTCCAGCAGCTTAAAGCCAATGTATCTGTTGCGATTGTTATTTTGTCTTCTGGGATTCATATCGCGGTTGTTGTCATCAAAGTTTCTGTTTGCATGGCCTCTACCTCTGTGTTGGTTGTAATTTTGAGGTATTGTGTTACCATTTGCATGCTCCATCCCTGAATAAAAGGAAAACAATCGTTGGACAGCAGTACAACTTCGAACGGAACTTATAGTGAAAGGACGAAATGTACCTAATTATTGTATGTCTTGCATTTAAAGCTTGAGATGAGCAAATCAATAAATATCTTTATTTAATGATAGTAATCAAATGAGAAAATCAAGAAATATCTTTATATGATGCGAGATTATTAATACGTCGACGTATTAAGATATTAACGTCCTTACATTTTATTTTCTTAGTTTAACTTGATTTATCCGACGGCAAACTTCACAAGATAAAGGTCGTTCAAAGTTGGGAAACATTTACAATAAGAACACAAATATATTTTTACCTGGATTAGCTCGATTGTCTCGTGCGGGGAAATGGCGTGCGAAGTTATTGTTTTGATATGGAGAAACGTCGCGTTGTACTTGATTCCTGTTGTCACGCCATCTGTTCCCTGATGAGGATCTATTTCTCCAGTTGCCGCGACCTCCGCGGTTCCCACCACCCCTTCCTCTTGGTTGGCCACCACCACGGCCTCTTGCGTTCCTTACTGCGGGTCCTGGACAGAAATTGTTCGCTGACGAAAAGGCAAGCTGCAGGTACCATTACATACGATATCAATTCGAGAGTTATGCAAGTGAATTCTGTATGAGTACTACCTACATACCTTCATGATTGAAATGTTGTAAAAAATTATTTATGTAATGTAAAATTTTGTTTATTTCCTGATTGGCGGCCACAAACAACATCATCTAGGATTTGAAATTATACTAGTCAAGCCCTTTCATTTGATATCCATATTGAGAGAGTTGTAAAAATGTTTACTTCGCCATTTTGTGGCAGCGGTGATCTTTGTCAGATTTTCATCAAATATAGCTAAAAACACCCCCGGCAAATCGGCCCCCGCCAAGTCGAGCAAAACCAACAAGGGACGGCCGTACCATCCTTTTCTCGAAACGGTTCAGGCCGTTTTCGACGCCTTGTAACTTTGTTGTGAAAGTTTTATTTATATTATATACATATTTAACTAATATAGTGACTTGGCAAACGCATACGGCAAATAAATAAACAAAAAAGCAGCTTTCTTATAATATTTGCGCTCTATGCTTTTATTTATTTGATGTACTTATATAGATAACTATTTCGAATAATAAGAAGATTACGTAGCAGTATGCGTTTGCACTATATTTGTTAGAGGAATAAATAATAATATTTAGTAGAGCGTTAATAAATTATTTTAGCGAACTAACAGGGTATCTATATACGACAAATTGGTGGTATAGTTGCTCCCGTGGGTGGAAAGATAACAGACTTGGGTTACATTTTTATACGGCAGAAAAAAAGCGTTGCTAGACTTGTGCATTTTTGTACATGTTATGTTTTTGACGGGATACACTTTTCATACAAAAAAATCAAAATCGGTCCATCCGTTTGGGAGCTACGATGCCACAGACAGACACACACACACAAGTTTTTACGTCGGGGGTTAAAACTTTGAATCTTATCAGATGTTTTCAGCCGTTGTTCAGAATTAGGAAGTAGTTACAGATATACATAGCTACAACTAGTACCTATATACATACCTACACCGCAGCAAGTAGGTAATAAGTGCAATTATAGTTCATATTTTTGATCATCTCTGTATCTAAGATTTTTGAAGGGAATAATCCCCTGCTCAAAAAAGTACTTAATGTAGGTACGCAGCATGTTGATGTGTTAAACAATTTTACGGCAATAGAAACATTACTTTTTTACAAATAATTGAGTTCAATTCAACTTGCGCAGATACAAATATTTAAGTCATTTTGATTTAGCAAAATTACTAGACCGATTTTAATAATTTGTTTAAGGGACCAAATTGTAAAAAGATTTTACAACTCGAGGGTGGTAGCTAGCCAGGCGAGCGAACGGGAAACGCCCTGCCACCATGATTTGGTTTCCTCGATGCTGGCTATGATGTGACAGGTGCTTTACATCAGGCGAGTTGCGGTGAAGTGCAAATCTATTATTTATAAAATAAAAAGCAGTGTATATATTTATTGTCATTCAATGTCTGTAACTGGTCGCCGACATATTGGTTTGCCCTACATAGAGTAAGAGCTACATACCAGGATCCAAGTCTTCATCCATGATTTTTCTTTTTTTAAAGGTGTTCAGATGATTTCTTAAATCTGCACTTTCTGAAATAAGAACAAAAATAAAGTTGTAGGAATTAGTATTTATCCTTTGTACATTTTTCTTTATTATATATATACTATGCAAGACTAGAATCAAATATAATTTCTAATTTATATGTATATGTGTCAGAAGTAGAAGTTTAAACTTAAACAATTATAAATATTCTTTTAAACTAATACAATCTCGTGAACCTTTGCATTTGCATAACAATCTCGATAACCTCTTGACCGATTTTGTAGAATTAGCTTTAAAGATAAGTAGGTTAATACTGCAGATAGATAGATAGATAACCTACTGCAGGTTTTGTTCCCAATATTACAATGAACTTGACCAGTAAAGCTTGTAAGGCCATCATTGAAAAATTTCCTCCTTATTATGCACAAGTATTATCAAAAAATATTGAATAAACATTTGTTGTGGCAGCCATCTTGGATAAGAAATCATCATAAAGAGTTGTGAAAAACTTGTACTTCGCCATTTTGTAGCGGCGGCCATCTTGGACAGTTTTTTTACGCACATACACACACATCAAACTTATAACATCCCGTTGTTTAAGAAAACGGGTTTTCACGCGTACCTGACGATGGCGATGGCAGTGCGAGACGTGTCATCGTTGAAGACACGAACGGCTCGTTTCATCCCTGATGAAGTTCACCTAATGTGAACGAAACTATAGTAGGACCTTTCCAACAGTCAGGTACCCGTGAAATCCCGTTTTCTTAAACAATATTTATAACATCCCGTTGTTTTTGCATCTTGGGTTAAAAATAGGCATCGAGATGAAAATCTCTGAACAATGGTAACAATATTTAGATAGGTAGCTGACAGACAAAAGAAATTGCCAGAATGTAAACAAAGACGTACGACACTCAATATTTTTTGTAAATTATTGGACGAAATGTATGCAATAGGTGCACCTGTTTCCGCGAATTTGGCGTTGTTCCCTGTTTTATTTTACCCGACTGCCAAAGAAGAAGGGTTAGGTTTTTCGAGTGTACCTACCTAATGTATGTACGTATGTATGAAAACACACAAACCGCTATTTTGCAAGAGCGTTGTTCAAGGGCTTTGTAAGTTTTTCTTGTCGGACTTAACTATATTAGATATAGTCGTTTAAGAGGAGGGGTAGAAACCTCCCTTAAGGGGTTTGTTGCGGAAACCAACTACAGGAGATTTTTTACTTTTTACTTCATCACGTTATTAAGAATGCTATTCATTCCGCCTCTTTTAAAAATATGCCTACCTTTATAAAAGGATCTAAACAGGTAATTATGTGTGGCGATTTCCTAAGCTAAATTCAAGTATCTGCTGTTATATTATGGCTCGCTGAAGATTCACAAGCCATAATTATTATCATTAAAATTTAGTACAATGTACATATTAAAATTGTATTTGTCGTACCTGTAAAATTCCTGTAGTCACGGTTTGAAGCACTTCTTTTTCTACAACGACTGAATTCTCGCAACGACATTAGCAATATGGCGACCGCAAATGCTTTTTACCCTTTGTAAAAATAGATAACGGGGAAAGGAAACTTCAAACTTCGTACCAAACACGGCTATACCCTGGCTATAGACAAAAAAAATATTGCCATGTTTACTACAATTTCGGGTTAATAAAGATAGGTCACAGGCGTCCATTGGCTTTAAATAAGGGCCAGAGGCGGAGGCGTGCGCTTTCTCGCTCGCACTATCTCAGTTTTATTATGATACAAAACTAATGCATTTTTTTTTTAAATCGACTGCGGCCATTATTATAAAAATAACATTGCCAATGACCCCAGTCGGCCAGTCAAACTGACTAAACTAAAAGTTCCTAAAATTATATCCATCCTTTTTTCACTTTAGGAAACAAAAAGAGAGGAGACAATTTTAGATCGGTCAAATTAGGTTAGTTTAGTAAGTTTGGCCTGCCCGAATCGGGGTCAACACCTTTTAATTCTTATTATTTCAATGTATAAAAACTTTCATACATAAAAAATGCATAATGAAAATATGAAATACAGGGTTATCTCCAGATAACCTTATATTTGATATTTTTGATATTGATATTTTGTTACCTCTTTTCGGCTTAGTACACACCTAGCCAGGTGAGTACTAAGCCGAAAAGGGGTCGCTAAACACATTTTAATGAACAACTCTGAATTCGAGAAAAAAATTGCTGAGATAGTGCGAGTGAGAACGCGCAGGCCGTTAATTCTGGCATTGACCTATTTTCTCACTAAGATACTTTAAAAAGTACGAAACAGTTGTCTACCGTAGACAGAGAAAGACGACGGGTACATGCAATCTCAGTCACTCTATAACAGGGAAGAAGATAGTTATAAGCAATGTCCATAGAAATTAAAGACCGAAAACGACCGATTTTATGTTTTGTTTTAGCACATCATGTGCCAAACAAACCTTTATGTGCACAAGTGTGGTTAACTCGTTTATTTGTTGTAAAATCCCTATACTATAAAACATTAGTAATAAAAAGTGTTAGGATCTGACGAAACTTTTTGTAAAGAATCGTTCAATATGGTTTTAGTGGCTGCCACGATAAAAATATTGTCACTATAGCAGCTACAGCTAGTAATATTAGTTACTAGTAAATTTACTGTCCTTATCGATGCCACGCTTGGAATGACTGTTTATTGAACTCAGTATTGTCTATCGATTTCTTTTTGAATGTGGCATGGTACCATACAATTTGTATATTTGCCAGCGTCAAATTTAGGATATTTTCAAGTTATAGTAATTAAGTTTATATCGAATATCAATTCAAAAGTCATCGTGATCAAGTTATAGGCATCTCATTTACCTACCTTACGCAATAGTTATTAGAGATTCTATAGAGATTTCTCGCAAACACGATTACTACATTATTCCGTCTTAATATCTCTTGCCCTCACTTGTGCACATAAACAAGACAATAATGGCTAATAATCCGCCAGTATTGCACATCAATACTTGAAAAATCAGTTTTGCAATAAAAACACACAAAAAGATGCAATTTTTTCAGCAAACGCGGGAGAGTAGTTATCCTTCATTTTGTTGCATTTTGATACATGTAAATATACAAAAAAAAAACAGTTAAAGTCTCAGAAAATTATTGAAGTCATTGATTGAAAAATTTAAGTCATTGATGTAGCATGTTAGGGTGAAAGTACTAGATTGTTAATTTGTGCAATTGAGTTTCAGTTCGTACTAAAAGACATCTTAGAATACCTACACCGTTTGATTTTGTACTGGAAATCGGACATTAGTTATCAGGATAGACAATCTTGTACAATATCGTTACGTGTTTTATAAATCCGAATCAGTTTTGTACAGCAGATATTTCGTGATACCGCGGCATTGTTGTCGGGGTTTCTTTTTTAAATTTATGTCTGACCTTGTTTGTGTATATCTAAATAACAAAATCATTATCATTATTTTATAAAATTTATAAAAAAATCAAGCGTAGTGAACGAAAATAACATGAAAATATTTCAAGCTACCACAAATATCCCAACGATAACTGAGTCGTATAGTTGGTAACCGCAACTGTCAAACTGAGTCGCCAGCGTGTCAGTCTGACGATAGAATACAACATATAATTTTTACATGTCTCTTAAATTTTGACTGTTTTATTATTTGAATTAACTAATTATTGACGTCATTTTGATATATCATAACATAATTGTAGACTTATAATAATAATGTTGCGACCTCCTCCCTTTTAACTTTGCTGTGACCGACTTACATGACATTACATTGGAGAATGTACTCGTACTTATTTTTTAATATCATGTACTGTATGGAAGCAATAAATATTTGATCTGAATCTGATACTGAATAATAATATCGACGGTTGTCTAGTGACCACCAGTTTTTTGGCTGGATAATGCCTTCCTCTGTGGTAATATGGTGCAGAAATAGATCCTGTAAGATGTGTAAGGACACGGCGCTCTACCATTTTATTTTACTTATTTATTAAAATAAAGTCGTCAATATATTGTACACTGAGAGCTAAAGGATAACGACACAGGTACAATGTTACTATATTTCATGAATTTAATTTATAACAGAGTTTCTTTCATTCTTCGGTTGTTTTTAGGGTTGTGTACCCAAAGGGCAAAAACAGAACCCTATTACTTAGACTTCGTTGTCGGTGCGTCTGTCATCAGGCTATATTCCATGAACCGTAGTAGCTAGATAGTTAAAATTTTCACAGATGATGGATTTCTATTGATCGATACGCTTAATATTGTTCTTTATGATCATCGTTTTTGATTCGCTCTGTCCCTGTTCTCAGCATTTTGTAGCACAACGAGTAATAAAATCTATTGAAAATGCAATGTAGATTTGCCATTTCTGACCAATGGGCATCGTTTTATGTTAGCTCTGTCTCTGTCATAATACCTATTCTATCGCAAGAAAGCTGCAGGATTTTATTATCTGTGGTTGGCTACTAATTAATTTATTAATCTGAGTCAAATAAATACGGCTGTAAATTATAGAGCTACATATATAGCTCGTCCTGCTTTGTCGAACTTTTTGGGAGACATAATCGGCTTTGCATTATTTGCCTTGTACTCGTATTATTATCCTCAGCAGAGGTACGGATCTTATACGCACGATAATAAAATCGTTGCCAAGTCTGATAATGGATTGTAAATCGTACTGTATCTGGTTGGACATTATGACTCGCGTGCTGTACGATAGCACGCAGTTCATTCACGTGTATTTGGCTAGGGCGACAAAATAAATTGACTTAATACTGATAATTATTAAAGATTTTAAGTATATTAAGTTGAAATGATGCAAAATGAAGAATCAGATGAAGACAAACAGGATAGTGGCCCGGTTGAGAATGCATGGGCCATGAAAATACCTAAATTTACACCCGATGATAACCCACACGGACTTCTAGAGGAGAGCAAATTCGCTACTCTATTTCCGAAATACCGAGAACAATATTTGAAAGAATGTTGGCCTCTCGTGCAAAAAGTACTAAGCGAACATCACATAATTGCTGAACTAAACCTCATCGAAGGCAGTCTCACCGTTAAGACGACAAGAAAGACTTGGGATCCATATATCATTATCAAAGCAAGAGACATGATGAAACTTCTATCCCGAAGTGTGCCTTTCGAACAGTCAGTTAGAGTATTGGGCGATGAAATTGGATGTGATATTATTAAAATTAATTCATTTGTTCGCAAAAAGGACACCTTTCTTAAAAGGCGACAACGCATAATCGGACCCAATGGAGTTACATTAAAGTCTATTGAATTGCTTACTGAGTGCTATGTTCTAGTTCAAGGTAATACAGTGTCTGCTGTTGGCCCTTATAAAGGTTTAGTACAAGTGAGACGCATAGTTGAAGACACTATGAAAAATATTCATCCCATGTATAATATAAAAAGTCTGATGATTAAAAGAGAACTAATGAAAGATCCAAAGCTCAAAAATGAAAGTTGGGACCGATTTTTACCTAATTTCAAGAGTAAGAATGTTCCAAGGAAGCAACCAAAGAAAAAGATCAAGAAGAAACCTTACACTCCATTCCCCCCAGAACAACCAGAGAGTAAAATTGATAAAGAGCTTGCTTCAGGAGAATATTTCCTCAAAGATGAACAAAAGAAGGCCAAGCGTCATCATGAAAAAGAAGAAAAACAAGCTCAAGTTAAACGGGCAAAACAAGAGCAAAGGCAAAAAGATTTTATACCACCAGAAGAAAAAACAAACACATCTCCTTCTCCTTCAGAATCTACTGTAGATATTAACCAATTGAAGGCTAAAATGAAAAAGTTCTCTAAACAAAATAAGCAACCGAAAAATAGTCTGAATAAATAAAAAATATTATTAGTAGGGAATGACATTGATTGAAATAAACTATATTCATTAAATTATCTTTTTATTTTTAGTAGTTTCAGTTCAGGCACTGAAGTATTTTTAGCTATAGTCTTCTTCCCATTCATATATGGTTGCAAAACCTCAGGTATTAAAATTTTGCCTTTTGGGTGTTGATGTGTCTCTAGTAAAGCAATCAACATCCTAGGCACAGCACAGGCTGTGCCATTTAGTGTGTGAACATAGTCAGTTTTATTATTTTCTTTATACTTCATATTAAGACGTCTAGATTGATAATCGGTACAGTTGCTACAGCTCGATATCTCTCCATATGTTTTGCGGCCTGGCATCCATGCTTCTATGTCATATTTCCTGAAAATCATTAACAAGTATTTACTGGAAGTTGTGTGGTTATAAACCATACTGCACATGCATATGACATTATTCATTTAAGTGAGAAATCCAATTATTGTACCTAAAAGCCGGTGCTCCAAGCTCATGTGGTGGCATATCAAGGACCTGCATGTGGAGACCAAGAGGAGAAAACAAGTCTTCTTGTATGTTTAGTATTTGCTCTAACATTTCATCAGACTGTTCCGGAGTTGTCACTGCAAACATCTCTACCTTAGTAAATTGGTGTACCCTGCCAATGAAAAAAAATTACACTTTAAATTTTATAAAAACAATACGAGTAGCTGAATCTGTCACTAAGACAATATAATAAGACCTCTACACAGAAACAGAATTCCTAAATTTACATAATATTATGTACAATTCAATTAAAAACCTTTTTTTCTTAAAACTAGTAAAATTTGCTAGTTTTTATATAGTCACATGAATCAATCACAATAAAACTTAAAAAATACACATTTTATTGAAGTTGTTTTTATTTGGAAGTTCATTACAAATAACTTTATTATTACTTCTAAAAACTATTTTCATTTTATTACCTGTAGACCCCTCTTTCATCCACTACATTGGATGTTTCAGCTCTGTAGCATCTACTAACAGCTGCCAACTTCAATGGTAGGTCATGCTTGTCATGTAGTGAATTCATAAGAAGGCCCGCAAGGGACATTTCTGCTGTTCCTGATAAATACAAGTCAGGACCATGATGATGGGGATCTAGTGAATAAATCTGCAATAATATTTTTAGCACTGTGTGCACGAGTGGCCAAATTGCAGGTTGGGAATTTTACTTCCCTTGTGAGGCAACAGGTTTACCAACTAGGCTACCACTAACTTATTGCACTAATGGCTTTGGAATTTCCTGTGCGTGTTTTTATGTTTAATACAGTGCATAAAATGATACCAATAAAAAGTAATATATAAATATAAAAAGAGAAATATGTATTTTGATATCTAACAAATAAACTTAGTAAGTTACCTTTAGTAAACTACATTATCTCGATAACATATGCTATAGAAAATTAGAGATCCACAGGTAACACAGTGGAGAGTACAAAGGTGTTTTTTTTATCCATGACATTAAGGCATTTGACCAAAAGCCCACGGAAGGCTGCCAGAACACACCATTAGATTTATAAACTTGAGGGTGGTAGCTAGCCAGGCAGGGTTTAGATGTAGTTAGTAAACGCCCTAACGCCATGCTATAGTATCCTCATGATGTTTTCTTTCACCAGTAGCTCAAGCTCATTTAGCATATTATTATTATTAGGTTAGTGAATATTCTAAATGTATATCCACTAACCTAACTAAGTTCTTCTCGCATGGTAATCAACTAACCCCTCAGCCAAGAAAAATTGCTACAAGAAAATAAACATAATGAAACACTTATTTGCTTATCGAATGTATAACCTGAGTTCGATCACTGTTGACGGTCATTCCACAGCTTTCCAATACATTTCTAGACAAAATATCTGGTACAGATACCAGTTTAAAACTTTTCTTCAATAATTTGTTTACTGTGTATTTTATCAGTGCTTCTTCTAACTCTGCCATCTCACCCAGAAAATAGTAACTCTTGTGTCCACATGTGTTGCCTAATTTATCAGTTCTCACCAAGTTGAGGCGCTGCACAATATCGCTAAATTCAAGAGGGTTATAGTTTACAAAATTTGGCTTAGAATTTATCTCACGCTTAACACTCGGCACTTTATTTTCTCTAATGCTAGGATGTGTCCTGTTTGGTAAAAGACTCAATTCTTTAAATAAACTTTCTCTAATACTTGCTCGCAAGTTGTCTGATACTGAAGTGACTTTGTATCTATCGTATAACTCTAGAACACGGTCGATATCACCTATTCCTTTGCGAATACCGATATTGTGTTTAATTTCTTTGATATTCTTTCTGTTGCAGTAATAGTTTAGATCTAAAGGCGATAATGTAGAACACAGTCGTGATATAGGCTTCCGAAAATAATAAGTTAATGAAAGAAATGACTGCATTTTGTACTTAGTTGAAGATCTTTAAGTTCATTTATTATTTAGACATTTTAATTATTTTTTTTTCTTCTTCCCTCTTACGAGGATTGTGGCATTACAAGGCTAGTGCATTTGCCATCTTCAAGTAAATCTTCGCAATAATTTTCATTGGTGTGACGATTGTTTTTGAACAAGGTGGTTTTGAATTTTGAATTTTAATTTTTTGTGTTTATTAAAAGTTTGGGAAACGTATATTTCGCTGAAAAAATAGGATATAACTATTGTGATAGGAAAGGATCAAAGGAACAGGTTTGAAATATATTACAGGTAGGATATTTACATAATTATGTTTACACACATTATTATGAACAATATTTACAGTTATAAGATATTACATCACGAAAATCTACAGATCTGTATAGATGTCTATACAATAGCAATTTTTTTGACAATGGAAGCACATATTTTATTTACTGAAATTCTGCAATTCCATTGAACAACTTTGTGAAGGGTCGTCATTATTAATAGAATTAGATTTATCAAACATATCAAAGATAGGGGCAACGATGGACGGTATTTTTATATTCGACTGAGTTATGGTATCAATATGAAGCTGAATTATATCTGTAGATGACATAGTTAACGGATCTTTTTTTAAAGCACAGCCGTCTTGTGATGGCGGGACGTTAAACTCACTAATAACTTTTTTATGAGCCACACGATCATAGCCCATTACAGGTTTTGCAGCTGAACGACGGTTTGTAAAAGTTGTCTTTTTGTATGATGTTTGGTGAGGGCGCTGAATATTTGTAACTTTAGAGGATGTATGCGGATTAGATAAATTGGTACTAGAAACAGAGCTAACAACGTCAGCATAAGACTTTGATGCCGGGGGAACTAGTATAGCTGCTTCACCGTAAGATATGCTATTTTCAGCCATTGTTATTTTGATACGTTTTTGTCGCGCAAACTCTGGACATGACTTGTTGATTGCAAAATGTGGCGCTGAACACAGGCAACATATAATGTTTTCGTCGTTAGCATTGCAGGTATCACCAGTATGTTCAAGGCCACATCTAAAACATCTAGGTCTCGACCTGCATTGAAGTTTAGTATGACCGTAACGGCAGCAATTATAACACTGTACAGTAGGATAAGTGCCAAGTTCAACAGGGAGTGAGTTGTAGAAAATAAAAATTCTACTAGGTAGCACCTGACCATCAAACATAACGACAATGTTCTGGGTACTTTTCCACACTGAAGAACCTTCTACCAAGGTTTTAAAATTAATCCTTCTCACTTTTAATATACTGCCGCAACCAGTAGGAACAGATATATCCTCAATAACCTCTTCAGGTGACCATTCCAAAGGAACACCTCGAATCAGCCCCATACTTGTGACGTTAAACGACGGAACAAACGCTTTATAATTATTCATCGATAAAATTCCGCTACTAAGAAAAAAATCAGCATCACCAAGTCCAAAAACGATAACTCTATTTTATTCCTACCAATTCTTTTAACTGAACCGTCAATAATATTCTAAATACCGTTCTTCTTTAGAAACTTGCCGAAAGAGACTGGATGGATAATAATTCCATCATCGGATGACTTTACTTCACGTTGTACATGGATTTTGAAAGGAGCTTTATCAGTTGGTTGATACAATGTTCGAGATATCGAGGAAACGAACTGAGGAGCTGGATTATCGCTAGGCGGTGGAGGAGATATTTGTGATGGGATTGCAAAAGGTTTTTTAATTGTTGTTTCTTTATTCGAGTCACTGCTATCCGTACAAAGACAACCTGTTTTGCCATCTATAGCTTGAGCGTGCTTCCTTGTTTTTTATTGCAATGCTTACATATCCTAGTATTTCGACTTCGCTTACGTTTATGAGCTTGGGTGGATGATGTGTCTGTGTCCATTCCAGACTCATTAGAAATAATGCTATGAGTTGCTACAGTTACGAAATTAGTTGCCGGGGGAACCATTCCGCCCCCCGGATCATGCAAGTCGGGCGGCTTGTTCATATCAAAATGATAAAAACTTACCAGTTCCGAGGAAAATATACAGTTACACTAAAATATATACAATAATGACTAAAATTATGTATACTACACAACTAAAATGATCCTTTTTACATATAAAATTAATTAAATGAAAATAAGCGTGAAAAAATACACCCACCTAATTCGTCGTTTCCCGCGCTTTCCGACATTTTAATTATTAAATATTTTTTTCCCTTTTGTTATTTGGCCATCACACGTATACTGCATAAGATTTTGATGTTGCGAGAATCAATTTAGCTGCCTCACCGTAAGATATGCTATTTTCGCCCATTGTTAATTTGATTCGTTTTTGTCGAACTCTCAAACACAGGACATGAATTGTTAATCGCAAAATGTGACGCCGAGCAGAGACAACATATAATATCTTTTTCGTCAACATTGGAGCTATTACCAGTATGTTCAAGACCACACTTAAAACATCTGGGTTTAGACCTGCATTGAAGTTTAGTGTGGCCATAACGGCAGCAATTATAGCATTGTATTATAGGATAGGTATTGTTGCTCAGTGGTGAATAAAAAATCTGTGCTGGGATATCACAGGTTATTTTACTAGTTGTCTCCTTATTTGAATCACTATTATTCTCACCATCTGTACAAAAGCAACCTGTTTTGCCATCAATAGCTTGAACGTGCTTCCTCTTTTTTTGTGCAATAAAAAAAGAGGAAGCACGAAACATGTTTGCATATTTTAGTGTTACGAATTCTCTTTCTTTTATGAGCTTGGCTGGAAGACGTATCAGTGTCCATACCAGACTCATTAGATATTATACTATGAGTAGCTATAGTCACGAAATTATTAGCCGGAGGTACAATTCCGCCCCCCGGATCTTGCAAGTCGGGCGGCTCATTCAATTCAAAATGATAAAAGACTTACCAACTCCGAGGAATATATACACTAACATATATACAATTATAACTGAAACTACTAATACTAAACTACTCATATGATCCTTTTAATGGTTTAAAAAAAAAAGAAAATAGATTCGAAAAAATGCACCCGCCAAGTTCGACGTTTCCCGGGCTTTTTTTTAATTTTCTAGAAAAATTTTTTTTTCTCATTCTTCCATCCCTCTTGTTAAGGTTTTGGCTTTACACGGCTTGTGCATTTGCTATCTTCAAGTATGTCTGCGGTAATCTATAAAACAAATTGTTGAGGTTGACCCATAGAGGAGTACTGTATACTATGAAATAGAGAAGCCACAGAGGTCGCTTTTTTATCAGTCTGATGCGGTCTGGTGGTCTGACCCAAAACTAAATGCTCAGTATATGTGAGTATCCTGTGTATCAGTAATTCATATGTGTGCACTTTCTATCTACCTACATACATATATATTATTATGTAAAAAATGTAATGATATGATATGTAAAATATTCATTAAAATTATATTTTTCCATACTGTATAATAGCAAAGTGCAGTTCTGTAGAGTGGACCTCTCTTCAACTTCACTTAACTTTTATACTGCCTAGGCAATAAAATGAACATAAAGGCAAGTGTACTTAGAGTGTCACTAACACTAGAGGCTTTTAAAAACAAACAACACAATATTGATTTCGTCTTCACATTCGTAATATATTTTATCAATCACAATTGTCACAAAAATCGAAAACATAATCTAATAAAAATGTTTTATCTATAAAACACATAAATTCGTATCATAAAACACATAAATACGTATTATTTTCACAAAATAATAAATTCGGGCTGATATTCATTTCAAGATAAGACATTGACATTGACATATAGAAATAGTACATTAAACGCCATCTATGTGACACTTTTGGGGCAAGGTACAAGAGGGCGTTTATATGATACAAAAAATGAAATTTTGAATGTGTACGTCAGTGTACCCCTGGGTTGACCGTAGATATGTTACCACAAGATCCTCCCTCAACACGTTTGGCCACTGTGTGCTTCTCATTCTTCCAGTATTGCCATAAAACTATAATTCAACTGGATAAGGAATAATTTAGTGCTGCAATATTTTTTATCAATTCAGGGCCTGTACTGTTTCCAATTTATCTCAGAATGAAGCATAGCCTGACCGCACATTAAGACAGTTATTTACGAGTATATTATATTAGGAAATGCTCCAAAAAGTTGGATAAGATCAGTGAAATGCCTCTTCTGAATACCCCCAAATTTTATAACACCCACATAGTACACAGATTTGATGTAGCAAGGACAAAGAATCCCTGGACAGTATAATAGCAGAGATATTTTACTACTAGATCTTCAACGCACGTGGCCCCTGGAATACTTTTCGTTCTTCCAAAAGTGTTGCCATAAAACTATAATTCAACTGGATAAGGGTAAATTAGTGCTACAGTAGTTCTTATCAATTCAGGCCCTGTACTGTTTCCAATTTATCTCAGAATGAAGCATAACGTGACTGTACATGAGACAGTTATTTATATTATATTGGGAAATGCTCCCAAAAAGTTGGATAAAATCAGTGAAATACCTCTTCTGAATACTCCCAAATTTTATAACATACACTACGTAACTTATTTATTACTATTGACATATCTAACTCACAGAGCGATCGATCCCACAGCCTCTGACAAGATGAAGATTTAGAAAAATCGGTATTAGGGAAAGCAAGCCTACAATTGCAATAAGGTACGCAACAGTTTGCTAAAACGAAATGCTACGATTATAATTATGTTATACTAGTGAAAAAATAAGACAGAGGTAGTTATGTTCCGTCCTTATTACCGTGGCCGGATTTTTGATTGGCCAACTGTCTAATCTGACAGAAGATGGCCAAACAACTTGAGACTTGCTTGCCCTAATACTGATTTCCCTAATATCCATCTTGTCGGAGGATGTTTGATCGATCGCTTTGTCAGCCAGATAAGTCAATAGTAATAAATAAGTTACATGGGTGTTATAAAATTCAGGAGCATGCATTTCACTGATTTTATCTAACTTTTTGGGAGCATTTCCCAATATATATAATAAAAAAATGTCATATGTGCGGTCACGCTATGTTTCATTCTGAGATAAATTAGAAACAGTACGGGGCCTGAATTAATAAAAACTACTGAAGCACTAAATTATCCCATATCCAGTTGATTTATAGTTTTATGGCAACACTTTTGGAAGAGCGAGAAGTACTACAGTGGCCACTCGTGTTTAGGATCTGGTAGTAAAATATCTCTGCAATTATTCTTTGTCTTTGCTCCTACATCAAAGACGACAGCCATAGAATCAAGAATCTCTGTCCTATATCTATGTACATTAAGTGACAAGACAGTATAGCCACAAAGTTGTTAGTCTTACTCAATTACAAAGAAATGGAAAAAATTGAGTTAACACTAGATGTCAATGTCTGACCGCAACAAAAAAATATCTTAGGATTCGCGCCAATACTTTATTTTATTCTGTCGTAAATTGGTCTTTAAAATAGTGCTGGATGGGTTGAGTTATGTACTTGCGTTTTGTTTTCAGGATATAAGTAATATTTTCCGAGGTATAAATGGCTTAGTTTTATTGGCTTAGTTATATTTGATACCTTAAACAACAGGAACAAATAAGGCAATTTTTCATAACTTACTTTATCAGGTAATAATAATTGAAGTACAATGCCAATAAGACACCGTAGTATGCCCCGCAGCCCTAGAGGTTTAACAAAGGATGATTCACCTGCATCGAAATTGAAGTCACCTAGCAATCCTAAGTAAGTGATAAAGTGATAATGCTCTAGTCTTCTTTTGGTAGGTCATAAGTTTCATCCTTTACCGTGATGTATTTTACATTCATTTAGATAGATATCATATGAACTTCGCTATGGTGTCAAAGTAGTATAAAACGTGATTCTAACTTATATAATACCCTGTAATTAAGAGTTATATATTACTCTAAACTATCACATTTCACAAAGATAAAGCTTCAAAGTTGTTTTGTTCTGGAAGTAAGTATGAAATAATATAACGTGTATTTTAAAATAATTACAGAGCAGCTCGCAGATCAGCCAGAAATGGAAATAATCAGAATCAAATCAGAATAACTAGCATGTTTCCATCCAAAAGAAGCCGAAGTCTTAGTGAAGATGATGATCATGTGAATGTAAGTAGAAGGGAAATCTTAAGTTAAATTCTGGAAGCTTTGAGTTCAGAGACATCTGTTATATAGCAGAGATTACTTGCATTGGTTTAGAAGCTACAGCATAGGCAGCATACAGCATAGCATCCAACTTTTCAGCAGAAAGTAAAGTATATATAGTAATTATTTTAATGTAACTAAATTAATAATTTGTGATAAATGTGAGATAATTAAAGAAGTTGAGATCGCCATGCCATCTTGATAGATATATGAGGTTAAGCATTTAATTTTATTGTATTTTTTCAATAGAATTACGTTGCTTAAACACAATTTAACAAAGTCTACTGTGTATGTATGTAGTTCCAATAGTTTAATTAGTAAATAATTCACAGAAAAAACTCAAAGCAAATGGAAACAATGGTGATTTTAGAGCAGATAGAAGTGCCGATAGTTCAAAATCTAACAGTATCGAGGAGATTGAAACCTCAATCACTGCCAACATTGATGATAAGTCCAAAGAGATAATTGATGAACAGTGTGAAACTTCTTCTAATCATGATAACAAATCTACAAAATCTAGTGAAAGTATTAATAAGGAGAGTCCAAACTTAGAGAGTGGTAATAAGACATTTGAAGAACTTGACGAAAATAACACCAAAGATGCTAAAAGTGGTGAAGATATAAAAACGAGTGCATCTCTTGATAATAATAATTCAAATAGTGAAAAATGTGATATTTGTGGACAGTTTTTGAACAACTCTGACTTAGTATATTACCAAGGACACCCACAAGATGCTGTGGAAGAGTATATAGCACTTACTAATGAGAAGTTACTTTTATCATCAGGTAAGATCAACACTGCTCTTTTTAAACTCTGGATGTGGAAGAGGATGGTGTCGTGCAGATATTTACATTGATGGAGTCAGGTGTTACTTTGCGGAAATACATTTATATAATAATCCTCCTCACCACCGCCAAACCTCACTTTATTATTTTAGTTATTTAGTGGTGAGGAGGAACCACACCATAAAAACAAAAATATATTTCCATTTCTCAAGCTGACATCAACAAAAGGCGGAAAAACACTAAATATTTTTTATATACCATCTAATTATTTACATTATACTTGAGCTTTTTGTAAACTGCTCTATTTAAGTTGACAATAATAATTTTACACATACCATACCCATAATACACAATCTATTCTGGGAAGGAGATGAGAGGAGAGGGGTCTTCAAAATTCAGCACTTGGTTGTAACCTTTCAGCATGAAAGAAATTTACCACATGACAAAGACCTAATCATGTGGTAAATTTCTTTCATGTAAATTCGCGCTTATTAAGCTATATTTAAATATGGCGCACAGCATTTACTGTTTCTAAACCACTGGCGCACATGAAGCAGGCGCACTAAATTCATTTATCTTACAAAATCATATTGATAACCATATTAATAAATTACTATGTAAAGCTAAGGAAAGGGGGATCTTCTCACACGCTATGGGTGGCCAAGTCCCCTTGGGAGGTCGGTACAGATTTGAAAAAATGACAGGTGGTTCGGGTACATTCCCTTAGTGTTGTAATTCTTATAATACTCAATATTAAGTGCAACTACACTGAACAAAAATTACTGTAGGCTTTAGATAATTTCACCCAACCACCTGACTGCCAATGTCTAGATTCATCTTTACATTTGCTGTGTAACTGTATATTTTGGTGAGCAATAATTAAATTGTGTTATGCTGTTTTACAGGTGATGATGGAGATATTATGGAGAGGCCTCAAACTAACATAACAGGCTTCTCAATATATGACCAACAGGGACACCTGTGCCCTATAGACAGTGGCCTTGTGGAGAATGATGTTAGGATATACATGTCTGGCTATTTGAAGTCTATTTGCTCTGACTCCGCTGAAATTGATGATGAGTCAGTACCAGGAAAAGATATTGGACCAATCATTGAATGGTTTGTTCTGAGTTGTGTTTTATTTTGAACGAACTGTGAACATGATAAACACTTATAATGATAAAAAGTAAATAATTAATGAATACATTTTCGCTCCCATAGCTAGAGCCCGCACTAGTGTCTCTCTGTTGGCGATGCTGCATAATATTCACAAACACTACACAATACATACAAACACGAATAAGGACTTATCAGATAAACATAAATAACACATACGCCCTGACCGGCAATCGAACCCTGGACCTCCGTCTCTCGAATAGAGTATATTATCTAGGCCACGGCAGCCGCCAGAGTAGACATGTAGTAATTATTTAATATGAAAATATTCGTTTCCCATTATATATGTAGGCAGATTTATCTACTTTACATAATAAATTAAAAATATTGGAATATATAATTTAAATTTCTTGTATTATGTTTCAGAACTCAATAAATTTCTTAAGTTAATGACTTGGGGTTACATATTGTTTATTAATGTATTATTTTTATAAAAATAAATCACAATAGGTTAATAAAGTACATATTTATTTACAGGTTTATACATGGCTTTGATGGGGGTGAAAAAAACTGCATCACGCTATCCACTGAATTTGCTGAATACAACCTGCAGAATCCCAGTGAACAATATAAACCTCTAATGGACAATTTGTATGAAAAAATATGGATCAGCAAAGTTGTTGTAGAATACTTAGAGGAATATCATTATTTACAACCGTCTTATGAAGATCTGTTACAAATTATAAGAAGGCATACAATACCTGAGTTAAATGATAAGTGTATGACTGAGGAAATGCTTCATAAACATGCAAATTTTATATGTGACCAGGTGGTTAGTCTGGAAGCTGATGATGATGATGACGAACCTCTTATAACCCTGCCTTGTATGAGAGAGTTAATAAAATTAATGGGCATCAAATTTGGAAAACGCAAAACCCGGACCAAAATAGAGTTCAGAAAAGTTGACAAAAAAGCCTGGACGAAGGCAACTACAACACCATTAGTGAGAAAGACGTTCGAAAGCTTTTTCTCGGACCAATTGGATAAAACCAATCATGAATTAGTTTTGCGGAGAAAGAGATGCGGAGTGTGCGAAGCGTGTCAACTGCCTGACTGCGGACAATGTAACGCTTGCAAGGCTATGGCGAAGTTTGGCGGTCATGGTCGCACTAAGAAAGCTTGCGTTCGCCGCTTCTGCCCAAACATGGCGGTCGAACAAGCAGAGGAATCGGACACGGATGACGACGCAGACTCTCAAAAAATTCCCGAAAAAAACCAACACGATAAAATCGACGACACAATCTTTGTCAAGGTGACTGGTACTAATAATAGGAGAATCAAATGGATTGGGGAACCGCTCAAAACTGATACTACAAAGATTTATTACGAAAAAGTTGAAATCGAAGGTGGAGAATTGTGCAATGGAGATTTTGTTATGCTGGAAACTTCTCAACCAAACACTCCATCGTTAGTTGGCAGGGTTGTCTACATGTGGAGTGAGACATCCAATCCTGGCGTTGGTTACTTCCATGGTGAGGTATTTATCAGAGCTTCAGATACGGTTCTAGGAGAAGTCGGAGATCCTAGGGAAGTATTTTTGAGTGATAGATGTTGCCACGGAGCTCCTCTCTCGTCTATATTGAGAAAAGCTTCCGTCGAGAAAAAAGACATACCAGCTGACTGGTTCAATCTCGGAGGTAAGGAAGTGGAAGAAAAGCCCATAGATGACGATGGTAAAACGTATTACTATTCTAAGTACTACGAAAGGTTCACCGCGCGCTTCGAGGACTTACCGGAAACTCTCACATGTCCAAATGCATTGAGGAAGCATAGGTTCTGTCCATCGTGCGAAAGGAAGACTAGAAAAGATATCAAAAATATCCCAAGAGTGGTTGACAAGTTGGCAGAGAAGTCGTCTATTGTAGAAGGTAATAGAACAGAATGGTCTCTCGTCAGATGGCAAGATTATGAATACAAAAAGGGCTGCGGAGTTTTCTTGAAACCTGGCACTTTTAGATTAAAGAACAGTTTAAATAATATCACTCAAACTCCAAAGATTAATATGGAGAAAATCGACGAAAACGTTTACACTGAGTACTATAGAAAGAGCGATAATAATCTACGCGGTTCTAATATCGATACAGGCGAGCCTTTCTGCGTCGGGTACATAGCCGCCGTCACAGCTATCGGGGAGGGACCGCTTATAGCTCCGCAAGATATATATCTAAAGGTCAACGTCATGTACAGGCCGGAGAACACAAATAATAAATTCCCACAACACGAAGATCTGAACGTCGTTTACTGGAGCGACGAAATAAAAGAAATACCATTCTCGGCCGTTGCTGGGCCATGCTACCTAATATACGAGCAGAATGTTCCACAACAAGAACCACTGCATGACTGGCTAGATAGGGACCCGAGCAGATTCTACTTCAGAAGCGCCTACGACAAGGCAACGGGACGCATTGTAGATGTACCTAGTCATGCAGCCCATGTAGGCAGAACGGACCGAGGAAAGGACAAGGGTAAAGGGAAAGGAAAGTCGAGCAAACCCGCAGAAACGCCGGCATATGGCAGAGATGAAGTAAAAGTGCGTCCACTGCGGACATTGGACGTATTCGCGGGCTGTGGAGGTTTATCGGAAGGGTTGCACCGCGCTGGAGCTGCCGAATGCCGATGGGCTATCGAAAATGTGGAAGCGGCCGCACACGCATATTCGCTTAACAATAAAAACTGCACTGTGTTTAATGAGGACTGCAATGCATTGCTTCGTGATGCAATAGCGGGCGCTACGCACAGTGGTAGCGGGTTGCGACTGCCGGCACGTGGGGAAGTAGAACTGCTGTGCGGCGGTCCACCCTGCCAGGGCTTCTCTGGCATGAACCGGTTTAATTCCCGCGACTATTCAAACTTCAAGAACTCACTCGTGGCTTCCTACCTATCATACTGCGATTATTATCGTCCCAAGTTTTTTATCTTGGAAAACGTGCGCAACTTCGTCGCGTTTAAGCGCGGAATGGTGTTGAAGTTGACTTTGCGGGCGTTGCTCGATATGGGGTATCAGTGTACGTTCGGGGTGTTGCAAGCGGGGAACTATGGCGTGCCGCAGACGCGACGACGGCTGATCATCTTGGCGGCTGCGCCGGGTCACGTGCTTCCGTTTTATCCGGAACCGACTCATGTGTTTAGCCGTCGCGCGTGTACTCTTGCCGTAACGGTAGACGGGAAGCGTTTCGCAACTAACATGCGTTGGAATGAAGCTGCGCCGCGGCGAACATGCACCGTTCGCGACGCTATGAGTGATCTACCGCAGATACCGAACGGCGCTAGTCGCGCAGAGATCGAATACGGATCCATGCCGGAAAGCCACTTTCAACGCATGGCTCGCGGCCCTGACGAGACGGTTAAACTTCGCGACCACATCTGCAAGAACATGGCGCCGCTGATTCAGGCGCGGATATGTCGGATTCCCACCACCCCTGGTTCCGATTGGCGAGACCTGCCTAACATCTCAGTGGCACTCTCCGACGGAACCAAATGCAAGGTAAATGACTATCACTGTTTTACACATTCAAGTACATATTACTTTCTTGTTTCAAATTTTGTACGTATTGTATATGCCTAACAGTGAATGCAATACATTCAGTGTAATAAACTCGAACCCAACACGTATTTGTCAGTCAGTCGGTCCATGCATGACTAGGTAAGTGAGGATGGTGAGTTAGTTATTTTGTGCACTTCCATAAATAGAAATGGTCTTCAATTAAAAAATGTAGATTCACCGGAAAAAATATACCAGCATGAAATTTGATTTTCTCAGAACACATCATACTCGTAGAGTGCATTTTTGTTAACGTAAGTTTTGCCTGCCTAAATTAAGACGGCTTTCACTTTTTTTAGGTATTGTTAAAAATGTTTTAAAATTTAAATTTAAAAACATTTCAAGCTTCAAAGTCTCTACCACTTACAAGGACTTGCTTGACATTACAATTTGATAATTTTATATCGAAACGGATAAAATTATCAGTATGAATTGAAGTTTGTTTTGTTTATATAGGTATTGCAATACCGTTACGACGATAAGCGCAACGGTCGTTCGTCCGCGGGCGGGTTGCGCGGCGTGTGCGCGTGCGCCGCCGGGGGGACTTGCTCGCTGCAAGACAAACAGGAGAACACGCTGATACCGTGGTGTCTGCCGCACACTGCCAATAGACACAATAACTGGGCGGGACTCTATGGTCAGTTACAGTACATCATTTCGCTGCGGCCGTTCGTGTAACTGGAATTACGTAACTGGTTCCGTACGAGGCTTTTAATTTAATTGTATGGAACTGGTGCAAAAAACAAAAATTCTTGTTTGTCATACTGTATATATCGCACTGGGTCAAACAGGAAAAAAATGTTCCGGTCTGTGAATGACTATTAATATTCCCCCCATGACTAAAAAAAGGATAGAAAGAAATTTTTTAATTAGACAGATTAAATTACAAACAGGAATAAATCCCAATAGAAAATTTTAAATTACTCGTATGAAGCTGGTTCCATACAAGTAATGTCGTATTCCATCAGCCGCGAATAGAACTGGAGTAGATAAACAGAGAGACATATAATAGACTTATACAACTCTATAATCCCACTAATTTTCTTAGTTTTTGTTTTAATTTATCGGTCGTATTTTATCACTTGTGCTATAATACACTACAACTTTCTAAGTGACAAAGCTTGCATTCTTTAGCCATACACTAGCATGTTTAATTAATTAAAACTAGTAGTTTTACGAAATGTTTTAAATGATGACCTAGAGATCATATTACTGTCGATTTTTTAAAATAACGACAGTGATGATGGCCGTGTGGATAGTTAATTCGGTTCGGAAATCGTCAATCTTGTACCTATTTTTTTAGGAGAAATAAAAAATCTCTGAAGACTAAACATTACATTAGAACTTTCGTCAAGATTGGTTGTAAAGTAAGACCTCTACGCGAGTACCTACATCCAGACAAACTGATGGTCAAGTCTTTTATTTGAAATGTCCCAAAATTACAATTAGCTTTTGACATAGTATAGGCCACAGTTAGTTTAAACAAAACATAATTTTTAACTAATTCTTAATCTATTCCATCGAAACGACCATTTTGGCACTATCCAATTGTAATTCTGAGACAATTCAAACAACAGACCACCTGACAAGTGAAGTAAAATTTTGTCAGACTCGAAGCAGAGCAAAAATATTAGTCTAAATAACAGATTTATAAGTCCGGCGGATGTACTGTTTTAAATATTTGTTTACGAGTACAGAAACGCATCGCTAACGCTCGATTCATAATAATTTCCCAGGACGTATCAGCTGGGAAGGTTACTTCAGCACGACAGTGACGGATCCCGAGCCCATGGGCAAGCAGGGACGGGTGTTACACCCGGCGCAGGCACGCGTCGTGTCCGTGCGGGAGTGCGCGCGCTCGCAGGGCTTCCCCGACCACTACATACTGGCGGGCACGGTGCTCGACAAACATAGACAGGTATTATATTCTTCCTCTAATGCCCGCATTGATTGTGTTATGGAAGCACGCAGGCTGCTATAAACTCGCGAATTTCGTTGAGGTCCTGGCCAACTTATTTACTAGTGACTTAAAACCGTTTTTTTACAATAAAGTCTTGGGATAGACTCCTCGGCACCTGCAAAGCAACGCTGTGGTCTAAGATGAAAGAAACTTGCCAAGAAGAAACCGATTTACTCACTAGTCAAAAAGAGACATTAGGAGAAATGTCAGCAGTTCTGTAGAACTGCTGACATTTCTGAGCCTTCAGAGCCTGGCAGCGAGCACAATAAAAATAGATGCTATGTGTTTCCTGTGCAAGCCCTAGGCATGTAACTTTGTCGTAAAACTGTATCTATACTTGATTAATCTCTTAAATCATTACACCTCCTCCTGCCTATACCTCTGTTATATTCACCTTTACATAGTTATTTGTACATATACCTATTGTAAATTATTATACCGGAGTAGCTGTACCTACTCATCATGACCATCCAGAAACCTGAGAAAAAACTAGTTGTTAAATACAGAAATGGGTTGGTCCCATAGTGGCATCTGTTATCATGATGAACCTCTGCGTGGTGATCTCTATATTCATGTCATTTGTTCGCCTCTGAATTAAATAGGCGTCTATTGATATTAATCTTTCTGTAGTAAAATAATATTATTTTTATGTTGTTCACAGGTCGGTAATGCGGTACCGCCTCCTTTAGGAATGGCTCTAGGCAGAGAAATTAAGAAAGCTATAATTGCGAACGCTTCAGTTTAGATTTAAGACTAGTGAAATGTAATATCGACAATATTTTTTGATGATATTTTGTCAAGACCAATTTTGATATCGTGGATTTTATGATCTTGGAGTTTTGTTATGATAAGTAATTCTTAGAATAAAATGACGTTTTCAGAAAACTGCAACTTTATTTCTGTTTCACTCCTTTTGTTTTACGTTTAATATTTTTGACTAATAGACTAATTTCCGCGTCTTCTTTCGATTTCTTAGGTTCACTCGCAATAGTTTCCGGTAAATCTGCTGGACGACGCTTCAACTTTTCCTGTATAAGTTTATCCATGTTCTTAGTTTTCTTGAAATTAGGATCGCTAGGGTCTATATTATACAAATGTGAGTTGTAAAGAGCAGAAAAGCGATCATCGTTCACGTTGATATCAAAGTCGGGCAGAGCTTGTTTTTGCTCCATCATTTTCTGTTTTAATTTCTTTCTCCTTTTCGATTTTTTGGATGTAGCTTCAGATTCTTGGATTTTTTTCAAACTGAAGTGAGCTTTGCCGTCGTCTTCGTCTAAAAGAAGTTCTAATTCAGCTTTTTTCCTTTCTTCTTCTTCGTCAGTGTCTCGTTCTTTGCTTTCATTCTTCCTGATTTTTGTCGACTTCTTCTTGAACTCTGGTTTGTTAAATTCTTCAGCGAAGTAAGGATCGTTCATATCCACGTCGGAAGGTACATCGTCAGTTTCGCTCGCTTCCGAGTCTGACGAGCCATCTTTGTTCTGTTCTGATTTCTGTTTCTTCTCTAGCTTTTTTTGTTTCTTCTTTTCCTTTCTCTTCTTTAACAGTTTCTCAAACGGAGTCAAGTCTTTTTTGTCTGTAATTTAAAATATCGATTATAAGCTACAAATTTATAATTTTAGACAAAACTTAACAGTTTTTGTACATTATAAGAAATGTTATTAATTTCTTATAAAGTTGTAATGTTAAATTTAAAAGACATGACTTTTAAGAGATTATTTCCTAAGTAATATTTTTCGGTCAGTTCAGAGTGAATAGACATGGTACAGATGAGCCATTATGATAGTGAGTCATTTAATTTTGTGTCTTCGATATGAATTCATTGTCTTATTAAGGTAAAGGTGAGACAAGCATCTCACCTTAAGGTGATGGTTCCCAAATAGATGCGTTTTTGTTTTCATTTTCTAGCATTACCGTATACTGTGCCATGTTGGAAGTTAATACATCATGTAATACATATACTCAATTAAATCATGATGTTTCAAAATGCTTATCTTAGTTTACCAAAGCATTTTAATATATTTTTGAAAAACTCATTATCTCATTTTTTTTGAACATGTTTCTTTCAGTATACGTCGAATGGCTACTTTGTAATGTTGAGGTAGATTAATCAAAATATTGGCACCTTCAGGCTAATGTATTGTTTTTGTCTTAGAATGATAGGTAAGTGAAGTTTTAAAGATAAATGTTATTAGAGCCTACTAAAAAGTATTCATTTAGAAAAGCACGTTGCTAATATATTTAACTAGGCACTTAGCACATATTTTAATGAGGCACTTTGGCTTAGCTAGCTGGTAGCGTTAATTTTATGCGACGTTGCATGCGTGCCCGCCTCATCCCTGACACTTCGCGTAGTGCGCGACGTTGTCAGACTTCATCTAGTGCCGCGTGAGAATAATTATATATAATATTCTTTCCTAGGATAGTTACCGCGTGCGCGTAATAACATACTTATAAGCGATTGTGTTTTACTAGAAACATTCACTACTTGTAGAAGTGTGATAATATAAAATGGGATTTAAGAAAAATCGAAAACAAAAAATATCACTTCTTATAATCTTTATAAGTAAACGTTCATCGATGATTTTTAGATTTTTTTTTTATTGAATTTATTTATAAATCTAACTATTTTGACCGATTTTGATCAAACTTATATGAATTAATTGTTCGCTAATTTTAACGTTAAAACAGAAAAAACTTAAAAAAGACCATAACTGAAATAAAAGGTAAACAGTTAGGTATTTTTATTATGGCAGCTGCTCCTTTACAGTGAAGAATATTTTTTTTATAAGATCTCTTCCCGTAGCAACCATCAGCTATAACATCTATGATGGCAATGCCGTTCGAATTCAGCCTTACGATTCAGATAAAAACAATTATATTTTTTAGTACCTACACTGTTTGTAACTGTTTATCTTTTATTTCAGTTATTGTTTTTGTAAAGGATTTTTCTGTTTTCTTAGAGACGCTAAAATTAATGAAAAATTCATTCATATAAGTTTGATAAAAATCGGTCAATATAGTTAGACTAATAAATAAAAAAATGAAAGAAAAAAATTATTTACTAAAAATTTTTGAAGTTAGTTTTACCTATACCAGCGAACCTCGTTGTTGATAAATAATGTCATCAATGATATGAGCTGCCAACTGCTCACGATGGCGGAATTTTGAAGGGTGCAACTCGCACGATATTCAACGAACGAACTCGATCATTTTTATAAAAGTTTAATGAAATCGAGTTATTATTATTCGATAATGAGTAAAGTTATATTTGAATTGAGTAATTACTACATACTTCACCTTCTGTTCAATATGTAGTAATCTTTGACCTAACTTTCAGAAAAGTACGATGTTATTTCTCTGAACTTACATTACTCTATGTCAATATCCAAACTGTGCATAAGACACCATCTATCCTTACAGTTGACAAAATTATAGACGGCAGGCCAATGCCCGCTCATTTGTTTCGCCCAGAATCAAACAGATGGCATGGCATAGGTAAGTATCAGTACATACTATTATTTATTCCGTGGCTCAATTCTCAATTGCGTTTGTCTTTACCCGTCGCCTTAATAAGAACCCTTAATAAGACCTTCGAACGCATCGTACCAACCCGACGCAAAAACGACGGAGTGTTATAAGTTTTACGTGTCTGTGTGTTTGTCTGTGGTATCGTGGAACGGATGAACCGATTTTGATTTTGTTTGATAAGTGAGTTAGTGAAGATGACCGCTGCCACAAGATGGCGGATTGCATTTTTTTTACAATAACTTGACCAAAAAGCGATATCGCGTGTTTTTAAATTTTACTAGTATATGATGGAGGACATCACGCGCTAAAACAAGGCAAAATATTCTCAACATTGAGACGCGTTTATTAATAAGGCTTATAGTGCCGAGTAACACTCACGCAACAAGTTATAGACTCGATAATTAAATTAAGGGCCCTCTTATGAAATACCACGCAAATACGTAGGTTTTAGCGATCAAATTGTACACTTTGCTAGTTTCTTTAATTTATAATTACTTGATAAAAGTAGTTTGTTTTCTTTCCTGGAATAATAATGAATCAATCAATCAACAAAAAAATATTTTATTCAAAAAATATCATGCTTCAATAATGATGAAACATATTTTCAATAGAAGATTGTAAAATTAAGTAAAAAAAATTGTCCTATTCAAATTTCTTCCAAAAATGCTTAGAAACATATTCATATATTTTTTAGACACAACTTTATATTTATGAAAACTTGTACGGATATAATATCTAACACGTGCTCAACAAATATACGCATTAAAATATATATTATATATTTCACTGCGACGGCAACGTACGCTCAGTTTGTAAGAGCCGCGCGAAATTTAAGAAGGCCTTAAGAGGATCACCGGCCCTTTACTGTTATCTTGTTTATGATACAATTTTCGTTCCGTGGCCTACCTCTTTACACTCCCTAAATTGTAACGTATTTTTTTTTGTTATTGGTGTCAATCGCATCACTATGACGTATTTTAGGTCTAGGCATCGTATCAGAGCAAAAATATGACTGCTTTGAAAGCTTGTAACTTTAAAGAGATATAAAAGACAGAAAAACATAAAACGGTAAAACCTAGTAAATAATGTGTTAGCTATGTGAAAAAAACCCACTGGAATCCGACAACATTAAAAGGTAGAAAAGAGCTATATGTTATTGTATGAACAAGTTGGCAGTCTATAACTGTCTTAATGCAATTTTGAGCTTCCTCTTAAATCCGAGGAGCTGATTAACTTCTAAACATTCAACTTTGAAAGCTACTTTTGGCATTTAATCCTACTGATTTGAACTATATGGAAATAATATTATTATCATAACGGTGTGCAAGCAATAACTAACCTTCTTTTAACTTTTTGTTCACCAGTTCTTGCGCCTTGTCTTTGATGCCTAACCCCCAAGTGATCTCCATTTCCATGTCTTTATTTTGCTTTTTATTTTCCTTGCTTTCAATCTCCTGAAGTAAATTCTTGTACTTCTGAATGGGGTCATCGCCGTCGTCGTCATCAGATCCACTGGCAGTTGCAGCCGGTTTTTCATCTAAAAGCAATGATTCTATTAAACAATTTATTTTTCAGCAGTTCAACTATACAGCCGCCAGAACATTCCCAAAATATGTATGACAACTTTTAAACCGACTTCATAATGGAGAAGGTTCTAAGTTCGTCCTAATCTTTTTGTTAAGAACAGTGTCCATTTTTCAGAGATCCCTGGGTCGATCTGAAAAAATATTTTTTAACTCCTTACGCAAAAACAACGGGGTCTTATTGACGTGTGTCTGTCTGTGGCATCATAGCTTCTAAACGGATGAACCGATTTTTTTAAATTTTTTAAGTTGAATTAGTCAGGATGTTTCTTTGCTATGATTGATGAAAATCGGTCCAAGATGGCCGCCGCCACAAACAGGCGAGTAACGTTACAATTCCCTAAATGTGGATATCAAATGTAAGAGCTTGATTAGTCGAATACACTAAGATAAATTTCAAATCCAAGATGGCTGCCACCACCATATTTGTATATACTATAGACCACCACACTGCGAATATTTTTTTTTTTAATTTTATCTTTTTGTTTGTTTTAGTTCAGCATACGTACAAATTTATATATGCACCTGCCGAATTAAAGTCGTAATATTTGTGTAGTGTAAATATTTTTTACTAAAGATGAGACTCATATAATTTACAGAAAGTTAATTGGGAAACACTCCTTTTTTAAAAGGAGTGTTTTTTTTACTTTTTGATACTGTTATGATACTGAACTTTCTGATTTATCATTAAAATTTACTCGCGCGAACTAAATTGCGGAACTTTACTCTCACTACATAATAGGAAGTGAAATACTCCTTTAGATCCAAGTCATCTATCGTCCCATCGAGAACGCCCCTATGAGACTTACCATGTTATGTCGGTTAGCTTGATACAAACTTCGTGAGGCGTTATGATATTATGTGGGCAAAACGTGTTAATTACTTTAACGACATCTAATATTCATGTACCTTCACTCTCGCTACTGGAAGCCAAATACTCCTTGAGATCCAAGTCGTCTATCTTGCCATCCAGAGCGCCCTTGATGACGTCTGCGCGATCAGGGTTGGTCGCGTCCCAGGTCAGCTCCACCTTCGCCTGCTGTAGAGCCGTGGTCGTGAATAGACGGGGCTTGTACCTCGTCAGGTCGGGTAGCTTGGTGCATACCTCGCGTGCTTCCTATGAAAAGGATCCGCATTAGGGCGCCGAAAGGACAGCATTGCTTGAATATATGCACAATAAAGCGCCCGAACTCGTTCGGATAATCGAGCGGCGGGGGCTTAAGTAGCGAGCGCGGGAGGGGGAGTGGTTTTGGGGGAGCAGTTCGGTTAAGCGGTTATTCGTTTGATAGACGTTCCTGTAATCGATGCTCTACTATATGTTCCTAGATTTCTCAGAGTAGTACTTTCTTAGTTTTTGAAATATCCTCAATATGTATTACTTACGTGTACGTAAGTATGAAAATAACAGAAAGAATTGCCTGTTGAATTAAAGTAAATTTTCACTTTTTTTAAGTATCTGTTACCAAGTTTTCTGGGTTGCCTGTTGCGCCAAGCCAAAATCAGGGTTTGCAGCTAATTACCAACGGCTCCCCACTATACAACCTCTGTGTTTATTAATTATAATTGATAAGTACATAGCCATCCTAAATAAAAAATCAGATTAGATTTTTATTACTTAAACTCATAATAGCGTTGAGACGGCAATGTTCGTGTGGATGTACCTTATCATACAACACACTGACCTGGTCGAACGTGACGTCATCGGGCACGAAGCGCATATCTATATGAGTGGCGCTGCTCTCATACTCCATGCCATCGCACTCTGCGTATAGCTTGTCCGCTGTAGGCACGCTGTCGCACTCCACCACCGCGTAGTAATACTTGAGTCGGTTCAGCTGGTACCGGCGGAGTTTTTCCATGTGGTATGTTGAACCTACAACGTTTTTATGCAGCATAAGTGAACATACCCAAACCACATGACCATTTCTTCAACTTTTTACTCCCCTCTTCCCATTGGTGGTCGTGTTAGTATACGTATCCCCCTCTATTCTTAACGTAGTATTTCTTAATACAGTATTTTTTCTAAACAAATAGCCATCTACGAGTTTTAAAAGAGCTAAATTCTGTGTGGTATTTTTGTATATAGCTCTAAAAGCGTTAATTTACTAACAGGATATTGACTACGTGACGAAAACCTAAGACTTCCCTTGCCTCTGTGACCAAGCGTGGTACTCGTATTTTGAAGACCTCCTCCCCCACTTGAATGGGTCATGTAGTATGAGTATGTTCCTTCATTGGTTATTGTATCAAAACACAGTATAAAAGTGTAAGTTTGCAGTGATGGCAAATAATCATTATTTAAATTAGCGCTTTTAAAACTGCAAAAATGAGCACCAAATTCATGACTGAAACCATGATGTAATTTCATTGCAAATGATAATTTTTTTTTCAAATCATATATTTACCAAAATGGGGTAAAGTATAATTTAACTAATCTTGCATAATTTAACAGTTCTTGCGTAATTTGCCTAAGCATGTGAATACGTTTAAAGCTAAGCTTAAAAGTAAAGTTATTTTGATTGTCAATTAATATGATAAATTTTAAAAATATATTATTGTATTTACGTCAATAAGAAATAATTGAGCTAAGGAAGAAATAATATAGTAGGATGTCAATTGGAGTACCACAGGGCTCCATTTTATGCCCTTTGATATATATTAATGATATAACCAATGCATTGCCAAGTTGGGCTCACATAAATTTATTGGCAGATGACACACATGTAGGTATCAGAGACAAATGTATCGTTATGGGATTGTTAAAGGAATGGTTTGACGCAAATGGAATTGTTCTTAACTATACTACCTACTACTATTAACAATAAACGGTTTGAAAAAACGTAGTCCTGCGAGAATACACTTTAAAAAGATAAAATAATGACAGTTATATCTCTTTATATTTATAATTCATTATTAGAAGTACACGAGGATAGGGAAATACCAGAAAAAATAATTTCACGCAATAATAAAAACGGGCGAGTCCTACCAATAAATAGATTAGCTAAATGTAAGAAGCAGGTACTTTGTACAAAAATACTGATGTAAGATAAACCTAATAGTATAATGGATCTCAATTTTATTACATTTAAACAAAAATTTAAATACTTTTTTTGAAAGCAATCTTTTTTATAAACTCAGTCAATGCAGCTTGTAAAATCATCGTTCTTGTGTAACGAACAACCATAATAGAATATTACTAATAACTAAACAGAGCAATCATAATGCAATTATTTGTCATGAGAATTATTAAACTAAGAACTAATATTAAGTATTCGTATATAAATGAAATTTATATGTTATTTTTTTTAAGTAATTATTAATTCAAATGTAATAAGACGTTGCCTGTATCGAACGTTATTTAAAGGTCAATAAATATTACTTTATTATTCGTTATTATAATTAAAAATGTTTATGATTTACATTTTACAATGGATACTTTCTAATGTAGGAGTAGACATAAAATCGACACGATGACTTGTGAAGGAAATCTTTCATCATGTAAAAACTTTCTTTAGCCAACCACTAGTTCAAGTCTGCATAAAGTTTGTTATCGGGCAATTCGATTAGGTGCCCTGGAATAGAATTATAAATTAGAGGCGCCTTGTAAATACAGTTTTTTTAAACCATTTCCAGTGAGGCATGAGGCATTTTTTTGTTAACCTGTGATCCAGTTCTTCCACCGAAGTTCTCATAAGTAGGAAACAACGACGAATTACTTCTTACAAACTTAGCCACTTCAAAAATATAAATGCATGCCACAGTTAAAAGGTTTTGAGTCTTAAAGACTGGTTTACAAAATTGCGACCATTTCATAGTATACATGGCGTGAACACACTTTTTTTGTGCTTTAAATACTTTTGAAATGTCAGTAGATTTACAACAAGCTAAGATACCATATCCAATTATAGAACACACATAAGTATAGTACACCATCAAAACGGTATTAGTTGGAGTACGACGTCGCAATCTAGGAAGAGCAAATACGAAGTCTAGATCAAACCGAGGCAATGTGTTCTTTCCATAACAATTCAATCTAAATCAGAAACCAATGATGTTTGCAAACTATAGCTGGACACTTCCAGGCCGTATCTTTTTCTTCTCTTAGGTTGCGTTCTTGACAGAACGGATGTGATTCTCACACAGTTGCGGGCGGTTGTAGTCTGTCTATAATCTAAACTTGTTTTGCTCGACTTGGCACTGCCGTGCCCCCAGGTCTGTAATTTGGCGTAATTTTATCGCCCCGAAATGGACTCTAAGCTCTTTGCCGATTTAACTCATATCACACATTATCAACAAGTCAAACATTATATTGGCTTAAACTAATTGACTTAAATTTCGTGAGGATAAAAGTAGAATAGTCGGTTTCCCTGTCGTCGTAAAATGTCACATTCAAAAAATTTTTAAAGAGTTTTCTTTTAAAAACCTTAAATACAATTTTACCTTCCTCATTCCCTCCGTCATCAGATAAATCAGCTTTTTCTTCAGTGAGTTCAATTGGCCCTCTAACTTCTTCCTCCTGCATTCGCTTCAATCCATATTCAGATGGGTAAATCTAAAAGTAAATTCTTATTTAAATAGATAGTTTCATATTTTGGTATATATCTATTCGGCCCAGGATTTGCCGCATTTATTGGGCGGAAGACAATTTTCGTGCCGTCTGCACCAGTCGCCACAGAAAGTAAAAGAAATTAAAAAACTTTTTTTTAAGAAATAAGACTTGCATTTTACCGGTACTTGCCTAATGAAAAGCGATGATGCGGCCTAAGATGTACCAACCTTGCCTAGAAAAAACCGATTCTCTCACAATATGAAAATATCTAGATTTATAGCTTTCGGGAAATAGAGAATTCAACAGCGAGTTCCACAAGGTTTCAGTTCACACAATAAAAGTTGACACAAAAGTGTTTTGTATATGTCCGTGGACTCTCTCCCATATGTACTGGTGCAGTCAATCCATTAACAATCTATAAGCTAGCCAGATTTATGGGAAACATGGTTTCAAATAAACAACAATAATACTGTTCTCTAAACAATAGAGAATCTTATAATGAAGCAAGAAGCTTTTGGAGTTATATTGGCTTTATAGACCAAATTCTTCGTTTACTGCTTACCATTGACTTATTACCACTGATTTTAGAACAGGCACAAATATTTCCATAATCAAGAAATTTCTACAAGTACTTGCTAACATCATGTATCCCTGGGTGAGTGTATGTGTTATAACTTACAGCAACTTTATGTATAACTCCACCAGTTGGTAAGAATGAGTTCAGAAGTACCATCAGATCCACAGCCTTGATGTTGTCCCAGTCCAAGTTGCATACTGCAATCCTGTATTAAAACAAGATGATGTTATTCACTATGGTTAATATGAAACTAGAGAGTATACTCAAACATATTTTAAGGCCTGATTTTTCATTATTAAAATATTAGTTTCTTAGCTATCTAGGCAATACATTTATAAATATAAACTAACATAGTTGACCAGGGTAGAAAAATTAAATATAATAATAAGTGAAAAAAAAAAATAGTAGGATGAAACCCATTGAAGTGTAAATACAAAACTTTTAGATCTTTTTATTATCTACAACTTTGTCATTAAACTTTTTTCCAAAGGACTTTTAGTTTTGCTGGAAATCTAGATAAACCGTTTTTTACCCTTAAAAACTCACCCCCTTCTCTTCCCAACCTCAGACCATGTAGACTAAAAAGAACTAAACCGTTTGAGTTAGTGTAGTGTTAAAAGTAAAATAGTGAAATATAATAGAGAAAGTGCTAAGACTTAAGAACACATGAACAAAGTGTTTTCGCCTTAACAACTGTAATAAGAAAAGTGCCGATGGACAAATTCTTAGAGACATTATTTTGTAGAAGATTAAGTTAAACTAAAATTACTTATTAGCCTTAGACTTAGGCTAGATTGTAATATTATCAAGGAAAGTATTTACGGGTTCTCCTTGTGCAATAGAAAAAAAAAAAAATTTCGTCACTATTGGTTTAGTAGTTTAAGAATTATATCAATTTTACTATTATATTTTCAAAAAACTAACGTTGTAGAGTAACAATTTAAGTTTAAACAATGATAATCACCATTAATTATGAATGGAAGTGTATGTGTGCAAACTTTTCCCCTTCCACATCACTTTTATAATGAACTACATTTATAATGAAATTAATTTTTCAGCACATTGAGGCTGCCATTTTTGCTACTCCATATTAATTTATTTTTACTAGTGTTTATTTCTTTCATTTCACATAATACAAATAAGTTTTTATTATAAAAAATAAAACATTGTCTTTTACACATTAGTGAATTTTTAATAGAAATACTGCTTAAGATACCGCAAGCTTGAGTTTACTATATAAGCACTCCAGCATTTGGTATATAATATGAGAAATAAAGCTGATACTGTAGGTTACATTAACAGCATAGTAATGACACACTAACCTACAAGTAGACTCATCGGTGGTTTCCGCATCAGCATCTAGCTCACCCCACTCATGTTCCAATTCACTGTCTTCTTCTACCTCACTGCTCTCTTCGTCTGATGAGCTATCTGTCAGTAGGACACCTGTGACAGTATTCCAAATGTTGTTAGTGCTAGATAAATCAACCAATTTAACAATTCTAGACTGAAAAAGAAGAATTTCATACCTTCACCGCGAGCATAATCTATATCCAGATCAAGAAGTCTTTGTTTTGTTTTTTTATCCAACTTTCCTCTAACCAACTTGTCATTTGTGAATTTAGGCACCACTAGGGCACTATCTTCAACGTCGTCGCTCTGTGGTCTTTTGACGAAGCGTCCTGGTGTTTCCTTCTCGTTGGTCTCTTTATCTGCCTTATCAATACCAACCTCGGAACCTTCCTCGTCAGATCCAGAACTCTCGTCAGACTCTTCTAAATCATAATATTTTCTCAAGTTCTCAGTAGATGTCTCATTTACAGGCCGTCCACGCTTGTCCACAGTATATTTAACTTTGAATTTATCATCAAAAAACATAGATTGGAAACGTTTATCAATTTTAACTTTGCGCTCATGTTTAGGAATTTGTTTGTATCGCGGGTCGTTCAGATACTTTGAAAAGCGACTATCTTTTAATATATCGCTCATTTTCCTAACTAAAGTAGCACTGACATTGGTATTGATAGTTCAAATTATGTTATTGTTAACGAGCAAGACTGCTGGTCGCCACCAAAAACTAAAACAATTAAAAACTGACCAAATAAATTGCAAAACATAACCTCAAAACAACACAGACAGACCTTTTTTTGACGTACATAACGTAGTATGCTATGTCAATGTCAAAACCGACATCAATATTTTTTTCTTTATTTTAGGTTTTATTTAATTAATGTATGTGTATTGTGCCAGTTTTCAAGTTGTTTTAATTTTCGTCGCTATTACGTCTTTATATCTCTTGCTCACACTTATGCACATAAGCTAGACATTAATGGTTAATTACCCGCCAGTATTACACATTAAAACTTGAAGAATCATTAGTTTTGTCATGAATACACAGACAAAAATGCAATTTTTTCAGCGAACGCGGTAAAGCCATCAATTATTTGAAAGTCGATAATGCCCAATCATATATTCTACGACCAATAATCCGTGTACATTGCCTCCAGTAATATTAACGGACGCGCTTTTCTTGGCCGGCAATCATCACCCATATACAAAATTGGTTCAGGTTAAATAAACACGTGCCGTATCTTCTAAGCGTACCGATATTGTACAGCTAGGATGTCCTATTGCCTTCGAATTATTTTCTGTCAGAATCGGGCAGGCAATTATTTGACGGTGCAATATAATATACGGATTTAGTTATTTCTTCTGTCATTGTTGTTATCAAATCTTCGAACGTTTCTTCTTTCTCAAGAATACCTATTTATCTGTGTATTTATTACATTACAAAATCTTAGTTTTAAAAACGTTGAACCATGAACAGCATTGGAGAAGAATGTACAGAGCTTAAGAAAAAATATGATGACTGCTTCAATAGCTGGTTTTCAGATAAATTCCTAAAAGGAGACTACGATGACTCTATGTGCGCTGGAATATTTAAAGTTTATCAGGAATGTGTAAAGGTAAAAATCGTCCACGTGTTCTCCATTACGTTTTATACTGTACTTGTTACTAAACATAGTAGGTGGCTTATTAATTTTTAAATAACCTATACCTAATCATGAAATGTTATTTCACAATTTTTCATAAACTTTCAGAGTGCAATGAAAAAGCAGAATATTGACTTCAAAGAGATAGATAAAGACGTACTGGGTACAGAGAACGAGTTCAAGGTCCCACCTTCCAGCAGCAGTTGACAGATGTCCAGTTTCATATGTGCGCTCAATCCTGCAATGCTTTGCTGGCACATGGTCTACGGAAAAACTCATAAATACGTTGGATCTAATACAGATCAGAAAAGGAACAATGTTCTAACAACACAATGTGACTTGTACCAGGAAATACTTACATAAATTTCAAATTTTAGTAACTATATGTACCTAATAGTAGGGTCTGTACTGTATTTTATTAATTTCTTAGTTCATGTTTTTATCTAGAATTCTAGAGCTACAACATGCTATTACAATAGTTTGCTGCTGTAATATGTAAAAGGATTGATTAATCAAACCTTGAAATTGCAATACCTACTTGGTTTAACCTATTATTTATAATTATTGTTCAGTGCTTTGACAATCATGTCATAAATAAAGCAGAATGAAATATTTAAGTTAAATCTGGTCTTATAAAACTTAGATGTTATTGCTGACATGGAAAGTAGGTTTCTTGAAGACTACATTATTGTAAATAGCATTTATATCTCACATTTTAGTCAAAAAACAGTCAAGCATTTATTTATGTAGCAAAATGTTGGAGCAACAACACTTTTATTTAATAAGTAGAATATATATATATGTTATGCACTGAGTTTATTTCATTTCATGACAATTTTATACCTAAAGATATCTAAAGAACCCTTAGGATCACTTTATAAACTAATCTATTAGTACAATTTTATTTCAAAAAGGGAATGGGATTAGAAAGCAGTTACATAATTAATACTTTGAATAATAAGGTTCCAAAATTTATTGCCTTAAAATTTATTGTTATCTTATTATTTGATTACAAAATAATACCATTCCATAGTAGGTTGCATGTAATATGTGAATTTATTTATCTCTGGCTGGTATCCCTAGGTCGGTACACAAAGCCACGACTTTTCATTTCTCTGATGACTCCAGCTGGCAATCTTCCTGATACTGATATTGCATACACACCCTTGCAGAAACGATCTGAAATCAAAAACAGCCATTTCACTTGAATCACATGATATGTTTTAGCTCATCTAGCAGAGTGATACTATATTAAAATATGCTTATACATGCAGTAAAGCATTGATTATCTGAATGACCACTTAAAAGAACTGCTCGCCCCAAAGACACTCCCCTTTATTCAGCCCTGCACGCCTTATGGTCTTATTTGAGAAATCCACAATTACCTTTAATTCAGCAGGATGAAAATTTTTCCAGTTATTTTGGTAATAAATGTATGATACAAAACTTAAGGGCCTACAATCTCTTCGCCTACAAAATTTAAAACTATTCATTATTGGTAGAAATACTAGCATAACAAATATAATAAAAAATTGTTGAAAACCTCTACTTCCAACTACTTTGCCTGGAAGAGGTTGCTTTTTAGCGATGAGGCTGCCATTTGTAGCACTATATTTTATAAGAATTTTTCTTTTGTATTTAATTTTTTGTGAGTCCGCAATAAAGAATTGATCTATCTACTACCTACCTTTTTTGCAGATGGTTAAAAAGTAGACAAATAAGAATGAAGATGTATGAGTATAATACATATGTACACATTATATTTTAATAAATTTCTTCAACTAGTCTGCCTGTATAAATTAGGATTGACTCAATGGTGAGTATGTATGATAGCAGAAAACATTTTGTACTAGATTAATAAGGTCTTTCATAATTTGCAACATCATCTGACCAGATTATTCAACACTTACTTATTCTTTGCCACTTGCATACCCAGCTATCTTCTGGACTCATGGCTGCTATCATTCTGTAAAAATAAAACATTTTAGGTCATCATATTCTTTTCTGGTGGTTAGGTCTAAATGTCAAAATATGTGATCTACATAACATATGAAGCATGTCTTTTAAGTTCTGTCTTATCCATAGTTCCTGGGAATTTTGAATTTGGAACTTCTATATTCGAATGTGTTTAAATTATGAATCTTAAAACAGTTGAAAGTTTGTGCCATAATTTTCTACAACTTTAGAAGAGGCCTGACACGGCTTCAGAGTTTTGAAGAGCTAACATCTATGTTCAGTGATGAAGCCCCATGCCTGTGGACTGTCGAACACTGTGTAGCTTGGTGAGAGAAAGCTAGTTTGCTAATTGATGGAGTCAGGTGTTACTTTGCAGAAATCCATTTACAATAAGATGGTATATAAATATTTAGTGTTTTCCCGCCTTGTCTTGATGTCAGCTTGTGAAATCAAAAAATATTTTTGTTTTTAAGGTGTGGTTACATCACCTCCACGGTGGTGAGGAGGACCCGCACCTTAAATGAATATGAATGATGAATATTTTAACTTCACTTTATTACCACAAGTAATCGCCGAACTCACACAGTGCTTGTTAAACAATTGAGTATTTGAAGCAGGAAAAAGTAGAAATTTTTGACCATACTCCATACAGTCCTGACCTTAAGGCCTTATGATTTCTTTACATTTCCTAAAATTAAGAAAAGTCTTCGTGGTCAGAGGTTTCAGCCTGGTGAAGAAGCAGTCGACATTTCAAGTCAGCCATTTTGAACAGCCCCACTTCAGAGTGGAATAAATGTTATAACAACTGGTTAGAGGGAATGGAAAAGTGTATTAAGGTATGTGGTGAATACTTTGAAAAACAATAAAAAGTACTATAAGGTTCTAGTTGTTTTTTCTTCAAACGACAAAACTTAAAAGGCATGCCTTGTACCTACATACTTCAAAAAGAACATTTCCCGAAATGACTGATTTTCTATAGGTTATATTACTAAATGTCTGAAAATAATGAAGACCTATAGAAAATCAGAAATCGGAATAAGTTCTCTTTGTAGTAAGACATTCAGACTTAACCACCAGGAAAGATCTTAGTTAGAATGCATGAGAGTTGGAGAGGTCCATAATTTCAACTGTTTTAAACACAATATTATTATAGTAACCGTAAAAAGCCATCAGATACATTACCCATCAAAGTTATTGCTGGTACAGTCATACACATTGTCCTTGTTGTTTTTCATTCTCAGGAATTCATCACAATTGTCACATCCATCATACTCAAATTGGTCAAAGGTCTGAAACAGTTGACACTTAATTCAATAGTTGAAACCAAGACCTGACTGGAATAGAGTGATCTTCAATAGATTATACTTGTATAATTCATCACAGAGATATACACTACTGTATTATAGAAAGTGTTTGATGATTCTGTAGTAGATATAAATCTCATCGCAATTATATTACAAGTAGTACAGAAACTCAGTCATTCATGTTCCAAATTATATGAAGGTAAGTATTTGAAGATTTTGACGAATTAGAAAGGGCTTGGTCTTGCTACAGTCTAGTCAATAAGCGGGGAAGGCTTTATTTACCGTAAATAGTAAAACAATATGAGTAAATTATTAACCTTTATAAGCGAACACACTAAACAAGCTCGAAGTCCTCTCAGATCTTTTGGTACGGTTTCTAAAGCCATATCTAGTGTAAATAGTTCAGCTTAAAAACTGCAATGTTTATTGTTCAAAGAGTTTATATATATATTTTTTTTCTTCTTCCCTCTTACGAGGATTGTGGCATTACACGGCTAGTGCATGTGCCATCTTCAAGGAAATCTTCGCTATAATTTTCATTGGTGTGACGATTGTTTTTTAACAAGGTGATTTTGAATTTGAATTGTTTGTATTTATTAAAAGTTTGGGAAACGTATAATTTGCGGAAAAATAGGATATAGTTATTGTGATAGGAAAGGATCAAAGGAACAGGTTTGAAATATATTTCAGGTAGGATACCTACATAATTATGTTTACACACATTATTATGTACAATATTTACAGTTATGTGATATTACATCACGAAAAACTACAGAACTGTATAGATGTCTATACAATAGCAATTTTTTTGACAAAGGAAGCACATATTTTATTTACTGAAATTCTGCAATTCCATTGAACAAATTTGTGAAGGGTCGTCATTATTAATAGAATTAGATTTATCAAACATATCAAAGAAAGGGGCAACGATGGACGGTATTTTTATATTCGACTGAGTTATGCTATCAATAAGAAGCCGAATTACATATAACAAATTGGTACTGGAAACAGAGCTAACAACGTCAGCATAAGACTTTGATGCCGGGGGAACTAGTTTAGCTGCTTCACCGTAAGATATGCTATTTTCAGCCATTGTTATTTTGATACGTTTTTGTCGCGCAAACTCTGGACATGACTTGTTGATTGCAAAATGTGGCGCTGAACAGAGGCAACATATAATGTTTTCGTCGTTAGCATTGCAGGTATCAACAGCATGTTCAAGGCCACATCTAAAACATCTAGGTCTCGACCTGCATTGAAGTTTAGTATGACCGTAACGGCAGCAATTATAACACTGTACAGTAGGATAAGTGCAAAGTTCAACAGGGAGTGAGTTGTAGAAAATAAAAATTCTACTAGGTAGCACCTGACCATCAAACATAACAACAATGTTCTGGGTACGTTTCCACACTGGAGAACCTTCTACCAAGGTTTTAAAATTAATCCTTCTCACTTTTGATATACTGCCGCAACCAGTAGGAACAGATATATTCTCAATAACCTCTTCAGGTGACCATTCCAAAGGAACACCTCGAATCAGCCCCATACTTGTGACGTTGAACGACGGAACAAACGCTTTATAATTATACATCGATAAAATTTTGCTACTAAGAAAAGAATTAGCATCACCAAGTCTAAAAACGATAACTCTATTTTATTCCTACCAATTCTTTTAACTGAACCGTCAATAATATTTTGAATACCGTTCTTCTTTAGAAACTTGGCGAAAGAGACTGGATGACTAATAATTCCATCATCGGATGACTTTACTTCACGTTGTACATGGATTTTAAAAGGAGCATTATCAGTTGGTTGATATAATGTTCGAGCTATTGAGAAAACGAACTGGGGAGCTGGATTATCGCTAGGTGGTGGAGGAGATATTTGTGATGGGATTGCAAAAGGTTTTTTAATAGTTGTTTCTTTATCTTCACAGATGCAGATAGCAGCGACTCGACGCTGCTATCCGTACAAAGACTTGTTTTTTTATTGCAATGCTTACATATCCTAGTATTTCGACTTCGCTTACGTTTATGAGCTTGGGTGGAAGATGTGTCTGTGTCCATTCCAGACTCATTAGAAATAATGCTATGAGTTGCTACAGTTACGAAATTAGTTGCCGGGGGAACCATTCCGCTACCTGGATCTTGCAAGTCGGGCGGCTCGTTCATATCAAAATGATAAAAACTTACCAGTTCCGAGGAAAATATACAGTTACACTAAAATATATACAATAATGACTAAAAATATGTATACTACACCACTCAAATGATCCTTTTTACGTATAAAATTAATAAAATGAAAATAAGCGTGAAAAATTACACCCGCCCAATTCGACGTTTCCCGCGCTTTTTCCAGTTTTTATATTACATATAGATTCCACCACAACTAACAGAATTGTGACAGGTTGCCAGTGTCCGTTTCATGATAGTATCATAAACTTGGAGGAGGTGTTTCTTACTAAGAATATGAACGGTTGATTGTGGAGAGAGTCCCACAAATTTTGAAATGAAAAAATAGTCCCAAGAAGACGAAGACAAAAGAAAAATAAGTTGTTAGAAATATTAGTAATACAGTATAACATATAGTATATATACAACAATAACAAATTAGTAATATTATAATTTTATTTTATTCATATGTACATATTTACCAAGAATGTTGTACATTACTGAATGGGAGGATAGGGATAAAAGACATTTAAAGGAAGTAGGACGTGGAATAGAAGGAGGGAGAATGTCATACAAAGATTAACGAGGAAAAGGACAGCAGAAGAAAATGTGCACCACATTTCCTTCATCCAACCCACGTTCACAAATTGAGTGGTTCCTTATCCTGAGTTTAGGCAAATGGACAGGTGTGCACACATGGCCTAAACGTAGTCGACATATGGTAGAGGTGGTAGGTTTATTTGCAGCGCGAAACTTTGAGAACCATGGGATCATAGAGATGTTGGGTTGAATATCAGCATAATATTTACCTTTTTTTTTAAGTCTTCCCAGTACTTCGACCAACGTTCCAACATGAAGGATCTTGGGAGTAAACAAAGATCATGGGAGTGTATACTGAAATGTTCTAAGGAACTAATGCGAGCGGCTGATTTTGCACAGGAATCAGCTGTTCATTGCCAGGAATTCCGGAATGGCCTGGGATCCAGGCGAGAACCACATTGATATTCTGTTTGTGACAGTCTAAAAAGGATTGCTTTATTTTAAGGATAACCGAAAAGCGGAATGAAGAATGGAAAGGATTTGAGAGAATAGATTGTAGGCAACTTTTGGAATCAGTGAAAATAATTGAATTATTTAAGTTGTGTGATTTGACATAAAGAATACCTTCCAATATAGCAACCGATTCCCCAGTAAACACAGAAGAGTAGGGAGGACATTTAAAACTCAAGCATATTCTAGCGGATGGTATCCATACAGCTGCTCGTACAGTACTGGTTGCTGATAATTTTGATGCATCTGTGAATATGATACGCCAACCAGCATATTTCGATGTAATTTCTGGTTAAATAACCCTCTGGGGTTGATGGTATCTTTCTCTATGTCAAAATGAAGCAAAATATTGGGTTGGAATACGAGAGATTCATAAGAAAAAAGGTACAGGGGATTAGAACGGAACTGAGTGGAGAAGGAAGTTGGGTAAATTTTATGAAGATATGAAAAATGCGTGGCTTAAATTGTAATGAATGAGATGAAAAAAGGTTTAGACGAAGATTTAATTTAGGGATGAGAGAGTGGTTAGAGTTTTGAATAAGTTGGAATAAGAACCTGTCTCAGAGGAATTGTCTACGAATATTCAGAGGAGGCTCTTCGCATTCAACCTGCATGGCATTGATAGCTGAGGATTCATTGCTCCTAAAATGATTCTTAGAGATTTAATTTTGCAGATCTTATTTTAGCCTGTCTTGCTGCAAAGGTTCAATAGGAATGAGCCATAATCAAAGTGGCTTCGGATTATAGCATTATAGAGTAACTTTTGGGAGTATGGGTGAGAACCCCACCTGAGAGAGAGTTTACATTTCGCTCAGACTTAATAGCTACATAGTCGAAGTGTAGGGTACCCGACATTCTCGAGTCCAGCTTAATACCTAAGAACTTGGTAACATTTACTTGAGGAATAAGTTCATGGCCGATAATGGAGATGGAGGTATGAGTATGACTTTTTTGTGAAAACTACAACACGGCTTTTGGATGCAGACAGAGATAGATCATAACCAAGTAGCCAGTCATTGAAGTACGATAGGGCCGAGTTTAGTCTGTCTTCTCCTCTTTTCCTCCTCTCCACTTCTTTAATAGAATGGTATTTAAGATAGAGTGCTATGTCATCAGCATATTGAAGAATTTCACAAAATGAGCCTAGAGTAGACTCTAAATCACAAGTATACAGACTATAAAGTAGTAGACTTAAGACTGATCCTTGGGGAAGACCCTTCCAGATGAGGGCTTAGATAATGGTGATTAGATTGAATGACCACAGAACGTTCCATCAACATATTGCAGATGTAACGGACTAGCTTCTCAGGTATACTCAGCTGATTGAGCTCGCTCCTGAGCACTGGAAGCGGGACACTGTCATAAGCTGACGCAACATCAAGGAAAACTCCGACAACGTATTTCTTTTCCTGGAATGCGATATGGATGTCAGCAATAAGTATGCTTAAACTGTCCATGGTACTGTAATGTACTTGGGTAAGATAGATTTATTCTCTACTAATCATTGTAGTCTCTGTTTGATCAGATGTTCCATGATTTTAGCTGGGGTGAGAGAAAGTGCAATCGGGCGGCGACTTTTTGGGTCGGAAGGGTCTTCGCCTGGTTTAAGGATAAGTATTATTGTCTGAGTTTTCCATTGCTCTGGAGCTATGCCATGATCGAAGAAATAATTTAGAATAGTAAGAAATACTTGTCTGGATTTCGTAGACTATTTACTTTTAAAAGAATAGGGGATGCCGTCTATTCCCGGAGAGGAATCTTTGAATCCATTCAGAACTAAGTCTAATTCTTCCATGGAGAAGGGTTGAACCATATCATCCCGGGAGGGAAGGAAGGTTGGAATAGAAGGAATACAATCAAGATAGGAAACTGTAGGAGGAGCGAGAATATCTGAGAAAGCTTCAAGCCATGAAGTGGGGTCGTTAGATGAAATATTTTTTACATTATTAGAACCCCTAAATCGCTTTATTTGTTGCCAGATAAGAAATGGCGAGGTTTTAGGGGACATGAGTTCACAAAAACTAATCCAACTACTTTTTTTCTTTTTAGATGCAAGTCTTTTAAAACTAGCTGCGGCTTTTTGATAGGCTATGAAATTGTCTTGAGTCATGCTGGCATTATATTTTCGCTCCGCTTCCCGTCTTTTACACACTGACACGGTACACTCGGCGTCCCACCAAGGAGTAGAGATGCCTTAGCAGTTTTTTGAGGGGAATGTGACTGGTAGCCGCAGCCATAATACAAACAAACATAGTACCTATATGAACCAAGAGGGTCCATTTCTAAAGGGAAAATGGGTGAGGAGTTCAAATTGACTTTTAACGTGTAGGAATATGATGGCCAGTCGGCAGAAGAAAGTCTGTGTTTTAACAATGGAGATGGATTGATAGAGGGAGTGCATCTATTAGCAATAGACAGTAAAATAGGAAAGTGGTCACTATCATGACTTGAAGAGAGAGTTTTCCAGGTTATAAGAGGAGAAAAGGTTGGAGAGCAGAGAGTCAGGTCCACAGTACTTCTCGGTTCCTGGGAAGGGAGTACTTTATGGGTAGGAGAACCATCGTTCAGTATACATAAATTAGATGAGAGGGGAGAGGAATTTGGGAAAAGGGGAGGGAGCGCTTTACAAATATTGAAATTCCCGCATATCCGCAAGTCCTGTCAGCCCGGAGGCAGGAGTATCCCGACACTCTAAATTGAGAGCCAGGAAACAACCATGTCTCCGAGATAGCAATGACTGACGGATTATAATTGTTTATAAGATAGATCAGCTCTTGCTTTTTAGGTTCTATGCTACGCATGTTCCACTGTAGAATTGTGTTTTGGTCCATGTTGTTATAATAGCATATAAGATGCAATATTACAAGTCACTTAAAACTACTGTCGTTCAAGCCATTTACCAAGAAAAGTCTGCATATTTTAAAAGCAATATTAATAATAACATTCGACGTCCAAAACAGCTTTGGAAATATATTAAACAAACATTGATTAATTCAAATAATTAGAAGCTTGAAATCAAATGCTGTAGGTTGCGACGGTATAAGTCTGGATATGCTACTGGCCACGTTTCCGTATACGATAGATGTCTTACAGGTAATGATAAATAAGTCCATCTCTACGAAAATATTTCCAGATCTTTGGAAAGTAGCAATAGTTCTCCCATTGCCGAAAATTTCTAGTCCAGTTGAATAAAAAGATCTGAGGCCTATAAGTATTTTGCCATGCCTTTCTAAAATTCTAGAATAAGCGGTATGTTCACAAATTTTCTTGAAAAATACAATATCTTGCCAGAAGTACAGTCGGGTTTAAGAAAGGGTCGAATGGACAACCGCTTTACTGGACGTTACCGACAATATTCTTAGCGCCCAGGATAAAGGAATGTGTACAATATTGGTTATGCTCCATTTTTCAAGGGTATTTGACTGTTTAAATATTAACCTACAGCAACCGCTATAAGTATGTGAAAATCGAGCATTCTAATGGCAAGTCTTTGAAATCAGACAAGTTGCCAGTTAGCCGAGGAGTCCCACAGGGATCCATTTTAGGTCCTATTCTCTTTATTTTGTACTCACGGATGTGATCACAAACCACATTCACAAGAGTAAGGATCACATATACGCTGATGACATACAAATTTATATTTCGTGTATGTAAGACGTGCGACATTGATAAGGTCATTACTGATTAACGAAGATCTTGCGGGAGTGACAGCATGGGCCTCGAATCTAGCCTGTTGTTAAATCCTGCAAAAACATAATTTATGGTTTTTGGTAGCAAACATCGGGTACAAGTCTTAGACCAACGATTAAAGTTTCAATTTTCGGCGAACCTATCGAGCAAGTCTTTGAGCCCGTAACCTGGGTCTGCTCATGAATTGCGAGCTGCGATTTAAGAAACATATAGGTAATTGCATTAAAAATTGTTTTTATAAATTAAAGGTAATCTATAAAATTAGACCATATCTAAAGGAAAACTTACGCATCCAGCTAGTTGAGTCATTAGTTCTTTCGAAGCTTAATTACATGGATACCGTTTACGGTCCCAGGCTTCTTGCTAAAACCAAAAAGCTGGTCAAGGAGTCCAGAATGCATGTGCCAGGTTCTGCTTAGATAATTCTCATAGCTCATACGTGACCCCTTTTCTAAACAAGAGTCTGTTACTGAAAATGATGCACCGCCGTAAGCTTCACTTGGCGTGTGCCTTTTCGGAGTTGTTAACTTTCAGAACCCGTCGTATCTAAGCAGTAAGTTGAAGTGGTTGTCAGGTAGGAATCCACATGTTTTCCGCAAATGTACGATGGAGCTAGCAACGGAGCGACACCATTCCGCTGCCTTCAGACGCAGTTTCCGCTACGCTGCATCGAAATGTTGAAACAATATTCCGCCGCCGATAAGGAATCTGCGTTGTCTGCAAAATTTTATAAATAAGCTCAATATATTTATATTTTCGCCAAAAACGGAGAGGAACAACTAGTGCAGGACATCAGTGCAATTTAAAAATTCTAAAGTTCATCATTATTGTTCATCGTTTTTTTGTTGACATTATTTCTATGTATTTAATATGTAAATCTGTTGTTCAGTTTCATCTATAATCCATTTATGTAGAAATCATAATTATTATTACTCGTCCAAATTTATCCAGTACTTCTATTTCAATTGCCCTTTGTATATATTATGATGTATTTTGACGTGTTTTTGCTTTTAGGTTTGTTGATTTCCGTATTTTAAGATAATAAACCTGTGTAATTTATGCACCTACTTATATTAAATATTTAAGTACGGTTTTTTGTGTAAGAAGTTTTTGTTAGTAGCTTGTTACCTACGTCACACGTGCGTAATGTCACTGCCCGGTCCCAGCGGAAGACCAGCGCTGACTAGCATGTATGCCCGTTGGGCTCGGGTTTTGATAAACACATTATAACGTTGTAGTTTTTCTGTTAAACTGTAGTGTATGCTTTTTTACTGTTTTTGTGTGTTTGACGAAATAAACTTTCATTCATTCATTCATTTGTTCATTCATAATGCACAGCCATTTGACAGTTGAGACATTGGAGTGTCAATGATATTTAAGTAGGCAGCCTTGTCATATGTCTTACCTAGTGGAGCTTTTGGATGCGAGGGAATGAAGATAGTTTTGAGAACGAGTTGGCAGGGATTGGGAAATATTTGCCGGAGCAGAAGGTTATAGAATCTCTTGATATACTTGTGCATATGATCTCCTGACCTTAGGGAGTTGAGCCGAAGCTTCTGAATATGATATGCTGTTCTAAGCCATGATTGCTTTTATAGATTTTTGCCTTTCTATTTCAGGACAGTTTTTAATAGTGGCGAAATGGCGACCAGAACAATGCAGACAGGTGTCATTTAGCTCAAAGATTTCACAAAAGTCACCACTGTGGTCCTTAGAACATCGGGAACATCTAGGCTGGGATCCCCATTAGGTTTTGGTATGCCCAAATCTACAGCATGCATGACACTGGATTGTTGGATATTGGTACAATTCAACGGGAAGTGACATATAATAGGAAAATACCCTGGTTGGGAGAACTTTGCCAAGGAAAGTAACAACTACTGTCGTGGTTGGGATCCATGTAGGGGTACCATTTTTAATATGTTTTCTGTTAAGGCGCCTCGCTTTAAGGACTTTACTGCAGCCTGGGGGAACTTCGAGAGACTCAACAAACTCGGACATTGGCATATCCGTGGGAACCTGACGAATAAGACTCATACGGGTAATACTGTAAGTCGGAATCACAGCTGAATACTTACACATGTTCAAGACTGGGAGAGTTAGAAAATTGTTGGCATTATCAACTGAAGTAAATTCTACTGAGATTTTGTTCCTACCAACTTTCTTCACACTTTAAGTATAGCTTCAGAAGGCAGATCAGGATCGGTGCGGGAAACGTGAACCACAAAAAGGCATTTGTTTACAAAGGTGAATGACAAAGCTCCAATGACCATGGAGGAGTCGGTATAAACGGTTTCGATTTATGGTATAGTTAGTTCAGATGTAGTAATGCTTTTTTTTAGCCGGAGGCTGTATTTCTACTATATTATGAAGCCTTTTATTATTCATTTGGTCCGGAGGGTCCGGTGGTCGGGGAGGATCGGCCTCCATAATCGGAGTTTGAGGTCCCTTAACCTCAAACTCCGTAAATAATTAATGTCTATCTATAAACTAATATAATACGTTAACCACAACCAAATAAGACTATACTAAATCAAATTGGGCACTGGATTATGGTATAAAACAGGGTTTTAAACACAAAATACTCCTTTCCGTTTACTCGCTATGACTTCTCGGAGCAGAGATTGTTGTTGCGAGTTGCGTGCGACAACAAACAATCGGAAGCGGAAGTCCAGAGAAAAAAAAATTGTTGGGTTTTCTACGTCAATGATTTTTTGACTGACTGACGTTGACAGCCAATGTATAATGACATTGACTTTTTTTTACTTTAAATTACGTCACACGTCTAGAATAATAATGTCACCAAAGAGATAATACTCGTGATAAATATATATTTATATATATATATAAATCATTTATTTCAGGCAACGAGAAATACTTAAAAAAACATTGTGTCATATTATAAATACATTACAGACTAACATACATATAAAATATACCTACTTATCTAAAACCACAACACTAAACTTAACACTGACGCTTCCGAAAAGCGTCGGAAACATGTCCTTTCGGCCAGAAGTCTGGACAGAGCAACGCGTCTTTCTATTTCACTGGCGCCCGAAGCAAGTATGACTTGCAGTCTAGCTTCCGCACACTCGACTCCAGGCGCTGCAGCTGCACCATGGACGAGGCTGCTTCTCCCAGCCTCTTTTCTATTGTATGTAGTCTCAAGTTATTTGGCTAATTTATGGCAGATTAGACAGGTCGAAAAATACCAGGGCACGGTAATAAGGACAGAACATCAGTAAGTTTATCTCTTTTCTCACTAGTAAAACATAATTATACGTAGACAGAGGAAGATATAGATGACAGGTATATGCCATCTCAGTACTATAACAAGGAAGATGTCTCCACCGCTTTACGAGGGTACATGATGTGACTTTAAATTGACCAGGATGACTTATTACTTGATTGACTTGATTGATTCTTGAAAATTGATATGACTGAAACTGGCAAAGATACCAATAGTATGGTGCCATAATCAATATAAAAGAAAAAGAAAAAATAAAAAAAACTTAACGTAATCTTCTGAAAGGACAGTTATTTTCGTATTGATTTATGTGTGTAGGTTTGTTCTTCCTTCACGCTCAAACTGTGTGAGGATCGTTCTCTCGGCCCTCACACATTCAGAGTGCAGTTTGTAAAAACTAGGACAAAAGTAAATACGTTGAGAAATATAGAAAATAAAATTAATTTATTTTTTGCGCATTACATGTCTAGAAGAGATCCAAAACACGATAGACATCTAGGATATAAAACTACGCCATTTAATCTCAATTCAAATATCCATCATTCTATCATACTAGCCAGTCTGATGACAAACTATTGCTAACCTCTTCCTAACACAAACGGCTAAACGAATTTGGTTGAAACTTGGTAACTGGATAGCTTAGACCCTGGCTACCGGGGGTAAAACCGCAGGGCGCAGTTAGTTAAGAAATAATTATTGTTGCAAATTGCTGTACTTAGATAGATAAACTAGACGAAAATTGCAAGTGTCTAGCTATCACGGTCCATGAGACGCAGACTAGCAACAGACAGACGGACGGACAGCGAAGGCTAAAGATTTTTATTTCTGGTCACGAAAATTTTACATCAGCTACGTATATAGGTACACCGCCTATTAAACGCCTAGTTAGGTACATGAAACGTTAGGTATCTAGCAAGAATATTTTCATGAAAAATTCTTAGTCTACGCAGACGACCTTCGGCCTTATTGACATTTTTTATTTTGATATTTTTTGTTTGTTTTAGGGTACAGGAAATCTCTATAGTCTAAATAAATAATGAATGTCACTAAGGTCGAAAATCGTGTAAATCTTATTTTTCCTCTTGTAATCTTGAACAGGCAGTTTTACGGTTTTTTTTTTTTTTTTTTTTTTGTTACTCGTCCATCACACGTTCTGTGTATTGTGCCATTTCTCAAGTTTGTCAAGAGCTTCCTGTTGAACTTCCAGTTTTGCGTCTTCAAAGATTTAATTCTTCTACACATTATTTGCTTCGTTAATTGTTATTGTGAACTTTCTTGTTGAGATGTATTTTTTGTTTGTTTTATAGTAAAAACGGGGAAACTTTTAATACCCAAATATAACGACGAGATATAACTAATAACTATTTCGGATCAGATAAGTTGACAAAATCATATTTACACAAAATTATTTACAAGCTAATATATTTTCATAAATGTTACAACTTAATGCTATTTAAAATTAATAAATCAGAAATAGCTTCATAAATTGGTTGTTTTTCAGAGGCAAGAAGAAAAGAAACATTAATCGGAAACGGAGTATCAATTGATACAAGCGTTTCATAGAAAGAAGAATAATCATTCAAGGGACATCCAAGTAGTATATGATTGACGTCAGCAAAAGGATGACCACATTCGCATGAAGGATCGTCAACAATATTGAACCTAGCAAGATGTGCTGGGGAACAAACATGGCCCAAACGTAACCTTATCAGGGATGACGTCGCCATCTTACCAAGTTTAGTCTTAGAAAACCATGGCTTCAGTTTAATTGTGGGTTGTAGGGACCAGTAATACTTTCCTTTAGTTTTAGATGACTCGTTCCAAGCTTTATTCCAAGAGTCTTGGATAGATATTCTGGGTAAAGTTGCTAAGTCATGGCAGTAATTAATATAAGGGTACAGATCTCCACATTGAACAGCTTCATTGGCAAGTTGATCTGCCTTCTCATTTCCTTTAATACCACAGTGGCTAGGTATCCACAAGAATTTAACAGAAAGACCATATTCCATACATTTATGTAATTTGTCTCTAGCATTTATAATAACAGGTATAGTTGATTTAGATTTAAATGGGAACCTTTCTAAAGCTTGAAGAGCACTTTTAGAGTCGGAAATGATAAGAGTATGTTTAAGTTTTGCTAAAAAGATATATTCTAAACTTTTTAGGATTGCAGAGCATTCTCCGGTAAAGGTAGATGATTCTGGTGGTAGCTTAACTTTTTGAACGATTTTGTATTCCCGATGATAAACACCTACTCCAACAGCTTGATTATCACCATGTTTGGACGCATTACAATAAATGTGATGCCATCCCTTCCAACATTCATTAATAAGGGAGTTGAATTCATTATTCGCGTTAAAATCGTTTTTTCTGATGTCTAAATTTAATTCGATGTTGGGAGAGACTAGTAATGTTTCATATGCGGTGTCAAAAATAGGGAGGTTTATTGAGCGATAAGTGTGAGCCGACAAGGATAGAAAATGTTTCATACTTAATACAAGATGTGGTTTTGTTTTGTGTTTCCAGTAAGGACATGATGAACAAAGATTTACCAGTTCTAATAGTTTTCGTACTAGTGGATGATCGATGAATTGTACAGTTCGATAAAAGAACCGATCAGCAAGATATTGGCGACGAATATCTAGTGGCGGTTCTGCGCATTCAATCTGCAACGCATTTAAAGGACTAGATTTCATGGCACCTGATATTATTCTGAGTGATTTAGTTTGAATACTATTGAATCTTTTAGCGACGGTGACTCTACAAGGTTCAAGGAGAAAGCTGCCATAATCCATTATACTTCGTATTAGAGCATTGTATGCTAGTTTGAGGGAAAATGGGTGTGCACCCCACCAGACCCCCGCAAGACATCTAAGCATATTAATGCGCTGCTCGCATTTAGAGGTTACAAAATCACAATGAGGGATGCCGGTAAGTTTACAGTCTAGTACTATTCCTAAGAACTTAGCTGCTTCTTTCTGAGGGATTAGTAAACCATCGTAGAAAATATTTAGTGGGGGAGGATTACGTGACCTTGAAAATAAAACTGCGACACTCTTGTCAACAGATAGTTCTAATCCGTGATTAATGAACCACGTATTTAGACAGTTTAATGTAATTGTAATTTGATCGCACGCATCCGCTGTAGACTTATTGGTACAATAAATAAGTAAATCGTCTGCATACTGCAAAACTTTAACAGAATCCTTAATAGACATCTCTAAGTCGTACGTATAAATATTGTAAAGAAGCGGACTTAATACAGATCCCTGTGGTAGACCTTTCCACAGAATTCTGTACTCATCTGAAAAGTCAAGCTTCACGGATCTTCCATTTAAAATGTTAATTATAAATCTAGTCAGTAATGAGGGTACATTAAGTTCATTTAATTTTTTTTCGAGAACTGGCAAAATAACGCTGTCGTAAGCTGATTTTATATCCAAAAAGACGCCAACAGTCGATTTATCGTATGTAAAACCTAAACGAATATCTGTTACGAAAATACTTATACTATCCATAGTGCTTCTACCTTTTCTAAATCCGTATTGTGTTTTAGCCATGAGGTTATTTGACTCTATGTACCATTCAAGTCTGTTTTTTACCAAATGTTCCGCAATTTTAGCCATTACATTTGACAATGCAATGGGACGATATGAAGTAACGTCTCCTGGTGGTTTATTAGGCTTTAAAATGGGCAAAATCGTTTGCGATTTCCAAGAAAGAGGAACGTTACCCGAGATCATAATGGTATTTATAACGTCCAACAAATAAAATAAAGCTTTATCCTCAAGGTGGCTATAAAAAGAATAAGGGATACCATCTTCACCTGGAGCAGAATCAGTTGTATTTGATAAAACACCCTTTAATTCATAAAGAGTGAAAGGTGAGTTAAGACCAGTAAAATCTGTATTACCCAGAGATATTCGTTCAGTTATATCTTTTTGAGAAACATAAGGAGGAGCTAAATAATCTAAATATGGACCACACAATTGATACGGAATAGAGACTGTAGAAGGCGTAAAAGCTGACTTGAATTTTCTGATATTTTGCCAAACAACTGAGGACGGAGTATGAGGAGATATTGACGTGCAATACCTCTTCCAACCAGCCACTCGTTTGTCCTTAAGGATTTTTTTAGTTTCTGCCATTACGTTAACTAACATTTGATAATTATACGGTGTCATATTTTTATTATACTCTATTTCAGCTTTTTTTCTTTTCTTTATTGCATCAGAACATTCTCCATCCCGCCAAGCAGGAGAAGGCATTCTATTAAGAGTGCCATTCTTAAGAGGCAATATTTCGTCTGCTACTGCTGTCACTACTTCTATAAATTCTTTAACACATGTATCTTCATTGTATATATTTGGTTGAGTAAGACAAGAAATAACTTTCTCTACTCGAGAGCTATAAGATGCCCAGTCAGCACCAGCTAAACGGTACTTTAATCGAGGTTTCTTTGAGGTTGGTGGAGGTCGAGGTATACTTTTAGCCAAATAATTAATAATAATCGGAAAATGATCACTTCCATGGGCATAGGGATGTATATACCAGTCTAACATAGAAGCAAGACTTGGTGTGCAAATCGATAAATCGACAGCACTAAGCCTTTCACCAGGTTTAGTTCTTTTTGTTGGACATCCTTTATTTAATACACATAAATTGTGGTGATCTATGATATCCATTAGTGTATTCCCGTAGCATGTACTTTCAGAGCTTCCCCATGACTGTTGGTGACAATTAAAATCACCAAGTAAAATAAAAGGTTTAGGAATGGATGAAATAATACTATTTACTTCTTGAAAGATGGATACAGAAGGGTGAGGAATGTAAATTGATATGAAGCTAATATTTTCAACTATTGCACCTACAATGGAAAAGCCATCACTATGAGCTGGAAAAGATATGCAAGTGAAAGTAAACGAAGTGTGAATAAGAAGTACGACACCACTATGGTTGTCATTTCTATCTTCGCTAAGACAGAAGTAATTTTTAATTTTTAGGACAGAGCCAGGTTTTAACCATGACTCTGACAGCGCAATAATAAATGGATCATATTTGTAAATTAAGTAAAGTATTTCAGTTTTTTTATGTTCCGCGCTGCGACAGTTCCACTGGACAATCCTGAATAGGTTGTCCAGGGGAACTTGGCCGAAATGTGGTATTTGGAAGATTAGGTGGGGATCTTTTGAGAGCATCTAGTAAAGGGGCAACGTTGGACGGTAGTAGAATGTTATTCTGTGTCAAAGTTTCTATTAAAGATGAAATAATTTCTTTCAAATTTTGTTGTGACAAAAAGTTATCTTCTTCGATGACGATGGGTTTGGCATAACCACATCCAACAGAACTAGACGGCATATTATAATCTTTAATTAACTGTTGATGGGCTGATCGGTCATAGCCTTTTATTAATTTAGGTGGTGGTCTTGGTTTAGACATAACAATCTTGCCACGAGAAGACCCCACGGAAGATGTTGGACTTGGGGTTCGGAGTAAGAAAGGTCGTTCAATTATTGTTGGTTTAATTGATGTTACTACCTCAGCGTACGACTTTCCTACGGGCGCATGAAGCTTTGTAGCTTCGGCATATGAAATTGAATTTTGCGCCATAGACAATTTAATATTTTTCTGTCGAACGAATTCAGGACATGATTTGTTAGTCGCAAAATGAGACCCAGAACAATTGCAACATATGGCGCAATCTTCCTCCCTTTGGCATGAGTCTCCAGAGTGCTCTTGTCCACACTTATAACACCTTACCTTTGAACGGCACTGTGTTTTTGTATGGCCGTAATGACAGCAGCCGTAGCAGAGTATGGTCGGAAATGTGTATAATTCAACGGCAATTGCATTATAACAAACAAAGATATGCTTTGGAAGAATCTTTCCATCAAAAGTTAAAACCACCGTTTGTGATGGCTTCCATATTGGTGAACCATCTACATTCACTTTGTAGTTCATTCGGCGAACTTTTAATACTTTACCACATCCATGTGGAACGTTGACATTATCAATAATTTCTTTATCACACCAGTCTACCGGAATTCCACGAACAAGCCCCATGCGCGTTATACTAAATGTTGGTATAAATGCCTTGAGTTTCTCATTTGTTAGGTTGTTGTTGTTGATAAACAGATTTGCGTCATTGTGGTTTGAAAATGAGAGACAGATCCTATTACGACCAATACGTTTAACACTGCCATTAATTATATTACCAATATTATACTTTTTAAGGAATCTGCCGAAAGTGATCGGGTGCAATGTAGAACCATCATTCATCTCATTGTGTTCTCTGACTACATGTACAGTATACGGAGCGCTGTCTGTACTGTTATATTGATTTCTGCCTACTGGAACAAAATTAGGCCTAGCCGTAGGTAATTCAATATTGTTTTGCAATATTGAAGTTGGAGTCGTGGTGTTTTTACTAAGTACATCGTTGTGACTATCAAAATTTATGTCTGAATGATTTTTCCTCTTTCTTTTAGTCTTCAAAGAGTTTGAAGTATCAGATGATTCTACTAGTGTGTTAGTAATATCTATAACATCACTGGGGGAGCGCATATTACTTTCTGTTTCATCTATTGTAATAAAACAAACAGCCGGAGGGACAGGGTCCCCCGGGTCAGGAGGTTCTTCCATAGCGATAACAACAAAAAAAGACTTACCGAGGCTTAATTTACACTAAAAACAAAATATGTACATAAACTATTTATAATATTACGCAATCCTACTTATCTGATCACTTTATATCACCAAAAAAAAAAAAATTTGTTTCCCAAGAAAAAACGCGCCCACCTAATTCAGAAGTTTCCCGCGCTTCATCACTTTTACGGTTACGACTTTCTTTTTTCATACTTATGCGAGGATAAGTAATTAGGTCGCTTAATTGCTTTTAATTAATATTAAGTAATCGTATATAAATGAGATTTGTAAGTTAAATTTTTTAAGTAATTATTCATTCAAATGTAATAAGACTTGCCTGTAACGAACGTTATTTAAAGGTCAATAAATATTACTTTACTTTACTTTACTTTGCAACTAAATCCAGAAAAAAAAGTTTTTATTCTTTTTATTTTGTTTCTGCGATGCTGATTGGTTTCTTTGATGCTCACTTGTTTATGTGATGATCATTTGTTTCTTAGATGTTCACATGCTTCTGCGATGCTCACATGTTTCAAAGATGGTCATTTGTTTAATTTTTGTTAGATCTAGATATTATTATCATTTTTTAGGACTGTCTAACACTATATGCCATATACATAGGTACATATGTATATGGCATACCTGACCATGACCTTACTTCGCTTTGTTTTGTTTGTGTGAATGTACTTCTGTCCCATAGCGAATCTGTCGAATCCAGAATCTGCCCAACAGCTAACTTTTTAGGTTTATTTTTATATTCCGTCTCACATTGCAACATGTAGGTACCTAGACGTGGTTTAAGTGTAGCCCATTAACGTACTGTCAGTTCCTCTATGGTGTGCCTACCTAAGCCCACGGTAAAACTAAGACGAGTAGAGACTCGGGACTCGCCGCTCCAGAAAGTTTAGGTGTAGCGATAGCTTAAGACTAAGTTAAGTATATTATTAAAGTTATGGAATTAGAACCGCGACGAGATTGTTAGTAAAAAAAGTAGGCGCCTCTCTCCGTAGGTATAGTTTTTGCTCAAGGTGGCAGGTGGCAGGGTCACCGAAGATTCATCGTAGAAGAGCAGTGTGTCGTAGACCATCGTGTCGCGAAAGGTAAGGTAACGTACATGTCCGCGGTACTAACCATTGTAATATGTACTTATTATAGCTACCAGCAAGATGGTCCCGAGTTCCCGACGTAGGACAGTCGTGGCGATACCCTTGAGTTTCAGTCGCTAAGAGCAACCCATCAGTTTAATGCATCAGCATTTCTCAACACGTTGAAGGCTGTCAATGATATGAGGCTCCTTAAATACCTACTCTACATAAGATAAAACGAGGCAAATAATGAGCTATGATAACAGGCTGACGTCATCATTTCTATATAATGATGAAATATTCATGGAGTTCTTGCCTATCCACTGCTGTTATCTCCTATTGTATTCTACTTTATTTGATAAGGACAATTGCTGCCCAAGGGTTATTTATTGTTCTCGTACGACAGATCTGTGAATGAACTACTAGGGTGAGAGGTCATAATGCCCACAGACCTTCTTTGCTGACGTCATACATGACAACTGCGCGCGCGCTGCATAGCGCACAGAAATTCACAGAATTTTATCTGTTTTATTACTCCTAGATGAGGCCCCAGCGCGTGCCTGTCATCTGAAAAGCCGACAAATATTGCGCAGTACGTAGTTCATTTATTTTAACACTCATAGATCGTTAAACTAATTAATATAGTGCGCAGTTGTGACGGAAATCTAATAAGTTCGCAGGTTTCCAGATCAATTGATGAACCCGTGACATTAAATCGATTTAAATGATTCATGCTATCGCTATAATATACTAAGTATAGTTTGTAGATGCGTGTGGCTCATTAGTTTTACAGTAAATTTATTATAAAGATTGGCAGAAAGACATTACAAGTAGGTATATATAAACTTAAGTAGATAGGTACTTGCGTAGAATAGATGTTGATCTAGCCATCATAAATAACTTTATCCAGTAGGTACCTACTTATCAGCTTATAGTGCTTAATAGGTAGATATCTTATGTTTCACAAATCAACAGCCTATTTTCCGAGTTGAACACCTGGATATTAAATCAAATGCAAAAACAGACAAACAACTTTTTTCTCATAACTACCCGCTTAACAATTTAAATTTTCAACTTTTGTGAACTTTTAATGCTTGTTTACTCAGACTGAATCTGTTTTTACGAGTAGATGTAGGTATGAATAATTTTGATGTGTACCTACTTTGTTCTTTGTAAATAGTTAGGAGCTTCGCGAGGAAGACTTTTCTGGGGCCCAAGTTTATTTTTTGAATTGTTTCAGAATTACGATTGCATTGCGTAATAATAGTCAGACAGTTTTGTCAGTCGTTTTGGTAGTTTGTTATTATTTAGTTTAATCCTATTCTATGTCAAAATTACCGTTACCTCGGTAAAGGTAGTCAAAAACTGCAACTGCAACATCTAGACGTTGAGGCAAATAGTAATTCAAAGACCATCGACATTTGAGTGCAGTTTATTTACATTTTGGCTGGATTTCTAGCGACTTCATACACGTGTTCTCTCTTGTTTAGGGGAACAGGGGGTAATGGGAGCCAGCGGGTAATGGGCGCAGTGCGACTAGAGAAAAAAAAATGTCGTATTAACTCGGGCGCCTTTGTTGCAGTACGCGGCAAATAGCTAGAACCAAGATGGCGGCATCGTTCTTTTCACTCTCACGGGTAGTTTGGTAAGTGCGAACAGTACAACACGTCTCTCGCAAGGTCAAGTTGTTTGCCGCGTACTGTATACTGCGGTCGTGTTTCCATGCCGCACTCGGCTCACCAGTGCCACGCATTATGTGACAGTGACAACGGATGTTCGTTGTTACTTTGCTCCACGCTTACAAAAAATACCAAATTTCAAGGGCCAGGTAAGTGTGAAGTTAATGTTATAAGTTATGAGTAACTGTGCGCATAATTTCATTACAAGTTAGATTCAGGATATTATTTTGTTCAATTTCAAGATGGTAGTATACGGTAATCAGAGCCTATTAGTAGCCTTGTAGTTCGAATTACCTCATATGCATATTATTATGTATTTTTTTCAGAAGCCTAATTGCCAACAATAGGAGCAGAAGTTGCGGTAAATGGGTGGCTCATAATGTTCTGGATCTAAACATAATTTATTAAGTAGCTCCCATTACACATATAGGAATTTATAGGCTCCGGAAATACGGGTAATAGGAGCGATTCTGTTTTTTTAAACATATTTATCTGTGGCCATATGCTTAGCAATATAACGTTGACGCTGTGATTAAATGTTAGTCAACTAAATACGGATTTATGTTCTAGTAAAAAGTTCCTAAAATATCCATAAATTTGCCATTTATTGAACATTTCTGGTGATCCTTCGACCTGCGCGGACACCGTGACGGATGTGTTGCGTTTGGGTGTGGAATATTTTATCCCATATTCAGACGTGCCTCTGATCGGCAAAGCTCGCCTATGGTTTGGTTCTCAATGTGTAGGCGCTAAAACATGAGGCCTACCTAACCTGGGTTGATGCTCGACACCGTAAGGCAAGAGATATAAGCCAAAATGATGTAACAAATATAATAAAAAAGCGTATAACAAGGCAGCCAAGTCCTGCAAAAAGGTTTTACCGAACGCTCGTTTCGATCATATTAGCCGAATAGGGAAAAACTAGCTTCATATCCAGCAGGTAGTCCAGCATCTTCTTTCTACAATCGGACTAGTAGAGATACTGCAAGACGCCACCGCTATAATTATGGTAGAAATTCCACGGACTCGCATTAAACGCTTTGCATCGACTTTTACTGTATGAACTGCCAGGTTGTGGAATTCACTATCAAGTGCTCTATTTTCCGATAGATATAATCTCGGTCTCTTCAAATCACGAGTGAATCGATTTCTTCTAGGCAAGCGCGCTACATCCTAGGCCGAATCGACGCTTTACATCAGGCGAGTTGCGGTCAAGCGCAAGCTATAAAAAAACATTTTCCTTAGTAGGCTCCAATTCCCCCCCGCTACCCTAATGTAAACTGATCGCAGACAGCGAGGCGGCGCGGGCGGGGCGCATGCGACCGCAAGTCGCAACCCAACACAACAGACCAGCTGCTCGTGATATCTAGTTAAATCTAGGTCTAGCCTAGATACAAATACATAAACTGTTTCCCAAATTCATCCAGAGAAAATTGTAGAATTGAATAATATAATCAGACATTGCAGGCAGGCAGTAGAAAGGTTACAGTTAATTAGATGCTAGTAATACTGACATATCTAACCATAACTTGTATGTAACTAATGTACGTACGTGTTGGCCAAACTAAAATTATATTTTTCGTTTACGAAATGTCAGGTAGGTACTAGTATGTGTTGTGCAACCGTTAATCAAGAAGTCTAAATCCATAGATCGTCTTGTGATAGTTCGTTGAACCTGCTCGTGATACGAAGCCAAGAGTTTCTGGGTCGGCAGCCAGGTTAGATGCCAGACGGCGGTGGTGACACCAACTGTAGTAACAATAATAAACATTGCAAACGTTGCATCATTCGCCTCATTTAATGCTCTCGTCTCTACGCGAAGTTATAGGTAGTTTATACTAAAGGTTTCTGCCTATTATTGTAATATTGGCTTCGGGACTTGTAACATCCATCCATCCATCTTACCCTACGACAGCATTTAGTTGTAAATTCTGGGAGCCAATAACCCACGGGAGAAGCGTCCAAATATAATCTGGCCCTGGTGCGGAGGCGGATTTCATGTGATAAGGACTCTAAGCACCTCATAGATATCCCTTTAACAGGCATACTAAAAATATTACTAATTTCTAAAGAACGAAGATTCTTCACAATAAATAGCTGGTAGATGGTGATTTATTACTAAGTCAACATAAGCATGAACATTACTTCTTGGAACTCTACTAAAAGAAAAACAAGTTGGTATGATTGCGCGCCCCTAGACACGTGCCGATTTACCAGTAAAATTTAAAATTATAAAACTCCGCATAAAAAATATTTATCCGCCATTTTGTGGTAGCGGCTACCTTGGATTTGAAATGTATCATAGTGTTTAGTATTCTACTAGTCAAGCCATTTCATTTGATACACAATACATATCGAGGAAGTTGGAGGTTATCATGGACCGATTTTCATCAAACTAAGCACACTTCCGACTAATTCACCTTGCAAAAAAAATTAAAAAAATATTATTTCGATTCGAGTTCGAGCTACGATGACACAAACATACACACACAGACACTTCAAACTGTTCAAACTTATAACACCCCGTCGTCGTCGTTTTGGCGGTGGAGTGTTAAAAATTCAAAGAAAGAAGTACCTACCTAACTGAAAAGTTTACCTGCCGAATTGAAGTTGGTTGGCACTTGTTGTAAAGTATTAGGTACCTACTTGTTACAAACTATAACTACTCGTAGTACCCCTTCCGCGGACTGTCGACTTCGCGAACAAAACATTTTTGCAACTCTACAAAAAATAAACGACAACCACTCAACACAAAATCGGTCTTTTATCTGGGGGCACGGCAGTGTCCTCGCCAAGTCGAGGAAAACAAAGGCACGGCCGTAACATTTTCTCGAAGCGGTTCGAGCCATTTTCGACCCCCTGTAGAGATCCGTTGCGGGAGAAACTAGAAGCTTAAATATTTTGTGACTTATAAAGGCATATAAAGTTATATGAAATTTTGACCATTACTTTAAGAATCACTCGTAGCGCAATTCGAAATTCTTTAGTTTGGTCACAGATATTGTTAAGCCCATAAAGCCTATAAAACTGTTTCCAATATATGCGATCTCAATATGTAACTTATTTTTACAGTTGTTTTTACAGTTGAGCGGAATATTATGGAAAAATAGCAATAATAAAGCTATATGTTCATCGCGAACAGTTTCCCATTATACATAGAGATGGAGGTGGTATAAGACGGGAATGGACTTTAAGGGATAAAATGGATTCATATGATGAGAAGGGATGAGATGTGATCTGATTGAAAATAACGATAACGATTGTAAAAGTGATCACGATAGCCAAGTTACTACCCAAGTACTACTCGAGTACTACTCTCAACTGAAACTTTACTGCAACCCTACATGCACATATCTCGCAGCACAGTTTTTTCGCCGTAAGTAAAAAGTTATGAAATGAAAGATAAGAAAAAAGTAAACCAAGTCTCTTAATTCAGCATCTGTCTATCTATAGGAAAAATCTTTCCAATCATTTTGCCATAAATAAATAAGTAATACACCGCTTGTAAGCTAATATTTTTTTCAATGAATATTATTAATATTTCTTTCTTTTATAATTATCGTGACTTAGCAATTGAAAACATTTAAAATTTTTGTGACTCCCCATTTTTATATAATATCTCCCCATAATAAAAAGACAAATTAAAAATAACTTACTTCTATTTTTGTTATTTTATTTAGAATGTCTACTCGTATTCTTCTAACAAATTAAAATTGCGAATAATAACGCTCTGTGCCTATATTTATTGAATGTACGTAGGTATGAATACGTTGCTGTGTGCATTTGTCAAGTTATTATATTTATAAAAAAAATAACAATATTGATATAATTACTTTAAACCATTGTAGGCTTAGTAATTGAAAAGTTTCTCCCATAAATATAAACAATAGATAAATCGGTTTACATTCGATTTCACAACTGTTTACGGCAAAAAGTGCCCTGAGAGACTTGTGCAGTTTTGTACATGTTATGGTTTTGACGGGATTTACGTGTTTACGAAACTTAATTAATATTGTGTTTCGTATGTCTGTTTCTAAATATTTTTAAAATCGGCCAGTAAATGGCGCCATAGTAAACTTCTTCTCTTTTTGGGAGAAATACCTCAATGGAAAATCCCCGACGACCAAAAATTCCTAAAACTCGTATATAGCACACACTCAATTTTGTCAAGATTGAAAGTGAACTACGGCCTGCACAAGAGTACGACATTTCTTGCGCACAGGCATTCATACATACAAACTGACAGACAACAGAACTCTTCGCCAGACTCGAAGCAGAGACGCTTCGCTCGCTCGGTAATTATAGGTGTGCTTAGGTATTTTCTGTAACATAAGCAACCCTATTAGCTGGCGACACTCTTCATTTTCCCCTTTTTTAAATTAGTTTATTTGATTTAAAAGAATATGATAAATGGTAGTAGCTAGCAGGTACAGGTGCAAAGTTTATTAGTCCACTACTTCTTTCAATGACAAGTAAGTAGGGCACCAACTAAGCGAGTAATAAAATGGAATATTTTACGAGAAAACTTTGTTTTTAGAGCTTTAACTTTGTAAGCTTCTTTAGAACATTTCAAAGATTCTAAGGTAAATTTTATATTTTTAGTTTTTCAGTCTAGGTATTTTACAGCGGATACTTTTTACTTAGACTATCAAGCAGCGTGCCACATACTTAATGGTACCTAATCTTATCTCAGAGCTGAAAACATTGCTTTATTTTTGGGTTCGAGTTTCAATTTATAGGATTATACTGAAGCAATCAAGTCACTCTAAAAAGTTGGCATTTGGCAATAAAACTCGTTTAACTGTCGGTATGGTTTTAAATATGATGCTTGGTGGTTTAGGCCCGGATTGGCCTTTTTATGAGCATGAACGTGGTCATTTTTCTGCGTCTGTCGACCGCAACTTTATTTGGCCGTAAGAAAAAAACATCAAAATTTATTGCTAAGAGCGAAAATACCTTAGGGAAATGCATTGTGTCAACAAAGTTATGCTGCAATATTAGCTTACAAATAAAATAACAATATACGGTCTTATTAATAAACGCGTCTTAACCTTAAACTTCTTTTGTCTTGTTTTGACGCGTGACGTTTTCCATAGGATAAAACAAAACAAAAGACGTTTAAAGTTAAGACGCGTTTATTAATAAGGCCGTAGAAGTTGAGACGATCTTCTGTCATACTTTAGTATATTATCTTAGTTATTTTAGTAGTTGATACTAGTAAGTAGTTCTGTGAACTGTTGTTGCGACCACAGATATTCATTATTCAAGATCCTTAAAATTACCTCATGCAAACTGTGTTAATTATAATCAACTGGCATAACTTCTTCGCCAGTTACCTTGGTTCCAAAAAAGATCATATTTTTAATATTTTCGATTATATTGCCGTAAGACCTTGCTCCAAATGACTTTATCAAAACCCCCGACAACTAAAAAATTCTAAAAATTCGTAGATACAACCCATACAATATACGAAGTTTCGTCAAGATTGGATGGACATTACGACGTGTACGCAAGTACGACATTTCTGCGGACAACCATCCATACATACAAACACACAAAACCATACTAAATGACAAGCGAAAGATCATTTGGCCGGACTCGAAGTAGAGATATTTCGCATGCTTGGCCAATTACAATGAATCTACCTTCAAAATTTCGTGTCTCTAGTTTAAGCGGTTTGAGTTCTGCGTTAATTTTTAGCGAATATTAGGACATAACTCTTTCATATATATAGATACATCAACAAACAAAACTGAGCGACCGATCTGTGAACTAGTCCAGTGTGTTTAACTGTCTTCTAGATACGTGTACTAGCGGCATGGATCGCGCTCGTATACTTGCAGTCTCTGAATGAGAATCGGGACTTTGGTTTTGCCTTTTGCGCTTTGCCTTCTTTGAATACATGTTGCTTATTAGATGTGATTGGTTTTCGTCTCGCTAGGGTGCGAGGTGTTATGAGGCCCATCGCTGCCAGTACAGTCGATCAACTAGGGCAACATGGTTTTTCTTGTTCTTAAAGTTCTAGCAGAATGAGACGCCACGCTAGCCTGAATGAATGAATCATTCGCCGGGCTTTTCTACCACCAATGTAGCAGCTGTGCTCGAATCGAACCGAAGGGTCTTGCGCGTGACGCTGGAAAAAGACCTGACGGAATGACGCTTGTGCCTTGGAAGATGGGTATACATCTTGTGTGTGATGCGACATGCTTGGACACATTAGCACCATCTCATCTTCCTTTAACGCAGAGTAAGGCTGGGGCGGCGGCATATTTAGGTGGTTGAATTTTCTGTAATCTTAAATGGTCTATAGATATCTATCTGCAAAATTTTTTTTGTTGTTGTTAGTCATTTCATTTTTGGTAACAAATGCACTACCTGGTAGTCCAATAGGTACATAACAAAACGAATAATTATATAAAACTAATAACTTTTAGAAATTTATTTGGATTCTGTACCCAAAGTGTAAAAACGGGATTATACGGATGTTACTAAGTGTTCACAGACCGTCTGCCTGTCACCAGAATGTATTTCATGCACAGTAATAGTATATCACTAAGATGTATTTTTGTTGCCGCTATAACAACATATAGAATACATATTTAAGGGCCATACAACAAAGTGATTATTTTGCCGTTATAGCCGTGCGTATGCCACGACATAGTGTATCTTCTGTGGCTGGGCCTATGTATTTATATATTGCACCCGTTATCTATTATGGCGTATTATTGGAAATACGAATTGAGTTTTAGCAACAACAATAAACAATTAAAACACGTAAGACAAAATTACACGCTTAAGTATATCGTTATATATTTCTGTAAATTAAAGTTTTTTATGGTAGGTCTTTCAGAAATTACGGGTTGCCATTTTCTAGGTAACTACTATTTATTGTATAGAATATAGAACTGATGGACATACCATATTTTAGATGTATGTATGATAGAAGTGGGTAGATAATTATATCAAAGACCAAGCTTATGATCAACATAATATTATATATCACATAGAAGAAAATTTCTACATAGAGTGTTTAGATTAATATCTCAACCAAATACTCTTTTTATCACTCGAGTTCTGGCGCGAAAAATGGCAAAAGTTGTTTGAAATATAATCTCAGTCAAAGTGGCCTCAATGAGCTTATTAAAAATCTTAATGCCTCATGTTGCAAATTTGGCTTATAAATATATGTCACTAAAACAGAAATTCTGGCAATATACCGATCGGGGTTACCTATCGCTAGATAATCATGATCATTATAACAATAAACCTAAATGTTGGAGCGGTCTAGCTATAGTTTGCATTCGGTGAACTTCATCAGGGATATTATGAGTAGTTCGTGTAGGCACAGGTCGATGGCACGTCTCCAGTGCGAGATATGCCATCGTTGTGGACGTTCTGTTTAACAGACACGCATTAGTTTTCTAAATAAAAATGCCTCAGACAAGTAAGCAAAGTATCTTGGTAGTAGGTACCATAACTTCTAAAGGAGATCCTGAGAAAAACAGTAGAATCGGCGCTGCCAACATTTAATTTTGAAAAACTCAGGGAGATGATATTTAATTTTAAAGTTTAAACTTCAAATTTGGAACTTCTCGTTTTTTATTTTTTATGTTATCTCAGTAAAGTAAATTGAGTTATAAATAAAAGATAGAGTGCTCCGAAATGAGACGTGATGTGGTGATTCATACCTACCATTCAATAGGTACGCAAACCAGCAGAGGGACAAACCTAAATCTTCGGCTTTACAACCATATCATTGTTTGTGAAATCGGGCGGCGCGTACCTATAATCGTAATGTATGCTTTTTAGTTAGGCTTTTAAATTTGTCTCGATTTGTTTGGGTGCGTTCGTGAAGGATGATCGAGAGGGCTGGCAATGCGCCAGGTCAGCGCCACAGACTTCCAATACAGTAGGTCAGCGCATACACCGCGCATCGGCCACAAGGGATAGAAACTACTATCTCAGCTAGTAGATTAGAATTGGATGCCAAATAGTTGATAAGATCATTGGCCACGGCTAACCGCCGCGCCGTCGGTTCTATTTGTACTAGGAGCCGTGGGTTTGATCACGACGAGACGCAGTGGCACCGTGCGTTTGCGCACGTACTCTCGGATCTGCTCTTGTCGCACTAATTGATGACTTCCATCTTCTCTGCTTGGTGACATGTTGATAGTTATTTATTATTCTATTTTCTAACATTACCTACATTGGTTAGACAAGGGCCTTATAAGCGATTTCGATCCGAAAGTTCGGTGTTACTGAAAGTAGGAATTATGTATTCTAAATTTATTTAAGTATAAATAATAGCATAAATAGTACTAGTCTTTCGTTTAAATAATAAATTCCAGTCGTGAAGTAATATTAATTAAGCTCAAATCTGTCCGCCCTAACAGCCTGGAAATGCGTAGTATATAGGTATTTTAAGAGTATTGTTCTCTTGCCAACAAATTTACGAATTGATTGCGTCAACCTTGTCGTTCTCGTTTTCCATGAATTTAGGTTCATTTTAAAGTTACTGCGTTGTAAATTTCAACAGGAAAAATGTAAATTAAAAACCAATGCGCAGTTAATTTTACATGATAGCTGTACAGGGTAATCGAGTAGGGATGTACTAAGCTGAAACGAGGTCACTATGCTTATTCTAAGTTTTATCATGGGGCCAACTCTGAATTCCAGATAAATAATTAGCAGTTTCATATATTTTGTCGACAACCGATAAATTCATATACAAATTCGAGCTAAAAAGAGGCTGTTTCATAGAAACTTTTCTATGAACGTAAAGCACGAATTCAGAGCGGCATCATAGTAAAAGTTGTTCCTTAAGATGGGTAGGCTTCCCTATTTTTGCTTAGTTCACCCGTAACTGATAGCCCTGTACAGCTATCACGGAAAAGTAACTTCGCAATGGCTTTTAATTTACATTTTTCCTGTTGAAACCCCCTTTCTATAGATAACTCTGTATATTCCCGAAATACATTTTGACAATCCGTATTACCAAAATTGTATTAATCATCATCCCCATTACATTACATTTCAAATAATACGCATTGGTCTTTTATTTTTTTTTATTACCGCTACAGACAATCACTTTTACCAAAATTGGCTATTGAAATAATAAGTAATAGTAGGTAAAGTAGTTAGTTAGTTATTTTTGTATTTCTTTTTTGTTGCGATAACATAGCGTGAACAAGTTAATTCAAAGAAATATATTAATACGATTAATGTGATATATCTACTTCGTAATTAAATTACTTGCTAATTGCTCACGATAGTATAAATCCGTCGAGCTGAGTTTCGAGCGCGTTCGCTGCTCATCTTTAAGACGAGAGACTTCATGAGATATAGTACTACTAGTATTTTCTCATATAGAAGCACCCGCGGCGTTGCCCGCGTCATAAAATGAAATAAAAAGTAATTTCAAACTTTGAACCCCCATTTCGCCCTCTTAACTTGGTTGAATTTCCAAAAATCCTATCTTAGTTCATTCGTGCTTATGAATACACCCTCAAAATCCAAATGTCATGTCATCAGTCAGTCAGTCAGGCAGGAGATACTATTTTTAAACCACGAGGCAAAAATGACGGGGTGTTATAAGTTAGACGTGTCAGGGTGTGTGTCTGTCTGTGGCATCGCAGCGCCCAAACGTGGACCGATATTGATTTTTATTGTTTTAAAGGTGTATAAGTCGGGAGTGTTAAGATATAAATATTTATTCATAAAAACATCCTATGTACATAAATCGAGATATTTGTGGCCCCACACTGAGCTCAATGCCCGTGTTGTGGAAGCCATGGATAGATAGATTCAATACACAAAATATAATTCCTAAGGATACCTATCCTTAGGATATAACAGTAAATAAGATCAATTATAGACCACAAATAATATGCTCTGAAGATAAATAGTATAGCATACGTAGTTCATAAAAATAAATGCGAGTCCTAGACTGTGGGTATGTATTTACTAAGAGTGTGTTTGTGTGTGTATCAATGTATGTGTAAGGGTGAGCGAGGGTGTGCCCTGCTTGCTTGTTCTTAGCGTTGTTTGATGAAAATCGGTATAAGATGGCCGCCACCACAAAATGGCGGAGTACAACTTTTTTCACGACCCCCTTACTATGCGTATCAAATGAAATGGCAGCCACGGGCAATGTCGGGGGTTTTTCGATAAGGGGGGGGGGGGGGGGGGATGAATCTTCGTCATATTCTGGTGAAGGTTATCTTGGATTTGAAATATATAGTAGTGTGATCTACTAGGTACCTATCCTACCTTTCATTTGATACCCGTATTGGGGGAGTTTTGAAAAAAATTGTTTGATCGATTTTCAGTAGGTAAGTACCTAAGAAAACTCCCGACCACCGCTCCCGACTAATTAATCTTTCAAACAAAACGAAATTGGTTTATCACAGACAGCCAGACAGACACACACACACAGTCATCATACTTAAAACAGTCCGCCGTTTTTGCGTCGGGGATTAAAAACTGTAGATTACACTTTGAGACCCAGTTGGCTCGGTCAATATTTTTGCCAAAAGATGATTTTCTCTATTCGTCTGATTTTTTTATTTATTTAGGGTACCGTACTTCCCATAGTGTAAAAACAGGACTATTACTAAGACTTCGCTGTCCATCCATCTGTCTGTCTGTCACCAGGCAGTATCATATAAACCGTGAAACAGCAAGATAGTTGAAATGTTCATAGAATATGTATTGCTGTGCTGTAACACAAATACTCTTACTACCTAATAATAAAATTAAAATTTACAGGGACTCCATAAAACAAATCCAGTTTTTTTTTCTCGACAATAATAGAGGGAACAATCACGCGCTTGAAATTTTATAAAAATATTTCGTTAAATCATAATAAAATAAATATTTAAGAGACCCCCTCTTAAATATGTTATGGGAGCCATCCAATAAAACAAAAGATGATATAGACTTTTTTTGGATTAAAAATTACACCTTGGGTTGGTTTAAGTAGGAATTTCTAAGGATCACTATTATTTTCTAGTAATAAATATGGCCTATGTAATTCCAATCGTTAAAATCCAAATCTTTCCCCTTTATGTGTAGATGACAAGAGGTACCTAGAAACTGATGATGTTGAGGAATAGATAATGGAACGGAACCGCGCGTATATATCATTTGATTTCTACAACATTTCTTAAACAAGTTGGACATTTCTAACAATCAGGTACGCGTGAAAACCCGTTTTCTTAAACAATTTGACTTCTCATTGAATCCTGGATCAATTTGGGAATTTCATTTTCGGTTTAAATGAGTGACGTATCCTAGGAAGTACCATAATAGATTTTATCGTAATCGGTCCCAAAGTTTAGTTCTGAAGTCAAAATAACTAAACCAAATGTATAGCTGACTTATATTCGGTATAGGTCGGCTGTTCCTTTATAAAAAGAAATCTTGTATTTGTACCAACTTACATTAAATCCGTATCTAGATAATTACCATCTGAACCAACGTGTTGTGCAGTACATTGCACTTGATTAAGTTTGCCACGACTCCTGCGTTAGTTATTCTCGTAATAGACCCCTATATGCACGGGTTATTGAATTTTCCACGGTCGTATCAGTTCGCAGAGCTCGCAATTATGTACATAATTCAAAACAAGGTACAAATATGTTTCTTACTAGGACTACCTACGGAATTGTTAATTCTAAGTTCAAACCCAAAAAATAATACATTGATTGACCTCGCAAAAACAGTGATTTTGCGTCAATTTTGAGTTTAATTTAAAAATTCGTTTTTAATATAATATAAATGGTGCCATAGCAAACATTTCTTCTTAATTGGATTCCAATCCTAGTCCCCGACTAATTACGCACCTAGAACTTGCACCTTAGATACTAAGTTTCGACATGATTACCAACATGATTACCCACAGACGAAAGATAATTTACCAGATTTTAAGCAGAGACGTTTTGTCTGCAGGTCTATATCAACTTAAAGAATACAATACATATGTTAATTTAAAAAATTGTACGTTCTAAAACATAAAATGTATACCTAGGTAATATGAAGCTGCTCAAAAGCATACTTATCTAGGTAGGCAGGTCTAATCAATAAGTAAGGTAGGTACTCGTATAAGATACAACACGTAATCAACCAATGTCATAAATATTGTGTCTAGTTTCAAACCTAAGTATTAACAATAATGTAGATCATTGTATGTACCTACTAACAACGCACTGTAAGTGTAGTAAATATGAGTAGGTACCTAACTATAAGAATATTTACATGATGTTTGCGACGTTGCTGTTGTAAACATTAAATTGTTCATTGATATGATTGCATGAATGAATTTCAATCAACTTGTTTACGATAGGGTCTACGTAAGCTGTTGAACATATATTCATATATAAACAGATTAGTGATTTTTTTAGGTATTCAGTTTGACCACGAGGAGGTCATCCATTTTATACCTACACTTATATATATTTACTATAATAATTCTATTTTAAAAATTAAGTGACATAGCTTCGTTAGCCAAGTTAGACGCATTCTAATAAATGTCATATCATTTCCCTATACGCTACTAGCAAAAATAAAGCAACGACAATATAGAATTAAATACTTAGTAATACATATACCTACCAAATTTTTCCGTTGATATCACGCCTTTCTGGAATTGACCGTGTTAATAACAGCGATAGAAAAAGTCTAATAAATCGTAATGGAAAATACTGCCAGATATGAGTAGGTAGTACTATTTAAGTAGATGAATATTGTAATAATAAAAATGATTCCGTTATTTATCTCCTCATAAGTTCAAAGGCCCAGCGCGTGCCTTCTGTAACTACTTACCTATCTGTTGAATTGCCGAGATAAATTAAATTGAGTTGACTAGCTAGCTGCCTACAAAGACGAAATCTAGATTTCTCGGAAATATCTACTTACTAAAAGTAATGAAAGTCTAGATTAGGCATTTTGTAACTAGAAATTTTCCCGAGGGTTTGCGTAATATTAAATAGGAAATTATATTAGAGTGAAACGTTAGGTATATCCTTTGCTAGGCTTTGGCCTTTTCTAGAATCTATCGAGAGTACCTGGAAGCAGGTCAATCACCTTCCTTTATTTACAACATATATTATTTTATATAGGCTTTTAGTAATTTTTAGGTTTGATTAGTTACTATTTAATGTTGTCTGAGTAGGCAGGCACTAGTAGTAATGGGGTGAACAAGTTGTTTCTTACAGCTTTATTCGGAGAAGTATCTATATATTTATTTTTTATCAGACTTACCTCTTCATGCATTTTATTCCAAATTTTCTTTATTTAGTATTGATATTAAAGAATTATTATTACTAGTGTGAGTGTGGTTACCTGTACGAGTTATTCGCTTTAGGACAGATTCGCTTTAGGACAGATTCACGGCAGATTTACTGCGATTTAATTGTACAGTTAACTACACTGAAATAGTACCTATTCTAATTATATTTTTATGTCTTGGATATACTATTAGCACAGAATAAATATATATAAATAACAGGAATCTAAGTACTAACCTGGGTACTCACCCAGGTTAGTACTTAGATTTTCATAATGTATATTGTCCATATACTACTCAGTATATGGACAATATACATTATGAAAATAAAATAAAAAATGTTTTGACTGATTTCCGTATACAGCGTAGGTTTAGTTTATAGTTTTAGTAAAATAATATCGATTCATGGTTTATGGCTTCAGTAAAATATTTGTCTTAGAATTTCATCAAGAGGTAAACAAATACATTGACATATAAATATCATTATGTAATATGTCACTGACACCTCTAAATTATTATTTTTTCAATTGTCATTCTAAATGTTTTCCTATATTTTTATTTTATTAGTTATGGCACCGTACGATTTGAATTTTTTTTTCCATGTGAAAAAGTGTTAAATGTTATATTATGTTTTGTGTACATTGCACGAAATTGTGTGCGTGCGTGACGTCACCTGCCGGCACCAACGGAAGACCAGCGCTGGTTGATTACAACCAGCATTACGCTGAGTTAGAGCCGGTTTGTGCCAAGAAACTTAAATATTATTTGTGGAGTCTCTGTTAGTACTAGTAGTTTTTTGGTATAAATAAATTCTTTCTTTCTTTCTTTCTTTATTACTGGTACTATCCGGTACCGCTGACCTGCTAGTTATCTGCATTTTTGATTAAAAGTGCAGATAACTAGCATACTTCGTGGGAGCTTATTTATTCTATAGGTACATCTTAAAATAACACTAACCACTAATTAAAATAGAATATTCAAAAATAAATGTAAAGTTGGCCGTCTGCAACATGATGCAAGAGTACGTGTACCTAACGTCATTAAAGGGTTTTCAATGGGAAATCAGAGGGCGTATGACGTCGTTTCTCCTAATATCTATTACTAGCTTCGCCCCGTGTTGTTAGCCATGGAGTTATGACTATCTCACGAGAACGCTATATTTTTCTGGGATTAAAAGCTAATATAGGTTAGCTTATATGTTATTCTAGGTCATAAGCTATCTAAATTTCATAGAGATCCGTTCAATCGTCAGAGCGTGAAGGAGTTATAAACATACATAAACACGTACAGATGTACTCGTAATGTGATATCAATTATATACTATGGTTATTATGGTTGTGTGTCACGTGTACGTAGTAAATTGTTCGAAAGAGATAATTCTGAAAACAATTATAACACCATATTCAGACAGAGCTTGTAATTGTTGCAAATATACCTATCAAAACATATGAAAAATGTGTAGCAAAAGCGCTACGTATGTAGATATCTACTACGCAGCAAAAGTTTTCGCACGTTTGCTTCAACTAAACTTAAAAAAAAACTATAAAAAAGTATATAGTCTAGGAATCGCTATTTCTCCACTGCTCAATATAAAATATTAAAAAATAATCTTCGTAATAATATAACTATATTTAATATCGATTTTACATTAAATCTTTTAGATATAAAAATATATGTTTAGTACAGGCAGAAGGTAGTCTTCCCCGATTTGATGCAGTAAACAAAGTAGGTACATCATGAAAATTATTTATATCTTATAGGTTTTCCATTAAAGCGACAATACAGAATTATTTATCAGCCGATAATTCATCTCGTATCGCGTACTACTCGCTTAAACGTACTCTTAACTATACGCATTGTGATTTAGGGAAATCACGTAGATAAGCTCGGTCTCGCGAGGCGCGGGCGGGTTCCAGTCCAACTACATAAAACCCGCGCGACGCCACTTCCAAGCCATTCTCTCACACTCGCTCGGTGATTGCGCTCCTAACGGCTTTTTCTTCATTCTAATTCAGTCCTGATAATTTTTTTGAAGCGACTCTTAAACCTGTGACAATGACAAAACAAGGGCTGGTTTTACTCCTGGCTGTGTGCATGATCGCTGCAGCTATCCCCCGCGAAAGGGTGAGTAGATAACTCATTTTATGTCGATTTAAGAAAATTAGATGCGTGTGATATTATCACTTATCATTATCGAGTTACGGGTATGTTTACTCGAAGTGTATTGATTTGATTTGAATTAAACTGCGTATTTATTTATTAGTACGATAATAGTGCCCTACTGTGTATTGTTTACGTTACATCTGCTATTTATCAACGAATGAAGACATGATACTATTGTGATACGACTTATTTACTGATATTGCAAGTAATTCATCTCTACGATGCAACTTGTTGATTGTAAATTATCGAAAATCTTTCTGATAGAAATTGGTGTCTGGTTTTCAAATATTGTGAAAAAGATACAAATAATTTGATAATTCCAAAATGTTACTATAATAATGATTTAAATTAATTCTGTTTTACTTTGTAAATGCATATTATAAAAGTTTTTCTACCCTTTATCTGGCACTCGCAAAAACATCGATATTAAACATAGATAAATCCGTTACAATTTTCGAATAGTTATAATATTAGAAAGCGGTATCATTTAATTATTTAAATCTATTTCTTGAATATACGAGTATCAATGTAATCAATTTTATTATGATTAAAACAACACTTTACACTTGAAAAAAAATTGTAGTTGCGGCAATCTTAGTTTTATTATTTTCTAATTGCTAGTCTCCTCGGATATTCCTTTGCCGTTATTCAAAACACTGATTGGTATATTTTATTTATTACTTATGTTACCTGCATAATTTATGTAAATAATAAAAAAAAATTTTTTGATACTCATTTACTAAACGAGGGTAGAATACGCCTTAAAAATATTTATTTGTTCATGGTAGGATTTACCTTTGAATATATTTTTTTTAGTTGTAATATATAACTTTTTTCAACGTTCATGAATGTTTCTAACAATTATTCCTTTTTCTCGGCAATTCCGACAAACAAAATTCATCTCTATTATATAAACTTATAAAATATATATTAAATATAAAGCTCATTGTCTGTTTTCGAAAAATACTCTTATATGACTTGGTGGAATTCGTACCTCCATATGTTCTTAGAGATAGATTTATTGATTGATATTTTTAAACTTTCATAAGATTTCTTCAGTTTCTTTTATATTTGTTTAATAAAATGAGGGTACGAGGGATTTACCCTTAAAATATTTATTTCTTAATATATCAAATTTTTCTTAACTTTATACTCATAAGATTACTTTAGTATAGTTTGCTGATTGTCTTAGGTAAGCTCAACGCGTTAGTACAATTCTGAAATTCCCAGAGCTTTAACCAATTTTTGTCATTCCTAAAAAGTTACTTATCTCAATGAAGTTGGGTAATAAATCTCTTACTATACCCCCAAATGAGGGAAGTTCTAAGGTGAAGTGGAATACACGATAATTTCTTTACGAATATTAGTAGATAATTTTACTATAAAAATGTTTAACACTAATAAATATTTAGGGATGTTCCTCTCATTTATTTTTATTTATTTAGTAATATTTTTGTTAATGGAATCGTTTTGGAGGTAGTAGCGTTTAAACGGAAGTTCATAATCACTTTACGACGCGACGACACCTGGTGGTCAAGTCTGTTATTTGAATCGTCTCAGAATTACGATTGCATTGTACCAAAATGGCGGTTCCGACATAGAATACATCAGAGTTAGTATTAAAAAAAATATTTTGTTAAATACTAACTGTGGCTTATTCTATGACAAAGCGGCCATTTTGGCACAATCCAATCGTAATTCTGAGACGATTCAAATATCAGACTGTTCGTGTGTTGTTTTGTTCTCGGCAACGGCCGCGATTATTCTGTTAAACCTTTTTTTTTTGTAGTCAAAATTATATACAGTAGTAGATAGGCTCTGTAGATATATTCCATTCCTATAAAGGCTGTCTGGAAGAGATCGCATTTTAGCGATAAGACCGCCTTTTGTGCCATGTTATTTGTTTCTTATATTCTTTTTGTGGTGACAATATAGAATTACTGTATTGCATTGTAGGGTAGAATTCAACTTATAAGGGTTATACTCGAAGTTTCTACGAATTCACGAATGTGAAATGTTTAGGAACACATTACATCAGCGTCTTGTATGAAATTTAATACTTAATTGATGACCGAACGAAGTGTCACTGCTTCAAGTCTGTCAAAAATTACTTTCGTTCGTGCATCTGATAGACGAACGACGTTTATTTGCAACATCGCTATAAATGATAAAATGTCAACTAATCTTGAAGAAACTTATAATGTAAATTCTACGTACAGTAGTATTTTTTAGTTAGGAAGTGGTATCTCCTCCAAAAAGAGGGAAGTTTGCTAATGCGCCTTTCACTGCTTTTGTGAAACATCATGTGTTCAATTTACTTCCTTTGAATTTTAGGCAATTTAAAATAGGGACATAATTATTGAAAATACGCTAAAATGGTTGATGAGATAGGTATGATGTTATATGGTCAAAATATGAGAAAAATTATGAGCGGCAGTCAAGTATAGGCATTGTTCTATAAACGAGCACACTGTTCCCAGACATAAACATCAGTTTTTAGTATTTTTTTGTTGTAATTACTTGGATTTCGCTCAATATTTTTGTATATCCAGTTCATATGCATGGGAGCTACCGTTAAAATATAAATTTAAATTTAAAGGAGCCAAAAAAATAATTATCCGAATGCTAAATTTCGAATAAATTTCTTAGAGCGCATCTGCAAGGATTCTTTGTACTGCGGCATCCTAAAAATGATGTCATTTGATTATCTTATCTGAGCACAACGTCAGCTGAAAGCGCAAACCTTGACGGGAGCAAAGGTTTGAGATGTCAGCTGAAAGCCAATGTATTCAATGTTTCAGCTGACATCTCAAACCTTTGCTCCCGTCAAGGTTTGCGCTTTCAGCTGAAACATTGAATACATTGGCTTTCAGGAAGTTACGCACACGAGTATTGCGAAATACATATTCGAAAGCATAAGGAAAGCTAACTCTTAATCTAATACAAAATTTTGATCTAAGGATTCGCTAGAGGCGCTTATCTATACCTAAAGTGGAAATTGAACGTTTTTATACGAATTTACGTAGTATAGGTACCATCAATTTAGTAGCTAATACCTACCTACCGGGCTTTAAATTTCAATTGAATTTATTTATTAGTCTTGATATTTTATTAGTATTAGACTGGCTTATTTTAATAAATTATCATCAAAGGATTTTTCAGATATATTTGTTGTATTTGTTTTTCCGAGATGAAGCCTGTGGAGTATTGCACACTCCAGACCTCGTACAATCTCCGTAACTGAGTTGCTGACGAGAATGAGGACAAACAGCAAACGCAGTTTCATATTTATTATATACCCACTGCTGTACCCGCGACTTTGTTCGCGATTGTTAAACTTGCCAGTGACACATAAAAAATTAGAGAATCAATTCAGTAATCCTTTTGAAAGTCTTAAAATAGTAGTTTTTTGAAGTGCAAATTAAAGCTATACAGAGAAGTTCGCGCAATTATGTTCAGCATGAAGTTTGGTGGCCAATCAAGAAAAAAAAAATGTTCAGCATGAGTGGACTATTCTGAATAGCTAGATTAGCTTCGTACGAGAATAACATTTTTCGGAACTTTCTTATATTTTAAAAAATCTCTAAAAACATAATTAATACATTCAGAGAAAAAATAAATAAATAGGATACGTTATTTTTCATTTATCTTTCCATTATCGTAATAAAAATGGGGGGTTAAAAATTTGAACTCTTGTCAATTATGTGAACGAAGACATTGTCAGTAAATTAAGCGTCAGTCAGCCCTGAGTAGGTACTTCTACAATAACGAACGTAAATGCCTGAAAGATATCGCAGTAGTTGACGAATAGATTTTATTTTAAATGGTATATTTCTCTCTATCTATACATACCTTATATATAGCCGAAGTTAGAAAGTTAAAGTTAGTTTTAAGTTACAGTTTAGTTTGTTGTTACAGTTTAGTTTGTTGTGTGTGTGCGTTTTCCGTTTCAAATAATTTTAATCTATTCTCTATAAAAGCTATAGGTCACGCATTGTTTTACTCACTAATTAAACACCAAATTTGGAAAACTGCTTGACCTATAAACATGATATTTTGCAGACGGGTATTTTATTGGTAGGTGACGTCGACTAAAAAAGCATTTTGTGATAGGTTCGTATTTAAGGAGTCGAAGTTCTACCTGAGGTCCCAAAATACTGAGTACTTACTACAGACATCAAATTGAAATTCACCAATTGAATTGTCACAATAGAAGAAAAAGAAAATTAGACCTAATGATGATTTTATAAAGATGAACGTGAGACGCGGGATGACGCCGGCAACGGGCCGCCGATGTGGGTTTGTAGATGTAATGTGCTTTTACTCAATTATTTTTATCAGGAAAATTTCGAAGTCCACGTGGACAAAGTCGCGGGTAGCATACATACATATTTGCAGGAATACATATTTATCATTTTCAAAACCTTCAAAGACGTTCGTGTTTTTTACAATCAGGTTACTGGTTTCGGCCAGTTTTTGGCTATTCTAGAAGAATCAGTTGTTGATTAGAAAGGATTTCCGCTGCGGTAGGCCAACATAATATGTGCTGAATTTTAGATAATTAACACATACCAACATCTTGATTGGATAGGTCACTTACTCAGAAGATAATTTGTTTACGTGACACAGAAGTCACTAGAACTACGCGTGGAAAATATATCAATGATAAGACCAATTATTTCGACGTAGTGAAACAAATAAAACTGTTTACGTGGGTTCAACGACACATGTACCTATGAACGGCCTATGAATCCTGTTTACTTACCTACTAGATACTAGTTACATATGTTCAGAACACATCAACGCAGTAAACAAGTATGTACCTAGGCACCTAATACTTTATACAAACATCCGACTTCAATTCGACAGGCTCCTATAAAAATATTCAGTTAGGTTAGTTTCATTTAAAAACCCAACTACATGATTGATTTGATAAAATTTATATCAGAACATATGGTTGGACCATATGAGGAAAAACCCTTTTAAACAAAACAAAACCAAATGAAGGCGTCTCTGAAAATCAGGTAACACACTTGAACTAATACAATCGAATTGAGAACCTGTTGAACAGGGACTAGACTATCGTAAACGACACGACAGGATAGGTATTGCTAAAATTACGAAACCACAAACGCTTCACATGAGATCAACTACGTATGTTTTATAAATCAAAATCTACATGTTGTCTTGATTAGTTTTGATAAGCAGCCTCTGAAAAATGAATACTCTCGCGGCGACACTAGGTATATATTACTAGCTGTGCTCCGCGGTTTCACCCGCGTAGTTCTCCATTTTACTATCGATATAATCCAATGGAGAACTACTTGTTTTGAAGTCGGTTAAAAAGTATCCTATGTCCTTTCCCGTGGTCCAATCTACCTGTGTACCAAATTTCATCCAGATCGGTTCAGTAGTTATGGCGTGAATGCGACACAGACAGACAGACAGAGTTACTTTCGCAATTATAATATTATATATATATAAGTTAGGATTATAGTATTAGGTACGCTATATAACGCACATATTTTCCGCGACGAAAGCCTACGGTCTGTATCATTGTAGCTAAAATACAACTTTGAAGTAGTTCTTCGTATGTCTGAAATTAAAATATTGTCAATCTCGGTATTGTCGTTTTTCAACTAGCCCCAATTAAGCCAAGCGTATATTTTGGCCCGAGATTTATTCCCTTACAACACAGATAATCCGAGTACGTAGGTACTAGGTTGCAGTTGGCTTTAATTTTTTCAAAAGAAATATTTTATGTCGTTATAACCTATAGCAATATCTAACTTCGTGCTCGGGACGGTAAAAACTACGGTTGGCTACAATTGGGGACAAGCGTGAGCTGACCATTGCCCATCGTATGATGAGTGTCACGACCAACATCGTACGATGGCCATCAGGCTGATAAACTAAGTACCTTTTATAAACAAGTAGCAATGTAGTGACAAAATAAACCGTAACATCCAAGTTCACGAGGCTTTGATAATGAAACCGATTGTAAGACAGCCCTAGAACTTTACAAGCATATTAGAACAGCTTGGCGACGAAGCTGTCGTGACGTGGATAACGAGTTTATTGATTGGATAGGTATAATTATGGTACTTATTTTTATCAGCATTTTTTCTGGTCATTTGCTACGAGTATCTTTTAAATACGTACGGTTGTCCCCTAATAACGTAACTTAGAAACAAATACATAAAATATTGAAAGAAAAATACAATGTTTTAGATATTTCAAATTTAAATTCAGTCTATGATTTACCTAAATCTGTTAATTAGTAAAATCAGCATATTTCAACCGGCCATTATGTACCTACCTACCTAAATGGATTTTCTTAGAAAGTAGTACACCATAAATTTTAAGTATAATAACTCCTTTGAGCTAAACCTCGCTAAACAAACCCTTATAACATTGTATTTTGTTTAAGAATTAAAGTACAGTTGCATTGACGCACTTAGGTAAATGATAACTTAATTGCCCTTTAGAGACAATGTTATCAATATATGACTCGAGCTGATAAAAAACATTGATTCGCGTTTCTTAGATAGAAAAAGCCTCTCATAATAATTCAAATACCTACTTAAGTAAATGTGGCCATCTTATACCTGATAAACTTCATTATTTACAGGCATGATTGACAGCGCGTTGATCCAAATATAGATGGTAGGTTAGGTAGGTACATAATTAGACACCGTATTTACGCAGATTAAAACTGCTCTTATTTGCTACAATTGTAATCTTCTTTCCGAAGTCTCTGTGGTAGGTAGGTACATAATTAGACACCTTATTTACTCAGATTAAAACTGCTCTTATTTGCTACAATTGTAATCTTCTTTCCGAAGTCTCTATGGTAGGTAGGTACATAATTAGACACCTTATTTACTCAGATTAAAACTGCGCTTATTTACTACAATTGCAATCTTCTTTCCGAAGTCTCTGTGACTCCGTGACCTAACGGGGTACGTATGTTGGTCTACAAAGTAGGTAATCGGATATTAAAAACGATTTATTGTCTTATGATGACGTTTAGACAGAGTAAATTATAGCTCCGTGTTATAGATAAGGGGAATACGCAAGTCGCACATTGTTGTTATTAACCTGTCATCATTACATCCATCTCGTATTTATTCATCTTATCCAATGCATTTAGAATTATAAGGCTGTGTTCTTATTAGTTGCCTGAGGAACAGATCCTGGACTACAAGGGTTTGGTTTCATCGACTGGCTATGTCCCGTTGGGACATGGTGAGTCGGTGTGCAGTGAGCCTGTCGATCCTATGCCTTACCTTGCTTAATATATGTGTATTTGGCGAGATATGGCCAAAATGCAAGCCTATAACATAACACATTGATTATTTAGCCATGGTACCTACTTACACATGCTGACCTAATTGCGGGTTGAGATTCCACTAATCTTTTGTCGTCCTTCCGAGAAGCAGGTTTCCTCACGATATTTTCCATCACCGTTTTAACAAGTGGTTAATTATTGAACGGGAGAGCGAAGCGTCTCTGCTTTGGGTCTGGCAAATTATTTTCTGTTTGTCAGTTGGTATGTTTGTATGTCTCTTGGAAATTTCGTACTCGCGTACTGGTACAACCAATCTTGATGAAACTTGAAGTACCTACCTATGGGTTTTGTCGTCAGGGATTTTTAATTAGGGGAAATTTGCTACGGCACCATTTACTGGCCAATTTTAATATTATTGGATACCTATATTTTTTGTTGCACAGCATAAGTAAGATTTCGGAAATAAAATAACATGATCAAGTAGTAGTCGTTATTAACCCCCGACGGGGTGTTAAAAGATTGACGCGTCTGTCTGTCTGTGTGTACTCGTACTCTCTGGCATCGTAGCTCCCAAACGGATGGACTGATTTTGATTTTTTTGTTTGAAAGGTGTATTAGTCGGGAGTATTCTTAGCCATGTTTGATGACAATCGGTCCATGATGGCCCCCGCCACAAAATGGCGGAGTACAAATTTTAAACTCCCTCATATGGGTAACAAATGAAAGTGCTTTACTAGTAGAATACTATAATACACTATGATAATTTAAAATCTATGATTGATGGCTGCTACAACAAATGTAGAACGTTTTACAGTTATACTTGTTTTTAAATATCGTGGTCGTGTTGTGGACAGTTCGCGGAAACATTACTTCTAATATGATCATAGAGTGAACTCTGAGGTGCATGTCTCTCAGCACCTGGGATCGAACATGTGCTGTTTTGCTTGTACTCGTATCGAGCGTATATTTAAAAATAAATCTAAATATAAGTACTCGTAGAAGGTATCTAATATGTAACTACTCAAATATTCAAGTGTAACTATATTTTGTTTCAGCGAGCAATAAATACGGAGGAAGAGGAAGTAGTCGTAGATACAGGTTCGGACCCCTTGAAGCCGATCTGCCAAAAAAAAACCCCTTGCGCATGGCATATGTACAATGCTAACGGAATCGTTAACGAGCAAATAATCAACTCATAGTAAGATAATTTTTCAGTCATTACCTTAATAAAAAAATAATAATACCTACACTAACTAAAATTCATCGATTTAGATGTAGTACAGGTACCTACACACCTGTGGACACATTTTCTCACGACTACTAAACCAATCTAATTCCATTCAATGACAATCAATCCTAAAATACAAAAATATTATAAAAAACTTAATCGGCAACGTGGCAAAGCCCAAGCTACCGGTGGTAGGCACTACAAAGAGAGGAACCTCAGAACAATGCGCGCTGTGTCAAGAATTACTGCCTTCGGTATCCGTCTCTTGATCCAACCATCAAGGGAAAGCCTCTTAAGGTGCTGATCGAGGCTGTTCGCTATCAATCCCTCCACCGACACGACTATCGGGACAATGAACGTCGAATCAACATCTTACATGGCGGTCACCCTGTGACCTAAGCCAAGGTACTTACTGGCTTTGTCCTTCTCGGTCTTAATGAAGGTTCTCGTCATGGTGATGTCGACGAGCAAAATATTTGTAATTGTTAATGTTACACTCAGTACATGAACAAACCCGTATGCCTTCCAAGTCTTCATCAGATCCAAACAACGTGAAGAAAAGAAGTGGTTACTCTTTACAATGTTATTTTTGTTTCAGTTGCAAGTGCAATCAGCCGGATACTACATGCCAGATGATTGAGGACGATACGAATTCCAGGTCCTACGTCTTTTATTGCAGACTTCCACCAACGACAACAGACCTTCCCAGTGATAGCTAGTTAGCTACCTAACCACTCACTCCTCTCATCATGTCATTCACAATGTGATCTAAATTGTAACGTTTGCCATATGTTCACAAACGATGGGACGGAAAAATAAAACTTAGAGTAAAAATACACATACACAAATATGTTAGCTTCCTTTGTTATTTTGACTAAAATCTGTGAGAGAATTGTTTTTTTATGTTTTAGATTTTTAAGCAAAGCAAACCAGTTCTAATTAAAAGCTTTTCTTCTTTGGAACACAGACTCAGAACAATAATTTAGCGATAATATTGTCTTTAATTATTTTAAATCGTGGAGTTAAAGAGGTAAAGTTTGCGGTCATCAAGATTGTCAGGATATAAACTCGGAACGTATTTTTTATTGCATAACACTTAATCCGCCTGTTTTAATTTTAAACTTATTTTTAATTCGTATTCTTTGCATTTCTGTCGTAATTTACTAGTTAGAGGCATTCTACGACTTCTCATCCATATTCATGAACAACATCCCTATGTACTTACTAGTTAGCCATCCAAAGGTACGTACTGATTTTTTTTAAACTATTGCAAGTAGTACCTACGTAGTAAATATCATTAGCCATATTGTGAAAAATGTTCCTATTTAATTTAAAGACTAATTTTAGGTTAAAAATAGGTCCGATTGATTTTATTTTCGAAGTAGGTAGATTTAAAACAAAACAAAAATGACGACGCACCATTTGGGTTGAATAATGTGTCCATAGAATCCTAATTGTCCTGGTTCAAACTTCCAGATAAGAAAGCTGTAGGTATTCGATTATATTATAAGTATTTGTATCGCCCATTAACGTTTAAGTTTTTAGTTATAAGGTTTTCGTTTGTAAGTTAATATGATAGCACACACTAGAACTATCAGTCCAATAAGATTACTTATTCTAAAAAATGTGGCAGCGAACAGTAAATACTCGTGTAATAATAAGTGGTTACCTAAGATACAAAAAATTGTTTGACGAGGAGCCTATATTGTGGAGTCCTAATACCTACTACTAATCTATCAATTATTATTTAAGAAATTTTTTAATGTTTTTCATTTGATTATTGATTACCATAATTACCATGTTAAACTTATAATAATAATGCAGTGAAATAATATGTTTATTTTTTAAACATTATAATTAATTTTGTATGATTAATCTTAGTACTACCAGATAAGTAAATTTAAGCTTTGACAAAATAAATTTTCGACGATTTTAATGGTTTTTTATTTTGTTTACGTCCGTAACAAAATATTGAGATCCAAATATTTCAAATAACAGCTTGCCCCGCGGTGTTACTCGTTAAAATAGGTCATAACTATCTCCATTAAAAAATCTGAAGTACTTCCAACGTTTAGTAACGAATAAATTATGTAGCACAGAAACTTTTTCACTTAGATATAATATTAGTGTGATAGGTAACCTAACAACCATGATAAGAATGCGTTAGTTCAGTATTTATGGTAAAGAAACATATCTACTCGTAACATGTACATACTCGTATCACCTCACAAGCTACTCCTATCCTGGTAGAAAAGTTAGTTGAAAGAAACTATAGGTACATTTAAGACATGTTTATTCAAATACAACAAGAATATAAGGAAGATTATAATTATAACAGCACGATAACTGAGTATTGGCTTATTTACCTTAAAATCTAATTAGCGAAAAGTATTAATTATTCTATTCCACTTGTAGATATAATATAGTAACTTCATTGCAATCGTTAAATAGGTTCATAAAAAAATTATTTGCCAAAGTTTATAACTAACTAGCTAAGTCTTTTCTAGTATCTCCAGTTCATACATAGTTATCGGTTAGGTAAGGTACTGAGCTGGGCCTTTGTTCGCTAACTGGGCCTAACGAAGAACGAGATTCCTTATACAATGTATAGTTATTCAATATTATAATTTACATATTACTACAATTAGGACCATTCGAGTGTTTCTCATGTCATTACGTACGTCAGACTTAAGGTTTGCATTGGCGAGAAACAGTTTTTGTAGTGTTTTTATTTCTATTGTAATGCCTAGAACGATATCCATTGCATCATATAAGACACATGTGGTCCCTCATGTGCTGTTATTGTTTTAGCTAAAACAAGTCTTTCACCTGTGCAGGCGATGGTTCTAGAGTGGAGAAATAAAATATGGCTAGATAAATATGGAGAAATAAAGTCGCACTCGGAAGTCGAACCGAAGCGTCGAAGGAACTCACTCTAAAGTGACGTCACATTCAAGGGAAGAAATCACGCGAGTGATCAAAACCAGAACGACTGACCCCGGCGCCGATAAGACGCTACTTGCACGGGTCGTTGCATTTAACTCAAGTACCTCAAGAGTATTTGATGGAATTTATATAGTGGTGATATGTCAGAAACGCCGTAAGCCACATCAGCAGTAAGGTATGTAAATGTGTTCTAATATATATATCGAAAACAACTAGTTTATATAATTCAAGTAGTGAACTCAACTCTCTGTGAAGTACATTTTTGAGAGGCCGTTTGTCCGTCGCGTACAGCATCCGGCCAGACGCGGCTCTCAGAACAGAATTCTCATGTGTAAAAATCATGACGGATCATGCGCTTCGTTTTGACCTTACATATTGGATGTACAGTACCTATGGAATACCTACCTATTGATGACCTATTAGTGAGAGTGCTTATTGAAGTAAACATATATAGCAAATACGATGATAAGAGTTTCAGTCTGGTTGGGCTGCAGTGACAAAGATTTCGAGCTGGAAGCATGAGCGCGCGATACTCAGTTATTATTAACGTTAATATGGATTATTTATATAATATCACTTCACGAAGTTCGATACAAATACTTGATTACAATATTAACTACAACATAATGCTTCAATAGAAAATCATTTTAAATTATTATGTTTTCTTATAACTTTACACCAAAATTGCAAATATCAATGTAGTACAAAATATACATAAGACAGTAACGAAACAAATAATTTATAAAAAGTTTCCGATGCAATTAAAAGCAAAAAATACATAAAACAAATTAATAAAAAAAATATTTAACCCAAGTAATGCTTTGCTTATATCAGAGTGCTTAAAGCAAGTATGCAGAAACTAGCGCAAGCAATTTTACTTATTTACATACAAGACATTATGTGATAAAAATAAGTTCATCAGAATATCAGTAAGGTTGCATCATTCTTAGCACAATTATAAGAGTACGACAAGTAATTTTAGAGTAAAATATATATTCACCACCGATACATATAGGCAAGTCAGTATAAACCATATTACCACATTAACATCATAACCAGAAAAATCCAAATTGTTTGACAATGAAATGATGGTTGACAAGACGAGAAATTGGCAAGTGAATATTTGCAATACAATTAATTTATCTAACAACACCCTGGCATGTATAAAATAACATTATATTACAATTATATTAACATGTACCTATAACACAATTTACGTCGATTAAATCGACTAACTGTTGTTAGTCAATAAATGGCCAATCCGATAAAATCTAATTTTATAACTATACTTAGATAAAAAAGGAATATAAAAAAATATAAGTGGATTATTGAGACATTGAGATTCGCTCTGAGCTACAATCCGGTCACAATATCTGTGCACCTGAGCTCGTGACGTCATATCGGCGGTCTGGGTACGGTGTGCTAACCGTACTGTCGCACCGGGGAGTGCGCGGAGAGGTGACAGGGGAAGCGGGAGAGGCGCCGCATTCCAGCGAGGTGCACAGATATTCTGACCGGGTTATACATGTTTTCCTTAAACATTATTTTTTTTTCGTATTTTCTTTGTAAATGCTCGTAGAATTGGAATGATTTGTACTGTTCAACTGTATATGTGAATAAAATGATAAATCAGCTCAAGAACACGAACAAATTATCGCAAACGTTTTCAAATAACAGGAATGTTTAACTGTTTCATATAGTTTAGTTGCACAAATTCAAAATAAGCTAGCGAAAAACAAACTTCACAACTTACACGGATCATGTAAAGGACACTCACACGAATATCGACCAGTCAGCAGTCATCATAACATTACTTAACGATCTAATATTTAACAAGATCTTTAAATAGCTTCTACGTGTTGCATATTATACTAATGCAAGAAACTACAAACCTTTATTTAATAATATGAAAAAAAAAACACCAGCCCACAACCACGGGCTGTAGATTAAACACAGAAGTAATAACAGGCTAGTTTAGGCGAGGAGCAGACCGAAAACTGAGGCAACTCAGTTTAGCTTAGCTCATATATCCAACGCAATTTTCATAGTTGTGAGCATATAATCTAGAGATGCCGATTCCGTGTGCTAAGTATAGAAATTAATGCAGCATGAGAAGGCTCAGTCTAATCACGCAATCGCACGAAGTTTTAGTAAGAATAACAAAATTATAATCAGTTTTTAATCTTTAAGAGTTTTTGTGTATAGTTTGCAGTCTACAACCCGCAATAGTCGACCTTCAATAAAATATAGCAACATCGCTTCAGTACCGATACTGGATTCTTTGGTTTAGTAAAATTATATAAAACCATCACTATGACCTTTGTAGTTCCACTCAGAATACAAATTATTTCATTATACTTTTACCCACTAAGGTTTAACCGGAATATTTAATAGTAGTGAAACCTTATTTCTTTACTTTATTTACACGTAACGTCCAACCAAACAACGAACGCAGTAGAATTGTAAAGCATTCAAGCATTAAATTTCATTAGGATTAATATATTCGATAAAATGTTATTAAAATTCGTATTTTTTTTTAAATATTATAATTTGGCAGCATTTTTTTTTAAATCGATGAGCCTCGATGAATAAAATTTACTAAGGAGATCGATGTCAATGTAACCTTAGAATAATAATAAAACGTTATATTACAGACAATAATACTTAATATGGAAACGTTATATATTAACTCAGGCTTCCATAACTTTACACACACACCACAAAAGTTTTGTACGATATAACAAAAGTTAATTTAAAAAATCCTAGCTTTTTAACTGGATACAATTGATAGAAATGTAAATTATAAACACATCTGGCGCTTAACTGGGTCCTATAGCATATTTTCAACATTTGATATTCAATAGGTTGTTTGGTAAGGTTACCTCGTTTCTACACTTTTTAACTCGCCTATACTATATCTATCGAGTGAGTCAACTAATTGAGAAAAGTATGTTTTTCGAATTTCAGTTCTATCAAAACTCACGGTAAACACACTACTGGTTGTGATAAGATTTACACACCGTTGGATCAGACTTTAAAAAAGACCATCAGCATAATAACACCAATTCTCCAATTTTCTACCTAGTTTGATACTTTTTAATATTAATATCAAATCCACCACACTAAGATAAAAATCGTTTAGTTTTTACCCGACTGTCTTACTCTTTGTGACGATTTGCAGCCTAAAAAGACCGATTTTGATGTGCGAGGTTTCATCGGATTTGTCTGCTTTCACCTGCAGATGATCATACTAGTTGCATGCCACAGATACACTCGTTAAGATATAGAAACTTAAAGTTTTTATGATGTCGCTTCTAACCATTGTTTTCCAAATAGTTTGATAGTGACTATTTATCTTTTCTAAATATCAATTAATCACAAAAAGCGAAACGATCCGATATTGTACTGGTTAAAATCTTATCATAATAAAAAAGGCACTTTCGTGCCACAAAAATACATAGAAAATTGAAGAATATCCAATACAAATGTAAAAACGACTGAGCTGGTGTTCCTATTAAAATATACTTAATGCAGTAGACAAGTCGTTTCCATTTAATAAAGGCACTTGCCTAGAAAACGATACAAAAGTACAAAAAGTTTCATACATTTAGCGCGAAGGGAAGAGAGCAGTCGTTGGTTGGAGTTCCGCCGTTACCACATCCAGCGCCGTCGCGAAGCTTTATCTCTTCGTCATTCGCTCGCTTGTTCACCTATAAATTAAAAAAAAATGTTTGTAAGACCGATGTAAGAGAGGTGTTGATATGATGGTAGATCAATGGTTGCTTTAAAGGATTTCTAAGCAGGAGATGTCGAGAAGGCATGTATTTTATAGGCAAAATGCATGGAAATCTAGCAATGAAGGAATCCTAAATTTCCTTACTTTAGTATGGGTTCGAATCTAACATCTAACTAAGCTGGATACAAGATTTATACAAAACTACTATTATGAGATTGACGATTACACACTTCACAAGAGAAAAGAAACTATGAAATAAAAAAGCACCTTATAATAAGATGGTATATAAAAATATTTAGTGTTTTTCCGCTTCGTCTTGATGTTAGCGTGAGAAATCGAAAAATATTTTTGTTTTTATGGTGTGGTTCCTCCTCACCACCGCCACACCTCACATTATTATTTATCTTTCCCTCAGTATCCGACTTCCTCGACACGTGCTTCGCCTTAGCAATAGGCATCCTCAGGAGAACATCTCCTGAGGATGCCTTTTGGTCTTCAAGCGCTTATAAATGGATTTCCGCAAAGTAACGTCTATTAAAAAGCACCTTTTTAACCCCCTCACTCACTTACAAGGGAAGCAAATCTATAAATACAGTGTACTTCCCGTGAACTCAGAATCTTAAACTTTGGAACGAAGCAACGTCTTATAGCTAAAGATAAAAGGGAAATTACGTAAATTTTTACCAAAAATTTGTTTTGTGCACATTAAAAACCATTTTTAAATGATTTACTAGTAGCAATAAAAATACCACTTATTTAATACCTTTTACTTATATACCTACAGGTTTGTATGGAACCCTGGATGCGGGTATTTGACTTGCACTTATCCGGTTTTTTTATTTTGAAAGAATACTTAATCGTTAGTGTTCTTAGCTGTTTGATGAAAATCGGTCAAAGATGGCCTCCGCCACAAAATGGCCGATTAGATATTTTTTTTTTGTCGACGGTGATTTAATTGAATCTTGTTAAGTTATAAATGATAATAACGTACGTATACCTTCGTTGTTGTTGTGTTGCGCCCGCAGCAGCCGCTCGGGGTGCGAGTGCGCGAGCTGCGTGTAGTCGCGGAACACTTCGTTGTACGTGTCGTCGTTAGAACACATCTCGCTTGAACGCATCTCCTCGTTCAGCTTCGTTAGACGCAACCTGGTGACCAAACAACACATTCGTAACGGAGTTTGCTATTTAAAGATAGCTATAATCTAGATGTTTCTAAGTCGCAAGTGACTGGATGTCTCTTAGACAAGCACGCTAAACCCTAGACCGCATCGTCAATATACATCAGGCGTGTTGCGATCAAGCGCATATAAAAAAAAACATTTTACTGACCTCAACAATCAACATATAAAAAAAAAAGTTTTTACAGACCAACTATATTACCATTTTAATATTTACAATCAATTGAAAAAGTTAAGCTTACAAACCAACCAGTCTATACTGACGGAATTTAATAGTTAGCAAACGAAGGTAAACAATCGGTTTAACATTGCATAATTTGCGAGACACTATCATACATACAATTGCACCCACAAAAGCTTGTAAAAAATTATGGATGAGATGTCATAAGTACGCGGGCTTATTTAGGTACAAAAAAAAATTATACAAAACTTCGTGAAAACTTAGCCCTTTCCAAACTTAAAAAAAAAAACCAAGTCCAAACCATGTCTTAGAGAAATCGTTACGCACATAAAACAAGCTGATAAAAGTGACTTAAAATAACCCGACAGCAAAAACTTAAGTCCCACGTAACTTAACAAGCGAAATAGCGGGATGCAGCTAGTATAGCCCATCTGCAGTTGAAGACAAATCTGTTGACGCCACTCCCATAAAAACACGACAAGCCGATTAGTGCCAAAGAAATATACAAACATACATACACTTGAACATCATAACTCATAACCTCTTTCGCAGTCGGGCAAAAATTTAAAATGCAGTCTTATAGAAAACCACATCTTTTTTCAAAGTGTGTTAAAAAGCACTCACAATGTGACGATATCAGCATTGGCGTGGTCGACGGCGATGTCAAGCGGCGTCCGTCCTTCGTTATCAGCTATTTCTTGGTCGGCGCGGTACCGGAGCAACAGACACACCTGACAACATTTACAGGATTAAAATATGGACCAACAGCATATCGGCAAGTACCTAAAGTAGAAATAAAAGGAATTCCAGACTAGGCGTGCTCCATCCAGGGCTACAGTATCGCTGACTTACCGTGTGCGAACTTGTGGTTAAATGCCTAGCTCTGTAGGTAAAAAAAAACTTCCCCTAAATGAACTTCAACCAAGATTTCCATCTGGTGGAGGAAAGTTGAATTTTTCAAAAAGTAAAGTTGTTAAATTTGCAATTATAAAGCGATTCTTATGTAATTTTTGTTGAATTAATCTGTAAGTAAACAAGGTGAAGTATGAGTAGCTAATAATTATCTAATAACTAATACGAGTAAAGGTACTCGGTACGAGATTCTCCTTCTAAAGTAACAAATAAAATAAGGGTATCCAACAGAATAGGACGCGTGATTTTTCCCTTTCCCTTCCCTTTTCGGACCAAAAGAGATATGTAGTATTTCTGCGTCTGTGTACTTTTGATTAATTAAGCCAATTACCGATCGCGTTTTGGCGAGTACCTTGCGCCTACCCCGCACCAAAGAGACCTCAAAATCGTCCAAGGTCATTAATCCAAGTTGATTGCCGGGAACTGTTGCCATACATACTTTTGAAATTGGAAATTGTTTATTTTAGATACTCGTAACAAAATAGGTCCACGTGTTAGTTACAAACCTTAAAATCTATGTTAGTACAATCAGAGAAATATTTACGTGAAATATCCTTCGGCCGAAATATTTACAGATCTCATTCACACTTTGATCTCACTTAATCATAACCCGGATAAGATTTACTTTTTTGCTTTAGTAAAAAACAGTAAGAAAATAATTTATTCTCGAGTCAGTTTTGTAGTTTATTTCGAGTCTCTAGAGTACACTTTGCTATAACATCTTTATAGATCTGCGAATACTTTATATTGTAATGACTATTGGCGATGACTTTCTGTTTATGCGCGGTGTGTTACCTGTGCAGTGTGTCCCGCTTCAGTTGCGAGGTGTAGCGGCGTCTTGCCGTCTTCGTCTTGCACGTTCAGTTTGCTGCCGTTCAGAAGGAGGAATGAGCACGCCATTACAGATCCCTGTAACAACGTATTAAAGAAAGGTTCAACACCTGTCTGTTTTTTTTTCTATTTTGAATATTACAGTAGAACAGTGAATACAATGACTAAAGGGTAAAGCAGACTGCATGCAGCACACGTGCACATCACAGCTTATGATGTTACAATGTAGGAAACATGAAGAATGACACACCTAACGCAAGATGCTGTACGACTACGCGCGCCACCGCAAGTCAGACAGACTACGTCACCACACGCGTACACGTCAGTCAGGTTTGACACTTGCAAAGATGTCAAGAACATTGCAACAGTGCACAATATGATAAACAAATCTGGCTGGTGTAACATCCTGCGCAACGCGCTGAGACAACGCGATGCGCACCGTATGCATTGTGCTCCAGCCTTTACCCACCTTAAAATTACATTTGAATTTTTACATATAAATCTAACCGTTCATCGTTGTACATTGACAACGTAAAATAATCACGTCACCTTTGCCATATTCGTTCTGACTTTCCTTTTCCCCGAAAGAACACAATAGTCAATCAAAATAACAATTATGACGATGACATTATGTCATTGTCATAATTGTTACTAGCAAAAAAACTTTTTTTAGCAGACCCACCCTGTCTGGTGAAAATAGTTTTTTTTTATTGATTTAATTATTAGGTGTAATTCTAGATTATTGGACCACACCCGAGATTATTTGATAAGTAACCCCCATTAATTTGTTAGATATGCGAATCGCAGACGACTCAATTTCCTTTGCAGACCACCGAGCTTGGTATTGAATGGTCTGCTGGTTATGGTAAAATTAAGGGATTAATAATTAACAAACATTATACAATTTGAAATTTGGAAATGAATGGCACTATGGTGGGTTATTCTCAACGAGTAACACCCCCAATTGTAACACTGCATGAATTCTAGGGGTATGTGTTAAAAAGGTAAACTGACGCTGAGCACGGCGTGGTGCAGCGGCGTGCGCTGTCGCTCGTCACGCTCGGTGAGGTCCGCGCGCGCCGCGAGCGCCCCGCGCATCACGCACACGTTGTGCGCACGCGCCGCGCGACACAGCACCGCGCCCGCCGACAGACGGGACATGTCTTCCGCCTCTACATACAACAACAAAACTTTCGTCATTGTTTTTTTCTTTCTAATAATTTTAATTTAATACTTAACTTATACTTAATTTATATAACATATTGTCAAATCTAACTAAACAATTATAGTCAAAACTCACAAACTAATAATGACATTAAAGTATCTTATTATATAATGACTTTATTAAATTCTACTCACATTAATGTAAACTATTTTAGAAGTATTATTATATCAGTAATATATCTATTAATCTATACTACATAATCTTATTTAAATTTTGTAATTAAGTGAATTGTAAAGTTTTTGACATAGGTACATTTGAAATTTACTAAATTAAGTATTGTGTGAAATATTGTAATGTGACTTGCCTAGTATAACATAAGTGGTTATAAGGCCAATAAATAATTTCATTTCATTTCATTTCATTTCACAAAATAAAACCGTTTACATATGCCCAAATACTCAATGATATAAATAAAAGTAAAGAAAGAAAAAAATATATCATCTTAATATTTACACGTACATACACAAAATCACGTATTTTTCCAGTTGGTGTACAAGAGACTACACATCTTTACGTGTTGCGATTACGTGTTTCTTTCGCTACTTCCACTTTCATGAGCGCCTTCGTATACGCTCGCCCGCATTCAACACCACAGAGATTAAATTTACCTAGATCGACGTCTTCTCCCTCCGTAGAGTCGTGGTCGGAGGGCAAAGCGAGGTCAATGCTAGCCGCCGCCAGCTCCGCGCCTATTAATAGTACTGGGCTGCTTGACGATGTACCACTAGATTCTGTAACCAACGATTCAACATTTTTACGATAGAAATATAAAAAAAATATTGTTAGGAGAGATGCTGAGTGGCGCTAGGTGCTGCGTACAACTCACTTCACAACGGCCTACATGTCATCGACAGAGGCGGCCATAAGCGTTAACTTCACTGCGGTCTTGATGCTATACAGACGTGTGCTTCGTGTGCGCGGACCAGAATATTCGATTATTAAATTTGATGGGTTTATTAAGCTGTTTTTCAGATTAGTTTTTCCGATATTGGTTTCCTAAAAATAATATATTAAAATGTAATGTTTTACCGGAAGCGGGATATGAAATAAGCTTCCCGTGGTAATGGTCACGGCAAGAGTATCTCTTTACTCATGTCTTCGGGTGATGACGTAATCCAACCACCTAGCGAGAGCTTCTTGGGATATTGTGATGATTTCTAAGGATGTTTGGTAAACTAGAAAACTAATAAATAGAATAAAGCAATACTGACCACTGGTGTTGCTGTTATCGTCGCTTTTGTCGTCGCGTATAGTTTCCGGCACTGCGGGAGGAGCGCGGACTCTGTAAGTAAACCAAAGAAACTTACAGCTTTTTACAACATACAAGAAATATTTTAAAAAAGGCACATTTATCACATATTTCAATATACAAGGCCAATTTCGATTAAATTTCAAGAGGACTTAAATCGTCACGTAATGTTCACCTTATGTATGAGAATAAACTGATTTATGTTTGTTATAATATCCATTCAACAACATGAACCAAGGATCGATGACTTATGTAATATTATAAATAGTTTTGTCATTAAAAACACGTGATTTTTTACTCTAAGAACTTCTGTGTCGTTTCAAAATAATAAAAGATATTGTCAGGTAAATTATACTTTCTTTTCTTTTTTTGGCCCCGGTCTGGCCGATCGTCTATATCCCCTCCACGTGGTTGGTTCGCTCGCTCGGCTCGTTCCGTGTACCTTTGATGACACGCCGAGCGGCACCCGACTTCGTTAGGCTCGTACAGCACTCAGTCGGTCAGTTGTGTGTTATATTTGTAATAAAATGGCATATTAGCAGTACAACTATGTTTATTTGTATCGTGTTACCTGCGCCTGGTTCGTCGCACAGACCACCGACGTCCCGTGCGCAACGGTCGCGACTCCTCTACGCCACCGTGTCGCACGATGTCGCGCACGAACAACAGATCCACGTACTTGGCACGTATCCACGCTTCACGAACGCTCCTGGCAAATACATATAATGTATTTTAATATAATGATTTCTGAACACACACACACACATCTGACTTTTAAGCGCAACGCGAGTGCGGCCAGCACTCGCGCACAAATCAGGCAAAACATAACTCAGCAGTTTCAAGGACACGATAATTCAAGGACGCATGTACCGATTTTGGCAGCAAATTTTTTTAGTTATATTAATTTACTAACCAAGCTAGTAGAACGAATTCCATAAAATTTATAAGAGATCGCATGGACAAACAAAAAAATAAAAGATTTTTTAGATCTGTCCACGTATTAATGAGAAATCAGGAAACAAATGAGTCTAAATGAGAAAATTCAAATTTTTGGTAAACCGGTTATTAAAGGATCGCTTGGCTTCAAATATTTACTGATATAATGTTTGAAGTAAGAAGCACAATAAAAGTTATTTGTTATACAAGAGTGCAAAGTTGCTTTTTAACCGCGTGCTGAATTCTGACGACCGACCGAGCGTCAGCGAGGGAATCAAAAGAGCAAAAGGTGAAACCTCTTTGCACTCGAGTTTGCAAATGACTAAATGAACAAAAATGGCGCACGCAAAGCAAATTAGAAAAAAAGTACGAAGAAAATTCCGATTTAAAGTTTTTAACAAATCAAAAAAGGTTATATGATAAATTCGGCACCATAGAGTAAATAGGTTTTAATGTTATGAATTCACAAACTTAGTGCACACGATGTTCTAAATTAAATTTACTTTTTCCTCTAGCAGATAAAAACGGCTTTTGCACTCAGATATAGAATAGCAAAAATACTCTATCCGAGGTGGGGGGATGAAAAAAGTATAACGAATTAAAATTTGAACAAATAAAATGAAAGTATCTTACGTTTCACATTCCGGCGTAGCTCTAATGAGTGTAGTGCCCTCTGTGTTAGCCTCGTATATTAAATTTACTACTTTGTTCCCTAATTCAGCCATCACCTGAAAATGATAACAAACAAATTATTAGCTTCATCTTTTTTTCGAAAGCATACAAATTGTGTGTGGGCATCGTCCTACGTTTAGCTTTATTGTACAGCTTTTTATATACTAGTTATAACTTTTATGAATTATCGCATATTATAACTTACCTTAATAATATCTGGTTCCCAGTCATCTAATGTGAGAGATCTGACTTTGCTGACGTGGACACCCAGTGAACGATGTATGCCCGAACATTCTGATATAAAAACAGAACAATGTAACTAATTACTACACAGTACATTTTCTCTAACATATTGACCTCTAGACATTTCTTTTACATATATAGAACTCTTTTTTTTTATCAAAATGAGGATTTTGAACGGATGATGGATGACTATAAAAATCAAACATTCAAGATTGGAAACGTCTCTTACGCGGGTACGAAACTTAAAAGTAATACATCAAAACAACATACAAACATAAGAAAAAATTGTCACACTCGCTCAGCCAATTAAATATTAAATACAAATTATATACATTTTCTTTTACATTTTCATTACATACATCTTTTAGTTTATATATATATATACATATATAAACTAAAAGATGATATATATATATATATATTATATAGTAATTATATCCTTAGCACTGATAATCTTAACTTTTTTTAAAACTTCGCGTGTTTTTGCTGTATATTTATTTTAGTATTCAAAAAGTCATGTTGTGTGTAAAAAAGCGTGATTCGCTTACCTATGCACAATGTAATGCCGAGGTTGATGCTGGCCCACCGCGGGTTGGGGCTTCCACAGTCGCAGCAGAAGTTATTACCGGGAATGCTTAACAGTTGCTCCCATATTCTGAAGAAAGAATATTTTTGAGAACGTTTAACAATTAACAGTAGAAAAATAAAAGGCGTTTGATTAATTTTAGTTTTATAATCCGTGTTTTCACCAATACCTTAAAAAATTCCAACAGTTTGGTTCACATTCGGTTATTTCATAATGACATATCATTTGATGATATATTTTCTATTATAATGACGATATTTGAAGTCATGATATCACATTGTATTCTCTTGTAATATTCAACAATCAGTTTATCTTAATTTCATTCATAAATATGAATATGAACATTAAAACATTACTATGGCAGATTAGTGAAATCACTTCACTCGACTAAGTACTCCCAGCTTACCGTACTTTCTTCATAGCGACGTTCAAATGCTGCGTGTTATTAGGTCGGCTGTCGTCAGGCACGAGGACTAGTTGCGACTCGGGGTTCTCCCTGCTCTGTCCTTGCTGTATGGCGCTGCGGATGCCGTTCTGTAGCGCGTTGAACCAACAGTTCAGCATCTCTTCAGAATCCGCTTGCAGCATATGACTCCTGTCAAATAAAAGTCAGATCAGTATACTTTAAGAAGCAAAAGACAAATACAACAATTCGGGCACAAAGTGACTACTAACCTGACAGTTCTAAAATTGTCTTCTCTCTTTTTGTTTCCAAAAGTAAGAAAAAGATGGATATAATTGAAAACTAAAAGGAGTAACTTTTAGTATTGGAAGACAAGACACAGTCGGAACGTTGTGTCAATTAAGTAACAATATTTATCGTTGAAAACTGGCTAGCCTTTCTTTGTGATTTTTTTTCTATTTTTATAATTTACATCAGGGAATATGTGTATGAGACACTACCCGTAACTTCTGTATTCCTGTACACGCGGACACGTGCAAGTAATTTGATAATTACACTTAATTTCAACCATGTCGCAATTGATTCGGTTGAAATTTAGTGGACTATCGATTACTTTTTAAATAACAAAGCCGAGAATTATATCTCTAATTTCGATAACACAAAGATCGCTAACTTTTAATAACAATCATTTCTGAAACGCCTATCGCTTTGCATTTAGGTAACTATGAATTTATACTTACTTAGAAGGCGACAGCACTTCGAAGCAGAACCGCCTTTCTCCATCATGCACTGGTCTCACAGTACACAACCTCAAATCTTCTTCCATGACAGTGACGTTCAGTTCACCCGTCCTTTTCCTGTAAATAAAATATTACACAAACTTTATCACGCGCCTTTTATGGGAATTACTTTGTACTTTGACATTACGTAAAGATATCTATGCTCATTATGACCACAAAGGAAAACCGCAACGCTATGAACGTAGTCCGTGATTTAGTAATGACAAATTCGATGTTTGAATTTTTCATTACCAAATTAAACTGGATTAGTAATGTTCTTTTCAAAAGCCTAAATTTTTAGCGGTTAGGTCTAAGGAATAAGTGCAGTATGCTTTTTGAATTGGGATGCATTTAGCTATTCAAATAGCAGACTCGGGACCCTGGGCTATAATTTTCGGGGGTGCCAAATAAGTTTTATGTTTTATGAACATAATTTTATCACAAAATCACACATCCAGTGGCGATATGTTAGTACTAATTTGTTTGAAAATGATTTCAGTATGTTTCTACGCAAGGGAAATCCTCGCTGCGCCTACAAAAATTGTTTGAAAAGATACTATCAAGTTTTTGCTCCTGTTTTGAAGAGATTGCCATATTTATTACAACCTACTTTTCATTTCATGAGTAGGTATTAGCTACGCAGGTGAATTCGCCGAACACAGTCCACAATAGCTCATAAAAACACCGAATTTCGCACGGCACTTTATCCCACAAGCAGCCAATAACCAAGTAAACAATAGACAGTATAGTATAGGTACATCAAGTTAACAAGTTCGACCGTGGCCGGAGACTGACGGTAGACGGCGCTTAGTGACCTTATTTGAGCATATGAATACGACCTTCGCGCAAGCATGCTAATGAAAATGGTAATCTGTAAAAATATTTTTTTGACATCTATTATAAATAAAAAGGAGAAGCGTCATCTACAACAACAATATTCTGAGTGAAGGAGAAGGTTAATAAGAGTAGTAGAAGTAGTTCTCCAAACTGTTGACCTCGCTTTAACCCTTTTAATTTATTTAGCCAAAAAAGACAACCTCTTGACGAAATAAAGACCAAAATAAACTAAGACAGTCAAAATACAAATGACACTCACCGATAAACCAGCCTATTATCGTACAAATAGAACCACCGTCTATTCCAAGTTTTGAAAGCGTTCGATGTCCTCTTGAACAGGTAGCCTTGCATTCTGGGTTGATTCTTCAGACACGGTGTGCTCAGTAAACCATCTTTACAATCACCTTCGGTAGTCTTGCAGCTAGGAAGCACGGTGTCCTTACTGTTCACTATTGTATGACGGTTCTCCATTTCTTTGTCCAGTATTTTTGTGTCGTTCCGCATTGTTACTATCTGAAAGTTAAGTGATTTAGCTTGAAATAATTGGAAGTGTGAGATATGATTTGAGTTGTAATTGTGATAGTAAAAGTGTTTACTACTTTTTAAGTAAATTAATGCTGATTCTGTATTGCATTAGGTACACTGCAATACAGAAAGTGATATCTGTGGTGTGTGTGTGATATATTTTTCTTTAAATGTTCTAGCTAGAGCTTTACGGTGTTTTTTTACGAAGTATTTATTCAATTGTGTGTACCATGAATAACAATTTTAACAATGAGGCCAACCTGGAATTCATATAAAAAACTGTTTCATACATTTTGTTGAAGTTTCTTCTATGAACCCTTTCACAGAAGACACTTTACTTCGAACTCAGGGTTGGTCTCATAATAAAAGTTGTTTGTTATGATGATCTCTCTGGATTAATACGCCCCTAACCTATTACTTATTCTATGCAATAACCGACAATCCCGTTCATATAAATAAAAGAACCTAAATAAAAGAACCGAACTCTTTTCTTTTTTTATGAGTTGCGATAAATAGCGACAACCACGCAAAATTTCTGTAGGACAAAACCACGAGGCGTGACTAATAATAAATATTATTTACTTTGCGATGAGAGCATTGTCAACTTATATAGACACGCAAGTTTATCGCACGCTAAACTGCTCCGCCTCACGATATGACAAACATGGCGCCTAGCTGGAGTTTTACAAACGAAAGGTATTTGTTAAATTCTGCAATAGTGAAAATTTCGCCTAGCCATTTCCTATATTCGCCTTAATTTTACAATTATTCAAGTGATTAAATATGTATTTTTATAAACTAACGGCTTTTATCAAACCTCGGAGTACTTAAAATTTTCTCGATAGAAAAAAGTTATGATTAGATTAGGTTCAGCTAGACCCCTCTTAGATGCTTAGTGAAACGAAACAACTAAAATGGGCGACGGCCTCCTTTAGTTGCAGTGTCTGTCTGTGTTTTGAACTTGAAAACCCGACGTGGCACCGAATTGCACTTGTTACTGAGGCATTAATTGGTAAATCTCAATTGCTAAGATAGCTTATACGTAAAAATCCAGCTAGGCCACCTAGCTGCTATCAGTCAGACACAGATATAAGTAGAATGTATACAGTCTCTTGTCACGCTATCGCTGAGCCGTACCTACTAAATTCGTCGTGCTTTTAATTTGTTAACAAAACTAGCTTTTATTTACTGGACACGGTAAATTTATACTGAAAAAGATTTTTAAGATGACTACGGCAAAGGAAAGGAAGGAAAATTGAGTTAATAACCATCTGAAGTTACTCACACACACGTAGAAAATATATTTTTTTATTTATTAATAATGTTTAGATAATAGTCATATAGTATAGTCATCATAAGCTTCCTATATGGTTTCCTTTTAGATACACAACGTTTTACCAAAAAAGATACGGACATGCCTTTGACAAGTATGTGGGCAGATGTTTCGGTTCATTTCTTACTACAAATCCGCGACTGTCACTTGTTTAGAGATAGCCACCCACCCCTTTTGAGTTTATGCAACCTCATAACCTTGTTTAAGTAGTGTATAACAACCAATTTTATTATGTTTTAGTACATTTATGAAGGGCGTTTAAGGTTTGGACATCCCTTAGCAAAATAATAGATTAAACTATGTTTAAAACTATTTTTTGTGTTGATATTCTCCATATGAAATCTACTTATATCTATACCTATAAATGCATGGCTTTGCTCTGAGTGACTGACTGATATTATCAACGTAGAGCCTGAACCACTGAACCTAGAGGATGTACTAAGAAATAATTATTGGAAATTAAATCCCTTAGGAGTTCAAATTGGGGTTTAAAAGTTTAAAAGTGTCGCGGACAACACCGCGGGTGACAGCAACTATTATTATTATAAACAAGAAGCGAGTTCGAAAAACCCGACTTCTAAATCGTTCAACCTGTGCATCCTAAATTTCCTTTTGTTTTATTGTTGTACCCAGTGTCACTCTCACGACTACAACGAATCTATTGACACTACTCGCATAAAATATACGACTAGCCGTTTAGACTCTAGGGCGTGCCAAAGAAATATACATTTATACATACATACACTCGAAAAACATAACCGTCCTTCTAACATAAGTCGGGTAAAACTAGCAAAGAGCATATCTTGATAAATATATAGGCATTGCGAGTTGCCCTCTATGCGTATGCCCCATTCGTACATTATGCTACGCAAATCTCTTTCATTCAGATTGTAGTCTCCAAGATAATACTGCACTACGCATTCGTTTAGATCCGTACACAAACATGCGTCGCAGACATGAATTTGTATTTTAGGGAGGCTACTGTCTAGCTGGACTGGGTATAGGATACAAAAAAAAAATTATAATCAAAACGTCATGTTTTCAGCTTAAAAGTTAGAACGTCACCCTGTTACCTGTCACCTGTCTACACCTGTAGTACTGACACTGGGTTTGACACCCAGATAGCGTGGCCACGTGTGTCATGTCGCCTCGGAGACATCTGCATACATCTACCATTTCAGTACTAGAATCTATGCAAAGGTAAGGTAGCTGATAGTACGTCATGGAAGATACGAGTATAATAAAAGCTAGTTTAATGGACTTACCTCTTCAGCAGTAGTCTTGAGAAAAGGCTCCAGATCTTCCGAAAGATCAGCTCCTTGGTGGTAATATGTGCAGCACGCTTGCAAATACGATAAGAACTGTAAAAAATAATTATATATACATTAAATTAAACGGCCTGGTTCTGGTATGCTTGAATTGAATACATTACAATGTCGCATTACTACTTTCTATGCAGATGTTATAGGATGCGATATCTGTTTTGGGAATGAAGCAGTTTTTCGAGTAGTCGTTTGAGAGGTCTACCGACTTTAAAATAACGAGACACTGCATTTAAGCAAGTGGTTAGAAGCGAGTTCTTAACGAGTGAAGCCGCCGGACATAACTTGAATAGGCTATGAACAACTGCGGATGAATGAAAACCAGTAATACCTCGCAAATTGGCATATTATATATTTCGTAAAATCTCATTGACCTTGCACTTCAAAACTGTCTACCGGTATAGGCTGTAGATAGAGGGTCACAAAGAATCAGACATACATACAAATATAAATTCTAAAAACATTAACCCTCCCTTGAAATTCGATCTATTCGACAGTCAAGGGATGGATGGGTAATCGTAAATTAGATGACATGTTGTAGACCAGGTCAGAAGCCTTCTAGCCAGATCTGTGACAGTATAAAGTCGAGCTGCTCTATATACAGTGTAGTGAATTGGGTTCGTCGTTTCGTGTAGATTCTACAAGAAAAAGAAAAAGATACGGCTACGGAAAAAGATAAGATCGTAGTGCTCTGAATTTATACCTAAAGTTAGTATCAATAGCATTCATGGCATGTCATTCAAAAGTATTGACTTTCCTTTCAACTTTTATTATTTCGCGACTATAAATAACCCGTTATTTCGTTTACGTACCAACTACGTGCTATGCAACGAAAAGCTGCGTAATCGTAGGTACATGAGTTTGTAAGATATTGAGTCACATGTAGTAAAGCAGGTATTATGATGATTATGACTTCCTTTTACAGTTATACAGGTGATTCATAAATACACAGCTAAATATCTAGCTAATTATACAAAGAACAATTTAATTTGTTCGCCAAATACAATTAATATGCATGGTGATTTTATGTTTTTCCATTTTGTATAACTTTATGCAGTCTCGTTAAAATAATGTTAAAATAGTATTTATAGGCTGATTATGATTTCTTTGAAGCATAATTTACACAGTGCGATTTAAATAGGATTGATGTAAGGAATATAGTTGCTAGTAAGTATGTAAGTACACAACACAGCGTAGATCCGTAACAATTTTTTTAAACACCGGAATACATAATATCAATGTAAATATCAAGTAGTCAATGCAAGCTGACCCTTTGTGACATTTTTTTAATTATTTATATTCTAAATCTATAAATGTGGTCCATCTTCCTTACATGAATAAATCAAAGAGTACAAACCGAAAAATTTCCAAAGACTATATAGACAAGTTTGCTTCAACCCGTCGCAAATCGTGCAAAACTGTTATGTTTTGTTCACGAACACCTGTTTTTATGTCTAGCACAAAATCACAACAAAAATAAACTACACTGTACCGTTTTTCGAGTCCAAATGTCGTCTTCAAACCGACTCCTTTACTGCGCAACCTTACGACACAGTTTACGTGATAGTCAGTGAAATGTGCTTATAGCCTTGCGCCATATATTAGGTAGCAGTCACTGCGATGCGCCACAGCCTTGCGTCACAGATTAACACTCAGTAACTGTGGCATTATACAGCTCTAGACATGAGACGCAACGCAGTATATGTTTCAGTAACTTATATGGTCAACAAACGTTGGAAAGCACTTCAGTCGGTTGCTTTTATAGCGATGAAACTTTTTCAGTAAAGGCCTTTCGCTGGTCACAATTTCTACTTTAGTCTCTGAACACTTTTGGCATAGATTAGAGTCTGTTACTGACTGGCACGTTACAGGTAACGGTTTTACGCGGTTGATTTATTTTGGATGTTTATGTCGTGCTTCTATCGCGGTGCAAAATCAACTAAATCCAAATAAAGATTCTTTCAAATGGGCGGTACTAATGTGACTAATAGCGCGTTACGGTATCACTCAAGGATATTTGTAATTGACGATTCGCTACGTACCACGCGATTGTGAGAACTCGAAGATAGTAATAGATATGTTTATTACATATCTATTACTATCTTCGGGCGAAATAAATCGAAAACGATGACACGTCACACCTATTGATTAGAACAAATCCTTTCTAATAAACTGATAACCTACTTTTACTTTCGGGTTTTGCAAAGTTTGTAATCATATATTTTTCGGTATAATACAAAAAAAAACCGGGCAAGTGTCTTTATTACCAAAAACGAAATGACTAACTACTTCAGCAAAAAAAAATAGCAGATAGATTACCTGAAGGTATTAATTGATTATTTGGTGAGTGCGGATTATAAATTATATTTATAAAACATAATTCTGATTGTTATATCCTACAATGTTAGTAGTTAGAACAAGATATACCCTTCAAGTCTATATCACAGCTTGTACACAGTCCTTTCGAGGCGTGTATTTGTAACTGTAAACCAAAATAGTTTCAGTCAGTTGATAAAATCAGTGCAGCAGAAAGTAAGTGCCAATGACCTCAAATTAAACGAAATATAATATGTTGCTAGCAGACGTTATCTCTCACAAGCAGGAATATATTAACAAATAAACTACAGAAAGCTGTGGCCAAAATAATAGTTTAGACCGTGTATCACCAACTAGATTTCTATTCAAATATATTCCACTGTTTTATTTTTAGTGTTTTGTTCAAAATTAAAGAAAATATCAGTCTATTTATCTATTGTATTTCCTTGATATAGCCCACGAGGACTGTACCTACTTCATAGTGAACATTCGTACATGCTAGGTACGAATGTACCAGGGCCGGCAGGGCGCTATGGGTTTATACTAAATCCTAAATCCATACAGGGTGACATATAGAACACATAAAACAAAATATCAAAAAACTAACCCTTTTAGACCCAATGTGATCAAGTGATGACATTTTTGGCTTTGAGTAAAGCTTGAGTGGTCATATGCTATGAAAATCGGTCTAGTGGTCTGATTTATAAGTCGATATACTAAAAAAACAAGCTGTCGAATTAAAGCATGTTTCTTTCTAAAGTATTACTTGTTACGAGTATATTTATAAACATATTCAGAAAGTTTTTTTGTAAAAATATACGATGCAACAAATAATTTTTTTTTTTAAATGTCATAGTCTTGCGTTTGGCCGCAACTCACCTGATGTGGAGCGACGACACGGCCAAGATGGGGCACGCTTGCCTAGAAGAAACCGATTCACTCGCGACTTGAAAAGACCCAGATTATAGTTTTTAGGAAATAGAGAAGCCGGTAGCGAGTTCCACAATCTAGCAGTTCACACAATAAAAGTAGACACAAAGCGTTTTGTGCGAGCCTTGGGAACTTCTACCATGTACCGGTGGCGTCTGACCGTATCTCTACTTGTCCGATGGTGAAATGGGAATGTGCAGTTTATAAACAATTTGATAATTTTCTGTCTTGCGAAGGTGCGTGCAAAAAGGTACATCGCATTAATTCAACGTTTAAAAAGAGAATATACAAATATTTACGACAGTAAGTACAAATGAAACTTTCCATCAACCGAGTAAATAAACTTAAATAGGTTAGTGTGACTCTGTTTAGAACGGACATATGTAGGATGTAAACTATATGTGACTCACGTTATTTTTTCACTATTAAAATTCATAATACCAGTAGACAACAAACACGCGTGCTAGAAGCACACATTACTATTCACACGTTTACCTGCCATTAACAATAGTTAGAGAGATAACAAATACGATATTTTAAGCCTTAAGTTATAAGCCATAAGAATCTTTATCTCATAATAAATAGATATCCAATAGGCACAATCATCCATACTCATAAAACCAACAGTGAGTACAATTTAGACTGTTTTAGTACTCTACCTAAATAAAAAATGCTAGTAGAGTTCTGCGAGCACCAACCGTTTTTACTTATGTCTCCGAAGAAGAATTATGATTTTACAAACATAGAATGCGACATGGTACAATAATGAACCTGTTACGACCTAGCAGAATAAATAGTGACTACGTACAAACAACTTGCCTTGAAGATGTAATTATTAGATTGTGTTTATTCTTAAAACAATAATTGCGTTTTATACGTTCTATTCCGGATAGACAGGTGTTTGTTAGCCACGCACGTTAATAAAAACAGAGGCTGGACATTGCACGAGCAAATATTTTGCGCGTGTTTATTTTAGTACCATCATTGTATAATCCGTTCCGGTCCCACAGTACTAACGCACGTACATATAGAAATAAGGTAGCTTCAACGATTTCTTTCATATTCAGAATACTTGAATATAAACCAGCAACAATACATAAAACATGACAAAAAAATAACGAATACACAAATACCAGCTATTAATTGAGATTACAAGAGATTATTGTAATTTCGAAAACTGACGCCGCTATTTTTGGGGGTGCAATGCATTGACATATAATAAATAACATGATATAGGCACATCAGCTTTAAGCTGCTCGCGTATTATTAAAGTTAATGTAATGCACAAATGAAGTCGCGATTAAATGAAAAATTCCACGTAGGATGATTATCCCACGCTAAATATTACGATTTTTCACCTCTACAATAGGTACCCGAAGGTTGTCTGTCGTCCCACTTCTTTCTAATCGTACTAGGATAGTACGAATATTATAAACGTGAAAGTTTGTAAGAATGTGTGGATGTATGTTTGTTACTCTTGAGGTAGCTTAGACCTTGGATTAAGTGCGCAAGTTTTAACAGGCGCAGCCAGTTTTAAATAATCTCATTAGTTACATGACAGAGAATTTACCTTTTTAACTATATTTAAAAACGAAACAAGAAAACTGTTACCAATTTGTCTGTAGTGTGTGTATAATTTTCATGATTTGAGCGATTTTTTATAACCGATTAATGTGATTATTTTTTGCGTTTTCAAGAAATTCCATAAAACTTTGGTTCGGTTAAACTTTGCCTGCGTTGTTACACAAATATTCTCGTGCGCCATCAAATTATTGTTGGTTTTTAAAAAGGAATGTTTTTTTTTTACTAATTCATTTTGTACACAAATACAGGCCATATTGCCAATATTTAGTGAACATTTTGCAGCCACATCTGATTTGTGTTCGACAACGGACAAACTTTCCCTCGCATAATATTAATAAGGAAGGATGCTGCTTTCACTTTTGTAATAAGTATTGGCATGAATATTAAGTTCGCTTGTAATTTAATGTTAGCACCGACATAATATTCTTGACATAACGATACAACAAACTCGTAACTGATAATAGTTGCTGATTTATGTGCCGGTGCCATGTCAGTCCAAAATAATCATGACATTATCTTTTAGAGGTCTACGAACTCCTGGTACTCGCAGCGACTGTACTCGTATTACAACTGGACAGGAAATTTGCATATTATTTTTATGGGAACCCAATCGGGATTAAATCCTTTTCAAAAAAAAGTAAATTGTTTAAAAGATCAAATTTTAAAAAATTATCAAAATTGAACTATTTACTTTATAAAAAGATATGCATAAAATATTCTTTTAAAAAAATGTGACAAATGAATACATCCATTACTGAAACTTCCATTATAGCAGGCGCCGATAGAGATCTTCAGTTATTTCAATTTGAAAAATTAATCATCTTCAACGCTTTTGAAAAAATAAAAATCGTCCCGCATGGGAAGCCTTAAGAAAATAATACCCTTTCAAACAAAATAATTCAAATCGGCGAACCGCCTCCGAGAAATTAAATACAATATATAGAAATGAAATATAATATTATAAGAAACATAAAAATAAAAGAATTCAGTTCATCCTCTTTTTGGAAGCCAGTAGAAAAATACATACTTTTTAGCCAGTAGAAAAATACATATTTAATCGTCGGTTAAAAGTAATCACTACCTATTTTCATGCTAATAAGCCCATCTCACTATTGTGTCATGACTTGTTTGTTATACTAGAGTTCAAAGTTGCTTTTTAACCGCGTGCTCAATTTGATGACCGAGCGTGCGAAGGTGAGAATCCTGAGCGTTAGCGAGGGAATCTAAAAAGCACGAGGCGAAACATCTTTGCTCTCGAGTGCAACACGTAACTTTTCATCCCTCTTCAGCGAGGAAATGACTAAAGGCAATAAAATACATATTTCATCCCCCCCATCCCGAAAAGAGTAATTTTTGTTCTTCGATATCTGAGTGCAAGAGCCGTTTTTATTCGCTAGAGGATAAAGTAAATTGAATTTATAACATCGTGTGCACAAGTTTGTGAATTCAAAACATAAAACTATTAGAATTTAATTGTGATTGTAAATAATATTATAAGACTCAAGTAGATTCCCGACTATAGATTCTGCACATGTTCTAGTGCCGTGTGACGGAAGCACGAGCCAGTTGCCAGCAAGAGATTCAGACATTCCACAACTGCTAGCTTGAATAAAGGCTAGATTATTCGCTCCTACAATACTCACCGTGGCCAGCACCTCGTGTCTCTTCCTAGCTTGAAGCATGGTGATCTTCTGCACATGATCTAGTGCCGTGTGACGGAAGCACGAGCGAGTCGCCAGCAAGAGATTCATGCACTCCTCCACGTCCGACAACTTGTGCCGGGATATCTACGAAAATACATATTGACTTTTGAAAATGAGGTGTTAATTTTAAATTACCTTACAGAAGCAACATTATTCTTAGGGCTAATATCAGTAATTCTAGTAGTTCGCCCTGAATTTGCCAATGTGATATCTCAATAAGCTTTTGGTTCATTTGACTAATATAAAACTAAAATAATTTTTTTTGTCAAGTTTTACATTTCATATTCAAGTTATGATTGGAGACACAACATTATGTAGATAAACAAAAAAACACTTATTTTTTATATATATATAAAAAAATAATCTACCTGTCTTAAAGCATCACCGTGATGTTGAAATCATGAGCGTAACACATAAACATTATCCTCTAGTGATTATTTTAATGACTGCAAGTATAGCTCCATCTATCAACAACACAGCAACTAATAACAACTACGTATTTAAATAACACTTTAGAATTTTTAATAATTTTACGATATTAACCTAGTCCTTATTTATACATCAGTAGGTACGGCAAAAAAAGCGGTAAAGGCAGCACTCATGAAAGCAAAAAAATCGAAAACTGTGTCTGGCTGGATCATACTCGTATCAGGTGGAGAGATGTAGTATCTGCTGTAGGTCTAACAAATTTTTTGTTCTACTTCGGCATGTTTGTTTGTGTTTATGTTGGTACTTGCGCACAATTCTCATTGCTCAGTTTGTTGATGGAACTTGGTTTGTTTATATTATAGGTTCCACGATTTTTTGACGTAGGGATGTTATATTTGGGGAAGTATGTCTCCCAATGCGAGGAGATTCGTACGATGCAATTTACGTATTTGAAATCGGAATCGATATTATTATTTGACAGAGATAAGTAGTACTCAATTTTTAAGAATACTGAATATAAACCGCTCGAGATAAATATCTTGAACGTGCTAGCGAAGTTCGCAGAATAGGTACGAGTATATGTTTGATCAGCTTCAGCTACCAAATAACACGTTTTATAGGATTGTCGAAGGAATCTTGTTTTTATCTTGCCATGCAATTAAAATAGCAACACTGTAATTGATACACAAGAATTTCAATGAATTAAAGAATGTGTGTGAGAGTTAGGGTTTATTATATACCTACTAGTAAGTTTTGTGAACTGTTGACCAAGCGACCACAATAAATTTTGTGGCTTAAAAATATTTGAAACTCAAGAAAGGACTTTCCTTTACAGGTTTTTCTGCTCTGGGCTTCAAAAATGTCAAAATTGTCATGGGCCAGAATAATAAATAACATTCTGTTGCTTTGTAAACTAGTATTTTCGTGTCATTGCCTCAGTATTTTAGACCTTGTTTCACGAGTCATAAAGTCTTGTATAGAATTATCATGGTTTTTGCTTTTCAACAAAACTTCCCCTTATTTTTGAGAGAAATATCGAAAATTCCCGACGACTATAACATTCAATTAATTAATTAATTCGTAGAACCCATGCACGCCAAGTTATGTCAAGATTGGTTGGATAGTTTTGAACTCAAGTTCGAAATTCCTTGTGGACAAACCTCTTTGTCTACAAACATTCAAACAAAAGAACATTATGCAAGACTCGAAGCAGAAATGCTTTGCTCAAATTTAAGGTAAAATTTGATTTTTTTTTCTAGTATTTTAAATCTGAACCATTCCTTATCTTTCAATTTGGAATCAACAAAGTTATTTTTTCACACTTTTTATAAATGTCAAAATTTAATTTAATCTACTGCTTTCATTGATTCTGTTCTTGAATGATAAATCTCCAATTATAATAAAAACAAAACGAAACAATATTTATATTCACCTGTGAATTTCTATTCAAAGCTATATCCAGATCGTTTGAGATTTTCTCAAAGTGATGTTTGCTTTCCTTTACACCTTTAATATCTCTGTGAACAAGAATTGCTATTTTAATATCATTATTATGAATAAATAATGGTTCACACTCACATCTCCCAACTAGGATTGCTCCTATTTTTGGAAACACACACAATAACATACAAACATGAAAGTCATTCAATTTCATCATTTAGTGTTCATGATTTCGTGAATAGAACCTGGTAACTCCTAGTATTACGACAAGGATATAACTGCTACGCCAAGGAGGTCTTGTTTAGTTGTTTATACATTGCATATACAGGAAGAGGGGTGTCTGTGCCTGTACTGGTATTTATTGTTAATCAAACTCACTGACTCATGAATCATTACATGGCTTATCAAAGGAAACAGTAAGGTTTTATTCTGTGAACAACTATTTGTGTAAGGTTAATCTTTGTTATATTGTCATGTAATAATAAAAATTATGATATATGTTTAGAACAAATGTGATCAATTGTGAGCATCTTATGTCTTTTTTTATAGGATATAAAACATCATGATCCAATAAATAATGTTTTATACAGATAGCAGACCTGTTTAATCTTTCTGTGTATGGCCTCTACCACACTTGAAATATTTTTTACAATTTAAAAATAACATCCATATATAAACTATAGCAGTGTCATATTGCATGCATAAATGTTTTATGATTCGTTAAGTTAAACCTAAGATAAAATTAGTAAATTTTTTGATGACATATATTTTTTTTTAATACATATATCAGGGATATAGTGCAAATAGTTTTAAAATCAAGGTTTCAAGCATCACTTTTAATATGGTGTACCATTTTTAACTTACTAGCCTTGAAGGATGTGTAGAAGTTGATTTTCATCATTTACATCTAGCACTTTTATGTGATAGAAGTCTCACACAAAACAATAATATGACTCTGTTTAAACTTATGGTCATATCATATTTAATAATTTTTTGATAGGGGATTAGTTTTATCACCTACATTATATCTCTAATAAGTTATGAGGCATACTCTACTATCTTATTAAGGAAGCACTAGTAATGAGCCACAACCTTACATCGCACTTGAATTCTTCCCAGGGCTTCTCATTGTCCTGAATGATAAATTATGAGATCAAGAACTTTCTGAAATTAATATGTAATAATAAGGGTTCTATACTTTAGTGACATATAAATAAACAATGAAAAATATTAATTACAATTAAGTATCATAACATCAACTATGCCATCATGAGAGGAGGCTATGTCATCATCACAATAGGTTTTCAAAATAACTACAATCAATTCTATGTGGTCTTGAACATAGACACAGAGATGTAGGCATCTTCCTTCTTGTAAAGAACTATACCAAAGATTACTTCTTTGGACAAGTGTTAAACTACAATAAGGGTTATGATAATTGGCCTAATGGTCAAGGCATCTGAACATATTACCCAGAAGATGCTGATTCGAATCATGCATGCTGTGTTCTTCTTATCAAAGGTGATCTAAAATTGGTATACTATTCATTTCTATTGAATAATAAATTTGTACTGAGTCGATTGCATGTTAAGAAGTAGTTTTTTTTTGTTAGTGTTGCCCTCAATAACCTCATTTCTTATGGCAAAAAGAGTTTTTTTTAAAAGTTCTTGTCTGTTACAATATAACTATTATCTTTCATGTATGTATATCAAATTTAAATAAACTTACACTTTAATGAAAGCTGTGAGATTCTTGAGTACAGTCCTTGACGCCTGGTCAAGGAGTATAGAGTGGAATTTGTTCATCTCTTGCATGGCATGTATCATTCGGTTAAGAGTAGCCATCACTGCCGGGTCTTCCGAAAAACATCCCGTCAAATCCCATAGAGCATTTGTGAAGGTTCTATTGGAACAATTTATGTACAATTAGTTCTTAAAGGATAAAAAACAAACTAGTGATTTTAATGTTATATTTAAAGACTTATTTGAAATTGATTATATCTTTCAGGCATTTGGCTTTTTTTTTTCATAGCATTCTTGATAGAAGAATTGCCAGTGGTGGTTTTCATCTAGAAACCGTAAAACAGTGTTATCTTATCTATGACAGAAATTACATTTTAATTTTAGGATAAACATTACAGTTGTTGTAAATAATGCTAACGATAAGATAATAACTTTTATGGCTTGATTTCAATATTATGTTTGTATGATGGATAAAGATGGACATGGATGTTTATTAAATGGATGATTAAACACTTTAACCTGCGAATAACACCTAACACTAGGAAATACTGGTGTTTCACGCTTCACATTAACTGCACAAAAAAACAGTTCAAATGTACATGATACTTAATGTACCTAAAAAACCAGAACAGTTCTCACCCTCTATGAGTCATGTAAGTCTTTCCTGAGTCTATCATAACAGCACATGATTTTAACACTTTATCCAGCTTCTGCTCCAAACCCTCGATGCTGGATTCTTCAGTCTCCAGCTGCTCCCTACGAAACAAATTCGGAGCATCGTAAACAAAGGCATATTGTAAATTGCCACACGTATGAACATAACACTTTCTTTTCACTTTCATTGTTTATACTTTTACACCTGATTACCTAAATTTTGGAGAGTCCCGCAGACACTCGTCAAAATCAATAAGAGGTTTCATGATTAACGTGTTAATCTAAGAGTATAATACAGAGATAATTAGCATTTCCGACGTATTGTAGAACAAAAAATATTTTTTAGCTCAGGACCCGTCAATACAATACACTACAAGTGCTCGGCCAAATCAAGGAACATTTTTACTCTCTGGCAAATTCTCGGCTCGTTTTTTTTTTTAATTATTTTTATTGGCAACTGGATACAAAGTCCTTAATGCCTAACTTATTATTCTCGGCTCGATTTTATAAGTGTTGCTAGAACATGCCAGTTCAAGATTGTCTGAAATGAAAATCATTGCCATTGGTCATTTTGAAGTACGTACATTAACATATACAATAGATCCTAAAAATTTCCGCAAATGTTTGATGTAGCTGGCAAAACATAGCATAGCAATTTTGCTTCAAAATTTTTCTTTATCATTAGGAGTAATCAATATTTAAAAAAAAAATCGGCCAAGTGTAAGCCGGTCTCTTGCAGTACGGTTCCTGTACTCTGTACAAGATTAGTTCGATTTTCTATCTATTGTCGTTATTAATACCGAGCAACAAACAACAATAAATAACGTTGATGTTAGGTATGGCAGCCCCCCTTAAAGATCTATGTTTAAGGTGGCATCATTTTGCCAAAGTTAAACTCCAAAGCTCTTTTCAACGATGCTTGATTACGTGTTTGTACGGAACCATTAGTGCTCGAGTCTGAATCACACATGGCCGGTTTATAATACTTAGGTATTTGTTTTTATTCCAGAAAAAGAAACACATCAACTATAAAAACAATTGCTTAGCTATCACAGTTCAGAGATGTACTGACAGTGAAGTGTTAGTAATGGATCCCAATTTTACTCTTTTTAGTATGGAACTCTAATGATATGCCAAATGAGAAAATAAGGAAGTGTTGCAGTTAAAGAACACAAGTGCTATCTAAATTGATATGTCTGATATGTATTATATTGCTTGAGACTATGTATATAATATATGTAATTATTTTCTCTTTACTGACTAGCGAGCGGAACATCTCTGCTACAGGTCTGGTAATTTTTCACAAATATACAGTACCCATGAACCAATAGACCTCGATATAAGTTAATCTCAATGTAGCTTTATATTATCAAGCACAAGTGTGGCAATAATTAGTTGACAGTAAAAAATAAAAACGTTGACTGGCATGCCAATTTTGTTCTGGAATCATATTGTCCACTTTCAAATACCAATAACAGCTGGCTGCAATGACACTGACACGAAATGGAACAATGATGTGTGAGACTATACACGAGTGAGATGTATATAAAACAAATTGATCTTGCGAGCAAATCACAACAACTATGTAGTACTAGTAAATAAAGTACTATTGTATAATTACATCAAAACAGCGCAATTAATGAAAATTAAAGTGACGTAAATTCAAATATATTTAATTGTTGAACCATTTTTCAACATAACCCATATACTGCAGTACCTATATAAGCCAAAGTGCAAGGGTTTTCGAGGCCAGTTGTTTTGAAATTAATAGTAGCATTATTTTAAATAAAATGCATCAAATGAAAAACAAGCCCATGAATGATGATCATATCCTTACGGTGTTATTATGCGCTGTATCTATTCCACTGTCCATGTCTATGTGGATAGGTAATATTTTGTATTCCAAGTTTATTGCCAAAAACGACGGATTTGATGGTATGTATCTATGCAGAGATTTGTTAATTTTGTATCTTAGTCGATGCTTATGTCTCTTAGCTTATGTGTCTGATTATGTGTGACAGTTAAAAAGTTAAATGCTAACCATGATTGTGCTTGGAGATGTTTATGTGCAATAAAAAACATACCTAATAAATGTTCTGTTATTGAACTTTCAGAGCCCATAGTTATTTCACCAGGAAGATGGCTTGCTTCCTGCCTAATACCACTTCTTGTAGCAGTTTATGGCTACAGAAAGAAGAGTGTGAATTTTAGCGGTGCCATGTTTGGATTTGTAGTGGCATTTGTTCTTACCCTGAGTAACTATGGATTCCTCGCATGTCTATTTACATTTTTCTTATCTGCATCCAAAGCTACTAAGTTCCGTCCGCATTTAAAGAGGAAAATAGAAGCAGATTTTAAGGAAGGTACCTACTTAATAAATGTTAATCGACCTATTTAAACATAGTAGTATAATTATCAGCAATGTACTTTATGTATTTGTGTACATAATTATTTCAATGTGGTTATAGCATCAATTATAACATACAATTGTTGTTACTCATTAGCAAAATATATTTATTGTGTTTGTCATATATCTGATAAAAAATATTTTATTTTTAGATTTTTTAATATTAGCATGTGTGTAGGTACAAATGTTTTTATTATATATTTTTATATACTGTTAGTACAGTATGTTCTAACTTCTGGCTTACATTTAAGTAAATTTATTTTATTTTGCTAATAAACATTTAAAAAGAATTTGTGAAAATGAAAAGAAAAAAATATTAAGCAATCAGCTATATTTTAGGAAGATTAGAAAAGTTCTTTGCTAATACTTTAATAAATAATACATATACATAAATAATGATAAAAATTAAAATACTTAATGTTTTATTGATGCAGGTGGCCAGAGGAATTGGATACAAGTCCTATGCAACTCGGGAATGGCTGCACAGCTCGGTATACTGTACTTACTAGATATTGGAGCTAATGAAATGCCTATAGACTTTGTTAGGCATTATAGAGCTTCCTGGCTTTCTGTTGGTGTTCTTGGTAAGAGACCTTTCATATGTCAAACCCAGAAACTTTTGATTTTGAAGCTATAAGTGTATTGACATTGTCAGTTCAGTGAATACAAAGGCAAGTAACATTGATTCGGATTGCCGCAAATGCTGGTACTAACCAAGTTCAATAGAGTGCTCGGTCAAAGTACTGGTTTGCCATAATACTTAGTATGTAGCTACACATCAGGCTTTGGTTCACCAATGGTATCGTGGGTCATGGCCATCTTAATTTGTTCAGTCGTTTTGAATGCAAGTTGAATTAAAAACTTACGTAAATGTACAAACCTCAAAAGCTATAAATTTAAAACATTGTTCTCCTTTTGTGCAATCAATTCCATTAAATAAATCATATGTGATACTTCAAAGTTATACTATCCTGTATGTATATGTTAAACAACAAAGGCTAAATTAATGTTGAGAAGCTGTTTCAAAGAAATATTGCTTACCCTTCATAAATGATGCAGCTGGAGTGGAAACAATAAATAATTACTTCAATGTTACTAACCTGATTAGTAATTACCCTAACAAAACAAAGGTCAATTCAATTTATATGCACACAGATTGTTAACTAATTTGAATAAATAAATAATACCTTTAGACTTTATCAAGTTTAAGTTACTACTTACTTAGGTACTGTTAGAAGATGCATTACTAACTGGGGTCAAGCTTATATGACTAGAATGCAGGAAATCTGATTATTTAAATTGTCAAGTGTTTAAACATACCTACTTGTTTTAAATTTTGCAATACCAAATTTATTTTTTACCTTATATGTTTGTATACATCTTTCAGTTTCATTGTTTCAGGAGTATTTGCCTGCTGTAATGGCGACACTTGGGCATCAGAACTTGGAACAGTTCTATCTAATAGTGATCCATTCCTAGTCACTAGTTTAAAACGAGTTCCCAAAGGAACCAATGGAGGCATATCTACAATGGGCACACTGGCTAGCATGCTAGGCGGGCTCTTAGTTGGCCTGTCCCAGTACTTAGTCATTTACTACTTCACAGATAATGCATTATGGATGTATGCACCACCTCAATGGCCATTAATATTGTTTGGAGCTCTGGCTGGGGGACTGGGCAGTTTAATTGATTCTATATTAGGAGCTACATTGCAATATTCAGGTATCAATATTTACATACTCTTTCATTCAAGTATCTCTTCTAACAGGACAAACATTAACATAATTATTTAGATTCGATAAAATCATCTACATCCTTCCTTATTCCACTGCTAGATGTAGGTCTCTCTCTTACATAATCTCTGTGCTAGGAAATGTCTGTATTGAAAAAATATTAAATTTCAGGCTATGCATTTTTTTCCTGATGAATCACAATAAATGTATAGTCTGGTATATGAAGGGACCTGTGTACATACATCTGGACAGTCAGTTAATGTGACCACTCTCTCACTGAGTGAAATATAAGTTCTACTGCCTATTATCTTAGAAGCCATGGTTGTAAGTTAAATTATAACGATATATTTGCTAAGCGAATAAAGCTTCTATTAGAATTTAAAAAAATATATATCTTAGAAATCTTACAAGGATAGAGATCTCATAATAGACCTAGTAGCTGTTGTATTGTAATAATATTGAATTATATTGTTGCAGGATTAGACAGCGAAGGAAGGGTAGTGTGCCATTCTAGTCTCTCTGTAAAACATGTGTGCGGCAGAAACATTCTGGACAACCACAGTGTGAATCTCATTACCACAGTCATAATGGGACTGCTGTTACCCACCATTAGCAAAAACTTATGGCCTCTCTTCTGACTTTACATGTTTTACTTTACATGTGAACTTGTTACTTATTATAAAGTTTTATTGGTTGAGGGTGTGCATACCGAAAGGAACCCATTGTACTCATCATGACAGATAACTTTTAGTATGGGATCAACCTACAATACGGAATTCTAGAAATATCTGCTGTTCCATATTATGTTGTTGATGGTCTAATGACTTTATGAAATTTTCTGATTCTGTTTCTGAGTTCTGGGTTGGTTTCATAGTGAAATTTGTTAGTCATAATGAGTATCAGTTGCCCCCTTTCGGCTTAGTACATCCGTAACCGATAACCCTGTAATTTTGTTCTGCTGTGTGTTATCTAGAAAACAGTCAACAGGCATAAAATCAATATTAAGCTATGAACCCTGATATGTGTTATGAATTGTAAAATGTCGAATGAAATATTTTTACTAGAGCTGTTGTAGTCCCAAAATAGTTAATTTTTCATGCCCATTACTACTTTTTTCATGTTATCAACCTCGAGCTTAGACAGTCTAAAATCTAACACCACGCGATCTATGTGAAGAAGACTGTTACCACATAGTAAATGACAGCCTTTTAGCTAGCATACAGCAGTTTAACTTATCACTGACGCATTAAATTACGAATGAAGACTGTAGATGGATGATAGACTAAATAGTATGTATGTAGTAAATAAAAAATTACGACGGGGTTTAATCTATGGACGCGCTAAAGAGTCCAGGCGCAAGTGCTATAAAAATGTACAGTAAGGGGGCATGCATTAATTACGCGAGGTGATTTATGATCTTTTGTGAAATGTCGAGGGATTTTGCTCGATTATCATAGATTGAGATTTTTCAAAATGCGTGTGTTTATTGTGAATAGGTAAGTACTGTTATTTCTACATAATGGCATTCACATAATAAAACCGCGGTTATTAATATGTATGATTTAGCTACACTGACAATTTATCATGTAAAAACACGCGATATTTGTTAACGGTGATAGCTGTTGTGGTGATCTAAATGCTTTATGTAGTTAATGGACGCCACCTTAAGTCTTAACTGTGCATTTAAAAGTTTAATATCTTAGCTTAACTTCAGTGTCGATTATAAATACCTATGTATGTAGCGTGCTGGTGCCTTAGCAGTAATTTTCCTTAAAATTCCTGCTAAGATCTTTTACTCATAAATTAATTAAATCTTAAATATTTTTGAAAATATACCTGTTAGGTTGAATGATTCGTTAATGGATATTTTTTATATTTTTTGGTACTTAATAGAATTTTATGTAAAATATTTATGTAGTTTTATTGAATTTATTTTTAATAGCAGTTCGCCTTAATAATGAAATAAGTTACATTAAGTTTATATATATTATTTATGTTCTAAAATGGACCATGGAGAATGAACTATTATAGATATCTCGAAAAGTTCTTGACCAACCGGCTGGATCCAAGTTAGTTATATAGACGGAGCTCTTTAATAGGTAATAAATCATTTTACACGCAAATATCTACATTTAAAATTCAGTACTAATAATTAAAAATAATTTAATAGGTACAGACACAGTATAAGTACCGCCATTTTTTTAATATAATTTTTTGAAATGATGTGAATATGTATGTATGACTCCATCGTACAAAGCCAAAACTGTAAATTAAGGATTTATTGATAATATTATAAGTCAAAGATATTTTGTTTTTATTAGCTTTGCAAGCGTAGACAGAAAATAATAGATGACGGGGACATGCATGTCATCTTAGTCACATTATAACAAGGAAGGAGATTATCCTACCAATAAATAGATTAGCTAAATGTAAGAAGCAGGGGCTTTATACTAAAATACTGATGTATAATAAATTACCTAATAGTGTAATGGATCTCAATTTTATTACATTCAAACAAAAATTGAAGTATTTTTTTGAAAGCAATCCTTTTTATAAACTCAGCGAATATATGTCAATGCAGCTTGTAGAATCATCGTTCTTGTGTAACAAACAACCATTATAAAATATTAATAATAACTAAACAAAGCAATTTTAATGTAAATATTTGTCATGAGAACTATTAAACTAAGAACTAATATTAAGTAATCGTATATAAATGAGATTTGTAAGTTAAATTTTTTAAGTAATAATTCATTCAAATGTAATAAGACTTGCCTGTAACGAACGTTATTTAAAGGTCAATAAATATTACTTTACTTTACTTTACTTTACTTTACTTTACTTTACTATAGAAAAAAAATTAAAATGAAAGAGACAGTGACCGACTTTTTGTTCATATTACCGGTTTTTACATTGAGGTTAAATCACTACCTATAAAATATTAGTGATAAAATGTGTAAAGATCTGACGACACTTTTTGAACAGAATCGTGCGATATGGTTTTAGTGGCTCTAACAGTAAGAGCGAAGAAAAATTTCACCCATTGCTGCTGCAGTAGTCACTAGTCACCATAGCAGCCATAGCTATAATGTTATTGAATCTAGTCTTTTTTGCCGACACGCATGGAATGACTGAAGTGAACTCTAGTGAAAATGGCACTGGCATACTCCCACTGGCTAATACTCAGACGTGTGACCACAATCAAGAAAAAAAACCTACAGGGCCTGCAGCTGTCTGTCACTATGTCCACTCTGTCACAGTCACCTCCGGCCTTCCGCGTGTTCGGTGTTCGTGGTTCATCTGAACTTGTTCTACTGAAAGGGTAAGTAATTCTATTTCTTGAAATGTGATATCGAAATGTACGTAGATGTCTTTTTACTCTGAGTTTGGCTTTACTTTCACAGGATATTAATTATCTCCATGGCGAGTCCTATGTCCTCTCTATAAGCGATTAGGTGATTCTTAATCCGGGATAGTTAGGTAGAGGCATTTAGCTATCCTATGCCCAAGTCCTTTACGTAGATAGTGCAAGGTTGAAATATGGACTTTCACCAAATATTTTATAGATATCTTAATTCCAGCGAATATGCTCGAAGTTACTCGCGAATCTATATCTCTTATTTTCGTTCCAGAGACCAGAGAAGTGAACGACACTTGAAGTGCCTCAAATAGCGCTAGAAAACGGCGCAGCTCCCAGGCAGTACATCGATGCGACTCAGCTGAGATCCGCGAGGTGCACTCTTGAAATCAGATCAAAGCAAGGCTTACGCAGATACTAATCTTGTACGTATTAATCTTCTTTGAAGAGTGTCTCCAACTTATTTGTTATTCTGATTTTAAAGTTTTTTTTCACCACTATCTAGTACATTGTTGGGTTTCGGTTGAGTCACATCAATCTCTAACTATACTTGTTTTGGATTTAATAAGAACTCATATTTACAGAGATAGGGTTTTAATGTTCAATTCCATGTATTCGACAGAGGCCTAATGTATGACTCATCTACATTTAAGTACCTGCTAGGGCAATTTAAATTAAAATTCAACTCCCTCACAATTTCTATCTATTTATGAACTTAAAAAATAAACAAGGAAAACTGAGAATTTACAAATACATTTTTACCTACTTGCAAACTAAGTCTAGATCTTCACCACATACAGAAATATTTACATTTTGAACTCTTAAAATAAGTGTCTGTTGTAGCATGTTTAGTTTGTATTTTCAATGTCACACAAAACTATTCCAATTTTTTACAAGTTTACATAACTTTGTCATACGTTCCAATAAGTAGTGTTCTGCCCAGCAGACTAAAAACTGTCTCGTAATGATCTTGAGAGTGAATGATGAACTTTTTATTTCACCTAAATCTTAATGTGTTGAAAAAATATCTTGAAAAAGTTTGTTTTGTGTGAAATTGAACAATACATTTTAAGTAATTAAAAACCCCTAAAACTGAAATAAAATTATAGAGACTAGATATTTGTACGAAAACAATCTTAGATATAGTGCTACAGATCCTAACAGTATTTGTGTTTCAACACACTTCAAGAGTTAGGTGTCTACTAAAGTTTACTTGAACATTATAAAGAGCTCAATTGTGCTGTGAGCACAAATGTTGATATTCATTTAGTATTGTTCTTTTTTCAGCAGTTGATAGTTTGCAACAAGCCATTAGCATATGAACTAGTCAATACATTCAATATTCTGGTGCAATATAAACATTGTATATATAAAAAAAAACTATTGTTAGCAAACCAACAGCAGCCTGCAACTGTTATAGAGGAACTGACTAAACACTCTTCTGTACAAAATCAACTTACCCCTACAGAATTTAATCTGCATTAACTGAAGAAGTGGGCAGGGATTTCTCCCCCTGCTGGCACTAATTTAAACCCATAACAGAAATCTGATGCATTTGAAGAATAAGCCAAGTTGACAAAGCATATCAAGTATTGGTCATTATCATCAATCTGAAACTAAAATGAAAGATATTAACGTCAAGAATCTGACTACAGGTTAGTATGTATTCTATTCACAATATTATATTCTTATAGCAATAGGGTTAGTATATTTTTCAAATAAAATTGTGATTCCAAAATTATACTGAGGATTGGCTTTCCTGACTTGAAAGCTATTTATTTTCGAAAAATTTTGCTTTTCATATATATTTTTTAATATGATTCAGCTTAACAATAAATTTGTTTTATAAAGAAGTAATTTAATTATGTATAAGTCCTGACAAACTGATGGCCTAAAATACTGAAATTTGAGAAATGCAATTTGGAAGTGGTAATCGTTATAGGGTGAGTTTTTTGGAAATTCTACCCCTAAGGGAATCAAATGAGGGTTCAAAGTTTAATGATACGAGTCACAGCTACTAGCCTATCTATAAGCAAAATAATTATTTCATTATAATGGAGGTCAGTAATACTAATACATGATTATGCTCCATAGATCCAGACTCTGCAAATGGTAACAGTGCTGAAGTAACTAAAACTGAATCTGTATCAGAAGACATTAATAAGAATGTCTCAACTGTGAATAGTTCTGAGAACGACAGTGACACAGCGGATAAGTTGGCAGCAACAGTGGATAATGAGGATCCCGAAAAGGATATGGAGGCTGAAAAGAATGTGACTGATGAAGTAGTGATTGTAGCAGAGGAGACTGTATCTAAAACTGAAGATGCAGATTCGAAACCTTCAGAATCGTCTGAAGAGAAACCTCTGGAGAAGCCTACAGAGGCACCTGCCGCGTCACCTATCTTTGTACCAAAGTACAAATACACTGATGGTAAATTATTTTCTCAACTATTCAAAAAAAGGTTTTTGTAGTTTTGTATCTACAAAACTAGTGAGGCGTAGAATAATCATACCAGAACTAGTTCTTTTCTACGGACTTCCAAAAAAAGGAGCTACTCAATTCAACTGTATATTTTGTTTTTGAACGTTTGTTACCTGAATTCTTTCTGATGGGTGGAACAATTTCAAAAATCCTTTTTTTTTTGTTTGAAAGGTTTATACCTCGCTTGTGTTCCCATTGTAACTGTATCAAAATCGGTCGAGAGGTTTTATTTTCAAATGGGAATAACTGAAAAAGTACTTTTTGATTACCGACTTCCGTAACGGTGGGCGCTGATTCAGCACTGATTTCCATTTAAAAATCAAATTCCCTTCAATAATTTTACCAAGAAATCAGGTAACAAACAGTTGAATTGAGTACTGCCTCTTTTTTTGGGGAATTTGGTACACTACATTTTGGTGATTCTAATCAATCGCACAGATAAGCAACAGTCAATCTGTTTAGGTTTTGGGTGGGTGACTGGAGTGGCACATTTATTGAACAGACACATCTATATGTTAAATTTTAAGGCTTGCTAGTTTGTTTTACTCTGTGATTGTTGGCCAAGGCAGGGAGTCTTCAAATGATCCAGAAACACAAAATAGGGCAATCTACTAAGCTTATATTAAAATGTGATTATACACAATATCCTTTAATTTCAGATCAGTGGTCACCCTTAAATAAGAGTGGTAAGAAGTGTTATGATATAGGATTGCTCAATCAAATCAAGGAAGCTCCACTTTCTAAGGACAAGCCTAATGCACCTCTGTTGGAGACATGCAATCTGGTCAGGGTATGTATGAACAGTATTCGCATATTCTATAATTATCAATGATTTCCCACAAAAATAAAATCTATGTCTCTCAGTCTTCATTCCCAGTTCCTAAATTCATGTAGTTTCAAGTTAACAGATAATATCCAAACCAACATATTAATTCTGATTAACACTAGTTATAAAAACATTATGAAATGCATCTTCCAAAATTAGGTATCATCATATCTACATATTGACTTTTTAACACACATAGAATCATTAATTACAGAGTAACTACATTTTTAAACTTGTTTGTTAGCTATTGGGAACCGCCATAATATGACTATACTTACTTACAATATTTATTTATTTATTGAATAATAGGTGAGCAGCTTCAAGCTGATGTGCCTATATCATATTGCCTATATTATATCCTAAATATGAAATCATTGGTATATAAACTACTGTCAAAGTTGTAGTGTTTTTACATCAATACTGTGACTTCAATTAAAAATTAGTCAGCATATATAAATTATTATATTGCGATCCGAAACAACTCTGCACAAATATACTAAGTATGTGTATTAAATTTTCAGACGGCGCCAATGCCGGAACCAATGTCATTCGCTCCTATGTTGAGACCAATGAATGACTCCCTGTTCCCTCAGTTTGCAAAGGGTGGTGGAGGAAGTATGGGAGGATCTAGAAATACGACTCCTCGCGACGCAAAGAAAAACATGTCCATGGGAGGTAATTGAGGCAACCATCTGTTGCTATCACGTAAAGTTAGCAAAGCAAATGAAAGAATAGAAACGAGTGTTAGCAAGTGTTGAAGAAGCTAAAACTCTCAAAATGAAACCTAAATTGCTATCTTATTTTACTTCTATCATTGCTAACTATATGTGATAGTAGCTGAAGTTAAATGGTTTTATTTAGCTCGCCTTGGCCTGTTTGTTGTTTATTTGTTTGGGTCAAATCTAGAAATTGAAATATTACACCCTTCCCTGATATATTCTCCATCTTGTATTTATAATGTAACGGCCATCTTTTTAGCATAGCAAATTATTAATTTTTTTACAAACTCCTCATTATAGGCATGACTAGAAAAGCACTACATGTCTTGTTTATGATAGTTTAAGTAAAGAAGTATCCTATTTTTCATGTTGATAAATATGTGTTTTAAGGTCGAGGCAGTGTAAAGTCATCTGGAGGGGCTAACAGTCTCCATAAACCTGTTATACGCGTGTCCTTATCATTGCGCGAGGATGTCAAGCTCAACGAATCTGAATCAGCTTGGAAGCCAACCAGATTCAATAAAGATTCCCTCACTGCAGAAGAGCAAAAGGATGAGGTAATTTTGGTGGAATGGCTTTTTTTCCACATATTAAGAAGATGATGTTGTAAATTAAAGATTTTCGTTTATTTTAAATAGATACATCCTACTACGTCTCTTTTAGTTCAAGATGATTAAACTGCAACACAGTTTGTAGTCAGTGATTTTACCCTTACTTACTAGTTATAACTTAGTACTTATTTTATCTATACTAATATTATTATTTTTCATAGGAGGTGTACAAGAAATTCAGAGGTATTCTGAACAAACTTACGCCCCAAAAGTTTGATACTCTGCTAGATAGAGTGAAGACTCTTGAGATTAACACACAGAAACGCCTTGAAGGTGTAATCGACCTCATATTCGAGAAGGCCATAGATGAGCCCAACTTCTCTGAAGCCTATGCAGCTATGTGCACCAAGTTATCCATGCTTAAGGTATATATAATTATACAATACAATAGCATCATACAAGGTGTATGCTTTCAGGGCTTTATACCTTACTCGTGACTTTCTTTGACTAGTATCTAGTTTTTGATGCCAATACAGTAATTTCAATTATTTTGATTTATAAACCAAACTATTCGACCGACCGATAAATTTCTAGTTTTAGCACCACCACTGCTGTGTAAAGTTCATCTATCAAACAAAAATTGAATCTTTATGATCGGTTCGTTATTAGCTGAGAAATCACAAAAAACAAAACACAAAAATAAAACTCAAATTGAGCACCTTAGTTTTACCGACTTCCTAATAAAAGAAGGAGGTACTCAATTCTACGGATTATTTTCAATGTTTATAATTTCGGAGACAGCTGGATCACTTTGATTTCCTTTTTTCTAAAAGAGTATGTCTCAAGTGGTCCCAAATTTTAAAAGAATTCGTTTATTTGAAATCTGTTTACAATAAATATAAAGGTTTTTCGTATCATATTGTGATTGTAGGTACCAGCTGATAACGCCACAAGCCCTGATCAATGCGTCAACTTTAGGGTCCTGATCATCAACAAATGCCAAAGTCAGTTTGTGGCCAACAAGACAGATGAGCAGATCATGAAATTAGAAAAGGAATATAATGAGTGCACTGATCCTGTAAGTAGTTCTGTAAACTGTTGACCCACTCACTACAATAATTTAGTGACTAAAGGAAAAGACCGTCTTCTTCTTGACATGTTTTTCCATATTAACTTCCATATTGACTTCCGTGTTTTCGCGAACTTGTGGTCAAATGTCGACAAAAAAAAAAGTCGGGTTCTGCGTGTTCCTGTCGTATATTATTTAATTCGGCCAGTAAATGGTGTCGCAGCAAACTGCCCCCATTTTAGTGGGAAATAGTTCCCAATCAAAAGTCCCCAACGTATAAACAAATAAAAAAATATAGAACCTGTATATCAAGTTTTTTTAAAGATGGTTGGTAAACTTGTACTCGCGCACAGGTCATACCTGTGCAACATTACAACAACATTTCTATACAAACCCATATTACATACAAACTGACTGTCGAAAGGAATAAGAAGAGTTAAGAAAATAAAGTATTTCGTAAGATGAGTTATGAATAAGATCCTTATAAAAATTTGCCAGACTCAAAGCATCTCTATCTCTATCTTCACACATCACATCTCTATCCTCAGTTCGACTAAAATAGCGAAAGTAAAGAATACTACTAATAAATATTATGTAACTATATGAGTAATAATTTATTTCAGGCCAAGAAAAAAGAACTCCAATTGATGCTTGCTGAAGAAAACAGGCGCGTCAGGATGAGATCTGTGGGAAACGTCAGATTTATTGGTTAGTAGCCATAGAACCTTGATTTGTTCCCATTAGTTCGAATGTCGCAGTGATGTGAATTTTTCTTATTTGTATGTGTTTTTATACCCATTCTAAAAAGGAATATATACTAAATTCGACTGTTTTACGTTTGTTATGTGTTGTCTCAGACACGGTTACACCTCCGAAGTGGTCCCAATTTAATTTTACCAAATTCGATTCTGTCGTATTTTTGTTATAACCTGTGTCGGTATCTGTAAACATAATTTTTTTCCCCTGAAAGACGTCGGGTTGATTTGAAACTGCACACTTATTATAGCGATGACAATGCAATAATTTAAATAGTTAGACCCATTAAAAATAACAAACGGCGATAATATACTAGCCTCAGTACAGGTTATATATTTGAGCCATTTGGAGTCAAGACATTGAACCGTGGGTACCAGGACCTCATCTTATTTTCCTAAACTTATCGGAGCGTTTGATCGATTCGACGCGTGACCAGAATGCCGTTTTTTATCTGGCCCAACGTATAAGCATTGCCATTCAGCTTGGTAATGCGGCTAGCATTCTAGGCTCACTGCCCTCTGGTGGTTGGTTTTTTATTGTGAGCATTTGGATTATCTGTAGGTCTTAAATTGTCTATAGGTAATCTTTCTGCTATATTTTTTTCTTGTCGTTGTTACAAATTTTTTGACCCATTATAATGTTTTTAGTTATTTTTTAAGTACGTACCTACTTTATTATTTTGTAGGTGAGCTTTACAAACTGAAGATGTTGACGGGTAAAATCATGGATTATTGCATGAAATACTTGGTTGAAAAGGTGGAAGAAGAGAAGCTAGAATGTCTTTGCAAGCTTCTCACGACTATCGGGCAGCAGGTCGAGAATGAAGGGACAAGTCAGTTGGATATTATCTTCAAGAAGATGCAGGAAATCGTCGATCGGAAATCACAAAAGATCAGCAGTCGTGTGAAGTTTATGCTTCAAGATGTGATCGCGCTGAGAAAGAGGAAATGGGTTGTGAAGAGCGTAGTGGATTCACAGCCTAAGATGATGGATCAAATTCAGAAGGAGGCGGAACAGCAACAGCGTCACATTGAAGTTAGTTCACTCCTGTCATACTTAATATTTAGATAGCGAAAAAATAGCAAGAGGGGCAGGATTTGAACCTGCATTATTCTAGGTAACATGCCCAGACGCCTGCCAACTTGGTGACTTTGATTGACGAACGCTCGCAGTTACGGTCCTTGAGGCGAAGAATTCGATGAAAGCATCGTCTTTGCTTGCTATATCTTAGTTTTATCTAAGAGTAAGTCTTGTCTTACTGACTGCCTCACTGACTAACTGACTGACTGACAGGTTACAATCTATGCAGAGCCTAAACCAACTTATAGACATGAAATTTAGAGGGTGTACTAGAAATAGATTTTTGGAAATCAACCCCTAAAGGGGTTTTATGCCGCGGGTGACAACTACTTGTAAAGATATAAAATTATCTAATTATTTTTTGTGCCACGGCTCTCTGTACCCGAAACCATAACACGATGCAAGAGATGATGTCGTTATTTTTATATATCGTAAACACATAGGTAATATATATAACAAAAAACGTACCTAATACAAAAATGATTTGTAACAGTAGTGTTTTTTTATGTTTTAATTGCGATCAGCTGTTTGAATTCAGGCAGATCTGCTGAATGTTATTGGTCTTGCAGGAGGAAACCCCAGTGAGTAACAGTCCATATCATTGTTATGTAATTGCCAACAGTTGATGAACTCGCCGATGGGCGGTGGCGGCGGCGGTGGCGGTGGCTTCCGTCGCGACGACGGCGGTCGAGGCAAGCGTGGCGGCGACAGTCGCGACGGACGCAGGCAGAACCCTTACATGGACAACGCGTGGAAACCTACCAAAACAACCAACTTCCCCATCGACACGTCTAAACTCAAACATGTCACTCAAAAGGTATGTACACAATTAGAGCTACTTTAATATCATGTGGTGTGTTACCGGTGACCTTCAATGAAAGCCAGTGTATTCCAGACTGAGACGCAAAGACAAACACGTGTAGTGCGTAGCTTTCGTTATTCTAATCGATGTTAATAACTTTAACCGCCTTTTGTCCAAATTTTTCTTGTATAAAGTTTTGTAATTGTACTCTACTGCAATAATTTTTCAGTTGAAATACACGCTATCTGTATATAAATCACGCGCGCATCTCGGTGATAGTTTTATCTACTATATAGTTCAGGAATATCTGATTTGTATCACTTTCTCGATCTTGATAACTTTTTGCTGATAAGATTTTTCTTTGCAATCAGCTTATTCTTAGAATTTAGTTAGGTAATGCGTTACTAATAATAAACCGTGACGTCGATACCACGCTTACGTCATAATTGTACACCAGTAAAATACTAGCTCATGCAGAAGCCATATTGTTGAAGTACTATAAGTTATATTGGTTTCAATCTCGATGGTTACGGTATTTTTTACAGCACGGTTGGCAACTTAAAAAATATTATGCAATTCATTTCACATTAAATACTCCTTTCCAACTTATTAGGATTTTTGACTAAAAACTACTTGCTTGGAATATTCTTCATTATAAAGCCATTTTGTATAAATTTTTGGCGGTACAAAAGTTTATGTAAGTATGATAAGGATTAGTATAATAGTGTTATCTTTCACAGCCTCAGATAAAATTATGAATGATTATCTTTTGGCATGATGCAGCTGTAAACCTTGAGTTACGTAAAAATCTATCAGGAAATTGATCTACAATAATACCTATGTAAAAGTGTATGTGTTCATGACCAATTTTTAATCGGTTATTGTTGATGCATGTACTAACGACACGTTATTCATGGTAATTATGTTGGTGTAAGCCGAAAGGGGGTCACAATGACTACTCATAATCTCAATGAACGACTTTTATATTTGGACCAACTCAGAATTTATAATATAAATATGAATCGCTGAATGTGTTGCTAAAGGTGAATCTCGAGAGCGGCTGAACCGATTTTGATAATTCTTTTTTTTAGAATATTCGTAGAAGTACGAGGATGGTTATTACGGAGATAAAAATAAAAAAAGAGGCAGTAAAATTCTAAAAGCTATACTTTTCTATATTTTTTATACAATCGATTCATAATAATACTTAAAATTTGAACTTTAATACCATACTATAAAGTTTAGGTGTTAGTGGAGGGATTCCGGGAGTTCAAAACAATTGAGTTAGGTTAGGTTATCTACGACTATAACTACGACTATTATTGATATAACGGTTTTTTTTCTCGAATTCAGGGTTGAGAGATACTTACCTTATAATTTATAAGCTACATTGTAACGGACTATTTGACATCGAACTAATCTGAGACACGACCCGACTCGTAATATCTAAATCTTTTGAACTTTTCAGAATTTGAACGATATTAAATTGGCTCCTCCTCAATCCGCGTGGAACCATGGATCAGGCACGAAGGCCCAAGTTCAACCATCTAGCAATCCTCAAATTAGTGTTAGCAAGAACATGTTCAGTGTTTTGGAGAATGTGCAAGCTGATCCCACTTCTCTAAGAGGTAAAATAGTAAGAATAAGTAGTAGTTCTGTGAACTGTTGACTTCGCGACTACAATAATTTATCGAATAAAAAAAGACCTATTAGCCGTTTATTTCATATTCAGAAATCCTCTTGTCAAATTTCCTCGATTTTTGAATAAAATACCCCATTGAAAAATCACTGAAAGACAAAAGAAAAAAATCCAGACTCGAAGCAGCTATACTTCGCTTCCTCGGTCAATTGTCTAATAATATGTAAATACGTTTTCAGTAAACCGTGACCTGATGCCGAACTATCAGTCGAAGGGAGTTTCGATTGAACGCTCGACGTTCAATTCCAGATCAGACTATAGTAAGTGCAGTTTTAAGGGTTTTATTATGATAGCATAATTTTTGCAACTGTAAAACCACTCTTAAGGTTTTATACGACAAAAACAAAGATAAAGACAAGAATTTGTAAAATCTGTTGCCAAACACAAATTTACTCAAATTTGAAAGCAAATTTATTATAGGTTGTTATTTTATTAGATGATATGGATAGAATTACATGTTTAAATTAAATCGTTTTGAGGTCATCGTCTCTTACGAATTTTAGACGCTTAATGGGTATTAACTGCCCAAAAGGAGAGTATGTATTTCGAGTGTTTGTATATTAGTATATATTTCAAACTCTTTGTAGCTGTAGAGGTAAGTATCTAGTCAATAAATCAAAAAAGTCAATATCACAAGACAAAAAGGACCTATAGTTTTAATGACCATATGGTAGGATAACACAAGTAGAAAGGAGTTTATCGGGGCTAGTTTGAAAGAGATGTATAATCAACCGTTGAGCCCCGAAAGTCGCTTGTTTAATTTTTTTATTCATTGTTTTTTTTTATTGTTGCCGCAGATGTAAACAGCGGTAACAACCGCTCCGGGTCCGTAGGCGTCGCGCGGTCTAATTCTGCAACGAGGACTCAAAGCAGCGTGCCCGCGACTCGGCCACCGGCGGCCGAAGCACCCGCACCCGACCCCGTCGCGCCGCAAGAACCACTCGCGGATGATAAGATGAGGAACTTCGTCAAGTCCACCATCGACCTGTATCTTATAAACAAGGATAACGAGGAGCTTGTCCACGACGTGAAACAACTGTTCCCGACTAAATACCACGCGGCTGTTGTCAGCGAAATACTGAACGTTATATTAGAAAAGTTAGTATATTGCTATTCCAATTCGGCTTGTTACACTTACTAAACTGTCTTAAATATCCATCCTTTTCATACTTATGGAAACAAAATGAGAGGTGACTTTTAGAACTTTCAAATAAGGTTTAGTAAGTCTGCCCAATTGTCAGTGCGGCTGAGGTTCAGTGATTTAGAGAAGCCATGGTAGAGCGTATGGATTTGTCGCTGGAGGCAGTCTCGGATTGGGGCGATACCAATCTGATCAAGTTCAATGCAGGTGTGACTGTTTCACGCAAAAAGAAGTCATTCCAGCTGGCCTCTACTATCCGTTTCCCTAACACTTTTATTCTGTGACCTATCAGGTTGTGGAATTCGCTGCCGAGTACACTATTTCCCGATTTATAATTTTGGGCGCCAGCTCCTTGAATCAGAGGTCTTTGACGTCATTTATGACTGTTATAATTAGTGTAACTTTAATTTTATTTTATTTTACAGGGCTGCGAAGGAAGTCGCTTTGGTTGCGAAGTCACTCGAGCACTTGGTATCGATGGGCACTATTGCAGCCGATAATTTCTTGGCTGGCATAAAGGACACGTTTGAGTTTGCGCCCGATCTTTACATCGATATACCCATGCTGTATGAATACTTGGGGCAAATCACTGCACCGCAAATTGTAAAGAAGGTACATTTTAGATATTTTATTTGGAAAGATGGAATGTGTTCTGTGAATGTGATGATTTTATTGAAATATATTTACTGGGTAACAAGTTACATGACCTAGTTTTTAACCTATCTTGACTAAGCTTGGTGATGTGTTCTACGAGTTTAGAAAACGTCGGGGATTTGTGATAGAGAGAGAGATTTCTCCCAAAATTAAGGGATGTTTGCTACGGAGCTATATAGTGACCCATTTCACTCCTATTTGGCACGTACATAATGCGGGGCACAGCGTTAATTAAAATTCCTGAATATAAAGATATCGGTCCAGTGGTTAGATCGACAGTTCGTGGAACTAAGGCCTCAGCTTCGAATATAGCGTACGGGGCAGCAGCGGCTGCGGCGCGGGCAACGTAGACTCGCGTCGCTGCTGTACCGCTTTTTTCGAGAAACGGTCCATTTGACTTTTTTTACGCATAAGATCCTGCCGCTCCCGCGCCGCCGTCGCCGCCGTCGCCGCCGCCGCGTTGCACGTAAAATTCGCAGAGACCTTACGTGTAGTTATAGATACTGCACTTCATTTTTTAACAAGATAAAACTGTTTAAATTAAGTTATTTGATTGTGTTTATTGTAGCATATCACATTACAACAAATATTGAACGTTAGCGAGAGTATAATCGCAGCCAACCACGGCCAGATTCTTCTGAAAGCAATACTAAGTAACATGAACGAAAGTATGGGTCCTACTTTTGTTAAAAGCAAATGGCAAGAATCTGGATTAAAACTAAACCAATGGATGAAAGATGATCAGGTACTGTAGAATCTACTTATATTTTTTACCGACTGTGCAAATAAGGAAATATTCGATTCGACTATAATATATATTTTTAATTCTATAGCTACCAAATAAAATTGAGCGGGAAAGTGTTCAAAATTGTAGGAATATATTCTATATAAATGGCCATTTAACTTAAGTTTTGATTTGATCTTATTTTTAATCATGTTTTATAAGGGTAATTAAAGGAAAAAATTATAGTCGCATGAATTTGAAAAGGTGATTTAGTTTCAAGGTGAACAAATTCCACCAATTTTTTTAACGCAAATCCCTTGGGTTAACATTATCCAATGCAACGATTTCAGCGTGAAGTAAAGGCGATACTTGAAGCGTGAAGTAAACGAAACTACAATATAAACTTTGTAATATGAATATGCCCCTAAAACATGTTAGAATTATCTTGCTGTCTTTCCACTCCGACCAACTGAAGTATAGGTAGTTTAAACCTAATGATACTCGTAGAAGGGTGGATTACCAAGACATTAAGTGTATTACATTTAAGGATACAATTTACAGATAAGCACAGTTCTTACCATATGAAAGTAAAAAGGAAAAAGTGCAGTCAAAGTTATTGCATAATGCATTATTGCACAAATAAAGTGCACATTCACAATAACCCAACGTTTATTACCATTTTTAACTGTAGATGGAAACAAATTCAAATTAATAAAATTTTCCAATAGAACCAAAAAGTAGTAATAATTGTTCAGTTTCAGTTGATCAGAGTGGAAGGACTTGTGTCTTGGCAGAGTGATTCTGTGATATCTTATAAAGTAATATAATTTGTTTGTGCTTCAGGTGCAGAAATGGATAGAAGATAACAAATTCGAATTCCTCGAAACCGATGTAAATTCTAGTGATGATTCTAAAACGAAATTAACACCTGAGGAAACTCAGAGTAGATTGCTTCAGTTAATGAATGCTGATGAAACTTGCGATTGTATAAAGGGCTGGGTTCAGGTTTGTATTCGTTAATTCTTACACTGACAATTTCGACAAGTATAATCAAAACATTTTAGAAACCCTTGACATCGCCATTTGTTGGCGGCAGATTAGAAATTAATCGTAATGCATACTAATAGACAAGGCCCATTCATGTGAGACCATATTTAAGGAAGTTGTGAAGAAATCGTATTACGCCATTTTGTAGATGCGGCCATCTTGGACCGAGTTTAATAAAATACATATTAGCTATATTTGATTAAAATCGGTGAAAAGAACACTTGACTAATCTACCTTTTAAACAAAAAAAAAAAACTTACCAAAAATATTTACATCCGTTCTAGAGCTAAACTTATCGCTCCGTCGTTTTTCCGTCGTGGGTCAAAAAGAAAACTAGACTCTATTGTGCCTCTTAAGAAGTTTTAAAAAAATCCTTTACTAACTTTCTTCAAATAACGAGGGCATTCTCAAAATCTGTCCTGTTCTAATTTTTAAATAGGAATTATAATAATTAAAATATGCCTGCATAATTAAAGTCTGTTTTTAACAATGACAGTTCTATAAAGGTAGACGGGTTACGTTCTAACGTCAAAGCTTAATAAATCGTAAATTTTGGTTTCTAAGCTAACTGACGGCTCAACTGTGATGGATAGGATCAGTTTTAGGGCCAAAGTCACTCATCTCCCTCTATAGTTCTATTCAGAGTTATCGGTTAGAGGTGTACTAAGCCGAAAGGAGGCCACTATACTCATCCTAAGGAAAAACTTTCATTCGAGAAAAAAAAACAGCTATTCCATACAAAAATTTGATCAGCCGTCAACAAAATGTATGAAACAGCTGATATTTTTTCTTTAATTCTGAGTTGGTCCCACAGTGAAAATTGATTTGTAGGATGTGTATAGCGTCCCTCATTCGGCTCGGTACATCCCTAAACAATAAACCTGAATATCATGATTTTTTTTGTAATTATTACATGTATACTTTCAGGACAAAGTTGGCAAGGCTTCCAATGAAGATTGGTTCATGAAAGCACTCATGCAAGCTATTTGCGAACACGCGTTATACGGCTCGGAGGGTCGCAACTTGCCTCACTTCAAGCAAGAGCGCATGGGAAAATACGCGAGTCTCATCAACGAGTTCGGCGAGTCGAAGGAGGCGAGGGAAGCTAACTGCTTGGTTGCCATTCAACAATTAGTGCATAGGCTAGAACACCCACAGGGTTAGTCCACGTTTATTTAATGACTTATTGCTAGCGTTTGCCCCACTCAAGATGTAATGTTAGTGTGATGAATGTTATATTAATGCGATAGTGAGAACTTCCAGTATTAAATATATAATCGAATTAATATATAAACTTTATATTTCACTCTGATCAAGTTAAATAAACCAATTTATTATGTTTCCCAACGAGGCAATACTTTTTATTTTATATAGGTACTTGATTAGTTTTATTTAGTGTTCAGTTTATAATTCAATGTGTTTTCTGTCTTTCCAGGTTTAACATTAGAAATATTCCAATATTTACATGAGCAATACTTAATTTCAATTGAAGGGTTCCTGGCGTGGGAAAAATCCGATAAGGATCCAGAGGGTAAAGGTGGGTAACATGTTTTCGTATTACAAAATGAAAACCCTGCATACAACAAGTATTAGGCCATGTTCAGATTTAGACGCGCGTTTTAATATGGCGTGTTAAGATATCTTAATATTTACCTAACAACCGATCACACGCTCGTCAGCGAGCGTCAACGCAGCTCTCAAAGAAAAAGTTTGTAGACGTAAGCGATGCGCGTAGACGCGCGCATTTTAACCCACTTCAAAAAGGAAGACGTTCTCAATTCGTCGGATTCTTTTTTTATGTTCCCTGATTTCTCGGCGAAACGGCTGTACCAATTTGAAAAGTCTCTTTTCTTTCTTTTCTCTCAAAGAAAAAGTTCTAGACGTAACCGATCGTGCGTTGAAGCGCGTTTTCTAACTCCTCCTAACCTCCTCAAAAAGAAGAGGTTGTATATAAGGCTGAATCTTTTTTATGTATGATTCCCCTGATTTCTCGGCCAGATGGCTGGACCCATTTAACAAAATTACATATTTTCAAAATCGATCCAATTGGTTTTTGTTACCCAAAGAATTTAAATTTCGTTCACCACATAGACGACATTCTTGTAATGAGTTTTGTTTATTGAATTGAAGTCTGATTTCACTTTTTTTAATGTATTTACTTGTATTTGGTTCTACTGAGTTAGATGAGCAGTAACGAGTTCAGTAATGTCGCAAAGCGTTCGTCGCCTGAACTTTCACTGGATGTGGACGCGTTATAAAGCGCGTTTCATGTGAAATTTAACCTTAATTTTTTTTATAGTCGATATGCTTGTGCTTGTCCGCAACTCACCTGATGTAAAGTAACGATGCGGTCTAGGATGTAGCGCGCTTGCCTAGAAGAAACCGATTCAATCGCGATATGAAGAGACCGAGATTATAGCTAATAACTTAATAATTAATATATAAGTTTGGTCCAAATCAACTGTTTCGACGTGTCTGGCTCAGAGGGTAGTACAGCTGACAGAGTCGATCCATCAAGATACAACTATGTCTCATTTTGTTTAGCAATTACGGGTTTGCACGCGTGCTTGATTTCCTCACCTTTTTGATTGAACGCCTAATTTCATCCCTGATGATATTTATTGAACGTAAACGAAACAATAATTGGACCTTTTCAAACGCGCGTTAGTTTTCTGAATAAGTTTAGTCTTTGTGCATAGATGACCACGTATTGTAATGGTGAAGTCAATTTTATACAACTCGTATATGCATGTGAATTTATGAGTTTGCGACGTGACTTTGAATCACTAATGTGTTGCGTGTCTACCACTGCCAAATATCACGTCATGATATTTCATTAATTATTCATTACAAATTTGTTTTGTAGATTGTAATTTCATACCGATGAGGATGATTTGAGATTATTTAATATAGATTGTGATATATGTAAAGATTACTCTCAAGTTGTGAAATCTGTCGCCAAGCACCTGTGTGTTCCGGTAGACTTCTTGTGAGTCAGTGTATTCCAGACTAGCCATGCTCCATCTAGGGCTACAATATCACTGACTTCCGTGGTCGTGCGAACTTGTGGTCAAATGCCTGTTGATTGTTGTAGGTGTGATTTTGATGGCGCTTACATCATTCTTCACGGACATCAAGGAGACGGACAACGACGATTCGTGCAGTGAAGACTGACGCGCGCGCGAGGCAGCGGCCTCGGGGCCACCACGCCTCGCGACCGACTGATCAACTATCACAGATCTTTTATCAAATTTATAACTACCCTCTTTTTGCGTAGGATATTGAAAAATAAACTTCTAGGACTCCTTTTTTTTAAACATATATTATACTTATATATTATTATTTACAAAAGTTGTTAGTTACTATATCGAAATAAAATTATTTATGAGATCAATCCTTTGCAATAGTGTAGACTGTGAATTGACAACGACATGACCTTGCTGGACAGCCGCAGAGCTAGAATATAGAATATTGCGGGAAATTGTGCTTACTTACATCAAAAGTACTGCACAAATATATAGTAAGTATGCAAATAAAAAGCTATAGTGACAGTTTATATACAATAACAACTTTACAGATTTGATCTTTGTGTAAAACAACAGGGGCCTCATTTTGAAACGTTCGGACGAATTTATCACACTGTTAATGACGTCACTTACAAATAATAAGAATGCGAATTTTTGAACATCGATCGTATATGACGTCATTCGCTAATGACGTCAAGATCGATGTGATGAATTCATTCGAACGTTTTAAAAATGAGGCCCTAGATGTATAGTTCTACAAATATATATAGGTACATATAGTACATCATATACTCGGTCAACATACCATTCTATAAAATTTCTTGTTGCTATAAACATGTAAATATTTGTATTATATCTTATGAACTTATAGCTGGGTTTTTTCAAACTTATCCCCCCCTAGCAATCCCTCACGCGGTGGATAAGTTCTAACTGTAGTCGAATTTTCTTCACGAAACTTAATGTTTAAAATTCGGGGTACAATGGGGTATTTTACTAGGTTTAGATTTGTTAATATAATAATACAATATACACTATCATCCAGTAACCTGCGATTTCCGAAGGTCCCATTATCACATCTGAGCTGGGAAATAAATAGTTTACATAATAATAAATATTGATATATTTTATAAAGGTCGTAAGTAAATTACTAAAGCTATACGTTTCATAACCACCAGCTTGATTTAAGGTTGCGTTTTGACTGCATTTTTTATGACTTTAACTTAGTACTCAAATTACGCTAAGTTTGTTTGAATTATGACATTGAAAATCGATTTTTGATATGAAAAAAGATAATCGTATTTAAAAGTTTGAGATTTTGTACTGAGTTTTGCGTAATTTGTGGTGCAAAGTTTTCGAATTTGGTCAGGAAAGTCTACGTGAATCAGGCTGCTGAACTAATTGGTACATAATTGTTATACTCGTTATTAAAGATGGTAATTATCGTGCGAAGAACTAGTAAGCTTCCAATCGTCATCGAAAAGTATTTTTTTCGATTTTCGATTCATGTATATAATATTAACCTCAACTCTTCCCGATTGCTTGCACTGAAAAATAAAACAACGTTAAGACCTTTTTTAAATCAATGTTATAAATTTGTTAAAAAATGAGCTTATGAACAACGAACATGATTTTTTACTAATTTTGTTTTCTTACGTATAATTATATACATGTTTTGTTAATTATATTGTTTTTTTTTTAATTATTAATTATATTGTTATTGGCTCAAATACTTTTTTCGATAAATTAGTAAAAAATATGAAATCTGGAAAATTAATTAAGATGTCTTAATGATTTTAAATCCAAGGTCATTACACCTTGAATAACGTGTGAAACAGAGACGTTGCTTAGTAACTAAAGGCCCTGGTGACAAGAAACTTGAGCCCAACTTAAACTGTATTAGGTTTTACCAAGTCTAAATATAAATACTATTTGTAGAACTCCTTTAACTTACTATATTTAACTGCATGGCGAACTGTATTCGTACCTCGTATAAGTATATAAAGGTAATGGCATTTTTTTATTTTTGTAAAACGTTTTTACCTAAATGTTGTAAATAGTTATATCTTACTAATAACAAGGTTTCTATGTTTATTAATAACAATTAGGCTGCAAAACATTTATGTTTGTAGATATCATGAACCTTATTACTGCCATACTAACAAAACCACGTCGGATAATTCTGACCTCCTCGTGTTGCGGCGATATAACTCATCGATGAAGCGCAGCAGTATACCATATCCATGGCTAGTGGCAACCATTATCCATGCATTGTGCGAAAATGTCAGTTTCGACAATGTAATTGTAATTCTGAGGCAATTCAAATAACAGACTGCCACTCGTGTAACGTTTCTGACCAGATTCGAAAGCTTTTTTTTTCAAATTTTAGAAACTTCTAACTAAGAAGTACCTAAAAGAAGACTTTGAAAATCGATTGTAGATAGTAGTGCATTTAAAAGATTGAAATTTTGTACCGAGCTTTGTTTATTCATGTTGAAAAGTTATCGAATCCGGTCGGGAAAGCTACCTGAATCGGGCTGCTGGGGTGGCAATCAAAGTAATCCATGTGGAAGCGACTACGATTTAAATTTTAGAAAATTAGTAAGAACTGTTTGAGTTGATACATTACTAGGTCTCGAATCACGAGAGCCAATGGCGCACTTCACCGTAGCCCTAAGGTAGCCACGTTTTATATGTATATTCGTTATTTTTACACAATGTAATTTTTCCATGACGAGCCATTGATATACATATAAACCACTTCTTAAACCAGCCATTAGCAAGAACCTGCCTGCTGCACTGCTAGTATCGTCGTTTACAATTAACAGCACTACCTACTAAGCTTTTTCGTCCGACTACGCAAAAAGGAGTGTTATGATTTTGCGCGTCTATGTATGTATATATGTATGTTTGTGTGTACAAACGTTCCTTATCGTGTTATGATAACATTAAATGAGGTGTCGAATAAAGTGTATTAACCAAAAACATATTAACTAGTTTTTTTTTATTCTTAATCATCCGCTAAATTTTAGATGAAAAACAGGTAGGCAACCAATTTTTAAACCCATAAATCACTAACGTGTGCCTAAAAGTATTTCCAAAAAAATATGAATTTGGACAGGTAATTATTTATCTTTTATTTACATGGACTACTGATTTGTGACTGAGAAGGAAGATTTGTATTTAAAGGGTTTGTATCATTTTACAGATCTTACTGAAAAGTGCAATCTTTTTTGGGTTCCGTAGGAACGAAGAAGGCACTCTTACAATTGGCAACATTTCATTTTTGCAAAGTGATGGAATTTCGAGATCCATTTTGAGATAATGTAATGAAGAGTTCATACTAAAAATACTAGACTTTAATATCCACTTTTGAGTTGTTTACAAAAAACTGATGAATTATTTCAGATTTATGTTAAGACCGTCAGATGCCACCAATAATAAACATTATTGTATCTGTCATCTGTGAACCAACGAAAACAAACAACAAAAATACAGATATTTAGTGACATCATTTTATTACGAGCTTTTGACGAGAATAACATTATGATGAACTTTTCTTATATTTTGAAATATCTCTAAAAACGTACGTAATTATTACATTCTGAATAAAATAAAAAACAGGACTACACTATTTTTCATTTGTCTTTCTATTATCGTAATAATAATAGGGGCTCAAAAATTTTAAATGTTGTCAATCGCTGTTCGTCTCTTCTAACTTTCCCAACATTTAGTAATACGAAGAATGCTTAGTAGTCGTATGGTTGAATTCGATTTTTTACCGAGCGATTTTGATCGTTAAAAAGTTGTATGTCAGTTATAATTTGCTCTGAGGTGGCGAGCGGGGAAGGGCGAATAGTTGCATCTAGAGTGTAGGAGCGGAACGCACCCGCAAGGGTGTCCGTTGCGGATTGCGGACCGTTATGAATGTCAGTGTCTTTTCTTTGTCAGTGTCAAACAGATTTGTTGTGTGGCTGGTCTTGTTGTGTGAGTACTGTGAGTGAATATTTGTTATTTCTTTCTTTGTTCGTGTTGTGTACGTAAAAACGTGAAAAAGCGAATGGCGTGACTCATAATTAAGTAATAAATATTTGCTTAGAACGTTTCTGATTCTAAGTTTAAATTTTAATTGTACAAGTTTGTATACAGTACAGTTTTCATAGATTAACCCTATTTGCGTAGAGGCGACCTACAATAATTTTGGTACACGCGAAATGGTGTTATTGTTTTGATAAAACATGTCTTTACCAATAGAAGAAAGTCCAATAATCAACTCTGATATCGAACACGATGTTACAAGTAGTAACAGAAATCTTATTGAGAGAGAACAAGGTATGGTTTCAATTTTTATATAAGTAAGGTACACAGAGTACTGTGTAGTAGCTTAGTATCATGACTTATGAAGACTTTAAATGATAAACCTACCAAATTATGTCAATTATTACTTACTAAAGCACCAACATATACTTAAAATTAATTCTAAATAAGCCTGATATGTTTAAAACATGTTTTTTTAGACTAGCTTACTTAGTTATGTAGCTCACTAAGATTCCAATCTCATGTTGTGTCATCAAGAATTTCTTAATAAAGAGATATGATTTATTATTCTTGTCATTTTAGTGGAAGAGACAACAGGATGGATCAAATGTCGAACAGTGCTTGGTATTATGGGATTCCTTGGGTTTGCTGTAGTATATGCAATGCGGGTAAACCTCTCAGTGGCTATTGTGGCCATGGTGAATACTACAAAACCAGTGCCGTCAAATGATTCCACATTAGATGTATGTCCAGCAACAACACCTAGCAACAGTTCCCAACCCTCTGTAAGTGAATATACTGACACAACATCAATATTATGAAAATAATATATTTCAAAAACTCAAGTATAATTTTACTTTTGACTTTTGGTACATAACTATTATTCTTTTTGCAACTAAGCCATTTTCTGAATAATAGAAGAATCATTAAGACAGCTATAGACCGCCAACTTGTCCATACAATAATAAGATATAGCTCTTTTCTACCTTTTCATGTTATCCAATTCCAGAGGTTTTTATTTTTCACATAGCTATCACATTATTTACTAGACATTAGCGTTTTATTTTTTTTCTGTCTTTTATATCTCTAAAAATAACAAGCTTCCTCAGCAGTCATATTTTTGTGCTGATACAATGCCTATTAAATTAATTATGCAGAATTCAGTTACTTATCCTCTTAATACTTAAAAATAAATTGTTCTAACCAGCTTAATAATGAAAGAAATGATTATCATATTTATATTTACAGAAAAGTATATATGACAGCAGTATATATATTTATTTATTACACAGCAAACAAGTTTAAAGAGTCAACTCATTTACATTTCCTAATGTTTAAATTTGTTATGTCTGGTGTATATACATCTATTTATTTACGTCTATTCATTGCGTTCCTCTTTCTTTTCCTTTCATGGCTATTGTTTGGTTCCAGAGGCCGGGTGATTTCAATTGGTCCGTGGAACAACAGAGTATAATACTGGGATCATTTTTCTATGGATATGTTCTAACACAGGTATTTGGTCTAAATACACAGATTTAGATTATATTTTATCCAGTATTTTATAATGTATGGTATAAACTGTATAACCTATGAAAATACCTTAAATGATTAAGTCTACTATAGATTAACTCAATACAGTATTGTTATATCCTACTTTATGTCCAGAAAAAAGATGCTGTAATTGAATAACAATGTGCACTAATAATATAAAAATATCAGCCAAAATCAGACCAGCGGTGTCCTCATATTTTGTTAACAAATTATTTAGTTGAAAAAGCTATTAAGATATTTTTTATATTTACTAAATCATAAGCTAGTCAAATTGAGGAAAAAGAAATATTTAATCAGTATTTATAATCTCAAGATTCCAGGTGGTAGAATAGCGGAAATGTATGGTGGAAAACTAGTATATGGCATTGGAATATTTTTTACTGCCGTCTTCACCATATTGAGCCCAATAGCTGCATATACAAACTTTTGGTTCTTTATTGTGGTGCGGGCGTTGGCAGGATTATCTGAAGGTGTTACATATCCTGCCATGCATGCTATGCTAGCCAAATGGATACCGCCTTTGGAGAGGTCCAAGTTTGCAGCTTATGTTTATGCAGGTATGAAATCAGCATCACAGGACAATACTACATCAGTGTCTTATCAAATCATTAATACACATATTTATTGTCTTATTGACAGATTGAGACATAGTTTTTTGTTAGTTCTGTGTAATATGCAAATTACTGGCTTCACACGACTGGACACATGTATTGCTTTAAGGAAAGTGGACTCCTCAAAAGCTAATTTGAAAAAGGGCGAGCCTATGAGTACTCGCATAAAAAAAAAAATAGAAAAAGCTGTCCAACATGTTATCTATATCTATACTAATATTATAAAGAGAAAAGATTTTTATTTTTGCATGTAAGTAATAAATAAACTTAAAAACTATTGAACTGACTTCATAAATCTTTCCCTGTTAGAAAGCTACATGATCACAGACTAACATAGGCTATAAAAAATTAGAGATCTGCAGGTAACACCGCGGAGCCCAGTTAGTGGTTTTATAAAAGTAGCACTTGATTATTTTTGTTAAACCAGAGCCTTTTGTGTCATACTGCTCTCGTCAAAGTGACACTGATTTCGCAATCATTGTATTAGAGATACTATTGACTATCATTGTCCAAGAATTTCAGGTTCATTTCTTTACTAATAGGCAAGCAACTTATGTGCCTGTATCATGTTGTGAAAGAATTAAGGAAAAATTCTTCACTGTTTGAGTAATTTGTTTTAAGTTAGTTTGAGTAATCTGTTTTAAGTTGGTGCTATAGTTAAATTAGCGATGTTCCTAATACGAGGATGATTTATTAATATTCATTACATTTCAGGTTCCAACATAGGTACAGTAGTAACTCTACCCATATCAGGGTGGCTGTGCACACTAGACTTCGCCGGTGGATGGCCTCTGTGTTTCTACATATTTGGAGGTCTTGGCGTGGTCTGGTTCATAGGCTGGCTGTTCCTAATCTACGACTCGCCACATAAACACCCGAGGATATGTCCTAAGGAGATTGAGTACATCACTACATGTATTGGCCCTCAGGTAAGGATTTTTACTGAATATGAAGGTAAAACCGCTAAATGATGTATATTCAATGTTATGTTATTGCTTGACAATTGGAACTGTACAATAGTATATATACTGTACATTCCAATATTCAAACTTATTATTCTACAACTTAGAAACATCCATGTTACAGTCTTAGATATATTGATGCATAATATATAATATGTAGTTATGCTTAAACATTAAAAAATCGTATCAGTAATACAACTCATATCATAGAAGGTCGGATGACACAACTGCGCTTCGCAATACACTGATATCTGACACTGTGATGTGCGCACACTGATACCTATAATACATGTTTACAAAACAACTGTTAGAATTAATTTTAATTTCTTTCGTGATATTTTTTCGCATGTATCTTTCATATTCCTTTCATGATTTGATTATTATTATAAGACAAAAAACTGATACATGCGGTTTAACGTGTCAGCTCACTCTAGAGCTTATAAAGAGAAACATTTATAAAATCTTCATACTAATTTAGATAGAAAATAAACAAGTGGTTAAAAGAGATTTCAAAGAACCCGACTGCAAGAACATTAGACCCATGTATCGTAACAAGTGAAATTTCAGGATGCAGCTAGTATAGCCTGTGACTATCTGCAGGTGAAAACGAATCTATTGACACCACTCCAATATAAATACGACATGACGTTTGGGGTATCGGGCGTGCCAAAGTAATATACACACATACCTACATTGTCGAAAAAAATAACCCTCCTTCTTTCGCAGTCGGGTAATAAAGGCTAAATAATAATAATTAACAAAGAGACGGCGAGACTAATATACAGAGTAGGTAAACTTATGTAATTGTTATCTGTGTTAGTCTGAATTCAGAAATCGCGGCCTGACCGCATTAGCTATGAGCGACGTACCGTGACTCACGAAACACAAGGCGTGCTTGAATATATTATTTTAAATTAAAATCAATCTTTTGTACCTAACTTGAGACTGGTCCATTTAAAAACACTGTTTCTAAGTTATAATAAAATTACAAAAATTTATGATAAGCCAATATGTATCCAGCGAATTTTAAGACGACTTTGAAATTTTCAATGGAAATATAAGCGCATAGCTTCATAATAATATCCTACTTACAATTGTTATTGCCCGTACATTGCTAGTAACTACAATAGTCAGGTACATTCATGTGGAACGATAATTCCTTAATATTTTAGTGCCATGTCATTCTCCTTTCAATTTCAAAATAATTCCATATTAAAATTGTGGTACTCAAATCCATATATTGTATGATTCCAGGAAGACAAACCCTCCAATCAATCCATCCCGTGGGGCAAGTTTATAACGTGTGTTCCGCTGTGGGCCATACTAATAGCTCAGTGCGGACAAGCGTGGGTCTTCTACACGCAGTTCACCGAGCTGCCTTCTTATATGAACAATATACTACACTTTGATATAGTCGCTGTAAGTATACTTCTTCAATACAATATAATACTGGAATTCCTTATTGTTACCACAAAGATACAACATCAAAGAACAAATTTAATACAAAAAGAAACTGATAGAAAAGGCGGTATCCTCGCTAAAGAGCGATCTCTTCCAATCAACTTTTACATTAATGGAGAATTAACTTAAAATTATCATAGATGGCAGTAAAAAACAGAAAAAAAAACATCAATATAAATAATAGAAAACGCATACCTATAAAAAATGAAGTATTTTTAACATATAAGAAAACACGTATCGAAAAACGTATATTTAAAACGAGCGTGGGTATATTGTGGTTAGGTATAGTAAGTATTATATAGTAACCAAATATTCTTAAACTAGAGAAAGTGTTCATTCTTTTTCGTTTTTTTGTGTCGGTTATTTTCCCTAATTTTGAAGAAATGTTTACAAATAAATAATTTCCTTTTATAAGGTAAAATAATGGTACAAATCATATGATTGGTGGGACCAAAAAGCTTCACAGCGCGACCGACCACATAACATCCAAGTCAAAATGAAAGGTACTATGAAGTACACACATTTTCATGACATATTCATGACCGTAAAAAAAACATTTCTCTCTTTCAATAATAACACCAGGTATTTTTATTGTGTCAGACTACGACTGCCTTCCAGGATTGATATTATAAGCCAAATATTAAGGATCTACAATATAATGTGTCACCCGTTATGTGGTATCGCACAGTTGCAATGCTACTATTAAATTACGGGTTAGGGATGTCGCATGTATACTAAAAAGGTTAAAAAATGGGAGACAGCTACTCCGAAATATTTCTTTTATGATTATTTACTAATGTAGTTTTTGTATAAATTTGTCGTAGAATGCAAGGTTGAGTGCGTTGCCGTACCTAACGGCGTGGATCGGCGGAGTGCTCTTATGTATAGTTGCGGACTGGACGCTTGCTAAGGGATGGATCTCCAGGTTAAACAGCATGAAGCTATGGAATACTGTTTGTGAGTACTTCTTGTGCCTCTTGTACAGAGGATATCGGTTACTCTTAGTATTTGGCATTGTCGGAGAAAGTTAACGATAGATAAGATTTCGACGATTACTAAACTGCGATTTGGCCGGCATAGTGGATTAAGGCTCACACCCCCTTGATATATAGATCCGTGCCCTAGATGCGATACTTCCCTAATCAAAAATATAGCTAAAACTTGTAACAGCTCAGTAGAACTTATAATATCAAGTATCGTCTAGATTGGTAACTACGACCTGCAGTCCAACGACCAAAATCCAAACTCAACTCAAAGCAATTAGGCGTTTTGCAAACGACGAGACGGATCGGATACTAGCACGCACATAGATTCCAAAAAGACCTTGTCGCCAGTAGTTTGCTGCCTGCCTCGCCCCGCCCTTTGCAAAACTCCTTGTAGGACACATTTGGCTGAAGTATATTTGTTTGTATTGTCCAGCGGCGTTCATCCCAGCATTCGGTCTGCTCGGCATCGCTTGGGCGGGCTGCGACCGGGTCGCTGTGATGCTGCTACTGAGCACTGCATCGGCCTTCGGAGGCGCCGCTTATGCTGGTATGTATGATACGAATAATTGATAGAAATGTTTTCTCTTGCAAGGTTAGGTAAGATTAGTTACTGAGGTGAACTAAAGCAGCATGTACAATGACAGCATCTATTACTATACTTTGTGACTTTTCTTTCAACTTTTTAAGTTTATTCTTTCTACATGAGCAAGGCTGTGTAGTGAGCAATATGTTCATTAAAAAACAATTAAATCGCTTCATTTTACCATCCTCGCGATTCTACGGTGGTCCAAAAAACATAGAGTAAAGATCAATTTAGCGCAATAGCTCCTCGACCTCTCGACCACAATAGTTCATCATTCCAAGATCCCAAAAATTACTTTATCAATTATTACAAACTGGCATTACCAGTTGCCACGGTTACGACAAACATCACCAATTCTTGGATTTTATTTTTTCGATTGTAATGCCATAGTATGTTATACTTTCTTTCCAGAGTAAGTTCCAAGTCGAGTAAGTTTTTGCATTTTCAAACAAAATTTCCTCCTATTTTGGGAGAAATACCCCCTGCAATGAAAAATCCCCAAAGACTAAAAATTCAAAAGAATTGTAGAACCCATAAGTAAATTTTCGTTAAGATCAGATGGAGACTACGACCTGTACGCGACTACGAAACTTTTTAAGAAACAACATACATACATGTAAACAAACAGACGAAAGAACGTGTTGCCAGACTGGAAGTAGAGACGGTTCGCTCGCTCGGTCAATAATAATATACGATTATTTTTCAACTTCGATTATTGATTAACAATGTTAATTGTATTTCCTGTAACAGGTAACCAGATGAACCACATCGACCTATCGCCGCAGTTCGCGGGCACCATGTACGGTATAACGAACGCAGCGAGCAATATATGCGGGTTCATGGCGCCCTACGTCGTAGGACACATCATCAGTCCTGAACAGGTACGTGGATAATAGCTCCTTTTTAAATAACTCTAAAGGGTTATTAGTTAGTGTACTAACATCACGACAGGTCAGTGTATTCATCGATATACACACCTTTCGCCATAAATACAACCTGTTATTTTTTTTAAACTTTATAGGTCTTGATTAGTTGTAGTAGTAGTGTCCCGTGTGTAAAAAATAAATGTGTTCTTTCTTTCTTTCTTTTTCTTTCTTGTGCAAAATTGGTACAAGACCGATTAAAATTTTTACAAAGATTTCCGAGTTGGTCCTGTAGTGACAGTTGTTCGTAATACAGTAGTTCTCTTTCCGTAGATCCCTAACCTAACCCTATTGACGCAGTATAAGCTGACAAAATGTATTTTTTGATTAATTTACTAGTAATTTGAGTATCTATGCAATGACGTTAGCGTACCTGAAGAAGTATTTAATTATTATTTTTTTATAAAAACTAAAATGTAATAAACGTAAATACTATAACGTCTATATGTAAGGCCAAAACGTCAGTTTTATTAACTCTATATTGTGTAAATATCATTTTATACATAATAAAATAGACAGCTATAACATTAACATTGTCTAGTCAGTCTGCATTTAGGTATGCAAATGCAGACATTAGCAAAATGTTCTTATTCGTTGTCCAAAAACCTGAGTGCAATACTAGAAATATCTCTGTGACTCTAGACATTCACTCTTGTTTAAATGTTATTGATTGCCGTGATTTATTGTTTACTGTTTAAGTACGTATTTTATAAAGTAAACAAGCTCGTTGGTTTCAGCAAACCCTGGGCCAGTGGCGTGAGGTGTTTTACTTGGCGGCTGCTATCGATCTAGCCACTAACTTATTCTACTTATTCTTTGCCAGTACTGAAGAACAGGTAAATATATTTTACTTATGCGCTTATTTATTTTACGTACTGTTGCAATGATATGTTTTATAAAAGTGCGCAAAAAATTTGTGTAAAAATAAGAAAATTGAAAATGTACATACATTTTTTAAGTTTTATTTTACTATAATTTCTAAATTTATTCTATTATTTATTTCAATTAGAGCTCATGATTTCATTTTCTAGGATTACTTGTAAACCAAGAAGAGTTTGAGTTTGGTTAAGAGAGTGAAATTATTATTTTAATACATGGTAAGCTAATATTTCTTTTTTAAAATCTTATTTATATTTGTTCTAGGATTGGTCACGTCCAGACAACGACGACATGACGGCTTCAGCTCCGGTCGAGAGCATCCTCTTCCCCGAGTCATAGTACTCCGAACTTAGCGTGGAAAACACCGGCGATACTAGCTTCTAGCTGAACTAAACCATGTTACAACAACACTAGGGTTTGTTATAGGCCGGCAAACTTTTGGACATTTGGTGAGCTAGAACGATTTTACTGTAACAATCGTAAATTTACATGTTTGTGATATTGTGGAGTTATAATGCCACGAATGTGGCGCTAAATACTACTCAATTGTTAGCTAGCTATCTGAATTCGACCGTATAACTAGACCATTAAGGTTTTTGTTATTGGCCGGCAAAACTTAATCGATTGGTGAGCTTCACCATTTTTGCTGTAGTAAAAGTAGCATAAAAATCTTCCCGGTGTTATATTATCCAGGTATGTGTCTAGTAAATCTATTTACGTCTTATAATATAGTAAATTTATTTATTCAATTGAGGAGGGACTTAAAACAACTACAGTCTAAACTATATTACGAGTGAATTTTTGTGTTACTGATTCAAAGCTTAGAAATTCCCAGTCTATCAGTTGTATCATGGATGCTTTATATTTAATTACTTAGATATAAATATACTAAGTCTGTGATATACACAAAGTATGAATGGATATCATATCATTACATTTATCTGTAAGTTTGTGTATAAATTGATCATGTGTATATATATATTGTCATAATGGGTACGGCACGCTCTAGTTGCCTTTGAAGAGTGGACATTTTATTCCTTCTAAAATTTGATTTAATCTTCTATTCAAATAAACGCGGTGGCTGCACTTCACTACATAGTATAAAACAAAGTCGCTCTCTCTGTCCCTATATCCCTATATGTATGCTTACATCTTTAAAACTACGCACCGGATTTTGATGCGGTTTTATTTAATAGATAGAGTGATTGAAGAGGAAGGTTTATATGTATAATAATATGTTAGGCGGTACGAAGTTCGCCGGGTCAGCTAGTAATTAATAAAAGCTATAACGTTATGTTAAGTGTTCAAAAAAATTGGAGCAGGAGGGCATTTAAAACTGTGGATGAAAATGAAAAAAGGCAATGTCCAATGACAATGGCAAATTTAAAAAATGTATGGAGTGTCGGCCAAGACAGTGTACAATGTACAATCATTCTTGTACCAACCAAATTGAAAATAACGTGCTTATTGTTGTATTTATTGTTAAATTAATTTCGAATCAAAATATTTCCCCTTTAATTTTCAGTAAAAAGATCTCTTGTGCGGTTTCCGTTTTACTATTTTGACATTTGTGACGGACGGGCGATCATTTAATTCTATAATTAATAGTAGGCAACTGATTGCTGGTTTCATGAATACACGATACTAATCACATATTTAAGCAATTTTTGGTAAACGTACACCGTCATGGCCGGTTGTCTCGCCAAAAATAACTGTTTTTTTTAAATTGTATACATGATTATGTAATCGCGTTTTAACACAGAAAAGATCATGTTAATATATATCTCTATTGTAAATCAAACGTATGTTCGACCATTGATTATTGATTACATTAATGTTCGTGCAACTTGAATAGAAACAAAACTAGTAACCTATTAACAAACAATACTTTTTAATAGGTGTTGAAAAACTTATTAGAAATATCTCATTATAATTTTACCCAATATACAGGGTAATCGATCAGGGGTATAGAGTTAAGACAAAAAGAGTTCACTATATTCATAATTACGAACAACTTTCACTATGGGACCAACTCTGACTAAGAGAGAATTAAATCTTATGTTCCATCCGAAAAAAATATTAAGTCATCGACAAAATGTATGAAATAGCTCGAATTCAGAGTTGATCCCATAGTGAAACTTGTTCCGTAGAATGATATAATACTCGGTGTGTACTAAGCAAAAAGGGGGTTCCCTTTCGGTTTAGTGCACTCTAATCGATGATCTTGTATAATGCTCAATGACCAACCAAAAGCCGTGTATAGAAAACTGATTTAATTATTTTTTACTGTGTACGACAACGTTTAACTATATTTTTTTGAAGTTGTAAATCCATGTACATTGGCCTCGTATTTTTTATCACATTCTGTATGAAAGACACGCGTTTATAACTGAAGATGGACGTTTCACCCGTAGACTTTTAGTCCAGCAACTGCCATCGGATTTTTTTGTGAGTAATAACAGGCTTAATGTTTTTGAGTAGGTTCAGTTCGACGAGACACTATTTCATATGTAAAATTCACGATTCTGGTAGTTACTACTTGTCTTGAGTTGCCGTGGAATGAAAATTTGTAAACGTAGGAAAACAGATAAAGTTGGTCATAATTAAATTCGTGTGTAATATTATGTATTAATGAAACCTGCATCAGTTGCCTACTTCATTGTGTACAAAAATATATAATTTCTATAAATTGTAGTGGAATTATGGCATCCCTAGAAGATTTTTATATTCTAGGTTGACTCTAATGGTCACACTGGTCTATAAATTATTATTATACCATCGTCACAAATGCCAAAATTGACACAACGAATACGCGAAAATCGCCTTTTGCGCAATTAAGGTAGAAATATTTTTAATTCGAAATTAATTTTGTACACTGATATAGATTACGTTATTTTAATTTTGGCTGATAGACAAAATATAATGAATCTCTAACGTATTTATGGTATCATGTACACTGTCATGGCCGGCGTTCCATACATTATTGAAACATCTCTTTTGTAGGACTATGTTACCATTTCATTATACTATGTAGCTGTCACCCGCGGCGTTACACACGACATCAAATAGTATATAATAAAGTTTTCTGACTTTGAACCCCCATCACGCGTCGATTTTCCAGAAATCCTTTCGTAGTAGTGGCCCCTACACCTTATAATGAATATAAGTACCCTCCAATTTTTGTGTCTCTACGTTCAGCAGTTTAAACTCTACGTTAATTGCTAGCACATAACAGTCAGTATGTCAGGAATTATTTTTTTATAAATATATATATATATATATATATATAGATGTACTAAGCTCACAAAAATCACCTAGTTTTTAGTAATTTTTCGTCGGTTTCATATACTAGAGGTGGCGGCTGTTGGACTATTTGTGCTTTGTGAAGCTTGTAGCAAACATAGACAATATATCCATGTCAATTCAATACGATAATCTTATATAGGTTAATTTATATGCCTTTAAAATGCACTCTATTCACATAGGTACTGTGTGCGTTAAGTAAATAAAATACAAATAAGTTTGATATTTCATTGATTTCCTTTAAGTAGCTACAAGTCACGAATATATATACTCGTACGTTTCTTAAATAACGCTATAAATTAATAAATAAAATAAAAGTGATTTATTTCAGGCAATGCGGTGCCATAGAATACACAACACAAAAGTAGCATACAATTCCAATATAACACGAAACTAAAGCGAACAATGTTTCTATAGACGCACTGATAAATGCGTTACAATAATGAACAAACATTATTGTAAAACTAAATAAAGTAACACAAAATATTTAAAGAGAAAGAAGTGTTTCGTGGTTACTTTTGGAGCGCTTGTTATACATCAAAGTGTAATTGATCGAAGATCTAACAATCGTAGCTCCTGTGTTTAAGTATGGTGTTTTGTGGCCAACGTATATTGATATAAACATAGTGTAGAATTTCAATATAAACAATCATTACTAAAATATTTATCGTATGTACTAGTATTCACTTAAACGCTAGTGAGCTAAGGTATCGTCTTCCAAAGCAATTGGTTCCTATCGCTTCGATTTAATTGTCTGGAAACACAAAGGCTTTCATTCTTTTGTTTAGTTAATTTTACAAAATGTTTTTGTAATGAGAATTGCTTGTCTTAATGAGTTGCTCAATAAAATTTGAGGGACTTAAGAATATGATTTCCCAGTATTTATCAGTGTGCTATTTAAACAGTTTTTATTTATCTAATTTTATTAATGAAAATGTGTATTTTTTGATTAAATATTGGAATAATTCTTTTACACCTACAAATAGCGTTTCCAATCGTCTGTTTAATAGCAAAATAGACAAAAGATTTAATCATAACGCGTTCTACTAATTTCGAACGTTTTGTCGTATTCAGTTTAGCTAGACATATGTATGTTTGCACAAATGCATATGTAGTAAGTAACTTCTTATATCTTCCCGGCCTAAAGCAGCAACCAGGATTAAAGAATCCTAAAGTCTAGCCGATTTTATCAACTAGCGAGGCTAGCATGGGCAGTGGATATAAATTAATTTTTACCACCTTTGAAGAATAAAATTGAAATTCGAATAAGTACATCTAATTTAAAACGTCGTTAATTGCGACTTGTAGCGAAATATATTGTTATTTCAAATCAGCCGTATTTTTTATTTTTACCGAGAATAAACGTCAATGAAAGGTCTGCAGAGGATGGTTTAAGAGGCCGCTTCCAATCTTATCATTCTTCAAGTATTCAATCAATCATAATAATATTTATATATACTATGTAACAAAAGTCAAATCAGAAGTATTTAGTTCTTATAATAGTTTAAATACTATATCATTCCAATAATGAATTAGATAATACTAAACACGATGTGATGCTATTTTAATTTAACTAAGTAATGAATTATATAATTTAACAGTAGTTATAAACGATCGGTTCAAATGTTTACAGTATTCATTTTGTTTTTTCTCTGATTTTTTATACGATGTTACAAAGTGTTAATACGATTACTAACTGCATTGTTTATCTAATTTTAGATAATAAACTTATGATTTGTCATAGTGATTCTAATCTAATATTATTTCATCTAGATTATTTAAAATTTTATTTGGATTTAATGTACATTATGAATACATACTTGTTTTCTATATTTAACTATAGCTTTAAGAATATCTCAAATAGCAAATAACTGTATATTTATATCTGTAAATTATCGTCTATGTTATTTCTTGTGCTCGTCGCGTTATAAATGCTACGCACGTTAGATTTATTCGCTGTGATTTTTGAAAAACATATAGGAAAGTAGGTACTATGTCCTACTTCTATCACGTAAGATAATATTAATCAATAATTATGTATATATATGTATGTAAATGACAATATTTTTGTAGACGGCAAATACATTTTTGGAAATAAATTAGTGGTGTATTATTAAAATTTCGATTTACATAAAAGATTGTACGAGTCGAGGTTAAAATTTGGAGAGTTGATTTTTTGTGGAGGCCTCGGGTTGTGAATTAGTGTATCCTAATTGGTCGCGCGCCGCGGGTGAAATGATATCTCGCGGGCGTGTTCTGGCGGCAATCTTTACGCCATCAGTGCGAACGGGCGAGGCTCAGGTAGGTAATTGGCACGTGTGAACGACCCGCGCGTCAATACTAATATTTGTTTTCGCCCCGCAGTGGTGTTTTTGCTCCGGGATGAGAACGTTTATCGATAACGAGGTGTGGTTTGGGCCGCAATTATGACACTCATCAATTTCGGTAACTGCTGTGGCGGAGGCAGGTGCGACATTCACGAGGACGCGCGTGATTGCAATAATTACTGTCTCTTGTTTTGTTTGCGTGAGATTTAAGCGAAGGTGCTCAGATCGTGATCGAACCTACCTTATTTCTGGGTGAATCAAACTCGGAGTACTCCAAGATTAAAGCCGTGGTTTGTGAGTGAGTAGTCTACAAAATCACAAAGCAATTTTCTTTTAACGGCTTCGGCACAAATCTTTATTGCAAAAATATGTAAAAAAATTGCTTTTTTCACATTGAAACGAGTAATTTCGACGTCGTAAACGGCAATTCCCGAAAAAAAAGCGGTGGAGAACATTTTTAAACCTTTCCGCGACGTCGTAAAATAAACTAGCAGAAGAGTTTTTAACAATGGTAGATAGAGAGTTACTGGCGAACCCTTGCAATTAACTGTTAACAAAACGCGTGCGTTTGCTAAACAGCATCGGTCGCTATTGTCGAGAGAGTGCGGCCCGTTTTTGTTTCGGCAGCAACCAGTCAATATACGAGGACAAGACGTGGCGTTCGATGATAAAGTTTGAAGAAAAAACGTTTTATGAGCCGCCAAAGGCAGTGCGAATGTTGAACAAAGCTTAACTGCCGATGTGTTTATGGCGGTGGGCTGTTTAACAATATTTTTGCGTCGTAAACCGATGGTGTATAACGTATAGACAGACGTCCCTTTGACGATTGCGTGTCGGAGACGTCGGCCCTTGCATAGTAACGAAAGAAAGGAATAACGGTATTCTGGTGGTGAGGCGTTAATGTTCTTACATTGTTCTCAAAATTTTATGGCGTGTTTAGCAACATGTATATTGCTATTTATTAACAACAAGTATTACCAGTATACCAGTATTTGCTGTACCTATAGTAAGTACCATGGTGAAGGAATCATCGAAACTTTATTAGTGGTGAACGGCTTTAGGTACTAGAAACTGATAAAACTGATCCCTACAAAACGGACTTTATTCAGTCAGTGACAGTTTGGCCTCATACTTCTACGGCAATTATATCATTGATTAGTGCTAGGTGGATTTATTAGGTAAAGCGGTTTTCTTCGCATTCCTATGCTCTGGAGTCAACTTGCGACAAACCAGTAAACAACAATCACATAATTCGTCATGCTGGGGTGCACGCGATGTCAAAATAAGTAATTTCTCAAGAAACGCAGTTAAACTGCGGGTTCCCCAAAGCCCCTTTGGTTTCGGTAGCAATAAAACTTGCGTTGTCATCGACAAAGGGGTTTGTTTAGGCCCTTATAGCCGTGCCCTTATAGCGGCTTCTGCGAACCGCGGGTGTTGAAACCCTGTAGACAAACAAACCGTTTATGTGCTTTGACCAACCGGCGATAATTGCTTAGAGTATTTCGTTGGAAAGGCTATTGGATTTTAGTGACTATTCATTTAATTTAAGTTCTCATTTGCCATTTTTCGCCCTAGGAGTTCTAATATAATTAGGTAAGCGGATGAACCTCCATCCGCACATTGCACAGCATAACCCATTATAGAACAAAATCCGAGAAAATAATGCGTCCTCCATACAAGTTGACCAATCACGTGACCAGTTTTTGTATGGAGAACCTAATATCAAAATTTTCGTCTATAATCACTTTGATATGTAGTCTAACACCCTTAAGTATTGTCACCTTTCTGATACACGTGTATGAAACAAGGAAAGGACAAATATTACGAAATACATATATATTTTGATTCTAATCTCTTTTTTCTCTGATATGAATGTGATTTGAATGAAAATCAAAAATTGTCATATCCTTTAGTACGACGTCCGGTTAGTACGACATAATATCACCGGTCCCTTCATCGTCGTTATAACCGGATTCTACTGTATGCATTTTACTATTAATTGTAACGTAGGTAATAGTTTAAAAACCAGTGATAAAATATCGCATACCTACAATTTTCGCTAAATATGATCCCTAAAATATACTGCCTAAAATTTAATTACATAATTATATATAGCTAACAATTTTGATTAGGTATTTTTTTAGATTTGGCCTGTCTGAATTTCGAATATTATGTATGGAGATTATGTTCGGCTTTGTAAACTCGAAGAAAAATTAGTTAGTGAGTTATAAATACATAATTTGTGTTAATAAAATCTATTTAAGATAGATAGAAGCGATGAAAAAGTTTACAAATAAAAGTTGAAATATAAAAAAATATATGAAATCAATTAAATTTTAAAACATTGCCATTCAGCCTATTATACTATATCTATTCTACTATAATATTTTTTGAACTTTAGCTGCTTACTATTAATACAGATGATCAGTCGTGATTTAAAACGAAAAATCACTTCTCAGAAAATAACAGCTCAAGCAACCAGCAAGATTACAGTATTCATATTGAACGCAAAACAGTAAAATAACTGTACTCGTAATAAAACAGAAAAATAAAGCAGTTACACCAAAAACTTGACAAAAGCATTGGCAAAAAATGATCTATATTTTACCGTAAACATTAGTAAAATGGAGCGATCTTTTGTTTACAAAATGTATACAAATAAAGCTCCCGACAAAGTCGTAAAGAAAAATATTTTAAAATATCCGAACCGTTGATTGTAACATAGAAGTTTTTTCCCTCAGTCACAGTTCGTTGTTTACAGTTCGACATTTTAAACGGAAGGCTCTATTTAGATTTTTTGTTGATACCTTTTGGGAATTTTATGTTAGGAACCTACCTACAATCACAGAATTAATAATAGTACGAGTAAGTACTTACTAAAATAAATTTAATAACGCTTTTCCATCATCGTTGTGTCAGAAATTTGTTAATTAATAGATTATTTTTAGGTATTTAAAAATAACTAACTCAAACTAAAATGAAAAAATATTTTTTGATAGGTACTAGGTATACAGGCAACTTTAGTTAATATATAAAATATTTGTACATAACTTCAGGCCACCTGATACCGACATACACACAGGTATATGTCGGTATATATACGTATATTCAGACAACAACATAGCTTAAAAGTAAAAATAAAGTTAAATATGTTTTTTGTGTTCTCGTAGAACAGGGCACTCAAACTACCAGTCAACTTAGCAAACCGACAATGCGAGTGCGGGCGGTCGAAACCTCTACACAAGCCGCAGATTTATCAACTAGTAGAACGGAAACTTATCGTAAGCGACAGTTTTTGTTGCGAAAATTCGAAATGAAAGCGATACCGGTTAAATTCGAAGACTTACGAATTCTTCAAATATCATCATCATCCATCATTCTTTATCCCACTGCTGGGTATTAGGCTCTCTCATATGATACCAATCGAGTGCAGGTTGTTCTTTTGCCGAAGTCCTTATGTCGGGCCTTCGACAGTGACCCATTTTGCCGTTGTTCGACCAACGCCCTGCTTCCTTAAACGTTACAAAAAACCAAAATAACTCCTAAATTGGAAATTGAGACACAATACTATCTAAATCGTTGCACTACTAAGACTTGCTGCTCGTTAAAACATAGGTACTTATAAAAAAAAAATGTGCTATCAATACCAATTTATCATTTTGATAAACGGGGACGTCCAGTATAGTACTAGGATTCTTCTACAAGATAATTTCCTTTTTCAGGCGAGTGAGACGTCAATACATAAGTATAAAGGTACAAACGCATTACAAACATAATGTTAAGCTGTTTTGTATTGCTAAGTACGAATGCTACTCTACCAAGAGCGAAGAGAAGCGTTTCACGCTTTTGCTCAGCTCGATCGAATGTGTATGCTAAGCTATGCTAAGGCGTAGCTCGGCACGCTTTGATCTCGATCGCCGAACAAATTTATGCGCGTGTCAATACATTAGGACGGCGACGCTTGTGATGTCAGCGTTAGCGAGGCGTGGGAGAGTTTCCATAAACTGACGTCAGAAGTGTATTTAACGTCCCACAGGCGTAGGCGGTATGGAGTTATGGAGCGCTAATGTTCATGAAAAGGTTGTTTGTCACGCTTGTTCAAGCGTAGATTTGCACTTATGTTACGATAATAAGAAGCGTAATGCGTGTAACACTGACTCAGTTTACCTACCTACTGTGGTATAACATTGTAATCGATTCAGAGGTAATAATAGGTACTACCATCAACAATACTCAATAGTAATACTTTCTCCTTTCTAGTTACGTAAATAGATCTTGACGTGATGTATACGGGTTCAGTATTAAACAGGCTTCACCTACTAGTTAATTATGCCTTCTGCTAAAGCCATAAATAACTTCTGTTACTTACGTAGAATAAGCGTATAAATACATGGGTTAGGCTGACATCTTTTTTCATCTTAGTAATTTAATTGTGGCATGGGCGGTAGGATCTAAATGGACGACATTAGCACATGACCAGAAACGATGAAGCGTAATAAGATACCTACCTACATGTACTCACCAGTGGATATTTCAGACTTCCAATACTGTATTGTAAGTCTGTAGGGTAAGTAAATGTTGATGTTGATGTTGAACAGCTTTCGCATGCCGTGAGATAATGGAGTCGCGCGACGCGGTGATAATATGTGACGCACAACACTAGAGGACGGACGGGCGGATGCCGCGTGCTGCGCTCGCGTGCCTCCTGCGGACGATCATTGACTATATGCATTACAGATGGTGCTATAAAGATGCACACTTTAAAAGATTGCCTACACATAGTTCCTGGCAAACAAGTTGAACCAATGACATTGATTGCGTAATAATGAAAAAAATATACTTATGATTTTCATGTTGTGTGTTGAGGCTACATTATATAAAAACAGAGAATTAGTACGAATTAAAAATTTTTTGGTAAGGGTATGACACCCTTACTTACCGGAATAATTCTACGATTTAATGAAGAGATAAATACCATCCATACAATAAAATTAACCAGATAATGAAGTATAGTTTTATTATATCAAGAAATAAAAGTTCCATGAGACGTTGCACAAGGCGAACAGGATGCTCAAACGGCCCTTCTGCACAAGCTATTCACGAATTTTCCGAAGTTACTCGCCAGGCTCCCGTCTCTGGGTGTTTCGGCGCCTGCCTCACGCCAGTCGCGCGCCGACCACACGACGCGCCGGACGCTGTACCGCGCTCCGCAATATCACGTGTGATGCAGTGACTGCCTGTGAAGTGTCACGAACTATGGTAACAGGAGTAGCAGGCCCGCAGGCCACTAGCCCTGTGAACATGACCTCGACCAATGAAGTCAAGAAAGGAGACACTAGAAGGGTGAGCTTTTAGCATTTTATTTTTGGTTGAGCTACATTGGACTTTATTTACATAATTAAGTAAAGTTTTCCGCCTAAATTTTTTTTTTATAATTTTTGCGTACAAAAGACATCAACGCGCGCGCTTTTGGATGACCTCTATATTTGATTATCACAAAGTTGTACTTATTTATGCATTTTATTGCGGGCTAACATTATATTATATTTAGAAAATCTAGAGTTTCACTTTAATTTTTATAGATTAATTTAAATTCTCAATTTCTCAATGTTATTGCTTATATCACGACTTGTTTCAACTACGTATACCATTATATAACTTGTAATTTCAGTTTAGCACAAGCAAGCATAGGCGTTATTTGTAACGCACGATATATTAGCGAGATATTGCAAATTAGGTATATGTCACGGTTTTACAACCTCGTGATCTTTGATGCAGCCACTGTTGACTTTCTTGGATGTTTAGTTTATTATACAGAGAGAGGTTTACCCAAGAAGATTACAATTTAATTAGCCTATAAGGCTATACCGGCTTCTTATTTTTTCATCTTTTTTGATTGCGAGCAACGAAGACACGTTGAGTTATAGGTATATACTCGTAATTTAATCTTAGAAGACTATCGTATCCTAGACTAGGCATACTCCATCTCAGGCCACAGTGACGCCTAGCTGTGGATCAAAAAGAAGATAATATTTGATTACAAAATATTTAAAATGTGATGCACCGATTTTTTGGCATGACACGCTGAATATGCTTTTTGAATTGGGTATAAATTGTGAGCAAACCAGAACAGTTCCTCTACAGATATCGCATAGATAAATCAATAAAATATTTTCGAAAAGATCTAGACAGTAGATTCGTACTTACTAACATTGCATATTTTATGCATTTGTAGGTATTATGCAAACATAAGTATTCAGTCTTTCCGATAAAATACCTAATGCTAGACCTCGTAGAGGCAATAAATATCTTTAATTCAAATTGCAAACATTGTATTCTATGACGCCTGGTATTTATATGCTTATATCTGATAATTTGGTGTCAACATGATTTTAAATTGATAGAAAAACAGTAATTCAAATTGAAAAAAAAAATCGATCCTACACTAACCGATCTGTCTGAGCGGCGATAGATAAGAGTATGGAGTACCCGTCGGTTTGTTCGTTTTTCTTCTCATTTGCTTACTATTCCTATTTACTTACTAGGTAATTAAAAGTTCGGTGATATACTCTACTAAGTGCGAATAGGACTCGCGAATAACGAACAAAAAACCGGCAATAAATCACGTCTGTTGTATGGAAAGGCTTTCATAAATATTTAACTTTATTTACGGTTTAATTATTTATTTTTAAAGTAAATTTACACCCAAATATTCATTAATGGTAAATATTTCAAGCGTATACCTGTGTTAATAAATCACGTGTGTTGTATGGGAGCACCTCTTAAATATTTATTCTTTTTTTAGAATTTGTTGTTATTGCAGCAAAAGAAATACATCTTGCGTCCAAATTTCAACTATCTAGCTATTACGGTTCAAAAGATACAGCCTGGTGACGGACGGACGGATGGACAGACGGACAGCAAAGTCTTAGTAGTAGGGTCCCGTTTTTACCTATTAGGTACTGAACCCCTAAAAGTTATAATATTATTAGCTTATGTAGTTAAGTTAGCATAATGTATGATAGTAATTTATCACAGGGTCTGAAGTATATAAACAAGTTGATCAATCATGATACCTGATGATCAAATGACAAGACCTGCGAATGTTAAAAATTTATCTCCTAAAATACGTTGCTCTAATATATCCTACACATTATCAGTGGGCAGCGGCGGCGGGGTGGGCAGACGGTGTGAGTCAGTACAAGTAGTTTGTCTGAGCGAGGGCGCGAGTGACGCGTGGGCGGCGGGTAATAACCGTGGGAACACCGCCCGCCCGCCGCCGCGCCGCCCGCCTACGCCACGCGCGTACTTCGGAGCGCCATCTCCATCTCACTGATCCCAGATTAAACGCGTGAAGGTGGCGCGGGCGGCCGTAATGACGTCTTCAATTGTGTTCAATCATAAAATAAATCAGTTTAATGATTTGAATTTATGTGTTGATGCGTATTGGTTATGTGGGCGACATTGCAGATTATTGGACATTTATTTAGTTTTGGTTATAGACAAACACGTTTTCAGTACAAATATGCTTGCTTGCTTAGAGCGGAGATTTGTCTTTTCATACCGTTCTTCTACAACCTCGCATGCTACCGACTTTTGATAAGAAATAAGTCAAATAAATAAACTGAATCATACTTTATTGCTTATCTATAACTTAATATGTATTACCTAAATGTCAAACCAAATATCACCTTTGAAAACGTAAACAATTGAAAGTAATTTTCTCTCGTCAGCAAAAGTCTCACGACAGATGTTAGTTAATCTTCTGAGATTAGCTTACTCTGGGAAGCTATTAGAGATGAGAATCCATCATCGTTGATAAACATCTCGCGAAGACGCCGCGAGAGGCGGCTGGCGCGGCGTGCGACCGGTGCGGGCGCACCCACACCTAAACACACTGATATCAAGATAAATGGGATGAAACATACACGCTTTGCTGTCTAGTTAAATTTGAAGCTGTGACTGGCGTATTTTGAAATATATTATATAAGATATTATGGATTAGAAACATTATCACACTTTTCATTATCAGGATGCAGCTGAATAAATATTATAATATATATCATCTTCGGAGACTAAAGACATTTATATAGTGGATATATTATGCATAGTTACTTGAAAAAACATCGTTTTATGAGATATTGCCGATATGAATAATCTAGTATATATTTATAAGCTGCTTTTCTTATAGGTATTGACTGAGAAGCAGGTTTTTAGTAATAATTGTCGTGTTACGTTATATCAAGCCAACCCAAAAGTTCGAAGTTTTCAAGCACCAACAGCGAAAGTTTCTCCGTTTCCATAAGTACCTACATCGCACAACGTGTTACGTATTTTTTTGTATGTCGCGGATACAAATTTTACAAATTTTTTATTTGTATATTTACAAATACCTAATATTACCTAATTATATACCTACACGTTCTCTTAAAGGGAAACGATGCGACAAGCTGCTTTTCAAATTATTACACATCCTACAGCCAAATTACTGTGTGGGATCATCATTAACACTTCTAATGTATGTAAGCGTAACAGCAATACTTATTTGAAATGAATCTTGTTATGCGAGTTATGGCCCCATCTGGTTAGGGTAACTAATATCGACGTACTTACCTAGTATCTGGTCAATATGCCTTTGCAGTTGCAACCACTACTATTAAAAATATTTTAAACCTGTGATCTCTTAATATCAATTAGCAATTTATTGTCTTAAGAGAAATAATTTTATTATAATTATTTTGGTACCCAGCTCTTATTTTTATTACCCAGCTCTAATTATCTGGTATACAGCTCATAGATAATTTACTTCCACAAGCCATAAAATAGCGTGTTTATTTATAGTCGACACAATATTGGTATGTACTCGTATTACAACACGCACTTATAGGAATACTGAAACTATTGTGATTAACAATATTACGAGTATAGAGCCAGAGTTATGTTGCTAGTGCGACGATGCGTGATTCCCAAATGCAATATCTATACGACTACAAACCCTATCACGCAAGCTATAATCAGGAAACCAATCCCATGCTATTTCTGTATAAATTCTAGGCACTATCAATCACGAGATCTTTGAACAATAGTTATATGTTTCATTACAATGCGCCGTTTTACCACCATAGTGTGCCACAATAATGTGAAATATCATATAGTAATTAGAGCTGATTCAGTAGAGAAGTGCTGCTATGGTTAATTTTCTTCGTTATTGCTAGTTGTCTGAAACATATCTTACAGTTTTGATCACATGTCATATCGCTCTAGCTAGAGATATAAGTACGCTACCCTCTACGAAGTGGATCGAAACATTAAGATTAGGTATCAGTAGATCTTCTGTCTATAGGTGATCCAACTGCTCACTTTATATTGAAGTAGTCAGTAAAGTCGAGGACTTTCATAATTTGGTTACTGCTTACGCACAGTAATCTTTGAACCCCAACTTGATAGATAGATAGACTAGTAGAAGCTATAAAGATCGCATGTCTCGATCGCGTGCTGGTCGCATCCACAGCTAGCTAATTGTCTCGCGAGCCGGAAGCACCGGCCGACGCGTCCGCTCCCACGCTTGGCACGCGACGCGCCGCCCGTATGCCAACGACGCAACTCTACATCATCATCCATATAGCTTGCTAAGCTCTGATATAAAAACCATTAGTCATTCCAAGCGAATGCGACAGATATAAGAAATTGCTTTAGGCGATAAGGCCGCCCAATGTACTACCATTGTATAGGTTTGTCTTGCTGTATCTTTTTACTCGTATATTTTGTTTGTTGTGCAATAAAGCTATATTCATTCATTCATTCATATAAGATGTGGTTCTTAGCGGTAAGAATAGAATAATGACCTTGACCAGTTATTAAAAAACTGGCCCAGCTAGTTAAACGAAGAAGGCTTTTGGTAATCGTCAGTGAAACACCGTCCATCAGCAGTATTAAGAAGTAAAGAACATAGCAGACGTCTTCGAAATTCAGACTAGGTTTGCAAGCTTACCACACAGGTTTGTGAGTCAGTATAACATGGTTCTAGTATATTATTAAACCTTTAGCTGTTCCGATATCATAACTTACAAACCAACTTACGAATCGAGCTGCCATAAAGATCAGCTGTCTCGTAGAGTATTTATCTATCAGAACAAATTTGAAATCCCGCGTCGTTTATTTATGTGCTGCTCGTTTCTAATCACGTCTATGGCGCAAGTGTCACGATCTAGTAACTGGACGGGTCTCGTCTCAATTAATGAGAAGTGCGCCAGCGCCGGCAACGTGCCAGCGATTCGACCACCCGACGGTACGTGCCAACGATCGCTCCGACCTATGCCATTCAACTATGATACGAGTATTTTCAGAATTTCCTCGAACTGCTGTGTAAACCCTCAAAGATGATAACTGACTGGGAACATACCTATATTAGCATAGTAAGAGAATGATCGAGATTAGGAAACTATGACGAATTAAAAGAGAAAATAGATACACTTGTACACATGGGCGTGTCCTGATTTTAATAATTTAGTAGGTAGGTAAAATACCGCTTAAGGTTATTATGCATACCGGCAGAAAAGGCAGTACCTATTTCGTGTATATTGCAAAACATTTTACAGGAATGTAAATTTGAAATTTTAGTACATATATTTTAATGACTGCTGAGATTGTAATACACGTTGTTTTAGAATTTCCTTTATTTACTCGTATGTTTACTATCAAAGCCGTATGTAGGTACGTTAATGCTACGTTACCATGCCATCTTTGTCAGTTGTGACATTATGGAATATCTTTGTCTTCCGCGTTTATTTTCTTGTTAATCAGTTATTTATAAACGAGTTTAACAACTTGGTTTACACAGTCTCCTTATTGTGTTCCTTGATTAAGATGTCATTTTGCACATGCGTATGCACGTAACAAATGAATTTATTGTTAAATAGATTTTACAGATAACCGTTTGTAATATCATCTTCCGCTTTATTGAAATGACTTCTGTATACTATGAGTACAATATACAGTTTCTGAAAAGACTTATTACCAATTGTTTGAGTATATGGAAAATTTCAAAAACCTTGCACTGACAGTAAATCTAGTTTTTAAATGTAGTGAATAATTAAAGAAGTGTTAGATTTGAAAATTGAGATTTAGGTTTGGAGATTAAACATGCTGTAGTAATATATAAAAAATAGGTTTTGCTTGTCCAAATTATAAAGCCAGATGAAATTGAGCCTATGGTTATCGCACATAGCTGTTACACCACCCTGGACCGGTGCCAGCCTTGTCCGTCTGCTGCCATCAGCCGTTGGTAAATATATAATGTTGTCTAGTGGTTTTGGTTGGTGTGCTTCGAAAGACCTATATATTCGTATTTCGACCCTTGTTTCCCACCTACCTATCTACCTACATGATTATATATTTCGTATTTCCCTACTTTTGTATACAATTTTAGGCCTTATATCAGAATAAGTGACCCTCACATCTAGAAAATCTCATTAGTACATTATTGTTCTCTAATTCCAGATTAAATGCCCAAGTAAAAAGTGTACATATAAAAATTATAAAGTATACATAAAATATGTTCGGGTTGCAATTAACTCTAACCACATAAACTGACCACAGAGTCAACTCACTCTACTGGATAATCTCTTCAATCCAGACATAGTATCGCTGAAACAGTAGGTACTTTAGGTACGTTTTATCTGGCACGTGGCGAGCTCGCCGCGTGCCGCCCGCCAACCGAGGCGCCAACCGAATCTATTCGCATGACTCGACGTGTTACGTAAACCGTCACGTTTTCATTGTCTCTCGTCTGCCGCCGCCGACGCAAAGCGTCAACTAGCTTTACTAATATGTTTATTGTATATTTAAACCACATATTTAGGTATAGCACGTGGATAAGATTGTGAAGAAGATAGATGGGGATGATTGAATAGAGCGTTAGGATACCACATTCATTTTAGAAAAAAAAATAGTTTGATAAGTAATGGCAACATACATCCGAAAAACTACTATTAATTTTGATATGTAGGTGTAGGACAAATCAGTACTTTTATGTCAGAAGAAAATTAGTTAGGAAACGTATCCGTTCATCTTTCTTATCACATATCTGCAATATTTGTGAAAATCTTAATGTCACTGAACTTGTGACGAATGCGTTTGTTTCAGTAACCTTCGTTGGAGTTCTTTTGACTTTGAAACTGAGAAGATAATTAGCAAATGATAACTACTAAATAATTTTTGCATAAACAATATTGATAATAATTTACTTTACAGTGTAATCTAAATGTTTTTTTTTTAATTTCTAAATATTATATTAAATATGCCTAATACTTATACTGTGGGTAAATTGCCAGACTCGCTGTAGAAGTAAAGTATAATTTTAGAGAGGTCGTGTTTTTTTGCGTGTTTTTTTAATACCTATGCAACTTGCATATTGCAACGATGTAGCTTGCGCTTGACCGAATAAATTAGAAAACCGAAATTAAAGCTATCGAGAAATAGAGAACATAAGAGGAGATAATATGAAGTTTATAGCTTATATTTTACCGGCAATCTATACAATCCGATATTCTATACAATGCCTAGGCAATATAAAGAATACCTAAAACATGTAGGTAATGTATAAAATATTATTTATTTTATACTTTGTCTAGCTACTATAGCTATACAATAAAACGAATGCACAGCTGGTAATAAATGTTAAAGACGAGAGCAGGGAAAGAGTTAGGTACGTAAGGGAGGCAGGCAATAACCTAATCTAACCCTTTTAATATTACCATCTCCAAAAAAATCCCTAAATAAATAAATAACTTACAATGAAAAATAAGATATTGTTAACAAATGGTACGGACTTGTGATATATAGACTGTGGTGTTCTATTTACATTTGATAAAAAAAACAACCTAGTACCTTTATAGTACATTTACATTTAATAATATAAATATTTTACAGGCCCATTTGATATGGAGAAATAAAAATTAATTATAAATATTTTATACATTGCCGGTGGACAAGCAGGTACTCCATACACTCCCTAGGGATTGTATAAATTACCTAGTTAAAGTATGTAATGGACATAACATTTCATACATTGCCTGGACGCCAAAGGTATTCTATACATTACCTATGTATTGTATAAAGTACTTATATAGATTGCTGTTAAAATATACAAATAAAATTGCACTACAAGACGGTCTATTTGTAAAGTTAGCTTGTAAACGTGTCAGCTGCTGTCGTGGCCACCCACTTGACTCAGCTATTACATACGTTGTAGTAAATATGCATTTTGCATTTTTAGCGAAGATGGAAAAAAAGAAAATACTCCACTTGCGTTTCTCTACTTAATACAAGAGATTGGTTATAATTATTCAGTGTTGCAAATCATCTGAAGCCCAAATCGTGTTCACTGAGTAGTATTCCAGAAACATTGATTCTTTAGATTGTTGAATCCACGTTATAACAAGAAAAACTCCTGAAATCTATTTTTTAACCGACTTCAAAAAGAAAGAGTTTCTCAATTCGTCGGAGCCTTTTTAAGTACGTTCCCTGAATTCTAAGTGATGGCTGGATCGATAATTTTGTTTTTTCAAACAAAATTATCCTGTAGATTTATTTTCAAACAAAATAACTTTTGATGACTCTCTATTTTAACTAATGTCCTTTTTTAACGTAAGTTTTACGTGCCGAATACTAGTCGGTTTACGGTTTTTTTAAGTACTTATGTATTACACATTACATATGAATGACAATTACACATTACATACAATTAACGTGAGTTGTGTTAGTGTTACCTTGCTTTAAAAACTGGTGCTACTCTGTGCTAGTTTTGCGTTGGCATAGTATGTAGGTACCTATAGCCGTTTGGCACGTGCCATAATCAGCACAAACCGTAGGTTGCGGCGCGGGCTTATTCCGCCATGTGTAATGTCGGCGCCTACATGGTTTAGGTGGCGCTTTTGTCGGTCAAAGTATATTATTACTCGTTAGTCGGCGTTGTAGGTAGACGATGCGTCGGCGAGCGTAAGACATTTGTAGGCGAAACAGCGCGACTATCGGTTACCCGATTCTGCGTTCTAATCATGTACTATTCGTATTAAACTAATAAATAATATATTTTTTTTATAACTTAAAAGATTCACTACCAGCAAACGCTCCTAAGTCATCTACATCATATTGATACATACACGTACATAATTGTATAGGTATCTAAACTGTCACGAGTTTACATTATTGAGAAGAAAGAAACAAATATGCTTACTTTCCTAAAATATAGGTATAAATAGAGCAGAGAGAGAAAGCCTTTGCTAACCTACTAACTTATGCATATTCTTTTTCGATTTCGTAGTAGGTACGTACTTAGCTTCAAAACAGAATCAATAAACCCGATAGTAATTTTAAACATCACGTTTCATTTATCGTTTGTCGTTATCAATGTAAAATATCATTCATACACGTGTCTAGTTAAAAAAAAACGAACTATTATATTTAATAAATTTATTACATAGATGGGAATATACAAAAGTATATTCCCAACTATGTATAAAACCTGAGGATATTGATAAGAAAATCCGGTAGCGACGTGTAAACCATAATCACACATGAGCTATAACTATGAAATATAAACGTTTTGAATGAGGTATGTCCTCATATCAAGTGTTTACTGATAACCGCATCACGTGTATCGACCGAGAGACTGTGTGCAGTAACAACTGGCTTGGGATCGTATCGTCAACTCTGATTAGTGATTTAAAACAGCTCAGTAACTTATTTTGTACCATAGTGAAATCAAACAATCTGTGCCCACAGTACTGTGGCTTTCTATTTCTTAGCTTCTTTGTAAAGTTGACTGAATACTATACATATAGATAAGCCGTCAGCAAGTTTCACAGCCTGGCAGTTCCCTCAATAAACGTGGATGCGGCGTTTCGTAGAACCTCTACCTTGCTGTATAATCATAATCTTAGCTCTCATATAAATAGTATGCATATATAAGAGCGAAGTATAATATAATATAGGTATAGAGCCTGGCATATATTGTCTTGGTAACGGCGTCATGCGGCCTTCACCTTGGGCCCGGCGCGGACGGCACGCGCCATTCCGACTAGAATAATGACTATTTCCAAACCCGTGCGGTCGCCACGCGTCAAGGGAAATGGGAAACTGCTCGAAATATTAAGTAGTTGATTTAAGATTATTTAGGGAACATACAACGCGCAGAAAATTTTTTGGAGTCGAACTGAAGGAATTAATTACATCAGTATGTTGCAAACAACGCAATCTTTGCGTTGATATTATTATTTTTTGAATGTTGAGTCAATTTTTAAGGAAATGCAAAATGAAAATATGGATCATGATGGGAAATAGTTCAAAAACTATTTCTATTACAAGGTTTATATCAAAAAGAAACTTTCTCTCTGGGTGTGTTTCAAAAGTAACCTTGTTATAATTATGAACTTGTCATATGCAAATCGAATACCTACTTCTCGATATCTTCTGCTCAGGATTGGAAAGCACTTAGTACAGACAGATATGTCTATATCATATGTATTTTAGTACTTATTTATTATCATTTAGATAGATCGACGAAAGTAATTGTGACCGATGGTTATTAAAGCCACTTGCCTATTATCCTCATCATCATCATCAGCTTTACTTACTGATTATTATGTTGATATATATACGTGCATTTGTCTTTCATGATAAATTCTTCTGCTTCAGGCGTTATTACTTATATTTGGATCACTCGGATTTTAGAAAAGTAGCATGATAAATATTTCAACAAACCATCCACGATTCTTAGAAACACAGCGTAGCTTTTATAATGCAACATAACCTCGTATGTAAGTGAATATTTACTTTTATTTCTTCTATGCTCGTACTCTAGAAATGCGCCATAAGTGACATCATAGAGTGTCGCCTAAATGTCGCATTTTCGGCGTCGCTATTTGGCAGTATGCAGTCTAAATTGCCATTACAAAGTAATTGACTTACAATGTCGTCTGGGACAATGCCTGGTGTTTGGTCTACGGTCTGATTTAATCATCTTTTGTTTACACGCTGTCTCCATTTCAAGGTTGAAGCTTATTGCCTTGGTATACCTAAGCATAATCCGAAGCGTAAAGTTGTAACAATTCGTACTTCTTATGGGTGCGAGCTTTAGGTTAAACAAATTTCGATTTGGATTTAGTCGAAAAATAGAAAGCAAGAGAAGGTCTCTGTTTATTTATCTCTATATATGATATCACAATTATTTCGTGGATCCACGACTACATTTTTAGCGCAGTTTGTCAACAGAGCAGGAAAATGTTTGCTAGTTTTAACTAAAACTAAACAATCATTTTCCTGCTACATCAGTATCGTAATAAATCATAACAGCGTTAAATTAATTTTAACAGTATCAATGGTAAAACAGCAGTTGAGTAGTGTTAATCATTTTTTATCGAGAAGATCATCTGAAGATACCACACTGCTTTGCGATGCGTCCGGATTATAAAATTGTACATCAAAGCAATGCAGCGTCCTGCATTTATTATATTATCAAGAGACTTTAAGACCACTATTTGAGAAATTTCAAAAACCTTGTTAAGTTTTACTTTACTATTCATCCCGGTATGTGTCGGGGTCACATTCTATTTACGAAGCTTTCTCGTACATTATCAGTTATGGAAAAAACCTACACAATCTATTGTCAACCAAGTAATAGGCACCTACTTCCTACGCTGAATGTTGCATAACAACCTTCACTTCACGCAAACGTTTAGCCTACACGTGTCGTTTAGTGCTAATACATGCTAATATGTCTGTTGAAGGCTATCTACTGGTTAAAACAATATTATTTTGCCTTGTAGCTAGTCATCACCATTAGCGTCACATAATAATTAAACCAATCTAAGGGCAGTCATCCCACGCAACAGAAATTAAAGAGACAAATTGCAATTTTCATACATTAAATTCATAGAGCTTTGGTATTTTTTCTCTCTCTTTTAATTAATTTACAATAAGCTTGCCAATTTCTTTCGTCATGACACAGTCAGCCATTACATTTTTTCGTCAATTTCTGCAGTATTAAACAAAAACGTTTTAAAAAAATATATATTATGTATTGTTACAGAGCAACAAGCCAATAATGGAGAAGCGGAGAAGAGCCCGAATCAACAACTGCTTGAACGAGCTCAAAGCACTAATTCTTGATGCTATGAAGAAAGACGTAAGTTACCTCATTAATAATTATTCTGTTTGAAAATACACGTCATATTACAACTTCACTTAAGCAATCTTCTTCCTAGGCTTTCGGAATCAGAATATTGCACGAAAAAATATAAACCGTTTGAGCTTGTTGCTTGAATTCTCAATAGGTTCAACATCTCCGTGTAGCGATATCATGCAGTAATTTTATTTTCCTTTTCTCAGCCGGCTCGCCACTCCAAGCTAGAGAAGGCCGACATTCTCGAGATGACCGTCAAGCACCTGGAAGGCTTGCGATCAGAAGGTGCTCGTTCCCCAGACCGTTACCACGCAGGCTATCAACATTGCGTTTCCGAAGTTGCCAAGTTCCAGGGACTAGAGCCGGTGTTGAGGAGACGCCTGGTTAAGCACTTGGAAGGTGCTGTGAGTGCAGCTGCGCCTCGCGCCAGGCCCACAGGAGCGCCCACACCACCGTCGGACAGCGAAGACGTGTCTCAGTCGCATTCTACTATTTTTATTTCTGGTGAGTATCTAGGATGCATCCTTTTCTCGTCTATATGAAAATAAGTTGATGAAATTTAAAGGAATTGCTTTTATACTATACGAAAGCTTGTTTGTTTACATCTTTGACCCTTATTTAAATTGTTTTGTCTTACTTACTTGTTTTTTGGTTAAATGGTTGGTATTTTTGGTTAAATGGTCTCTGGAGTCTAACCCATATTTCTTATTGCAGCTGGTCCCGGTTCAGGCGTCCGCCTCGTCCCGACTAGGCTATCCAACGGAGACATCGCTCTGGTTTTGCCAGCCGGAGTCAGCGCCAGCAGCTTTGGAGCGGTTCCTACCTTCGTTCCACTTTCTCCACCAGACGGCTCGTCATCTTCATCATCAGAACCTCGGTGCTTTTCTCCAGTGAGCTCAGGGTGGGGCACCCCGCCACCAGCGGGGGAAGAACCAGCGCCGCTAGCGTTGGTGACGAGAAAATCTCCGGAAGACAAACCGTGGAGGCCGTGGTGACATTCCCCTTATTTTGTGTTAAAAAACGAAAGCCAAAATACAGTTCGTGACATTTTTATAAGAAATATATGTACGGCTTTATCTTAGTGATAGCCTAAATAAGTATCAAATTCCAACCAAAATTGCGAAGTCAAGATTACCATTTATTCTTAATTTTAAATTGTTATTTTATAGACGATATTCATAGTTTACGGTAGTGTGAGAGATTTATCAAGGGACATTTTTTCAGTTTTAATTTACTGAGCGTTCTTTTCATTGAATAGGCTCAGAAACTACTGAATAGAATTTAAAAAAAAAATCGCCCTTAGTAAGCTACAATTTCACCAATCAACATAGGCAATAAATAAATTATAATAAATTACTGACTTTACCAATTCTTAAGTTTCACGGACTGTATGATTGACACATCGTCTCTAACTTTAGCCATACTGTGATATAATTAGTTGTAAATATTCATTATGCACAGAGTATTGAAGTTCCTAGATTAATTTTTGTCAAAAATAGCTAATAAAGGGTCAGTTTCGTGTGATATGTTATAAGCAGAATTTACTTAATTTAATCATGATCATTAGAATTAATTTAGGGAATGTTTCCAAGAGAATATTTTCTCGCGGAGACTGATCCTTATTTTGTACATAAAAGCATGACATCTGTGGCAGTATTCATGTATTTAATAGGACACATGAAGTTCTATTAAAACATCACATAAAAGTAATCCATTATAGTTTTAGTGCCATTTTATTAGCCCTTGTACATAACATGTTACTTATAGAGATCTTAACACATATTTTAATAGAAAGAATTCTATGTGCCTTATACAGCAAAATCTTAAGGTCTTCCAAGTACATAATAGGTGACTACAAGCTAGTTACTTGGTAGTAAAAATAGATTATATTTTTTTCAATAAGGATCTTGACTGTATTTACTAAGATTTGATTTAAGTTAACATTTAAGTTACTTCACGTAGCATATTATGTACAATAGGGGCTTAGCAAGATTTTCATGCTGAAAGCTCTGTCGTCGTGAATTGTCGTGAGTTGTCATATATATTTCCCGCGAGCTAGCAGCGTAAATTTCGTACTAAGCTTTCTTTACAATTATAGTAGTCGATATGGTTAAATTAGTTTTGTTACCGTCGTATTACATATGTACCAGTATGTATTAATTTTGTACCTACACAGTTATCTTTGTCTTCCAACCTACAATGTTATGACTTGAGTTAATAAATAATTTATCCACATCATTTAAATATAAAAAAGTGTATATTATAAAAAAAGAGATCATTCAATATTTTTATTACAATTAATAATAATATTATCTGTAAAAGTATTGAATTTAATCGATATTACATTATTTATGAGGTTATTATGATTAATATAATTTTCTTAATTTTCCTAGTTTTAAGTTAAGATATCTTAACATATTAATTTTGGAACAAAGTGCTAAATATAAAAAAAAATCAGCAAAGTTTTTTGCTTACTTTTATTATAATAATAAAGTGATATGAATTAGTTATATTGTAATAAAGTATAAATTATATGTACGTATCTGAAAGAAATACCTATTACGTATAAGTATAATAATGCCATTCATTAATGTATGAATTAAAACATTAAACAGTTGAACACTATATTTTACTTTATTTTTAAGTCCCGACGCATAAACGATGATGTGTTATATAGTTTTACGTGTCCTCCCGATATGAGAAAACCGATTAGGATTATGTTGTTTTGTGCTCCAATCTATTTTTGATGAAAATCGGTCCACGATAGTTGCCACCACAAATATTGCGGAATACATATTTTTTCACAACTCTCTCAATATAGGTAACAAATGAAAAGACTTGTATAGTAGAATACTATACATACACTGTAATACATTTCAAATCCAACATGCCCACCACCAGAAAATGATTACATTTCTTTTTTCGGGGGTTATTATATTTTATTTAATCTACGAAAATATACTACTAAATATAACTACAGTACTATACTACTATATATAACAACAGAAAATATAACTACAGGAGATATTTTTTTTATCTTTGTGATCTGAGTCATAAAAAACTGAAAACAAAACTTTATTCATTTAGAGAGAAGATCTAGCAATACTGCATTAAAAGAAGTAGTTAGAAGAGATTTCAAAATACCCAAAAAATTGGGCAGTCGGGTAAAAATGATATTTTGTAAAAAGACTATCTGTTAGCGCTGAGCGTCTTGCGTTTAAGGAAGCACCTAAGAATGACGAATGTGATGTTAATATTCCAGTATTTTTTTTAACTCTTAAATAATAATTAGACTTCAAACATACACGGCACAAGCAAGTTTATCTATCTGTATAGGTAATAAAACTGTAACAAGTCGAGTTCTGTACACTAGAATTTTAAAAACAGCCTCAGAGGGAAGATTTCTAAAAAATGAATATTATTAATTATAAAAAAAAGATTGACACACACAACACACACATTTCGAAACTATCAATAGAAATAAGTAGCAGTAAAGTCATGTACGAGTATAGGTATACATACTGTTTCTATTGCAGGCGTACTCGTAGAGGCAAGTCATTGGGTGGTCGAAATATTTATCAGCACACCTTTGATTGCATGTTCGTTTGTTTGCACTGTCCCGACACTGATTGTGGGGTATTGGAGGAATTATTGCACCGGCAGCTGCAATTTTCCACAATCAGGGTCCGCCATCGTTTAATTATTCAATTTTTGCGTCCCGCGTTGGGTGGCGGGCGTTTTTAGGCAAATATGTGGCTGCGTTTAAGACCCTCTCTCCCAAGACCTGCAATAGCAATTATTCATTTGAGACTTGATATGAAGGGTAGTGTTATTCCCTTAATTGTACTGTTGGTCAGTTCGAGTTTGAAACATAAAATTTGTATTTGGCTCTGACATTAAGAGCATGCTTCGAATAAAAGTTGAGTAATTTAAGTGGTAAGTTTTTAGTAACTTTGTCAAATATATACATTTATGTAAAACCAAGAATAAAAGCCAAATAATAAATAAATAAAAGTTAAGGTTTCTGTTTTGTATGGAATCTTGTCTGCTATTTTTGGTGAAATACGATTTTCCGGCAATCGTAATCGGCACTTTTTAAAAAGTGTTTGCTAAATCGATTCGGCAATCTAAGGTAATTTATTTTAGTTATTTTGATATAAAAACCAAACTGCTGAACTGGTTTATACAAACATTAAAACAAACAGTCGAATTTAGTACTTTTTTGAGGATTCGGTAAGAAGTAACAGCTGACTTCGAATCGACAAGCCCTAAATCATTTTTCAGTTGATATGATTTATGAACCCAACTACTGTACTGATAATAAGATGGTAAATACAAAATATTTAGTGTTTTTCCGCATCGTCTTGATGTCAGCGTGAGAAATCGAAAAATATTTTTGTTTTTATGGTGTGGTTCCTCCTCACCACCGCCACACCTCACCTTATTATTTCTCTTTCTCTCAGTATCCGACTTCCTCGACACGTGTTTCGCCTTAGCACAAGGCATCCTCAGGATAAATGGATTTCCGCAAAGTAACGCCTGACTCCATCAACTATCTACTGTACTGATTTTGATACCTAAAACTAATTGGCGTGAAAAGTGTAAACAAACATTTAAATTCAGATCAGGAGTCTCTTAAAACTTCTAAAGTTTTTTGGCAGTAGGTTGGTAGTAGGTAACTATTTCGATGTGTTAGGGCAGCCTTCCTTGAAAACTAGACTACGCATGCTTCATCTAGGGCTTCAGCTGTATTGCTAACTTCCGTGGTCGTGCGAGCTAGTAGCAAAATACCTAGCTGTATGGAAAAACTGGTAATTCGAGCATAACGTTTTAAGTAAATAGGTCGGTTGACCATGACTTATTTATTCTATTTTGTATGCCTAGGTTAATGTTCATTATTTATGTCTAGTTGGAAAAAGTAAATTTTCTATCTAGTCAACACACTACACACGTACTCGATTATATTAGCAAGTACCGGAGTGTTCGTCAAGTTATAGTCCGCCGTAAATTAATTTCAAATACATCCAAGCCTTTCTAGAGCACTTTCTAGACTAAGTGGCGAATTTCTTCGCTTATCTAAAATGTTCTTTCATTGCTGCAAATTTATATTCACGAGATGTTATGCGTGTACATGTTACGTCCATAATATTTGACTCTAACGACTAAAGTAATTGAAATGAGAGTTTTTTATTAATTTTAACAACATCTGCCGCGCCACCCAAGAAGAACGGAAGGGCACCGCGGGCGCATATCGGCATCCTCTCCATTCTGCCAGATTTAATGTATGATACCCTTATAATTTCAATTTCGTACCGGCTAATTTTGAACATAACATTAATCGAAGCATCTCATCAATTGCTCTGGTAACGAGATTGAGAAATAAAACTGCGGTTAAACGAGCAGTAACTTTTTTCAGTAAGTACATATTCAAATTGTAATCTTATGGCGATAATTTAGAGAGCGATTGGAAATGAGACTTATTACTTTACTTGTCAAGACGGGACAATTGTGGGCATCGGATTGCATATAAATTGGAGATGTCAAGTGGTCGGCGTGTCGGGGCTCCTGTGGCGACTGAGTGACGGAGCTCGTTACTGAGGGTCGTTGATGCCTGATGCTCGTGTTTTACCCTTTTTGTCAGTCCCGAGACCGACGAGCCCAATTAATCAATGTTATGACGCGTGACATGCCCTAATGAGCTCGGAGCAACGCGTTGCATGCTAATCGACGCATCAACTCTCTTAATTATTATTTTAAAACGCCTATACCGCGATCAGGATTATCTTGATGCGTGACTGTGTTGTGTTCAGAATAAGAACTTCAGTTAGAAGTTTGTTCTTAGTACAAAATCAACTGTTTTTCTTGTTATAACTTCAAATTGTGATTTTGTCATCTTCCAACAAGCGTGGTTCAAAGTTTTCGAATCCGGTCGGAAATGCTACCTGAATTATATTAGGCTGGTTATTGTTACAGCATTGCACGATGTGTATGATCAATTCAATGCTTGCATAAATAATTAAAATATATGACGAAATATCGATTTCTTTCACATTTTAGAATAGCACCTGACCGTATTACCACCCCTGTTTAAAGCTACACATCAACGTTGCCTTGTCCATATGTGCAGAGAATTTCAGAGTAGACAACCGACTCGAACATCAACTCTAAACAATAGGATAATTATCTTTTGGTGGTCGAATTGAACGGTGGTCCAGATATCTCTAGTTTTTTATCATACGAGTATGTTTCCTTGAATAGACTACGACAGTGATGGAGGTAAGAGGTTGGTGGGCATAGCGGTGGTCGTTGCACAATTAATTCGGGGCAAATACTAACTTCGGCCCACCCCTGATTGAGTTATTTACAGTATTTACTTAGGTATTTGTCAACTGGTGGACAATGCACGTTCTAAGAACTATGTGTCGTCTTGAAATTCGATTCAACGAGCAGTCGCAAGAACCTTACGTGCAATTAGAATTCTTTAGAAAATTAAAGGCGATTTGAAAGTAAGGAATTCGGTACAATTAGCCGCAAATTAGTATATTTATGATCGGGTTAGAAGTTGCGTGATTGGATTGTAAACACCTGCAACGACTGTCCAAAAAGAATTAAGTTATAGAGTTTGTTAATAAAAGCAGACCAAATTATACTGCGTTAGAACCAGGGTGGGCACAAATTGGTAGCATTTAATACAGCCAATCTGAAGATTAAATTGGGGACCTCCGGTACTAAATATAATTATGTCTACAGGTAAATCAGGTTATTATGATTAGATTCTAAACAACCAGTAGGAGATCCAGTCGACAGATTCATTAGTTAAATTAATAATTTTAAAGAAAATTGGTTATCCCAAGATTTAGCTGGTGGAGTGTCCCAGCTACATTAGAATTTGGATAATAAAAAAAATAAGTCGTTTTCATATCTTAAAATATATTTTTAATAGGTATATATTACTTACACAATGACACACTTTGATTTAAGTAATTGTTACTAACAAATAAATGTGAAAAAGTCTAGTATAAAAACTTTTGAAGAATTAAATAAAATCTATGTATTATCCAAACTTGAATTTTAGTACAAACGTTTTAGTAAAAATACTATTAGCACTATTCGGTAGATCTATTATCCTAATCAAGTAGAATGTACAAAGAGTGCAGGTTTTATTTAGTTACGCAAGGAAAAGTCCTGACGTTAATTAATAAAATCGCAATTTTTGATGAAAACTAATATTTTTAAATATAACTTACAATTTATATATATAAAAGCGATGAATGGTTTACTGATATTCGCTAGGAATCAACGCAGAGTCCAACCCGCTGAACCTAGAGGTATGAAATTCGGAGAGTGTATGTATTTTATTAAAAAAAATAACAACCGTTTTATTTCCTTGTATGTCAAAAAATGTCGTAAAATGTCATCATCGAAAAATACTGCTGATCTTTAAAAAATATTTATTAATATTTATCACGCTATTTTTCCTGGATTATACCAAGAAATAAGTTGCCATTTTCAAGTTTTATTAGTTGGTCATATTTTTATTAGCGTGTGCATCGTGTGTGAAGAAACTGGAAAGTTATAAATCAGCTGTTTATGATTTTTATTTGAAGAAATTTTTGACATCTTGAGGTACATCCCGGTAGCCAGGCAACGATGGCTCCAAGTCGTGGCGCGTTGATTTTACATTACTTGCGTTTTGCGCAGTAGTTACACGCAAGTGCAAGCGAGGCCGGCAGTCGGAGATTCAGAGTGTCCGTCAATTTTGATATTTTCTTTTTTATGTTTGTTGTGTGGATATTTTTAGTGTTTTTTATTTACTTTATTTGTAAAAATAAAAAAACAATGGCATTGCGTTGCACACACGTGGACGGCGCTGTAGTTGTTGATTCGGTTGTGTCACAGGAAAATTTGGTGCAGTGTCCTTATTGCCCACAGGTACGCTTTTTTAAAGGGCAGAGAGGACTTAATATACATCAAAGTAAATGTCATAAATCCCTCTTTGAACCCATATTTAATTCAAACACTCAACCAAATCATTGCTTGCTGCCATCAACAGTGGCCGCAGGCGTAACCGATTTTAGTGTTGAAACTTATTGAAAACCTTGTCTCATAATAAAGTTAATAAAAGAGTACTAAAACGAATCCCTAGAGGTGCGCGTCTTTCGGTCGCTTCTGCTCTGTCTCAGGCTCTGAAAGATGTCGTGTCTAATAACACAAAACGTTCCTGGGAACATTTGTTGTCCTTCCCATATAGTGTACTTCACATTTCTAATGAATCTAACAATCGCAAATTCTTTACAACTAGGGTCAAAGAAAATTGTGTGAGGTACAGTGTAAGGGAAGACTATTTTTTGCCTGATGTTTTGGATCAATTTCAAAATCCAAAATTTGTCGTGAGATCATCTGAGTCTACTACTTTCAAATTGGTTGAAAACAAGCTCACCGATGGTGACATAAGAGGTGCAGCCCGTATACTATTTTCCAGTGACACAATTGCTCCATCAACAAACGAAACACTCTCGATTTTAAAGGGGAAGCATCCATCTGCTTTAGTAAATCCACAGTTTCCGGTAGCACCGGGGAGATCTGATGATGATTGCATTGAAATAACTGCTCAGGATGTATCTGCTGCCGTCTTTTCCTTCCAAAGTGGGTCTGCCGGGGGCTTGGATGGATTGACTGCGCAACACTTAAAAGATCTGATCAGCGGTAGAAATGGAGAAGTTATAGTGAGACCATTCTTAAGAATTTGACATCTCTCGTTAATTTGATGCTCTCAGGTCAGGTCAATAGCGATATCATTCAGATTCTCTACGGTGCGAACCTATGCGCCTTAAACAAAAAGGACGGTGGGATCAGGCCCATTGCGGTTGGTATGACATATCGTCGCCTCGCAGCTAAAATCTGTTGTAAAAAGATAGCACCGGTTTTAACTGATCTTTTTCAGCCTATACAGCTTGATTTTGGATCGCGTGGTGGTTGTGAAGCTACCGTCCATTCTGTTAGAAGAATTTTGGAACAAAACTGTAATGATTTTCTGTTAAAAGTGGATGTTAAGAACGCGTTTAATTCCGTTGACAGAGGGGCTTTGTTAACGCAAGTAAAAGACAAAATTCCAAATTTATATGATTTTCTTTGGCAGTGTTACGGATCTCCTACAAAATTAATTTATCATGGTAACGAAATTTCCTCCGCCGTTGGTTGCCAACAAGGAGATCCTCTTGGTCCCGCTGTGTTCAGCCTCGCTATTCTACCCATCATCCAACGTCTTCAATCTAAACTCAATATATGGTATTTGGATGATGGGACGTTGGGTGGCGATGCTAACACATTATTTTCAGATTTAGAATTTCTGATATCGGAAATACACAATGTTGGTTTAGAGTTAAATTTTTCAAAATGTGAACTGTATTTTCCTGATAATCATCCCACGGAACACTTAATAGTACAAAAATTTGATTCATTAGCCCATAACATCCAAATAGTTAACAAAAGCACGTTGCGTTTACTAGGTTCGCCTTTACTGGACGAATCGTTCCCCTCTTTTATTAAAGAAAAAATTCAAAATTTTTTGCAATGTTCGGACCGTTTATCTAAAATTAACACTCACACGGCTTTTACAATTTTGCAATACTGCCTTCTAAATTTACATACATTGTTCGATGTACGCATCTTTGGAAATTCCCTGATCTTATTGAACATCTCGACAAAATTGTTAAAGATACTCTGGCTCTAATTTTAAATGTAAATTTATCAGATCGAGAGTGGAAACAGGCTTCTCTTCCGATTAGAATGGGGGGTCTTGGTATTCGATCCATATCTGGCGTAGCTCTTCCCGCGTATCTGTCCTCGGTTCATAGCAATAAGACTTTAATAGAAAAAAATCTGACAAAGACATCGGATGTCATTAATGTTGCTTATATGAATGAGGCTAGGATCGCGTGGACAGTCCTTTGCCCAAACACTGATTACCCCCAAAATCCAACTTCACAGAAGCAGTGGGACCGGCCGATCTGTGAGCAAGCGCGGAAACTTCTCCTTAATACGTGCTCCAGCTCATCAGATCGCGCCCGTCTCTTAGCGGTTTCTGAGTGGGAATCAGGTTTGTGGTTACAGGCACTCCCTTCGCCTAATACTGGGACCCTCCTTGATAACACTTCATTCAGAATCGCAATCTCCCTTCGCTTGGGTGCAACGTGTTGTGCTCCAATGTGTGGCGCAAATGTCGACCAGCTCGGCCACCATGGCCTATCTTGCTCGAAAAGTTCAGGCAGGATACCCCGTCACGCTAGCCTTAACGATATCCTTCGCCGGACTCTTACCACCGCTAACTGTGCAGCTATTCTAGAACCGAGTGGTCTTATGCGTAGCGATGGTAAGAGACCCGACGGCATAACACTTATCCCTTGGAAGATGGGGCGGCTTTTAGTGTGGGATGCTACATGTGTCGACACTCTTGCACCGTCTCATCTTCCCGTTACTAGTAACAAGGCTGGCGCGGCGGCAGAGTCAGCTGAAAGCCTCAAAAGGCGCAAATATAGTAATTTAGATAGCGGTTATATGTTTGAGCCTTTTGGGGTTGAAACTCTCGGGCCTTGGGGACCGGGAGCAAAATTATTTTTTAAAGCCCAAGAAAGCGTCTAGTTGACGCTACTCGAGATCAAAATGCTGGCCTCTACCTGGGTCAGCGCATTGGTATTGCCATTCAACGAGGCAATGGGGCCAGCATTTTGGGTACTCTACCAACTGGCAGTGGTTTAGATTTAAGTTAGTTTTAATTTTTGGATATTGCTTTTGTACATATAGTTTATAACTTTGTATAGTTTTAGTTAAAATTTTATCATGTTTTATAAGTTTGTGCATTTATAGTAAGGAAAAGAATTATAGTGCTTGAATTTCTTTTGAATGGGGGTTCATAGTTTGAAACTTTTTCTTCTGAAAAGAGATGTTTCAATAATGTATGGAGCCCCGGCCAGGATAGTGTACATGATACCATAAATACATTAGGGATTATTAATTATTGATCAATCTACTGAATTCAAAATAACGTAAGTTATCGCAGTGTACAAAATTAATTTCGAATCAAAATATTTTAACCCTATTTTTTAGTGTGTCAATTTTGTGACATTAGTGACAGGTATACCGAAATAAGGCGAAGGACTAAAGTCCGGGACGTCGGAACCGCAATAATGAATCTGAAATAGGGTTGGGCAGGACACGTAGTGAGACGATGTGACGACAGGTGGAGTAAGGCTGTGGCAGAATGGTGGTCCAGACTAGGAAAACGAAACGTCGGACGACCACCAGTAAGATGGGTTAATGACATAAAATCTGTCGCGGGTCCAACCTGGACAAAATTAGCACAGGAACGAGGCAGATGGTACAAAATGAGAGAGGCCTATACCCAACAATGGTATAAAGAAGGCTGCGGACGATGATGATGACGGATGGTACGATTGATAGACCGATGTCACCATTGGAGTCAACCTATGATATAAAAATCTTCCATGGCTGTAATAATTCCACTATAATTCACAGAAATTAGGTATTTTTTGATACAATGAAGTAAGCAACTGATGCAGGTTTCATTAATACATAATATTCACCACATCTTAAGGCATTTTTTTGTCAGACTTACACAGTCTTGGCTGAAAATGAAACAAGTTATTTCTTTTAAACGCGGGTGACAGCTACTGGTGTACATATACGAGTAATTGAAAAAAATAATGTTATAAAATATATATATTTTTGAATATCACACTCTGATTATATATACACTGACACTATTATTAAATATATATTATATAGTGTTTAGTATATTTGCAAGTAGTTGTTATTTTTAAATGGGTATAAATAAACGAAAACAAACGTTCGCGGCTATCGACGTAATTTGCATAGTCATAGAATTCTAGTCGTGGTTTGCCCGAGGGCCGCACATGATCACATGTTGTGAAACTAAAGGCTCGAACTAAGACGGGAAAGACAAAAAACAGGCACAAGCGCCGCCACCCACGGTGCGGCGTCCGTCTCCACACGTGCGGTCACTTTGATTTGACGAATCTTTGACAACCCGTGTTACATTTGCCGGCAACATCGAAGGCTTATCCGCGATCGAAGCTTTAGATGTAGATCAGTTGTAAAAGAAAAATACTTATTAGCAACAAAGCTTAACATGTAGATCAGTTTTACTTGTAAGGTAGTTAAAGTAAGTCTTTACGTGATTCAAAACAAACGTGGCATTAATTGATGGAGTCAGGCGTTACTTTGCGGAAATCCATTTATAAAAAGATGGTAAATACAAGATATTTAGTGTTTTTCCGCCTCGTCTTGATGTCAACGTGAGAAATCGAAAAATATTTTTGTTTTTATGGTGTGGTTCCTCCTCACCTCTTCAAGCGCTCGCTCGAAAATAGTTGTCTTTCGAGCGAGCGCTTGAAGAGTCAACATCTCCTGATGAAGAATCTCCTTGTGCTAAGGCGAAACACGTGTCGAGGAAGTCAGATACTGAGAGAAAGGGAAATAGTAAGGTGAGGTGTGGCGGTGGTGAGGAGGAACCACACCATAAAAACAAAATATTTTTCGATTTCTCACGCTGACATCAAGACGAGGCGGAAAAACACTAAATATCTTGTATATACCATCTTATTATAAACGTGGCATTGCTAAGGTGACGTCACAGTTTACAGTAAACTATTTATGAGCTTTGAATATTTCGGTCACCAATAAAGACATTTTGACGGGCTTCATATTTATGACGCTGAAAGCGAAGGTGTATCCGTATAGTGCTAAAACAATCAATGGCCTCTAGAATAATTCCACCAATAAACTAGAGTATTCAGGATTTTTTTCATACTACGCCTACAGTGCCCGCAACTTTGAGTTGCTGTTTATTCGTACGGAGCTTGTTATTTACAGAAATTGACAGAACCAAGACACGTGTAACTTACTGTAGCCGATGGTTAGCGTAGTCCAAGTAATGCTGGGATGTTTTGATGTGGTGCAAAAATAACAAAACAAACGCTGAGAGTGACCCGAGCAGAACGTATTAAATATCGTTTGCTCGGTGATATCCAAATGATAGTTAGGATGATGATAATGATGATATTTGCATGTGTACTAAAATTCTCAAAGCCGGATTTACTATTACCCAGAGCAGGCAAATGAGACCGACATCATCTAGGGTCCCCCCGTGCTCATAAAAGAAATTGTAAATGTTATATTGAAAGAAAATCTAATTGGATAATGGATAAAAAAGCTACTTTTGCTTTTTTCGACATTATGATATCAATCCTAATTTATAAATGCGAAAGTAACTCTGTCTGTCTGTCTGTTTCGCTTTCACGCCAAAAGCACTAAACCGATCTGGATGAAATTTGGTGCACAGGTAGATTGGACCCCGGGAAAGGACATAGGATACTTTTTAACCGACTTCAAAAAAGTAGTTTCCCCATTATCTCGATAATCCAATGGGGAACTACGCGGGTGAAACCGCGGGGCACAGCTAGTAGATAATAAAAACTTCATGCTTTTTCAGAACATAACCATCATTCACATGGAGTAGTAGAAATAATAACGAGAACTACATTGCCAGGTCCATGGACCGTGCAAACCACTGTCCTTTCATCCTTTAATATACCTAATTAACTACATTTTAAGTTTTAAATTAATTATGAGTGAAATTACGTTATCCCCACGAATATAATTTTAAATGTAAAAATGTGATTTATATTTAGCACAGCGATACTTCAAGCTGAGATACATACAGGAAATCTCAGGTTCAAGGTCCGGAGAAAGCCATAGGCCACTTTTTTCGCTGGGAAATCAAACATAACTCGAGTGGAGCCGCGGGCTAAGGCTAGTGTTGTTATAAAAGAAGAAATTATCTATTCTATTTAGCTCTGTAGCTCTAATATAAATACCAACTTGTATACATCTTATATACCCAGACTTGGTAGGTACCTAGGTTAGTTCATGCAAACATTCATCGAGAATTAAAAATCATCATTACGACCTTTAATTACCGTTTTAATGCCTGCACTGTAGATCGTATCTGCCAAGCGTAGGTTACGTTCGGTCGGATTCGTTCCCCACACGCCTTCGATATGTACGATCACGATAGAGAAGAATGGTTTCTTCAGAGCGAACGTTAATCGTTCCAATTACAGTGGCTCGCTGCTTTCGACCGAAACGCACTCACAAATTAATTGAATTGATTAACCAATTGAATTCAGCGCAATTCAGTTTTTGTTCGGCTTCGACCGACAGCCGATTACACTGCCGAGATACTTTTGAATTGTACGATTGTGAATTTCGTTATGAATGCGACTAATTAAATTGTATTCCGACATTGCATAGTTGGGAGTTCATGTTTATTTATAAAATGCGGTTCGTTAGCATTATTCAACCTCATTGAATATGCTAGTCTGTGCGAGATATTACGATTTTTAACATGTCATAAAAATCTTGTTGTAATTAGCCACATATTTTGCTACCACAGCTGAGCGCAACGAGTTTGACAAGATGCTAGTTAGCGGAGGAAAAATGAAAAGTAATTATTTAGAGCAAGTTGGTGCTCATTACTTAGAGCGACGCCTGGTGGCGGGCGGAGGCGACATTTCGATGCTTAATTACCCTTCGTGTATTCCAGTTTTTAAAATAAAACCCTGTCGAGAGAGTTTAATATCGGTGAACAAAAAACAACAAAACATAGAGTACATGCCTAGATGTATCATGCTTTATATATTGTAACATATCTGATAAAATATTTTTACTTTATTATTGGGTAAACTACGTATATTTCAAAATTTGGAGACATCAAGCGACTCGACTTTCTGGAGGCATAGGTATAAGGAAGTTCCTGATAACTTAGTATCCGCCAATATCTATTGTATTGCTCTATAGTTATTATGAATACTAATGGAGATTTAAATTTTTTTTTCCAGTGACTAAATTTTCTTTTCCTATACGAAACACTCTTTCAAAATTCTTGTATAAATTTTGGAGCGTGAAAAATTCAAATGTTGCATTTTCATTGTTGAATCGTATTCATCGATGAGTCTGAATAAATTTTGCTCTAGTTCGCTACATTGTAAGTTGATTATTTACAGATCTTTTATAGGGAGTAGTTAAATCTTGTCCATAAAGTTTAAAATTACGACGTGCTAAACGAAGGTAAATTATGTCCAAATATTTTATAGACACTAGAGACAAAAGGTAATCTCACGTTATTACTCTTGTATATTAGAGCATTCGCCTTCAGTCAAATAAAAATGTGTGTGGGTCTTATTTAAAGTAAATGGTAATCGATCCCTACACATATTATAGATGCGAAAGTATGTTAATTGCTTTGTTCGTCCCTATTCTCCTCAGCAACGGAATGAATATATACTTGATTTTTTAAACAAACACATTTCAAAGTCTTGAGAGTGTCATAAGCTATACGTAAATAAGATAAACCAACGTTACGCGAGGAAGCTGCGCGTGAAAGGTAAACATTATAAAAATATATGGCTACCTACTTGTAGTATAAAGGTATAAACAAGTAGAAATTTAACTATCTACGGTCCCCTTTTAAAAAATAGTGAACCACTGAGTAACTGTTTAGAAATCCCACTAATATATAGATTCTTTGTGGAAACTACAGGAAAACTTGATTAGGAATTAAATCGTTCGCAATTTGAGCCACAATATAGTCATGAAACGTCTCAAATAACCTTCATTATGATACCAAGAGACCATTGAACATCCACGTGTGAAGGCTACAATGACGACCGATTCGAGAAAAATGCGTAAAATTAGCTGCCGGCAAAAGCTTTTTGTTACAATGTAGCGTAATTTGGTGTATTTCGATTGCTTTTTTATAGAATGATAAATTAAACGTAGAAATATTGACTTATATGGTCGTTAAAAAATGATATTATTATATGCAGAGGAAGGTTACAAATTCAGAATGGCAGTATAAAAACTTAGTAATTAATTGAAAAATGCAGTTTTTAACCTTTCTACTTTGAGAGTATGATAAGAAAAGAATTTTTTAATATAATATAGAGTTATCTAGTAGAATACTACTCTAATCAGAAGATGACAGTATTAATAAGAGTATATTCTACTGACTTAAGAATATTGCAAGCCTAAATTACATATACAATGGTTTTATTAGTTCTTTCTTATAACTCTATCTACTCGTATAGGTTTGAATATATCAGCTAGTTAGTAGTAGTTAGTAGTTGAGTAGTTACTCAGTAGAAGAGTAAACTTTATTTAATATGACGAGTAATGTGTATGTATACAAGAGGAATAAAGAGAAATATAAGGCAAGTTGTATCAAAACGATCTATTTCAGTAAGCAGTAAATAAGCGTGGCCGCGGCGCGACCGGTGCGGTGCTCCGTAGGTGCTATTTAGCCCTCAAGGTGGTATACTTCGTGACTTACCGCCGCGCCGCCAACGAGAGCCCAAAGAGAATAAAAATAAAAAACGCCCACACGGCTGCTTTAAAAATGTTAAAATAAATAAAATGCACACGTCGGCCCCTTATCTCGTAGCCGAGGAGAGGGAAGAACGCGCGCGCACTCTCACATTTTCTGTTACGTAGCAAATTATTGGGCACGGGTCTTGCCTACTTAGTCGAAATCTCTAATTTAGTTCATTCCGTTTCGTTGTCGTAGTTAAAGACACCCATGACACAAGTAGTTAAAGACCCGACATTATAGTAAGAAAGAAAATCTAAGAACAATAAGCCATTTCAATTAATTATAAATATTCACAAGTTTTTTGGCATTAATCAGCTTCTACTAAATAACCAGCGCTAATCTTCTGTTCGTGCAGTTCCGTGAAGTTGACCCATAATGGGACAAATTAAATCCAGATTCAGCGTTGAATAATTTGTCTAACTAGCTACCATGCAAGACCAGATTAGAACTTTGTGTAGTGTAAGTTATAGTTAAAAATTTAAATTTTATCGTTTTTTATTAGTTTGTGCAGTAAATAAAGTAGTATGCAATACCGGAATTTGATCATGCGTTTGCTGCTTACTTTCTGCAAAGACACGTTCTCCGGATTGTACAACCAAAATGTTAGTATTTCTTTAAATATGTAGTGGTAGTAGAAAAGGTATGTAGAAAAGGTCCGTAGTGTGCGTCAGGCGTGCGTAGCGTGTGCCCGAGGCAGGTGCAAAGATCTGACTCAGCAAAAATACATTACAAGCAATGCCTATTGCACGCCTCTACGCTGATTTTAGATCTAACTTGCGTTGGTTTACGAATACGTCTACTTCATGCATGCAGTGTTTTTTTAATATTAAATATGAATAAAAATCTTAACGTAAGTACTTCTCTTTGTTTACTTTACGACTTATAAAAAAAGAATATTTCAAATTCTTAGTATTACTTATCATTATTGTATGACTACAACGTTACATTTATGTAGATATGTTATTTGACATACAAACAGTAAGGTAAAGAAAAGGTTCGTAAGGTGGTCACATAGCGGGAGACAGACCGCTTGCTTAGCGTGAATTTTATTTTCGATCCCTGCCTATGCAGGCCCGCATAGTGGACTAAAACATAAATGGATACGCGTACCGACCAGTTCAATGCTAATAGGTTTATTTTCTATTCTAAAAAAATATTAGTATAATATTATAATAACTACCTAAGAAAAAAAAACTGTAGATGTTTAGTTATCAAAAGGTAATCGAACTGCTCAATTTTATTGTATTTAATAATTTAATTAATGAATAATAACTTTTTATATCTTAGTTTTTTGTTGTGAGTAGTTTTATTTTGTAGGTAGAGTGCGGGCGGCTCGCTCGCGTGGCGTGTGCCCGGGGCAGGTGCCGCGGACCGGTCCTTGCAAGTAAGCACGGCACGGTATCGCACGGCTACGGGCACACCGCGCGCTCCCACGGACCATACGTTTCAAATCCTACAACATATCTCATAAATTTCGTTATTCACTTTTCGAAAAACTAATTGGGCTGCGTATGATTATTAGCTGTAACACATTCCCATAAATATTCGACCAAAAATCCAATAAAAGTGTTGTATCGACATACTAAGTTCCAAAAATTTTAACGACCAAATATGTACTCTAGACAAAGAGGAAAATGAAAATAGTTTATGCTATATATTGGTGCCAATTTCCAGATTATTCTGAATAGTTATAACATTTACATAATTCTAAATTAAAGTAAAGCTAACTTTACTATAAAACTAGTCCTATTAACACGATAAATCTAATCCAATCTACATCTACACTAATATCATAAAGAGGAAAAAATATACATTTTGTTTGTTACAAATATGTAAACTCAAAAACTACTGGATTGATTTCAAAAACTCTTTTGCCGTTAGACAGCTATATTATCTTTGAGTAACTATTATACTATACAGGCTATAATTATTACTAGAAAAAAAATAGAGATCCTTAGAAATTCCTACTAAAACCAACCCAAGGTGTAAAAAAAATACCATGAAATGTCTTTCATTCGGTTAATTCTATCATCAATACGATGATAGAATTAAAATATTAACAATTTAAAAAAAACTACTACTACCGATTTTGATAAAATTTATATGGGACCACCTCGGACACATCTTTTCGAACTAAACATGGATTTTTATGAGCCCCCTCAAAGTTATAGTAGGAAAGCCCAAGAATTGATTTTTTTAAGTACTCGAGCGTATCAGATTAACATAATATGAGAAATTACTTACATCCTGTAGATTATATCTACCAAATAAAATCTCTTAATACAGAACTAAGCTTAAAGGGCAGCACGTCAAAATTAAACAAAAAAAAACTTTGTTTAGCTAAAATATAACTATGCGTCAGATTAAGATGAGGTAGGTTTAATACTAGCTAAATTTTTATACTACATTTATCTTATCTAATTTCTACCTGTATGGTCACCCCCACCATGCAAATTCCCAAATTAACATATTATATTTGCTATCAGACACATTGGAGCACAGAAAACATCATAATCTGACATGCTCGAATATAATCCTTCGAGACGATTTCTTTACCGTTAAAACGGGAAACGCTTTTTTCGGGGGTTTTTAATGGGGTATTTTCTACTTCATATAATCTAAACCTCAAAGTCCAATAGGTCTCCACGACGCTCGAGTAACTACATATTTAGCACTCCGGGCTCCGGAATAACATCATCTATGAAAATTTCAACTGTCTGGCTATCACGGTTCATGAGATACAGCTTGGGTGTGAAGGACACGGACGGAAGGATGGACGCACGGAAGGACTGACAGCGAAGTCTTAGTAATTGGGTCATATTTTTACCCTTTGGATACTTGATCTTAAAATGCCTATCCGCGCGAAGCCGGGACGGGCCGCTAGTATATTATAAAGCGAGCGAGGCCGCGAGAAAACACTTGTCTATACTAACATAAAATGTTCATGACAGTTTCGTTACAGTGGCGTCATATTCTGAATTGCAATTTAAATGCATTCAGCGTGTAAGTGGTTGTCTCTCAACACTCTTAGAGTTCGATTCACGCTCTACAAGAGCATAATTTAGGGTTCGAGCATGTGACTTGCACATTTTATTGAAAACCACAATAAAACTTGCTTGATAATGATCAACTAATAAATTGAATCTAGTAATGTAATAATAATAATCTAATACTTTGTACTTACTCATTTTATACGGTGTGTAACAAAAAATATGTCGCCTACGTTTACAATAACGACTTTTAAAATCGCTTTAGGTAGAATAGAATAACCTATCTACATTGAAACACATATACATACATATGTTCGTGTAAGTAGTTTAAAACTAACCTCGATCGTGTTGGGAATTCTATGAAAAATATACCTAGATGCTTATTACTCTCTGATCTTTACGCATTCCTTACTTCGTTTTATGTATATCCCATTAAAGTATGCATAATAATTTGAGATTAAAATTTTAAAGTCAAATCTTTACGCAAATGCCATAAACGTGATCGGTTTAATTAATTTACAGTAGATTATTAGTGGCACGATAAAAAGTCTCATTAAAAATTAAATGTGACATAAAGTGTGGGTTAAGGCGCAAGCTCAGTCGCTGTGCTTATCCGAATGGATCCGGTTTGCAAACTGCCGACCTTTCGCTGTTCCCGCTCGTTTTTTCGTTCGCAAAACTGTCTTATTTAAGTTAATTAAGTGAAGTATAAGTTCGTGACTAGCACTGTGGGAGTGCGACTCGAAACGTGATGCTTCGCTCGCAGCCGATCGTGTCATAACCGACACCCAGAGGTTTTATTTTGAACGGCCCCGACGACTTGTTGATTGATGAACTTACATTGCAAGTTGGAGTTCAGATTGGTGACGACTTGGAGAAACGAGACGTGACTTTAGTTCCAGGATTGAATAACATATAAAAGCACATTGTTATGAGGAAGCAAGATGTATTAATTCATATATTATATAATATGTCAGGTGTGCTTTTAGGAATAAACTGTCTTATACATGTATATGAGACATCATTCCATAGGATGATAGATTTGGATAATATAATACCTATCGACGAGCATACTTTATTCATGCTTATTATATGCGAGTAATGCTCTCTAAGCTTGGCTTATTACAGCTATTGTTAGCCTAAGGCTTTTCTTTTATGGAATTACAAGTCATAAGTTATGGAGTCTCATTACTGGGTTACGGCGCTCGATGTTAGTACAAAAACACCCCTTGGGGAATTCAATTTGGTCTTGAATTATTAAAAATCAATAAACTGCGTCTATTTAAGAAGTATCAAAATAAATTTATTGCAACTTTGCATAACATTAAAAAATCTTGACCATGCAACGAAAACTATCTTCTCCATACTGTTGTTTGATGCCCATAAAAATATGTAAAATTATTTTTAAATATACCTTTTTTGTAAAATTCAGGGTTAGATAATTTGTAAATAAAAAGGGTTTTAATGAAGCCCAACTAATAGCTCTCCATAATGATGACTACTTCATCGAAAGTACATCGAATTTTGAAGCGCTGATCTTTTAAGTGCAGTTACTGACTCACACTGACCCAATGTTTATGGTGATTGTACCTCGCAACGTAATGAAGGAAACGTGTGAAAGCATCGTAATTGTTATAACGTGACCATGAGGAATTTCTTTTCTTTTGACCTAGCAGATGTAATGAGTTGTAACAGTATACCAGAGTGTTTGGTATTTTATCCAAACATTACCACCCTTAGCAATATACTACCGTCTTTGGTTTTAACGGCATGCCTTTTTATAATTATAGTATCGGCAATAGATTAATAGATAGATAGTCGGGTCATAATACAGGTACAAAGTTGGGTTAGTTTTATCTTCAATGGTACCTACTAGCCAGTAGTACAACTACACTACGGCAATAAATAATATGTATAATAATATATAAACTATCGGCCCGTCCCGGCTTTGCATGGGTGGACATATTTTTGTTCTATCAACAATCACTTGCAGCGTATGCGATGGAAGAAATTTTAAGGCCAATTTTTTACACCATGATTTGGTTTAAGCAGGGATTTCTAAGAATCTTTGATATTTTCTAGTAATAAATATAGCCTACTTGTGCCCCACGGTTTTACCCGCGGTAGATATTTGATCATCTCGTGGTAACACTTGAATTTTCCGGGATAAAAAGTAACCTATGTGTTAATCCAGGATATAAAGAATTTTTGTGCCAGATTTCATCCAAATCAGTTAAGGCGTTTGAGCATGAATGTGGAACAAACAAAGACACACACACATCCAAACCTTCGCCTTTGTAATATTAGTGTGATTTGATTCGTTTTATAGGTTTTGCATGAATTACTTAAAGAGTTATTTATTAAAAAAGTAAAATTTTATTATTTATTTTTGGGAGAAATTAATTGTAATTTTTCCTATGAGTTATTTATGCAGAAGACAAAGAAAATTTGCTTAATTTGAAGAAATAAAAGTCTTTTAATTTAGAAATCTGAATGACTAACTATATATAAGAAGTCTCTTTCCAAAGTCTATTCATATCCAAACCTTTCAGGAGTTTAGACGTTATTCCAGATGCGGGACAAAGAGACTCCCAAAACAAACAAACTATAGCAAGTCCTAATTACAGTACTGTCTTTTACTGTCCAGTTTACACATGAATAAAATGTGTAAATAATGTATAATCATTGCGAAATTCTCAGCGATCGTAATGTTACAATTTAATTTTATGACAGACGAAAGCCGTGACGGTCTGACGTTGACTGTCAGTTACGGTTGCTTTATGCCCGGCGTCTTTTCACGCAACGTCAACTTTTCTTCTTGAACCTTGTACTCGGCTGGTGGCTGCAGACAAAGGAAAGGAAGTTGTCAACCCTAGCAGTGTATCTCTGAGTTTCCATAGTATAATCGTGTTTCTCAGTTTCCTCCCTGGTTTTTGACACTAGAGTATATTAAAATAGGTTTTTTTTAAAATATATTTTAGTTTTAAACAAGTTACATGTTGTGTTATGTTTTAACTACACATGCATGATATGTGTTGCAAAAGCAATTAATAAATATAACTATTATTCTGTTGTAGTTATTAAACACCAGCGAGTGATCATATCCTAGAGTAAACTTCACACAGAAATCGAAAGACGGTATTGAAATTAAATGTTTTCACACATACCACCTAATTAAATTTTAACAAACACATTAACGCCGAGTTATTAATGTGACATCTACGTCAAACAGTGATAATAATTGAACAGCTATCAAAGCCAGTCAAGTATTTGACCAAGATGCCCACGTAATGACCCACAGCCTCCTAGTCCTCCACGTTGAGAAATCTACGGTTAAGTTAGAATTACAACACGGCTCGGGCGTAGATTGCGCACCGCATCTAAAACACTTAAACGCATATTAACATTACGTCTGAATGCTAAACGATGCTACATAAATACTAGAACGAGATGTGAAGTGAGAGGATAGAGCTGCAAGGACGGACACTTTGCTACGAGATGACAGGATTTACCTCATGCGGCAGCTATTATTAGATATAAAATATTGGACTTTGATTTAAATAAACGCAATTAACATGCTAATGCTGTACGTGGTAATTGATAGGCTGCAACGTAGATAAAAACGATTTCTAATTAAATATTACTAATATCGAACAAAACTTGAAAATTATTTTAAGAATTTCCAGTCTAGCGGGAATTGAATCCGCGATTACGGGAACCTCCATTCCCTCAGTCTCGATTTTGAATTAAATACTTAGATTGAAATTGAATCAGATTGCATTATAAAAATGCTCGATATCAGAGAAATTAAGTGTATTTTCATCTTCACTGATTTTATTAATCTTATACTAAGTAGGCACTTAGATCATAATATAAAAACAGTAATGACACCAATGTTTTGCTATACGTACAATAAAAACATGAAAATATTCAAGTCACTGCAAATAACAAGTGCCTCTACGTCATTACGGAGCGATGAGTATAATTTACAGATGTAATACGTGAGTAGACTCAGGTTGTATTGGGCTATAGGGATGTGAAAATAATTGTATATCTACATATTCAATAAAATTGTTCATTAACATTTCCGCACATACTCTTAGGCATGTATAAATGCGAAAGCAGTGTTTGGTATATGGATATAAAAGCGAGTCACAACAGAGTGATAGATACATTTGTTTTTTACAAACACGTAGATTGGGGTGTGAAAATTGTTAAAACTGAGAGCGGACGGATTTTATCTCGGAAAATAAAAAACCTCCTCCTCCTCCTCCTCCAAAAAAAAAACGAAATGAAAAAAAAAATATCTGAAAAAAATATTGACGTCTGATACTGAACGTTTCATATCATGTCGATATGTTTCAGTTTCGTTTTAAATATTTGAGAGTTTGTGTTTGATCTACGTTGTACTAAGGCACACAATTCGTGAGTTACCAGTTGTCAGTCAAGATATTCAAAAGAGTTCTTGCCAGTAGCCCTAATACAACTCAGATACAAGAATTGCTTACCTGAAAAAAGAAAACAATAACATTTATTATACCTGCAAGAGTGCTTGATTTCTTTATATTTGGCTGATTTAGGTACCAAAAGCTAAAACTTTTATGGCGTATAACTCCATCAATGTATATTGTTTAATGGTGAGTATATCTATGTACCCGAAATCCGAAGAGTTACAAGTAGATAGGGCGATTTTTTAAAGGAAATTTGAGACTTGAATTTATTATGAATTTGTAACATTCTTGATATAGATCCCCTCACTAGCTTGCAATAATTCGTCAGTAATGAGCGGGTGCAAACTTCGTTATTCCACATCAGCTATTTCGTTTTGTGGACGTGCACCGCTACCGGTATTACAGCGTCATCGTGAGATGAGCGGTGCAAGAGGCTGATGTCATTGTGACTGGGGTTTTTAATGATTTGCTGAATGCTTTTAGTACAGCTGTAAGCAGGTAGGCTGCGGAGAAAGAAAACAACCGATGTACATCGTTTATTGACAACTGCATTTGTGCCTTAGCCTCGGATTTTAGAGTAGTTCGTAGCTTCATAGTATATATACATAGTTTCGCTACATAAATTTTTACTTCTTTGTTCTTCGAACCTTTTGCAGTAATGCTTCTTTATTACTTTGCATTATAATGAAATGCGAAAAGCATTGCATCAATAATATTGAGGTGATTTTTAAATACCTCGTCAAATACTACTTAAGTTTTTATTATAAGGAATAGGTGTTCCAGTTGAATAATATCAAAGTAATTGCTATAACGTTTAAATAGGAGTGCTACAAGGATACGAAGAAAATAATGGATAAGACTTGAGTAAAGTTATTTAAGAGTTGTCTACCCCTGTTTTGAAACTTGTCGGAAACTTTGAAGGTCATTGCAAAAATGATCTTTATGGCTTTTGATGCAAGCTCCTAGTCTATTAATTCCTCGAGCGTGCGGCAAATGAAGCCTTTGAATCTAGAAAGGCCCGTGATTGCATCTTCCCATTCATTCTATGCATCTGCCCTTTATTAAAGCCTTTCTACTTGTATCTTTCATTGTGCGGCGCATCGTCTATGCGCTTACAATTTACCGTCTGTTTTTCTCTGCAGAGATTTCGTGCCTGGGAATTTGATAAACCCTTGGACATATTTTTTATTATAGTGCGACTGCGGATGGAGAATGTGATGATTGTTGATAAAGAAGCAGCATAGTCTATACGGGATTGATGATAATGCCACTAAACAATGTGCACTTTCCAATCCATTGATGCTTTTAGCATTTGCTAAAAGCATCAATGGATTTTATATTTATGTAAGCGCTTGTGCACCTAGATGGGGTGGTCTTCAGTTTCATTTCCACCCGGAGCAGCAGTCTTGAATCAATAACTGTTTTGGGTCTGGGTGCAATGTGATTGTGTACCTGTCTGTTCTAATTTTATGTATTAAAAATGTAATAAAAAATAAAGTTTTCAAAAAATGTGTCAGTGCAATATGATAAAAATCTTGACAACACCTTCACGCAATCCTGAAAAGAGATAAACACAATCACATTCTAGCAAACATATCAATCAACAAGCAAGACGTGCCACCGTACTTGAGAATAGAACGCTCAAACATAAGCGTGACCGATGGATGCTCACGCATGGCTTCACGTGCGATACCGACCAGCTTTGCTTCAACCCTTGACATAACTGCTTCTAGTTACGATTGTTCAGCAGGTGCAGTTCATGAGACACTGGCTAGGTAGTGGTAGGATCTAATTCTCTGTGGGATCAGCGGATCACGATTGCGGCGGCGCGTGCGCACCAGGCGGAGGCGAGCCGCGCACGACCGCGCATAAATTAGAAATGACGGCCGTCACTGCCGCGAATATGAATGCATAATGCGAACATTAAATTGAGATGCACACGTGAAATGAGCTATTAGTGAGGCGGAATGGGCTGCGAGTTTTAATTTGGATGTTATTCGCCGATGTAATTGCATCGTGTGAATGTAATACACGGTACTTGAAGATTTCTATTTGTCGGACATGATATGGTTTTATTACGTTCTGTTGCGGATTTATGTCCAATGATTTAGATTGTAAAAATTCTTAAATATAATCTTTATTTTACGTGTCCATTGATTGGGTAATCGAAAAGATTTTTGTAATCTAATGCGTTGCAGAGCCGAATTCAAAAGTATTCTGTACCTTTATCTACCCTGTAATGGGTAGGTACAGAATCCGAATTCGTCCCACTAAATTTTAGATACCTATTCCTAATCTAATCTTGGGACCAAATTAATAGCACAACTTGGATTCGCCAGCGCTTTTCATACACTGTTGCGGATACTCATAATGTTAAATATAGATTTTACTCATATCGCTTCAGAGTGGTTATATAAGACACAGTATTACTACGCCGCTAGACAGTATACATATACTGACTACATAAGAAGGTACACATAGACGCCAGGTTGCGCGCGCGCCGGTCCCACGGTCGTCGCTACGGAGGCGCGCGACCGCACGACCTCGGAGCGCACTACAGCCACCACACCACTCTGTTGTTATACAATACAATCTTATATCCCTATCTCAGTGATAGGTTTGATTTGTACAGTGAATAAACTGCATCAATACGGAGGCTGTACGAGTATAAATATCTATCGTCGTAGTGTAGATGCGCGCCAGTCCCACGGTCGTTAAGGCATGCGGCAGAGACGCGCGCCGAACGCACGACCTCGGTGATTGCTCGACAGACACCGCATTACTTTTTATAGAATGTCTGTAAATTAATAATATGCTTTTTTTCTTACTTACCTTTGGCAACAGGCTGAGCAAAGCGTTTCCTTAAGCTCTGTGAGGAGATATGTTTAAATAGTTGGATTATAATCAAAAATGAAGCGGTCCCACAAGCGGTCGTCACTGGCGATACCAACCAATATAGGTCTTTTTAACCCATGTACGTTTTTGTATTATTTAACACTGAGACAATCACACTTATATATTTTTGTTCGGATATAAATAAACATAAATACAATGGACTGTATCATGTGACAGTCCAGAGCAACTAAGATGTCATAGTAAAATACGTTGAGTGTCTCGCCAATATAAAACATTTTTTAAGTCCAAAATCTTTAAATTATGCAGGTTAAGAATAGAAGCTGATGCGTTGTTAAATACGTAATAAGTAAATCTTACCAGCCAAAGAATATTAAATGCGAATTAAGATTAGTGATTCAATTACATTTTATACCGCACTTTAACATTTTACATCTTTTTTATGTATTTCTTAGTAATTATTGTATTTATATCATGTTATTTATCGTGAAGGATACGAAATGTCAGTGCAGTAATAATTTAAATGACTCACGGTAGGTTCAGTAAATGACCTTGCAGAGTTCTAAGTCCACAACAACAGTATGTCACATTAAATATCAAGAAGCACACATTAAAATACAATAGTTTAAATGTAAAGTAGACTAAAAGTAGAAGTTTTAGTAAAGTAGAGTTTTTAGTAAGTTCCTCCAGCAATGCTCCCGAAGACGTGGTCAGCCGCTATCCTCGGTCCATTATGCGCGTAAGCAGCGTGGCGCGCGGGCGGCGCGTGCCTGGGAACCGGCGGCGCGCGCGCGTTCTCACGGCCCCGCTGACCTGCGCCGGCGCACACCTACCTACCACGTTCCTAACCCACCTCTCGCCCGCGCCGCGCCGCACAAAGCGCGCCTCCACGCTTTGGTAGCTAATGCCGCCTACTAATAATATTTTATGGAACTATATATCTATGTTTGTTATATTATATATTTTTTTATACAACGAGTATGTACCTATAGACCAAAGAAGAAGCCTTTAAAAATAATGAAGTGTAAAAAAAATAATAGTAGGATGAAACCCATTGGAAAAGGAGGAGAATATTATGAAAATGAAAGAAAAAATAATTTACGGGCGATCTGAGGTCGGGAAGGGGAAGGGGGTGAGTTTTAAGGGTAAAAAACGGTTTATTTCGATTACCGGCAAAACTAAAAGTCAAAGTCAAAAAACTTATCTTTAGTGTCGCAAATTCGCTGTAATTTATTTTATTTGAAATATTTATTTTTTCACCTTATTTGGAAACAGTTTAAATTTTTTTTATTACAAAATGCAAGTCACAAATCACCTTATTTTGAATTAATATCACAAAAGCACCCTTATTTTCAATCGATAATTCACCCGTCAAAATATCAGCTTTTTTCAAAAAGTTGGTATGCTTTCTGTTCGTTTAAATCTCTACTTTCCGATGGTGAAAAAAAATATCTATTACAATATTAAGTCAAATAAAGACCAGACCCACCTAGCCCCTTCCCCTCTATTCCCATCCGCCCAGGTTGAAAAGTAGTTAGCTCAGTAATTAAATGTTTTTTTGAGTGGTAAAAATAGTTTTGATTTTACATTGTATGCACTTCATCCTTTGATGTTCTAAACCCTTAAGTCCATCTCAATTATGGTTACCCTCGAGCCCTTCGCAATAGCAATCTACTGCAGTCATCTACGTCATTGTTATAAAAATGGGAAATCAATAGAAGACAGACAGCGTGGGACCAGTTAAATAAGTCGAGATGTGGAAGCAAATCATGGATCAATTCGTTCAATTTCCCTATAGCAGTGTACGCAGAGACGCGCGCCATTATCATATTTTCATGGTCATTTGCCTGGCCTGCCCTTTTTTCGTGAATGCAGTTTTGTAATCTATGTAACAAATTTGCGTCATACTGGCCAGGGATGTCAGGGGTGATAAAAGGTACCAATATACCCTTTCTATCCCAGAGAACGAAGATGCCGTGTTTTTTATGCGATTTTACGACTTTTGCTTTTTTTGAAGCCCTAAGTGGTTTACCATTCGTTAGTTATAGCGAAGGGTTATGACTGTTTCAAAAATGCGTCTTTTTGCACAATCCTACATTTGCAACGTTTTTAGTGAGTGGTGAATTCACACGAGTGGTTCAAAAATAGAACCACTGTACGAGAGTACGATATTTCAGGAGACATAAAAATACATAAACATACTAACTGACGAAATAAAAATTTGCTAGACTCGAAACAAAAACGGCTTCCTCGGTTGATAAGGTAAACAGAAAAAATATTAGAGGTATTTTAATTATGCATTTTAAAAACTATGTGCTAGTATTTAGAGTTTTATTTTATCTATCTTGGCTGAAAAATTACGAATAGTATATTGAACTTTCTTAAAAATATTCCACGATAATGATGCTTACTTTTACTTTTACTGTCGATGTCGATACTTGGCGGCATGCTTAGGCAACAGCAGCAGTTATTACAATATACGTAATTATAGGTGGGTAAGTCTGTGTGCTTTTTATTTTTTTCTGAACAATTTGCAGATAACGGCAAGTGTATCTAAAGTTATATTAAGGGTAAGTTTAGTTAGCTTTCTTCTTTGTATATCCCATCATCTATCTATAATATAAAAATGAATCCCTGAATGTGTTGCTAAGCGCAAATCTCGAGAGCAGCGACACCGATTTTGCAATTTTTTTTTAGAATATTCCTTGTAGTACGAGGATGGTATTTACGAATAGAAAAATTTAAACAATTACCTGGTAAGGTCTAAAAACAACACTTTTCTATACTCCCATACAATCGATTCGTAATAATACTTAAGAGTAATCTGAACTTTAATACCATACCATAAAGTTACCAGGTTAGTGGAGAGGTTATATTAATGTCAATATATATGTCAATACGATGGTAACATTACCTTTAAAGAATTGACTGTTAGGCGGTACGAAGTTCACCGGGTCAGCTAGTATTTACCATAGATGGAGCATACCTTCTCTGGAATACACTGGCTCTCAAGGAAGGCTAGCGGAACACACCGTTAGGTGCTTGGCGACAGATTATCAACAGCACTATGTATATAGTTACATTTATTGTATTGCAAGTTAATTAATCAATCCATGTAAGTACTTTTCTTGGAAAATACCTACACGCATGTTTGTTTACTTACGACTAGTTTTACGTATTGCATTCAGTTTTCATAATATATCTGAGTTTCAATAGTCTATGAGTGGGTAATTATTAAAGTATAATATAAAAAAGCGCATAAACCGTATAAATTTCGGGGCTGGCAAAATATCGATGGGGGCGGAATGGTCAGAGCATCCGTTACTCAGAAGGCTGCAGATTCAAATCCTGCTCTTTGTGTTATTTTTCGATTGCTCTCTTACATAAGTATCTCAGTGTGGTGTAACAATTATTGTAAATAAAAGTAATATTTAATTAGTTGAACATTTAGTAACTTTTAAACTACAACGTAGGTACGTACTGTACATATTGATGTACGACCCTAATTTCAATATAACATTTTTGTCAGTGACATTAAGTAGTTATTAAATTTGTCTTCATATTTACGTTACCAGCTATCTTTTTCCAAGACAAAGAAAACAGCAGCAAGATTTTATAACTACGCTAAATGGATCTCATCAACCGTCATCAAGCTTACATGCTACGGTTCGGGTATGGACATGTAGTTTTATAATTTTTTTAAAGAAAGTATATTCTTTTTAGCGCCCTGATTCCTTTCCACTCGGATTTGTAAAGTTTGTGACAGAATCTGCAATGTTGGTTCCAAAGTCCTTTACCATGTTATTTTTTTTCAATCTCAGCGCCAAGAAAAATCAAATTTTTGGAGCATTTAGATAATCTGTAGATCTTAAGTATTCTATGAGCAATTCAATTGAAATTTGTTTGTTGCAGTCATTCATGTTATTCATGTTATAGTTATTAATGTCGCATTTTTCCTGAATCGGAGAGCTTAGAAGTCTGGCCTCGAGAAATAGGTATACAATAATACTATTTATATTTACATTATTATTTATTAATTACGGATCAAGCACAAATTTCTAATGCCATGATATCCATGTGCGAGCCTCCAGTTCGGAAATGATTTCAAATGTTTCAGAATCAGTATGCAGTTCTAAAAGAATGCTCGGAAGCCTCGACAGGGTTCTCACGAAGCTCGCGTAATGCTGGGTATGGGTAATAGGTACAAGGCGCGTTGGAGAGTGGTTTTTTTGCAGTTACATATGGGTGTTCATATCTCAGGGTATCATTAAGTTTGTAAAATGTTAATAATGCTGAACGGCTTATCCTGGTGATGCGAATGATTTAGATGACTGACAACTTGATGCTTTAGGTTTCTTTTTTCTATATTTGCGATATGATTAAGAAGAAAATGCGATAGAATTCAGTAGTAGTGATTTTTAATATGTAGATAAATACTTGATATGAAATGAAATGACAATGCAGATCTTAATGCTCAACTTATGTTGAGCATTAAGATTGTATTTTGTGCGATATAATACAGATGAACCATACCTACCACAACAGCAACATCTACAATATGAAACAGATTGAATTAGATTAGAAAATACAACTTAATATAGCTATGGGCGATTGCCGAATTAAACTCGGTTAAGGTCGGTAATAACTTATTGACCCCCGACGGAAAAACGATGGGGTGTTATAAGTATGAAGTGTCTGAGTGTGTCTTTGGCATCGTAGCTCCCTAACGGGTGGACCGATTTTGATTTTGATTATATTGTTTGGAAGGTGTTTTATAGGCGGGAGTTTTCTTAGCTACATTTGATGAAAATCGGTCCAAGATGGTCGCCGACACAAAATAGCGGTAGTACTCATTTTTTTCACATCTCTCTCAATATGGGTATGGCTTGACTAGTAGAATACTATGCATTACGATAATTTCAAATCCAAGATGGCTGTTCCCTTAACAACTGGTGTTCGGTGGTGTCAGAGGTTGTTCAAATTTCTTAATTTTGCCTGTGTTAAAACAACAGTCGACAGTAATACAGTAGAACAGCAATAAATCTATTAAGATGTTCTACAGTTAGAATATATGGGGAACAAATCTGCTACAAGATATGTTTTGTTACGAAACATGTAATAACGTAATAATAGGTGGATTTAATCTATTTAATTTAATTTAGAATTTCAAAAGAGATTTTTAAATCTCTTCCGAAATAAACTCAAAAACTGTGTAAATATTTCATAATATATATATGGATAAGATAAAAAATAATTATTTATTTCTTAATTTAAATACAAAAAATTATGTCAAAATCCCCAGCCCCAACAGCCCAGGGTTTCCACAGCAATTGGCACAAAGTGGTAAAGGGTTCCATAGCGGCGGTGACTGGTGGCGATTATTCGACTCTCCTTTTCCCCTTGGTGATATATATTAATATTAACATCTCCCCTCCCCAAGAGCCTCAAATATAAGTCAGTTTTCACTTTCTTTATGGTATTACTTGTTTTTTATATCTTTATATTTGACTACAGTTTCAAGATATCAAATATAAGTGAGCAGGCGTTTGGCTCACTCATGTCTCTGCTTACAAATTAATGTCATATCAAGGTCTATTATGATATAATATAAAAAAATACAGACTTACCTTCAGCTTCATCCACATACCGCTTGCACATCTCATTGAGTCATGCGGCGGAGCACGTACCTGACAGGTCAGATGCAATCTGTTTGCTTTACGACTGCGGCTCGGCGCCCTTTGTTCCCTCGATTATATTATAAAACACCTTACGTATGTGTAGTGATTACGAGTGGTATGTGTTTATAGAACACGCGAATGTTATAGACTCGGCGCGGCATTGAATTTATTCGTTTCCCCTGAAGGTATACATACCTATTTTGTTTGTGTACGTTGTTTAAATATTTTGTGTGACATCGTTTTACTTGTGCAAAATGCATTATTTTTACTGATCACTTTCGATACAGCTACCAAAATTTGTAAAACATACAAAGCATCAAGAACTACATTAAGCTCTTGCTGCTCTTTCTGTATTGAAATGTACAATAATAAACTGATTAACAAAGGACACGATAAAAACGTGACTCTCCTTATCACCCTATTTTATGAGTGGATACACGGCCGGCCAATTTATTGCACATCGATACCAGGATTTTATTTCGAAATTCACAAGTAGGAGCGTCCGTAAAGCGACGTTTACTACCTGCCCGTAACTCAAGTACAGGATCATTTGCGTCAAAGTGATATTTACATAAACAAGGTTCGTGACACCGCGTAACATGTGAAGGGGCCGACGATGGTAACAATAAGTTCGCATTAACTGATGGCCGGTAGGCAGAGCACGTACTTGGTCGCGTCTTCATCTGCATCCAACGAACGCGTTCGCCTTTATTTACCTGCGATCTTGCTCAAGATGCATACACACAGAACGCGACCGTTAAAAGAAATCGTTCCTTTTTTAGCACGACTTGCCAACTCACGTGCGGAGCTCGTGCGAGGTCACGAAACAAACAGGACAGTAAAAACAGCGGCGGCGTGCGCTCGAAGGCTCGAATTAGGTGAGGTCCTGCAAAAACACGCTACCTGCGACTCGCGTCACTCCGAGTCTTGCAGAGGACACCGACTCGACCGCGTCTAACCGAAATTAAGTCACTATAAATAGCGCTAAGCATGAGACATCTACCTGCTACCTGCACTCCGAGATGAAAAAGAGCCCCGAATCTAAGCCGTAGGCTTTGTCAGCGGTAGCCGAAACGGGTTATTTAAATTTGGAGTTCGTCTGGAGCGCAACGCCTACGTCGGAGGCGAGATGGACGGCTTAGGTTTTCGTTTTTTGGAACTTCGGAGTGTTTGTGTCGAGAACGTAGAGCGCATTGAAACGATCGTGCGGATGCCCGCTGCGACACTGCAAAGCCAATAAAGCAATCATCGCGCCGGCCGGGCCAATTACAGCTCCACCGATTCATTCGTGGGGTATCGAAAATTAAAATTTAATTGATGGCGCGCAGGCCGCGCTGTAACTCGTGCGCCACCGCCCACCCGACTTCGTAGCAGTTATGCAAAGTGGACGTTATGTTAATTCAATTTGCGCCTCTTAAGAGCCTATTTGCAAATAAATACTCAATTGTGATTCAAAATTTATCGTTAATATACTACATACAGCAATTACATACTGATAAATATCGGCTGAAAAAAGTTTAATACACTTTGTCGTTGGAAAGCACTCAACTCGTAGCTTTTGCGGCATTTGATGGACAACCGTCAGCTGTTTATTCGGATTCCCGTAAACGACAGCTTAAGTGGTCGGAAACGTGCTGCCTCTATAAATGGTAATGCAAATGCGATTTTCAAACGAGTTGTCCTGGTGACAATGATTGACTTTTAAATGGGTATAAACAATCGACAAATGTACACGTAGCTATAGTCTGATACTTCACTGAGCCATTTGGCGAAGTTTGTTACTATAGTTCCATGCAAGTCGAAGACATATCTTCGATTGTTTTTGCATGAAACACACACAGATTCATAAGAGGCATACCAATACCTAAAAACAAATAGTTTTTATAAAAATATGTAGATTAGATGGAGGCAATTTGTATCTGGCTGTGAGGCACAGATCAATGGTAAGGTGGGGTCGCTCTAGCGGCGGCGTGCAGTGCTCCTGCTCGCATACTGATGAGCCGACACTCGCTCCTAAGACAGGAGGTCCCAATTATTTCACTCCTCTCCCCCCTATTGTGATGCTACAGCTTACAACCTTTTTCGGTGTAACGAACGCCAGCACGTTCTTTTTGGTCGCCGCATTCGTTGAACCGGGTTGTCTATTGTTTACCCGAAAGATATAAGCAATAATTTCATTTGCCTGAATTGTTTGTTTAACATAAAAATCATGTGACATTATCTTGTTTGTCCGTACATTAGATTCCATAATGATACGAGTGCCATAGGTACCTATTGTTATCCATTTTATTAATTGAAATAATATTTTTTAACAGAATAATTCAACACCATACGCGTACAACGCTCGGCTCGTGCGTTGTTTTTCATGTTCTAACTCAAACTAAGCCAATATTAATTAACAACGCCATATTAAATTAATTTCAAATACAGCCAAGCCTTTCTAGGGCACTTCGCCGGACGCTGCCGCGGCACGCTTGCTTCGCTCGCTCGGCTAATGCGTTTTCATGTTCTAATCTAACCTGACCTAAACCTATTGATCGTTTAATTTAAACCGATTTCTAGAATTAATAATTTATTTAGAATAAATAATTTAGAAGTAACTTCGATGACAAATGATGTTATGAGTATAGCATAATAAAATTATGCGAAACAATATTATGTCAGTGGACTAGTATAGCAGGTGAAATTATAGCAAATGAAATTCTTGTAAGTGGGTGTACCCCGTTGAACCGTGACCAAATCGGAGCAGACTCCCGTGTGTGCCGCATCACTCGCACCTATAAAAGAAAAAGACTCGCGCATCGAAGGCACTTACGAAAACTATAAACAGCAACCTTAATTAATCGTTAATTGCTTTTTAAAGCTTGGTAATAACACGAGCGATTAAATTGTGTGCAATTTAGTCTCATTTACCGTCGAGATTATTTAATACGGCTGGACGGGTCGGTGAAAAATAAGAATCGGGTTTTCAAAAATCGATTACGAGAGACATGATTAAGTATCGAAGTTTTTGTGCTCGTTTAACATGCGGCGAATGTGCGGCTTAAAGTTAAAATGTTTGCATATGTGGCAATAAAGCTATCGCAAGGTAAATAATTACGTTATCTCACCGGATTCTGTACGCCCTGTAACGCATAATTCTTCCTTTCTTCTTTTATGCGCTATGTCAGCTGAAGCCGTACTAAATTGCATGCATTGTAAGATTAGAGTATGTTTACAAGCTATTGGAACTCAGCATTTAATTTTGATTTTTGCCGTTAAAGTGTTAGCTGCGCTTGAATGGATTTTCGAGAAAAATTGCTAAAATATAGCTTTAGGCTTTATATTGTATTTTTGTAATAAGTAGAAGAATGTTAATATCGTCTACTTATATATCAGAGATATCTTCAAAAATGTGAACATCTGACATTTTGATATTATGTACTTCCTTAATAACTTAATTGTAAGACTCAACAAAATATTGGTAAGGATCATCGATGAAATATCGATTATGTCGACGCCCAACCGGCGCGATTTAATTACGAAATCAATAATCGAATTGCGTTCGAGTTAATTGATTGTCTCTCGATATGAGGCCGCTATCGACTCGCGTGCATCTCTACTCTATATTAATTTGCATAAAAAGATATATATATATTTAAAATAAATACATGAAAGACAGGTATGTTCTGATATTTGATCAAAATTACGTAAGGAGTAGGTACATATATTGATTAGGTTCTGCAGTTTTGACTGTTTATTTGGAGCCCGTCTTATAATGCTAACATGTAGGTAGCATAACGACAGTCATTTTCTAGGTTTTGATCACTCTATTATTACAGACCAGAACTTATATAAAGTCCTACAAATATCGAATATCGATACTGGTACCGAGGATGTATTGGCTAGCTGGGCCTGTTATACTTTTGGAAAATAAATTATCATAATCCGAGAAGTAAATAAAAAAAAGTTAGGTTTTAAATAATAGTCTATTTAATAAGATGGTATATACAAGATATTTAGTGTTTAAATATCTTGTATACACCATCTTATTATGAATGGATTTCCGCAAAGTAACGCCTGACTCCATCAATTAATAGTCTATATATATAATAATAATTTGTCTATATATATATAGACAATAAATAAATTGTAGCAAGTGCCTTTATTAACATAAACAAAATGGCTTACTACGACAACAAAAAATATATCAGAAAGATTACATATAGACCATTTATGATCTACAGATAATCCAAATGCTCGAATCCACCACCAGACAGACAATTTATTTACATATTTATTTTACCTATTATTATACATGACACTTATTATGTAGCAACACAACATATACACGTGCATGTACTTGTAGAAGCTACATTACTTATTTAGATAAAATTTTCGTGAACGTAACAAAAATTTAGTAGTAGAAGCTTATTTTTTTTTTAGTTCGATATTTCGCTTGTTTAAAGATAGTAACTTTTTGACACTGTATTGTTGACTATTGTAAGATGTCTATCGAGATCACAATCTTTTGTGAATTGCTGTATTTTAGTTTACACGTGTTAAACAGAAATTTGTTTACTAATTTCTCGACTTGGCTACACATAGTACATAATATAGGTAATCACAGTAAGGACTAGGATACACCTTACTGTGACTACCTATACTTATTAGTGTATATAGTACTTATGTGCCTCTACAGCACGAGTTACGACTTTCATAAAAAAATATTGTTCCGCAACTCGTTGTAGTGCGATCATTAAAAACTCATCAGAGTCGGATAAATTATTTTATTAAATGTCGATTCACACCTCTGCCCATGTCCGGCGTGTCTAATCGAAGCAGGCTTGTTTTTTGTTGCAACTTTACTGTAAAGCTAACCTGTTAATGACTTACTTAACTAAAATACCGTTGATATTACAAATTTTCCTAAAAAAGTGCTTGCCTATCGTTTAAAGAATATTTACAATAAAAAGTCTATTTATAGGGATTTAATGAAAGTCAATTACATGGCCATAACATGCGTGTTATTTCCAGTTAATTACTAGTTAATAGAGAGAGTAAATACAGACTCTGTAAGTACCAAGCCACTTTAAAATAGAACATAGCAAATGGGAGAACTTGTAGTGTAATATAGAAACGAGCAGGTTCTAAAGTTTCTCGATAAAGCCTGGTTTAGGAGCATAAGGAAAAATTTGCTATATATAAAATAAATTTCTGTTCGTTTGTATCGCTAAAACTCGAGAACGGCTTGGCCGATTTAGTTGATTCTGGTTCTGAAATGTTTCTGAAAGTAATGAAAAAAGCAATCAAGCACAAAACGCAAGAATAAGAGTGTTAAAAATGCCCTATACATATAATCAAGAAAAAGTGTCCTATTACCTACCGACTTCAAAAACGGAGAGGATTTTCAATTCATCTTACACATAGTACGTTCAACTTCCAGCAACACTTGAAATGTTTTGGATTTTTTGTTTTTGTAAGGATATAGTTAACTATAAAAAAATATAGAGCAGTAGAACAGTATATTTTATAACAGTTTGATTTATAAATCAAAGTAATTGTTAAATTTGTCTGCCAAATAATAGTCGATTTTAGCGTTTTAAAAGACTTATTTGACCATATTTAAATCTGTCCCATTGATGTGTGTGGTTCTATAGAAGGGATGCATCACATTATGACACACTGCTCTAATCGTTTTCAACAGAAGTGAACTCCATGATGCAGCAGCCTCTGTAATAAAAGAACTTGCTCATTGACTCAAAAACATTGCAGTAAATTTATAATGGATGCCAATTAAAAGCGCAGCATTTACAACGATATTAAATGATAAGTAATTACTGTAAAATTTTATTGAACTTCAAACCATTAAGGACTTGCGAACACTGTTCTAATATTTAAATTTGATCTTGTTCTCATTGGCGGTAAAGCTTATAAAAATGGCTATATATACAATCTTGGTGCATTATTACTGTTTAATACGAAGTTACACGTTTTCAAATTTATAATCATGTATACAAGTAAAATGTAAAAATTTCAAAAAACTCCTAACATTTGTTTTTGAAGCCATCATGGATATGTTATAGTTACCTATAGTTAGTTATAGTATCTTACCAGTTAAGCTTTTTCATTTGATTTGAGGGAATTGGGAAAAAAAAATAAAAACTGTACTTCTACATCTTAGACCCATTTTCATGAAATATAAGTAAAAACACATTAGTATTAGTACACCTTTCATACAAAAAACATCAACATCGGTCCATCCGTTTGGGAGCTTCGATGCCACAGACAGACATACACACACACACACATGTCAAACTTATAATACCTCGTCGTTTTTGCGTCGGTGGTTAAAAAGAGTAAGTCCGGACTGACTGATATTTTGGTAAGAATTAAAGGCAGAGCCTAAACAGATGAACCTAAAGACCTAAGAGAGTGTATTCATTATAGAGTGTTGGAGAATACTAAAAAAGATTTTTAGAAATTTAAATTTATATATTTATTTACATCTACACTAATATTATCTGGAATGAGGAAATATTTTTATGATTGTGTTTTTAGTTTTGTTTTACTAAACCGATTTCAAAAACTCTTTTGCCGTTATAAAGTAATATTGCATAAAATATAATGCAATATTACAGAACATATCAATATCTACAAAAAAGTTCTGGAGACCATATATGTGTCAAGGTTGTCATTGACGACTTCATTCATCGAATGTTACATAGGTTGGTAATAAATTCAGCTAGTATGTATATAGGTAAGTAATATTTTTGATAGTTTCTATGTAAGTTTTTGTTATTTTCTATACTTACATGTGTCGATGATACCTTAGGTAATAATGTAGCTACAATAATAGCGATAAATTGTACTATTAAGCTTTGTTATTGAAAGAAAATAAAAATATTTTGTATTGTTGAATACCAACAATTCGATAATCTTTGAATAAAACCCCATACCTTTAGATTTTGGTACGCTTGTACTTCTCAGGTGATTTCACAGAAATTTTATGAGTATCGATCGGGTCTTAATTTGTAAATCTAAAAATCTGCAAAGACGCTGTCAACATTAAAATCGTTTATCATGTTTTTAAAATATGACTTGTATTAAATAAACTTGAAGGAGTGCACGCGAGTTACTCGAAACGATTTGCATATCCAACGACGCGGTTTCACGCTGTGACTTAATTTCGTTCATAAAATTCGTTTTATGACGCCTAATTAGCCTTAAGGATCCGTCGATAAAACGGAGACACCTATTTAGACGATTTAGTACGATGTTTGGAAAACTTACCCACGGAATCTGCTGCGGGGCATTCGTATAACCACTTTAATAAGGTTAACTATTATTTTACGGGCGCTTATTGAATAGCGCCTTACAGGTCAGCTAAAGATACGTTCAACTAACTTTCCCTGCATTTAATTTTATATCAAGCCTCCCAGCTCTGACTAAAGGTAATTTTAGGTACATATCATCACGCTGTTCTGTCTGAGCAATCTTTAACATATTTAGATATTTTTTTTCATGCTTGTAAAATATACTATGTCTCATTTTTTTACCATATTATATGACGTCTATTCATATTTAGCAGGTATATCGGGGACAAATTCGTCTTTGTCCCTGATATACCTACAAGGATCTTCCTTAATAAAACGAATACATTCGTCTATACATTTATACCTACATAAAAGAGTAAGGCCTGACTGATTGACTGATATTTGCTAGGAATTAGCGAATACTGTAATTTAGCGAATATTGGAAATTTCATGGATCTCCCTATGGATATCTTAGAGTTGGTGACGCTTGCATGTCAATACTCGTATAGGTGGCCATATATATAAGTGAAAGATACTATGTACTTACTATCAGGCGCAATCTCACATTTATTGGTTTACATGTTTATTAAATAAAACTGTGGCCATTTTCACTCAAATATCGCACAAGCTGATGCAATGCGTTTAAAATTAAACTTTCTAAATCTTGTTCGCGTGACCTGACATTCAAAGGGCGCTATAAAACAACAAAGGACATTTGAGACATAAGAATGAAACTTGTAGGATTCTCCGAGACCCTGTTTAGCTGGTAAGATGACGTGTTCACAAAGCCTCATCGACTTGTCATCGTAAATCTCTCACCTGACACGGCCCGCCCCGGTGGTCTGCCGGACCGTCCGTCACAACTCGATGCCGTCAATACAATATGTACATAAACCTTACTATCACACACGTTGTTTTAGAAAGAAACTAACTTAACATAGATAGGAGAGTGTCTCGATTTAATTTCAGTTTTCCAAATCTCATTGACTGTATGTGTACTGATATCAGACACCGAAAGTTTTCATTGATAGTTCTTCCTTTCTTAACAATCATGAAAGCTTTGCCCGAAAGTTTTTTGTTATGAAATAAGCAACCTTACTTTGTATCGATTCTCATGAAACATGTTATCAAAAATCCAGCAGGCTATACATTTTGATTTGTTCTATATTATTTACGATGTTATAATAATAATTGTTACAAAGATATAGTACCTAAATATCTATGATAAAATGTGAAGATGTATTTGCACAAAAGTAGCTCATAATATCTCTAAATATTCTAATGGTGACCTGACACCAGTATCGCTTCCTTCTAATTATATTATTAGTACTCCAAAGATTTTATATTTACTACACCTTTTGCGAGTATAGTCTGCAATAACGGTACAAGCTGGATAAGTAGGTAGGTGCATGGTAATTTCAAAGCCGGTAACTTAAGCTTTCATAGCAATATTCAAGCGGTTGCGTACACCATAGGCCATCCACGTTTTGCAACGAAAGTGCGCTATGGGCATCGCTTTATTGCCTTACTTTATGAGCACAGTAATTACCTCTTGTACCGAACCTCCTTACAAGCAGCCAAGTTAAGTACCGCCATTACAGAATGATGACATAGTGGACGGTAAAATGTTCGCAACTTATTGATTGCTTGTAGGTACATAATGAGTTTACATTAAAAGAGTTGGTTCTTCGATTAATATTCTAAGCTTCAACCTCTTTACAGCGTTAAAGTATAGGTTCTTTCACAGCACGCGTGTGTCCCCAGGTTATTAAGTTCGAGTTATTAGTTATTACCTACCGTGAGCATTATTACAGCCCCCGATGATCACACAATCATCATTACGTATTCCCTGAATGGATTTCTTAATCAAACCAAGTATTTTAACAACTCTCTCGATAGTGATTTGTAGGTCATTATTGAGGTACTTAATTATTTTCAGAATTATGTTATTAAACTTAATTATTGGTGTTGACCTATGTTGTATATGCAGCGTGGTAGGTCAGGGCTGGACGCAGGTCGATAGAAATACAAAGTTCGATCATTGTAGGTTTTTCAACTCATCATTAATTAGTACTCGTTCTCAATACATACTAGGCACTCTAAGCAATAAAAAAGTAAGTTAAAAGAATAAAAAACCCAAGAGCAATATCTAAAAAAAGAAACTTGATTTTAAAACTTGATGCGTAATTAATTTGATTTCACCTGTCATAATGTTATTTTATGATACTCGTAGTATCGCGTAAAACTTGCGGTGAAAGAAGTGTAGGTACGCATTTTTGTTTTCGTTTTTCAACTCAAGTTTACAGCGGCGGGCGCGATCTGTTGCAAAATAAATTGAGCTCCCTAGGTCTGTCAGTCGCTGGTATAAACTTCTATGCTTTCAACAATGCGGAACCCTCAAAATTTGTTATAGAAAGATTGCTCTGCGTGCTACCTTTGCTACAGAACTGAACATAAGCGAAAAAAAACCTTGTACAATTTGCAGCTATTAATAAAAACGGCTAGTAATGGCCTATTCAAAACGGGACCCCGGTGCTTGTGCCGATTGGTAGAACGATATTGGAGCACAATGCACCAATCAATACAGCATATAATTAACTGTCATACGATAATCAGTAATGATAGGTTATTATTGAAGCTTGTAATAAAGGCGCATCCTTCAGTCTACCTACTTGTTGGATTCAGCAAAAAGTAACCGTTGAGGATAAATATTTTGATGTAAAGTGAAAGTAATGTAAAGTGCCTAAGAAATTTTGAAGAATATTTTCTTAAGAAATAAGTTATTTAAAAGAAACCGTTACACCCGAATCCTAGATTGTAATTATCGTAAAAGTCGGAGAGAAAAACCGATCTCATTCTTGATTCTCTCTTTTTTTTCTCAGACTCAATTTGATTGATTGATTGATTCACTAGCAAAAAGTAAAATTATAATGTAAGTTTACAAGTAAAATAGTGTTTTTGCTGAACTTCGTCTGAAGCTGTTGTGAAAAAAATAAACGAAATATATACGTACTTACACATCAAAATACAAAAAAATTAAAAAAGGTATGTAAAACTAAAACGATTTTGCCGGTGGTGGATATTTGATCTTCCCACGGAAGCACTTTAATTTTCCGAAATAAAAAGTAAACTATCTGTTAATCCAGCCTATAAGCTATCTTCGTGCCAAATTTCATCCAAATCCGTTCTGTAGTTTTTGCGTGAAAGAGTAACAAACATACACACATACATTCTTACAAACTTTCGCGTTTATTATATTATTATAGTAGAAGATTTTTTATGAGTAACACAAACTACAAACAACACGTTTGATTGGGAGGGGTGGAATATAAACATTAAATGTTAATTAAATAATAAATGTCAAATTATCACAAATTTTCGCTAAACAATAGCTTCGTCTTCATGACCAGCCTGGCCCGCAGATTCAATCTAACGTAAATTATTCAAATATTTTTTTGAGATTTAAATTCCATACTTACGTGTAGATATGATATGATTTTGATCGTAAACTGAGATTACATAATCAAATATAATTTAATATGTTATTTGCATAGAATACATTTCTATCAGCATTATTAATGCTCTACCCTGGTTTCCCTCCCGAACTGCGGTCCGAAGTAACTTTCTCGTACGCGGTGTTAGTGTTATTTACAAAGCTCTTATAATATGTAGTTAACGTAGTTTACCGACTAGCTATTGTGTGATGGTGTGTAATTCGCATTTGAGCGGTGCGCGGGCGCCCGTGACAGATTCGATTTGTTCATTGTAGCGAGCGCTAACGATCTGTTACGGAAACGCACAATTTTCTATGGTGTTAACGGGCGGTTTAATCACTAGTTTTTAGTTGGTTAAGAACTATAAGTAGCGTAGTTATGCATTAAGTTAAAATCAAAATATTTTTATGTTTAACACGCTTTCGTAAAAGTTTTTAATATTATATGAGTTGTCAATGAAAATAAATTTCATAAGCATAAATGTGCTCAGTTCAAAATACTACAATCACTACTTTTAGTATAAAACGTTACAAGGGACTTAGGACAGGAGATTAGACTAATATTTTTTTTTACTATTAAAGATATTGATATTTCCAAACTTGGCTGCGAAGCTTTATCTATGTACTACATGATAAATAATTCGAATATACTTACGTTTTATCTAACTTTATCTTGACGATTGCTACCTTGGCCTCAGTTTAGTTTCTAATAATTCGATTCGCAACCAGGACACCCAGTGTCACCTAAAATCTACAGTTTGGCAGAATTACTACACACACACACACACTACACTTACACTATACTAGAAATAGAAGATATTATAGGAACCTATGGGTGTGAAAGCGCACATGTTAACCGACCAACACAACGTTTGTTTAAAAGCACCGAGCAATCGGCTCTCCTCTCAACGCAATCTATCAGTGGCATCGATTCAATTAGCAGAGGAACAATGGAATTGCCGGAACAACGTCGTCGAAGAAGGTTACTGCCGGCCCTGGCCACCGATCACATGCCTCGCGGCCCGTGGCTGCGAGGTAATGACCATAAACTTACAACTCGGCTTAACAAAGCTGCCGCTTTATGTGTTACTTGGGTTTTTATCTAAAAAAAGGAACTAATTATGTAATTGGAACAACGGCTCACACGCTTGCCAATGATAATGCGAAATAGCAAAAACTTAATAAGACCTAAATAGTAATTTCTTCGGAAATTCAAAATAAATTGTAAAAAATATAAAGTTTCTATACCTACGATTATAGCAAACGCAACTTTGGGAATTCCAAAATATTTTTTCAGTATAGTCACAATTAAACAACTATCCCTTATTTTAAATGTACTGAGGTTAGCCAGATATATTATGTACTTGGTTAAGACGTCGCCGCGTCGTCGGCAAGCCACAGTCATCAATAAGTACCTGAATTTATTGCCCTTGCACCTACAGGATCTGACCGATGGCAGGCTTTAAACTTAATTCAGGGTCTCAACGTGTGGGTGTAGGCACTAAAGTGCACATTAACTTTTGTCAAGTACCATAGCGCCTACGTAAGCCTGTTTTAGTGATGTTAATAAATTAAAGTATGACTACATATTTAAGCACAAATTTTAGCTTGCAAAAACAATGAACAGAAAATGTTAATGTTTCACTATGATTTTACAATTTTACAGTTCAAAGTACAAAACAACATTTTAAATTTAGTAGACCCTGTATGAGTCATTGAAATACTAAGTATTTGTTTTTTTAATGAAGCCAAAGACGTCTAAGTATTGAAAATGATATTGTGGTCGTTTCACGGCTGTGTTAGCCGCTTGCTTTGGAATTCTACTTTTCATGATACTCGAAAGCGACCAGTGGTGGTTTCACGTACCTTTAAAGGCGAAAAAATGAAACGAGTGACAGCAATCTTAGTTCCGTTTTGATAGAGTTGAAGAGGCGAACTGTAAAATGAAATCAGGACTGTTTTCACTTCTTTCGCCGCTAACATCACGCGATACCACGAAGATACAGACACAAATCACTATGCCATTGTGATAATTTGGATATATTCAATGTTAGAAAGGACTTTAGTTTGTTGCTAAAGTGACAAACCTCAAGGCTGCCTGTCTCTATATATATATATATGTCATATGTGTGATATGTCTCTTCTATAAGATAACCTAGCTGAAGCGGCAGAGCATAGCTAAATAATCAAAGGTCTTGAATAACAACTATGGTCTTAACTAAACCTAAAAAGTTTGCCACCTTTTAAAAGATCTCTATCCGTTATTACACGAAACTCTGACCTCACTACTATACAAATATCTATATTGAAATCAAAATAACAATTTAGATTGTAATTTTTACTTACAGAAAAAATTTGCTATTTTTTGAGAGTTCAATTAGAGGTTAGCTGGCTAGAATTCAGAGGGGCCTTGACTTTGGGGCTCTGGTAACTTCGTAACAGCCAGCACCCCTATTATAGCAACACCTTCTCACTTACTCGTATGAACTTAAATTGAGCTTGACCATGAGGTCAAGCTCAATTTAAGTTCATTGTACGCCTTTATTTTTGTTTAACGGATTATAATTATTACCAGCAAAAATTATTAAATATTTCAAATGACTTGCAACAACGTCAAAAGTGCTATAAGTACGCGGTGTTGAAGGTTATAACAGCCGACCGACGTGACCGTATAAACTGACATCTTCGATTCGTTAATTTTAGAGATTCGTCGTGTATTAGAGAAATACCTAATATAGAAAACCTTCGACAACAAAAAAACACTGAAAAATCGTACAAGTTGATGTTTATTGGCAAATATCTTATAGTTTTAATACAAACTTGTATATCTACTGCTGATTGATAACTTTTATCGACATTAATAACACGATTGAGACTTGTAGAGATGTCTCGTTCACTCAAAAGAGCTTTGATTGAGTATGGCAGACCTGATAAATAGCTTGCTAATAACAACAAAATTGCAATTATAGCTCCAAGCTACACGATTGATCGAATATCTTACATCTGAAAATATTTAATAAGTTTGATATACTTTGGATAAAAACCTATACTTTAAAGAACCCTTTCAATATAGTACATGCCTTTAATTGTCAGTTTTAAAAATTGCAATGAAATAAAACTACTTTTTGCTTATAATATATCTATGCCGTAGCGAGTAAGGAACACACAGCCGTAACAAAATTCAAAAAAAAATGTTATACAGAATTTAGTAAATTATTTAAGTAGAGACGTACCTACTCCAAAATCATGTAATGCCGAAATCAATGATGCCATGACAAACACTTGCTAATTGGTATTTTCACACTAAAAATACGACCATTGCTTTGCTAAAATAAAACGCATAAAATCACACATAATTTTTTCTGCGTCCTCTCGAAATGTCTTAATGTTTAATTGCAACCATCAGCTACACATTTAGCGTTGTATATCTGTGTCATTTTACACCCATTAATGCCGGCCGGTGTTTTCTTAAACACAAGATAAAATGCGTAATCTGACAGAACATTAACTTGTGAGTCCCTTATCGGTTTGTAAGTTAACATTTCAATTAAATGTTGGATTAAGTAAGTAGAGTTAATGAGTGGTCAGGTGAAGCTTATTGCTTTACTGCTGAATAAAGGTGTCCTTTAGATATCGGGTCGTATGACTTTTTAGCTATTGTTAGACTTACAGAAAATCAGCTCAAAAGTCGTACGACTATATGTAAAGTATAATTATCAGGTCTTACCTACACATAATTATAACTGTAAATTAATAAATACTTCGCCGCGTTAGCCAACTTTATTATCTTCTTTTGTATTAGGTAAAACTGTAATTTTAATATTGATTTTTGTAAAAATGTTTTAACTATATCATTTATCTATTTAATAACACTGAACCAATTGCGAAAGAATGGTTATATATTTGTTGAATAGCTTTTCTATGACCTAAGTATTGTAAGGTTTTATTATCAGATTTGGTTCCTACGAAGTAGTTCGTTACGATATGAATAAGTTATAAATAATAACAAGGATGTTATAACACAAATAACTAATAAAAAATTTAATTATAACGCACTGGCTAAGCTTTGTTTAAATCTCAAATTATGCGACTTAATCTGAAAGATACCTTTAGGGTCTACTAACAGGCAAGCTATTATTAGCACGGATTATCTATAAAATATACGAAGTCGTTATTAGGAGTCTTCCTAAGAAAGTGTCTACTTTTTGTTACCACAGACGTCGTCTTTAATACGTCACTTTTCATAATGTTAAGATAATCAAAAACCATTATCTATTTTCACATCTAAAAATATTCTGCTTAACTACAGCAGGAGGAACAATTAATACTTTTAGTCACAGAGTTTGTATTAACTGTACAATATATGTGCAGTTTAAAAAAAATACACGACTTATAAGAAAAACACACTAAACTACGCTGGTATATTATGCATATTGCATAATTTATCAACATACAGACAAACGCAAATCAATAATATTTACCTAATTGGCATCTGCATAGTAAAAGTTACGAGTTTGCTGACTATAAACAAGAAGAGACTGACACGCGGAGAGCACTGGTGTAGCATTTTTAAATTAATCTAGCAATTTATTAGTTCATAACACGATATCGAATATAAAACCTGCACGTGCCTCACGCAATAAGATTTCTATGATAAAAATAACCTGATTTAGATACCTACTCTAACATACCAATTGTAAGCATTAATTTTCAATAAGTTCATCTCAAATACTTAAAGTCCTAAGCACAATTCTTACGTATTTTGATTATCAACAAAAATACCAAATGTTATAGGTATTGGCAGAATCGTATTATTTATGTATTTGAACTACTCGTTTTAATAAAAATGAGAACAACTTTGCAATATCAAAACCCAATCAACCATATGAGCTGTCAATTCACATCGAAAATCGAGAGCAAAACATGCAAGCACAGGTCCCCTTATAAGGGTATTCGCAAAAACGTCTTACAAGAACTCGGTGCTTGTTTGAATGGGTATGCGCAGCCGGGCCGCCTTATGTTCGTTCTTTCTGCCTTATGAGATGACAGCGCGCTCGCGTCCCTACAAAGAATGATACAAGAAATAATTACGCCCATTGATCGGGCTCATTAAAATCGACCAATAGGAATACGGCTGCTAACCAACTACTGAATATTCTGCTACCGTTCACGTACAAAAGGAAAACGGCGCGCAATTTGCCGCGGCGCCGTTGCCTGCCCTTTCTTATTGAAATAATTCGAGTCCGCTACCGCTGTATTCAATTAGAGACGAGCCGTTATTCTCAGGAATTATCAATTAAAGTGAGCCCCCGCGCAGGGGGTCGGTAGCCCGCTCGTTAGTATCCGTTCTAAACGCAAGCCAGTTTTTCTCGGAGCAAAGTAATTCAGATTCATCGTCTGAAAAAAAGTTTTATTGACTTTTGTAGGTAGTCGAACTTAGTACAGTTTTGGATAAAAAAATCTTAAAATTCATAAAAAATGTAATTGCGAATTCACTCGTGTGGTACGTAGAAGAAGTCATAGCGCGCGTTGATGTCTTTTCTATAGTGTATATTTTTGCGATATGATTACCCGAATATTCTGCACAAGCACAAGGATATATGCTTTGCGTTTTATATGCATATAAATGTTTAAAAAATTGCCATACATAGATTTAGTGAAAATTTCCTATCGTAGATAAACTAAATTATATACTAATATCTTGCCTTTTTAAATATGGTCAGCAAAATCTCTATGATATGAGATTTTTCTTGTCGGTCAGGTTATTTTAATAGCGGCACGTCTTATGTAAATCAAACCAAATACAGGCATATGAAATGAAGCGCGTGGTAGGCTCGTGTGTGTCACGCGCGTTCAAAGCACACAGTCCGCAAATATCATCAGCCAAAATGGCGACCGAGCGTCGAGCATCCTGATAACGTAAACTAACAGTTGATGTTTTAAAAAAGGTAAAAATTTACTTTAATTCTATAGACAAAACTTACCTTACAGAATATAACATCATATATTTAGTAATGGACAATATACGTTGAGGATAGCTCAATTAAGTAATACTGGACAGATTGATATTATTACATGGGACCGACTATAAGGAACCCTTTATGAACGGAAAATCAATGTTGTAGACCTGTCTAAGCGTCTCTGAGAAGTTGGAGAACGCACATAAAAAACCGACAATTTAAAAATCTCCTTTTGAATTCGGTTAACTAATGAGATGCACAAACATTTCCTGCAAACTGCTACTACACGGATCGAGTATTGACGAAGTGTTTCTTGGAAAACTCAGCGTGTTAGCTTTTAAGCAGAACAGCGTTAATTTTTATGCATAAGTGACGGAAATTTTGTTGGCGCCTGAAAGCAAATTAAATTTTGAGCACGGTTGGGTTTGGTTACAAATTTGTAATTTAGATTTCGTACTATATTACTTTTCTTTAAATAACTCTTGTCAGATTAGGTATGCACATTTTTAACTTGTATCATGGCACATTAACTAACGGCCAAGTGAAGGGTTCTACCTGTTGTCGTTATTTATATCAAGCAAAAATCGTGGAGAACATTAAACACATTTGTTGTTTGGGTTATTTTAAGAAAAAATCATTATAATAGAAGCTGTCAACCGCGGCGTTGAACGTGACGTAATATTTTTGACTCCCATTTGATCCTTATACGGGTTAAATAACCCTATAGTGAATACACCCTCCAAGTTTCATGTCTCTAGCTTTAACGGTTTAGGCTCTGCGTTGATTGTGACCTGTCAGTCAGTTAGCCAGGACTATTCAGTCACTTTTTTAGACGTAGGTCACACTAAAAGTTTTGCGTAACTCAGAAAAACAATGTGCTAGGTCGAGGCTATACTCGTATGCAGGATGAGTTTTTGGTCGTCTTTCGAGAACTTTTTCTAACACCATGAGTAAACAAATTGTAGAATACCACTCGGAATTAACACTCTTTGATCTTCAAGCGGAATTGTGCAGATGGGACCCGTAGCTGAGAAAAAAAATGCGATAATTGTTTTTAACAACATTTCTCCCCTGCCTCATTATTGTTGGTCTGTTCTAATATTCCAAACAAACATTCACAAGACTGCTGATAAAACAATTAATCCAAGATTCGTCTCCTATGACAATGTCATAAACAGCATTAGAATATCAGTGGTCGTACTGCAGTAGCATCTGTGAGCACCATGAGAAATCCAACGACAACAAAGTTTCCAAACTTTTAATTCTTCGTGTAAAATTTTCCGAATTTGGTTCATACCAATCCCCAACAGTCTTCGAATGGTCTCATAGGTATTCCGCGGGTTTTATTCAATTAGCCGTTTAACAGTAGCCACATTGTTTCCGTTGACGGCAGTTGAAAGCCGTCCCTCACGAAATTCGTCATGTAAAGAAACTCGACCTCTCTCAAATTCAGCAAACCGTCGCCTTACGGTGCTCAAACAAGATGCTTCTCTCCTAAAAGTATTGAAGACGAGCGGCACAGTCTTGCGGGGAGATGATAAAAAGCAATTGAAAAATGATTTCCCGCCATATTTTGTTTTTTAATAAAAAGGTTGCAACTTTTCAAAAAGTAATATTTGAAATTCATAGTTCTAGAAGTGCAAAACTTTTAGTGTGCCCCCTGTACGAGTATACCTATATAGATTATCCGAACGTCTTGTAAATTTTGCCTTCATTAATATTCCAGAAGTTCATATAACATGTGTATCTGTATGTTTTACAACCTTACTTATTAGTGTTTACAATACCTTCAAAATACTAATTTGAGTAATTAGGAGAATTTCATGTGATCAGAAAAAATCATAAAACAGCAGTAACTGACGATTTATTTATTGGAAACATTTTGCTGCATTTATTTTTATGGGTTGGAAACTGCATTAAAGTTTTGGCATTTTTACATATTAGTTTCAATACCTTGTTATAAAACATTTTTTAAAATAACAATTGGCTCCAACAACTTTAGAACAATATTATGAGCGAGTATAGTACATAAAATAATCACAAAGCTCGTATGACACAATTGTCTTTTGTTTTAATAATTCTGAAACACATACCTACTTATGTTTGTAAGTACAAGCTAGAAGACTGTTATTAGGAGTCAAGGTCCAAATTAGTAATGCGAATTACACGTCAATAATTTCACCTTAATCGAATGGATCATCAATCGACGGCGCAAATAATATTCGACTCGCTAAAACAAAAACTGATCACGTCCTTGTGCCGCACACAAAAACCTGCAACGTTAGTTAGTTTCACGTACAAGAGATCTGACCAGTTTTTGCCAACGTATTCCGTATCAATGGATGGTTGAATGGATCGACTGCTCGGGCAGACAAAAAGTGATGCGCCGCGTGTCGTCATTAGTATGGCAGCGACATTCGCTTGTGAGCATCAATTTAACGTTAATACTGCATGGAATAATGCACACTCGATAACCGAAGAGCTTGGTATTTGGCAGCACGCGCGCCCTCTCCCTGTCTCGTGCAACATTTCACCACAACGAAATGTGGCACATATTGATGACGTTTCACTTTTTGCCAAATTAAGCGGCTGCGAAACGGGTTGAGATCCGATCAGGCTTTCTTTAACTCTCTGCAAGATAATTGCTAGCACATGACCAAAATAATGTTCTGCCTTATTACAACTGGAGATATTTCGTGATGGAACTAAGTTAACTTAGTCATGCTCTCATTTGGTTTACATACAGAATATGCTTAATGCGTTAAATTAAAATAAAATATAATAGAAGTGGTAACATGTAGTGCCTAAAAATATCTCGTACATCCAATGGCACTACAATATTATAAAATGTAATCATGTTCATCGCGTTGTCTACAACGAAGGTTTTATCTACCTACGTGAAGATTATTGCCGCTTAAGATTATACCTACGTATGCCACTTGTTATTACGGCAGGGCAAAAACCTCAAGGATCGTCGATAAGCGGCGAGACCAGAGAAAAATTTTATCGGCGAAATGTACAGAAAATTCATGTGTGTGGTGTGGCATTAATTAAAATACTTGGCTGGCATTGTGCAGGCACTGCCACAATCTGTCCTGCCATTTGTTATGCAGCGGGTTTTGATAAAAACACATTTATTATTCGAACGCTTCTCGAATCAACATAATGTTTTGCAAAATGTTTGACTAAAATGGCGACGTAAAAGCTAATTTATCTTTAGCTGTTAAGGTTTTACGGCTGAATGGTATCTTTAGACATAGATTAGTATTACCGATCGATGTAAATATGAGAACGTGAGCAAAAAAGCTTATACTTAACATCTATTTTGGCACGTGCCGATACAATATTTTCAGATATTTTGGTTTAAAAACCAAACTAGTAGATTGATTTTTGACAACATTAGAAAAGGATCCACATGTGACCTTTTCAAACAAAAATATTGAAAAGATACACTCTGTTTGAATACCTCCTCCTTTATTGGGAAGTCAGTAAATAAAGCACAAATATGATATTTACCTACGCCACAAAGGGTTCAATACCTACTATATAATTTAATATCCACCACGATCATAATTCTCAATATCTCTCAAGTCAATATGTTTTAAGTATATAGGTTCAAAACTCTCTGTTATTCCATGACTTCTAATTAGTCAATAAATAGGTAGTTATTATAGCATTAAAAAAGAAGTAATAAAGATAATACCAACCTTTTCTAAACTTAAACACGATCTTGTTATTCTATCCATAGATATGCTTTCACCGTACTACACCCATTTCTATGACCATATTTATTATTTTAGCTAGCGGCAATAGCACAGTGTGCTATAGAAAAATGCTTACTAACTAGTGCCTTGTTCGTTCTTAAGTATATCAAATTGCATCAAACTGTCACATTAAACCTATAACAGGCCATAAAGGTTTGTAATACTCGCTTAATTACCACAAAAGGACGCATAAAGGCACTATAATGGTCATCGGTTTGCATACGCCTGCGGCATGGGACTGGACAGTAGATTGACAATGAACTCTCATTAAAGTCCAGTTGAATCATCAGTATGTATGGCTGGATTCGGAGACATGAAATAAAATAAAAGTACATATTAAAATGAGAACAATACGTGCACAGCGAACAGCGTCATTAGTTTCATTAATGCGCAGAGATTTTCTTCATTTCATTTTTACTTCACATCATTTACAGCATTTGATACCGAAGAGTACTTAACTAACTATAGAGTTATTACTTGTTAAAATTATACTTAGTCAAAATTATAATGTAGGTTTAATTAATAACAATTTATTAACATTCATTTAACCACATTTTGTTATGTAACTTATTTTTGCAGAGTCGTAGCACGTAAAAATATTACTGTGCGGTTTATTTCTGTCAATTAAATAATTTAGAAACGGTATTTTGTGGAATATCATTTAATGTATTATATAACAGATAAAAACACATTACCAAAACCATTCAATTTAGTCATGAGTAGTTCGTGAAGGAATCCTTCAATTGAACTAGTTCAGTTGCGTTTAGTTCATCCTTCACTAGTTCAGTTTCAATACAAACAATACAATCTTTACTTCGCGTCGTTCACCGCGACGCGACGCGACACTAACGAAACGCTGAGCTGAGCCGAAAGCTGCCGACAGAGAAGACACGAGCCCGGCTGACTGAAGAAGTTATCTATTTCACTCGCACTTTCCCGTATTAATTTACGAGAATATAAGAGCGATACTCTGAATTTTCTAAAGTTTATGATTCATTGCTTGTTACGCTTAACGTCAATTTTGAAATTCCATCAGAGTATACGCAATGTATAAAATACAATCACATTTGTAAAAGACATTAGAGTGATACAATGTTTATTGAAAATGAGCTTTAGGATATGACTTTAAGATTCATTTTGGTTTATTTGTACTACTACATCTATCAACATATCTCCTTCGAAGAACTAGCGTTCGAAATTTGAACTGTGAGAGGTGAACTACTGAACTAGAAGATACTTCGCAGTGGTAAAAAGATATGTACATATATTTTAATTTCAGTGAGACATTCTGCGCACGGCTACCATTCATCACGTTTGACCTATCATAGAGTCGTGCATACGAACGAATATTTAGAGCAAAGAGTTTCATATATATAGAGTAAAAAACCTGCTTACCGTGCGTCGAAAAAAGTGTAACCGTTTTGGTGATGCGCAGTTGAACGTGCGCTGCGGGTTGGTGCTGCCTACCATAGAAAATTTTACCCTAAAGAAAATTAAAAAGACTTCTTTTTATACGTTGTTTTATGTTTGTGATTCGCCCGATGTAAAGTGACGAAGCGGCCTAAGGTGTAGAAGGTACGTTACGATGTAGCTGTAGTATGTCTGTACGCTTGCATAGAAGGAACCAATTTAAAACAATTCAATTTTGCACTTGGAAAATACCAAAGATGATTTAAAGTAAGCTGAGGTAATGGCTGGCCTTAAGTGAAGCAGCAATGCATTGAGGTGGTTAGTACGCATCTAGTACATGTACATCAATGATTTAGAGATACAAAATGAACTCAACCTTTACGGACATCGCCTCTGGAGTCATATGACAATGATTTATAGAAGGCAAGGAAACCCAGCATGGGCGTAACTTTCTCGTACCACAAACTATCTTACCACTTGACGCATATCCACAGGCTTCTCAACACTATTAATAACTGTCTAAAACACGTCTTGAACTCGCCAAGCTTTTCATAGCTTAATTTATAAATTCATTTGAGGTAACTAACGCTTTTAAAATATACTTGAAGTCCACGTGACGCAAAAAATTACCAATGGAATTGATTTGTACATTTTTATGACGTAATTGTTTAAATAAATCAGTACCTATTCTTAAATTTAAGCGATTTAAAATTTCACAGGAAAGCGATAAAGTATGCGAATGAAAATCGATGGCCGGTTTCGGTAAGAACGGCCGGATGTTGTTTTTGTTGGACTGCCTAATGCGAGCTTCTGCAGTTTACGTACGTACGGTAAAATGTGATGTAAGAGATAACTTGACACAAGTTTTATATCTATTTTTCGGATGCTAGAAATTTAATCATCATAATAAGCTGTCACACAGCGAGTGAGTTACATTCCATCTATAACTACACAATATGGCTAAATTACTTATTTGTATAAATGTAATTATTGTGTAAATTATAGACATTGTCAGTATCATCAAGATCATTTTCTTGTGACTTTAGGGACAATCACACGGGAACGGCATACCTACAGCAGCTTTATGTTTATTCAGGCTCATAACGCGACGACAGAACCCGGAATCCGTGCCGCACCGGGTCCGACAAAAACCCTGCCTGACCGCACCCGCGCCCTGGCCGCCCAGTTATTTGTCAAAAATAAAATTATGTTCTGATAATTATTTCAAGAGAGGAGCTCGCGCGGCATCCGCCCGCCACAGACCGCGATGCAGGCGATAAAGCGACAATAAAATACATAAATAATTCATACCGGGAACGCGAGTATTGATTCGCAAGAACGTGTTTCAAATGTTTTATTATCGACTGTATTAATAAATGGGGCAGATGTACGGCGCGTTGTTCTTGCGACTGCCGCATGATTGCTCCGGTTGGCAGTTCAATTAATAAAAATCTAATTTGTTATTTTTGGTGTATTGTTCGCTGACGGTGACCTAAGCGAGTGTTATAACCGGTTTCGTTTGGTCTTAGACATAGTATGGAAGATTCATTAAAGGTAGAAAGCTATAAAAGAGTTTTAACGTTTTTTAAATAACTACACCTAATTAGATACCTTAGTTAACTCTTATACATAAATATGCCTATTGATCTATTTCTCTGTTACTTACTGTCTTTTATTTGCTCCCAAAAAATTTAAAATACCTACATAAAATTTCTCTGATAATAATCACAAAAACATGCCTGAGCAAAACCTCATTACGAGTTTATTTTAAACAATACTTCGCATTTATTATTTCATTTCCATCTCGATGCCAACTATTAAAATTCAGTGAATATGGATTGACAGCATACCAACTGGGCAATTACGACTATAGGTAGTTCTTACCTGTGAAAAACGAAGATCGATCACAAGTTATATCCAATGACCAGTGAGATGTAAGGACGAAGACATGATAGGGCGGGATTTCTTGTCAAGAAGTAGTATCAAGGTCGCTTTTTCAGTTTGTGGGATCGGATATTTGTATGCTGTATGCCATATTGATGGATAGCAATACCTATACAGGTTATACGAGTAGTACCTATTATTATATTTATTTCAAAATTGATTATATAGATATTTGTTTAATCTAGTTTGGTAAAGTAAAATTGTCTAATGATACGTATAACGCAGAATCTGAAGCTATCAGTTCAGGTGCATGAAATTAGATTAATAGAAACCCAGAAGTTGAGGATGATGCATAATGACAATGTATTCATAATTTATAAAATTCTTTGAATTCTTAAGACAACTTAGAATATTCATTTTAAAGGAATAATTTTGTAATTTTTAAGAAGAGACTTTTTAACCGATATGTAAGGTACTCGTAATGTAGAACCTTAATTACGTCGTTGATTATAAAGTAGGAAATCTCATTGAAGTGATCAAATAATTCGCAACTTAAAAGCACATTCTAGAGAAAAATCCGGAACATACGGGGCCAACCATCTTTCCCCATTTTGGGTCTAGAACAAATATATTAAAAAATCTAGAGATATTAATAAATTCAGAAGTCATGCTTAAATATATGTGCGTTGGTAGTTCCAAGTGGATTACCTCGTAGACGAGTTAAGAGAACGTAAAAAACGGACCAATTAAGTAGGTAGGTACCTACAGTATTTATAGAGGGCGTATACATCAAAATTAAATAAAGCGGCGGGAACATCAAAGGAGAAGAGATGGAGAATATTCGAGGAAGTCAGTATCAAAACTCGCATGTATATATATGTTTTTTCTAAAGGGGTTTTCTTTTTAATATTGCTGGCTCGTATAAGAACCTATTGGAATTCAAACACATTATTCTGTGCAGGATGATTATTACAACTAAGATTCAAACTTTTTAGGACACCAAAAGGCCTCTGGTGTAGTCTGCGATCATCACACTTATTGACTCACAGACAGTGGGACCCTGATCAAATCGGGATCATAGTTATAGGTTTGTCGGCGATACAGCAGAACCACCTAACAACAGTAAATAGCTTAGTTATCTACATATAATTCATACCTACATAGAAGTAAATCGGAGGAGTTAGAGATGCATAACTGCACCTTTTTACACTGCGTCAAAGGCGCCGCGGAATGAAGATTTGCCCCACAAAATGTCAACAAGGCTGCAAGGCCGACAAAGGCAAGCTTCGAATAAGGCCCGGCGAGGGTCGACCCTGGATTGCCACGCTTGCTGTGCCATAACCGGGTAATTGTGTGCACCCTTAACGAGTACATACCACGCTGATTAATGGAAAAAATAAGTTATAAAATACTTATGGACTGTATAATGCAATAAAATATCCGTGCCACTTGTATTACATCATCAATTCAATTTTAATAAATATATGGATCTTTATATTCAGGCATTCGATAATGTCCCAATCCCTGGCTTATTACAAAAACTTGAACGTCTTGGAATTCGTGATTTACCATATCAACTTCTAAAAGACTATCTTACCAACAGGCAACAGTGCGTAAAAGTAGGAGATTATGTGAGCGAATTTCTACCCGTGGTCCCGTGGTCCATGGCGTACAGCAGGGAAGCATACTTCTTATCTCTGTATTCTTGACCTGAAAGCCTTGAAAATACTAACTTTTGCTGATGATACAGTACTTCTGTATCGTGAGCAGTCTTAGCTCCATGTTTTATGTCAGCACAGTCGGGCTTTAATAAAGTATCAAATTTTCTTCATAGGAATACACTTAGTCTAAACGTAAGTAAAACAAAATATATAACATTTTCCATCTTACAAAGTGGACAGCCTGTTGAGGTAGAACAATAAAAAAAAATCGCGTCCATTCTCCAAACTGTCCTAAATCTTTTTGCTCTGTTGTACAGTTTCACTATTTCACATCATAATAATTCGTTAATATTTTGGACACTAATTAATTATTACATATAGGTAAAAATATATAGTATTTACTTAGATAGGTAACTGTATTTCTCTGTTAGGTACTCGTGTTTTCTATTCACTGCTAAGGAGAATGGAATCGCCTTTATTAGTTATAATTATGTCATTTTAAAAATGTATCTCTATTGTCTGTTTTGAGTATTTAATAAAATAAAATATGTTTTAATAGATCATCAAAATTTAAATTATAATCAATTACTTAACTATTTTTCTCTTAAAGAACAGTCAAAAAAAAGTTCAGCGTTGTCGTAATTAGGTTTTTTAAGTAATCTATAACCACACACTTGCATAAACAGGGTAACCAGGCTATATAAACAGGGTAACCTGTTTTATCCCGTACTGATTCAATAAAGTATTTAGGTGTACACATCGATTATAAACTTTCTTTTGTACAGCATATTAATTAATATTAAAGATCGCGTTAGAAAGCACATACCCATTTTTAAAATTTTACGTGATATTGCCGACCATAATCTTATGAAGACAATTTATTTTTCGATGTGTCAATCTCTACTGACATATGTATTGTACCTCGAGCTGGTGTGGTAATTTAAAACAAATCTTCTACTCCTAGAAATTGGCCAGAGAGCATTATTAAAAGTTGCTTATAAAAAACTCGTTTCTTTCCTACTACAGATCTATACAAAGAATGTAATGTTTTAATAGTCCGACAACTCTTTATAATGCATACTATATTAAATCAACATATTAAGTCTCCTCTCCAACAAGTTTTACCTGATTCAAGACGACGTAAGGATATACAGGTAATATATAAAGTGAATAGGCCTCGTACAGTATTTGCCTCTAATTTTAGTAACTATCTCGGCCCATTTCTTTACAACAAAATGTGTAATGACGTATCAATAAACCTCTTTAACTATAATAAATGCAAGTGTGTGGTTATAGATTACTAAAAAAACCTAATTACGATAACACTGAACTTCTTATCGACTGTTCCTTAAGAGAAAAATAGTTAAGTAATTGATTATAATTTATATTTTGATGATCTATTAAACATGTTTTATTTAATACTCAAAACAGACAATAGAGATACATTTATAAAATAACATAATTATAACTAATAACAGGCGATTCCATTGTCCTTAACAGTAATGATAACATGAGTACCTAACAGAGAAATACAGTTACCTATCTAAGTAAATACTAAATATGTTTACCTATATGTAATAAATAATAAGTGTCCAAAATATTAATTAATTATTATGATGTGAAATAGTGAAACACTATAACATATAAATAAACAAATAAATAAATAAAATATGTCATAGCAGATAAGTGAAAGTTACTGTAACTAATTTTTAACTACTTGTTAGTGATTGTTTACAGTAGCTGTATTCGATATTTCTTGTAAAAGTTGTTCTTAAATTGAGTGAGACTAAGTCCGAATTAGTCCAGCTGCTTTTCAATATCGGTATTGTTTTCGTGTAAACTTCGAGCGGAGCGAGTGGAGCAGGCATCACAACTCGCGAACTTGCTGTATGATTGGCACATTGGTGGTGTAGGACTGTTTTTGGATATATTGTTGTTCGAAATCCGTTCTATATTAAAAATAACTCTAGAGCGAGGCTTAAACTAAAAGTAAAATTTATAAGACATAGTAACTCAGAACAACCGACAGTCGAGTGCACAACACGGTGTAAGAATACCATTTCCGTGATTTGTCTCCTCACGGATAGAGGACTGAGTTTAAAAAGATACCTAGGCATAAGGCCATACCTTCGACAGACTGCAGTCATACGAGTACATAGTATTCGTTTGACATTCTGAATGTGAACCTATATCTATATTACTTATAAATTCTATCATGGTGATGTCGATCACAATAAACAAATACACATTTTACTACACAAGCACACATATTCAGCACATATATAGCTGAGTATCGCAGTGATGCGACACACATACAACTTTACATTCAAACGCACACACATTATAAAGGTATATAAATTTCTACATAATAATGCTAATAGTACGTAATAGTACTAAATAATAACATTTTTTAATATTATATTTTTAAGTTAGTGTAGTTATTACTTAATTCTATATATTTATATTGTACTCATGGTCATAAATCATAACATTTATATAAAGGGAGAAGTCACTGACCACCGAGACACAGTTTTAACTAGTTCGGTGTCAGTGGATTCATTTACTGTATTTTTTTATTTTATTTGTTTATATCCTACACAGCTAGGCATTTGACCATAAGAGACGAATGACCACGGAAATCAGCGATACTGTAGCCTAGATGATGCATGCCTGGAATACACTGACTCTCAAGTAAGGGGTAAGTATGGAGGGTATTTCCCTATTTCTACCCTTTCCAGTTTGTACCGCAATAAAAGACTATATCGTTTCTAAGATTTAGTTTGTATAATATAGGATCCCATTATCAACGTACTTCAATGTTGAAATACTTCTATTTTATATATTTATATATTATTTTTTTATTATTAATTAAGCTCATCTTATACATTTGGCCACAAGAGACGCACGACCACGGAAATCAGCGATACTGTAGCCCTAGATGATGTATGCCCAATCTGGAATACACTGGCTCTCAAGGAAGGTTGCCGGAACACACCGTTAGGTGCTTGGCGACAGATTTAACAACTTGAGGGTGGTAGATAGCCAGGCGAGCGATAGGAAACGCCCTACCACCATACTATGGTTTCCTCACGATGTTTTTCTTCACCGGTAGCTCAGGCTCGTTTTGCATGTTCCGTGGGATCAAACCTTTTGCACGGCAATCTACCCTCATCGCTACAATATATCGCTGTATTTTGTACCCTATATATTTTTGCCAAATAAACGCATTTGATTTGATATTCGTTCCTTTTTTGTTTTGTAATTTGGAGTTCTTGTAATGTCCTGTAAAGCAGATTACCACCTAATCATTTTTTTATCTATTTCAATCCACGTTAATAAACTTAGAAGTACCTATGCCACTTGTGGCACTACATGTAAATTAATATTTGTATTGTTATATTTTGTCTACAATAAAGCGTTGATCTATCTATCTGTGCATATATGATGACTGTCAAAGCCAGTGTACCTATACCTATAATGAATAGGGCAGGGCTTGGTACCTAAGCATAATTAGGTATCTACTTATGTGTTTTGGTGACTATAATTTATCAGTCATAGTTGTTTGCAGTATGATTCGTTTGTAAGAATAAATATTGCCATCTATACCTTAGTCAAATGACACTCATGACTTATTTATAAGTAGGTACTTCAAAATAGACACGATATTTTCGACATATGTTCCTACCTACATATAAAAATATTTGAACAAAGTTTAACTGAGACAAATAACGGCTTTTTGTAGATAAAATTTGCCCTCCTCAAAACTAATATAATCTAAACATTAGTACACTTTATAGTTCATTGAACCTATTATTTGTTAGCTGAGCACCATTCACCTCTCTGCCAAATCACACCGCCAAATTAACATTATATCCGGTACAAGATACTGCGATTCTGCAAATTTTGCATAACTGCACGATAATATTAAAGCAACGAGCTTACTCATCGATAAATATTGAAATCCGCGATATGTAGAGACCACACACGCAGCGGCGTGTTTGTTCTTCGCAAATGGCTGGTATTTTAACAGCTTATTGCGCAGAGTGTAGTAATGCGATGACAAGTGAGCATGTAAAATCTTCTTTATCTGCCTGACGATGACGCGGTATTCGATTAATCCTTGATTAAAAATAATTAACAATTCGCTACGGAGTCAGTTTGGCTCGCGCTGCTTCAGATCACAACCTTACTTATGAGCGGAGTGCAGAGGTGGGATAAAGAAATGTATGCACGTAAAATCGACGAGAAAAAATATTCTGTCTCTTATACATCGATGGCATGTAAATTCTAGTCAGTGGGGGTGTGCTTATTATGAACTTTATACGTACGTTTGTAACTCGCAAAAACATAGTTTGCTGTTATTTCAAATCAAGATATTTTCCTGATAAATAGTAAATATACACCAAATTCATATGTTTGGATCCACATCATAGATAGGTGCTTACCAACTGTGGGTAACTATACACATGACATCCTTTCCTAATGATTTTTAGGACTGTCTTTGATATTGATAGAATTAGGTACTTATAAGTCCAGACACGCATTGGATGCGAAGTGGATTAATTTAATGACACTTCCAGTTCTTCAATTGCTTATTAATTTTGACGAGGATATGAAGACAAGAGTACAGAAATACGTACAAGCCTGCAAAACTTGATATGAGCTCAGTTCCAATATTCTAAGACACTTACACCTAGTAACTATACCTACAGAGGACCTAGTCTAATTATTAAAGAAACTTGAGTTAAATGCCAAAAGATAACAGTGCATATAACACATATACTTAAGTACGTTATAATCAAAGTACATTAGGACGAACTCATAGCGAGAAACGCAAAAAGTTTGTGCTTCGTAATTTCTGTATTCAATGAATGACGTGGCACAGGTTGTTCCCTTCTTTTGTTGACAGAACACCCGTCGCTGGCCGTGAGAACGACCCTGCAAGCCTTTTGCTGTGAGAATCTGTCAGTATGACGAAAGATTTGAAATGCTCCAATTACATTGATCTATTGTAATTTTCAAAGTATTGTAGGCAGGTAAGTGTTAAGATTATGAAATGACCATAATAAGGTAGTACCATAATCTTTGACCCTAAGTGACTTGAATTTACGTAAAGTACACATGTAGTATACTGACCAAAATATAGGTTACATGATACGACCAGTTTTTACAGTTACAAGAAATTTTGTTTACTCAAACGATTCTTTTCATATTCTCATCATTTAGGTATACTTAATGGTAATTTTTCTCAGTGTAAGAAAGAAAAGAACCTAATCTAGCATAATATGTTTACCTTTTTTATTACCTTTAATTTAATTAGTTTCTAGTACCTAAGTTTGTACATTCTGTTGCTTATAAATAACTCTTTTCTTTTGCATCATTTTGCAAAAGACGCCTATAAAAGTTTCGGGCATGCAGCTGTAGGTAAACTCGCTCAGGTAAGCGTGGCCATAATGTTCGGCTATCGCAAGCGTTCACAGTTAACTTTTATGAGCATTTTTATGACTTTAACACGACCATTACGCACTTAATATTAATCTTAAACACGGCAACACTTACGAGTTCGGTCCTCGATTCCTTTGGCTGATGAACGCAATCATAATTTAATTTAATGGCATCAACACTTTATTTTCGGAAAGTGAATAAGCCACGCATTTGCAAATATTACTTAGGTAGTGTTTTGGGTGATCACGTAACAGAAGACTGTATGCCTAATATGGAACGTTCTATGTAGGTAGATAATGAAGTAGGTAATAAAAGCGAGTCTCACCTTGAAAAAGGCCCTTTATCCTATACTTTAAGACCTATAAGAAGATGAATTTTCTAATATCTTTTATTACGAGTTTGCAGCACTACATTTTTCCAGGCGTCTTGATAAGTATGAAGGTTAGAAATAGGGGATGAAAGTGTTCATCCCCTATTTCTACCTTTTCCAGTTTTTTACCGCAATAAAAGCCTATGTCGTTTCTAAGATTTAGTTTGTATAATATAGGATACTGTTATCACCGACCTTCAATATTAATTTTTCTTTTTATTCAATTATTAATTAAGCTCATCCTGGACTGAAATTTGATAGGCAAACCTATTGGCATATTAAATTTAATATAAACAAAGTTTTATAAAATAAACATCTCGGTGAAGATGTTGTATATCGGGATCTTAGACTAATACCTATTGATGCCAAATTTCATCAAAATCCGTTTAATGGTTCAAGCGTAAAAACATAAACAATTTGACAGCGTTACTTTCGCATTTATATCTAATACTAACTGCGCCCTGCGGAACACCGCAGCATTACATTATTAACTTTAACTGGTACCTACCTATAGGTATCTACATTCTTATAGCTCATTTCTTATTCGTTCGTTTTGCTTCATGTATAGTTACTTATTTTATTTTTATTAGTATAAGTTTGGTTGCACCAATATTTTTTTTGTACCTAATAAGTATAAGTTCTATCCATCCAAAGGTTGAATGGAAGACAATAGACATTGCTTTAGGCGATAGTATAGATTTATCGATTTATCTGAATCTTTTTATATTTTGTTTAGTGTGCAATAAAGCTATATCATTCATTCATTAAAATTTCATTAAAATCGCTTCGGCAGTTTTGACATGAAAGACTAACAAACATACATCCACACATTTTTACAAACTTTCACGTTTATAATATTAGTAGGATTCATGGGGAAGTAGAGATTGAACAATTATGTCATGGTAATAAAGTAAAAAGCTTTTTATTTTATAATACTGTGTTTGGTAGATATGTATATATAGTAACTTTAAAGTAATGAACATAGAAAAAAATACTTTTTATGACCCTGTGCCCCACACCAGGTCTCCTGGGAGCCTGTATTGTTCAGCGACAGATTTAACTAGCGTTTACAACTAGGTCGTATTTGTAATAACCCAATGAAAGTGAGTGGGAACATTATTTACGTTCAACTAAACACACTGTATCCTATGACCACATTTTTTACAATAGGTATTGAAAGTACCATAAAAGAGTGATAATGATTGATTAGAAGGTCCACCTAATGATAGCAGTGCAAGTAGGTACGCACTAGGTGCCTATTCATAAAATCCCTTTTTATTATTCAATTAATGATCCATGAATATGCATAAAATTGTCAATATGAAAGAATAATGCTAGCTTCAATAGGAAAAAATAATCTACTTCGGTATAATGATGGAAAAGTTACGTGCAAAAAGCTATTGTACAATTGATTTAACCCTTCAGCTAACGAACAATAGATGTCGATACCCGTCAATAACTACCTAGTACGAGGAGAACTACCATTATGAATATGCAGAAATAACAATTAGGATAATCAATATTAGGTATGATCTTGACTTTTGTCGAGTCATCGGGTAATCGTTAAAAAAAGTAAGTACAAAAAATGTACTAGGAATTGCGCACCCAATCAAAAAGCAAAGGGTTACAAAATACAAGGTGGAAGTCATCTTAGTACAACAAAATAAATTTTATGACGATATTCATAATTGGTCAATAAGATCATATTAGCACTTTAGTCGTTGGTCATTTTAGCATGTTAGCCATTGGCAATTATAATTTATGGTGTATCTCAGGACTATGGTGGTACATTGGGGATATAGAAATAGCCACCGTAGGTACCACTAGGTGGTAACGAAGAAATGGAACGGGCCATTACTCCACAAAAGAGTACAAAGATCGTAGGTATTTACTTCACCTAAAAGATTATATTTTTACTAGAACCATTATTTAAATTTCAAACTTCAAAAAAGAAGGAAGTTCTCAATACATCGGGGTCTTTCATTTAGCCCGACTGTGAAAGAAGCAGGGTTATGTTTTACGAGTGTATGCAGGTAAGGTAATATATATTTCTTTGGCACGGGCTAGCGCCTAAACGACTTGTCGTATTTTTATGTTAGTAGTGTCAATAGATTTATCTCTACCTGCAAATGTTCATAAGCTATAGGTACTAGCTGCATAGGTCTAAAGTTCTTGCAGTCGGGTTTTTTGAACCACTTGTTACCCGACTGCGAACATAGAAGGGTTATGTTTTCTAAACGAATGGACCGAAATATTTTTTCTATGAAAGGTGTATTAGTCGGCTGTGTTCCTAGCTTTATTTGATGAAAATCAGTCCAAGATGGTCGCAACCACAAAGTGGCTAAGTACAATTTTTTTTACAACTCCCTCAATATGGGTCTGAAATGAAAGGGCTCGACTGGTAAAATACTATACATTATGATAATTTAAAATCCAAGATGGCTACCGAAACAAATATATGAGTTTTACAATTTGTTACATTTTATTAATTTTTTTAGTGGACAAGATTCATCATCACCTTCACTTGTTAAGATTCTTGGGTCTAAAATTCTTACCTTGATTTCTTAGTCACATAGACCGATTTGAATAGCAATTTATAGTTCGAAACGATATACTTCCTAAGTGTTCCAATACAAATTTTATCTCATAAAACAGAACACTAGTTAAGTTTGTAAATCAAAATAATTGAACATTTGTATAGGCACCTGCCGAAAAGTCGGCTAGTGACCTGTTTAAAAGTTATTAAATATGCATGCCTTTTTAGTACACCTAATCGACTTTGTTCACCTATTTGTCTATTACTTGCGTCACTAGTCGTACCGTGCAGATCCTTGGATTACCTATAATTGTTTTATGTACTTACAAATGGAATATCTAAATGATGTCTCTTAAAGTCAGTCTTTATTACTAACAAAAAGGTAGAATTAAAAAATATTAAATATTAAAAATCAGTCAAGCTTTATTCACAAAAATATACCTTGACAAAGGCAACACTTAAATGCGTGTTTCTTTGAGAATCACTCCGAATATACATAATTTATATAAGGAAAACAAAACATCACAAAATTCACTTTACTTATCGCAGTTCGATTTAATATTAACCAGCCTCACAGACAGTTTAGACAATCATCACCTTTTTGAGTACACCTTTCAAACACAGCTCCTGCATTTCAAAGGTGTTTTATATTGTTTAAATATAGGTTAAGTGGAACGTTGGTCAGCAAAAATACTGCATCCAAACAGTCGTAGATTTAAACTGGACATTGTTATTTATACAGAACCAAGGCATATAATGTCAAATGTGAGATGTCTACATTTAATCGCCAGCAAAGGTATAAAAAAGGATGTGGATAACTTTACAGACTTTCTGAATTATGAATCTACAAAATGTATCGAATAAGATTGATCCGAAATAGAAAATTTTATATGAACGCCTACTTGTATTGTGTTTCAGTGGATGCATCTTCAAAGAGCCACAAATTACCTATAATATGACACTGGGGCCCAAGTCTGTTATTTGAATTTGATTCAGAATAGGGTCAGAATTAGTTATGAAACAAATGTAACAGACAAATATCTCAAAAATCATCATTATGATGCAATGCAATTGTCACTCTAAAACAATTCCAATAACAGATTTGGGCCTCGGGTGCAACAATTACAAAGTGATATGAGGATAATTTAATAGCTACTTTGTTCATCCCACTGATTTCACCCAGGTGACAAAGTAGAATACAGCAAACTTTCTAGCTTTAGAGATAAATGATTTACACTGAAATATAAAACTTGAATTATGTTTCTAAAATTACTAAACTATGATTACAAAATATCTTATCAGATAAAAGAAACACGTAACCAACAAATATTGCAAGTAACGTGCAGATGCTACGTTAAATACGCAGTTGCTCTGCTGCAGAGCAACATGTAACTGTCAGAAAAATGGTTATAGGAATACATAGTTTACTTAATATGTTTTTGCGATTATACATTAAAATAAAGCTACTTATACTGGATATTCTTTAAAATATATCCCTTTAAAGTAGGTAAATTAACAACAATTGTTGTCAACACAAATCATGTATCATACGATTTAGAATTTATCAATCAATCAAATTAAATGCAACATGGGTATGTTGCATTTAATTTAGTTTAGTTTAGTTTCATTTTGAGAAAGAGTTATACATTAATGATGTTAAATACTACTTTTGTTCAAAAAAGTCAGGACGATAAGTGTTTTAAAATTACTTTCGGAAATTGTTCATAACAATTTCTTTGCATTTAAACAAATAATTATTTATAATTTCAAAATCCAGTCTTCCAAAGGCTTGACATCTGCCGGGTTTTCATCTTCACCGGTGTTGGCAGATCCCTCCACAAAGTCCACCTTGATGTTGAGGTGTGTGAACTCAAAGTCCTTGCCTTGCTTGCCGAGGTAAGCGTTGGACGATTGAGAAGAGTCTACAGACTGCAGCTGGTTGGACTTGGTAACGCGGACGAGGTTACTGTAATTACAAACAATATGAATAAAAAAACCTACCTTATTACTATTGCATATATGGATATTCTGTAAAAGACTTTCTTACAAGTCCTTCAAATACAACTTTATGAAGTAATGGTACAGAATTGGGTGTTAGATAGTTCTGACATAAGCTTACATTTCTTTCTCCAGCAGACCCTTGATGAGCTGGCTGCCCTTAGCGAGAGGTTGATCTTGCTTGTTGCACAGAACCAGCACGGGAGGGCAGTTGCTCTGGACCACTGGGTCAGCCAGGATCGTGTACAGGTATCTATGTGAAGAGGAAAACGGCTCTTGTTTTGTATTATTAAAAAATAATGACATGCTTCATGATACACATTTATTACTAAGGCAGTCAACAGTTAGTGTAATGCTGGGATTTCATTAATATCGGCTAATAGTAAGGCGGACTGCGCGCACAAGGGTTCCGTAACATTACCTAAACAACAATAGTTCTAGTTTCTACAAGGGCCCTTATTCACTATGAACATTTTAAAACAACACGGCCGCGTTATTTTGTGCACATAGAATTCACACAGTTCTCACTAAGCCAATGTCAAATTTTATATCATGCACTAGCACAGAACATGCTTGTATTGCATCATGAGAATAACTTATTGCATCAACGTAACTTTAAACATGTCACGCGTTTTCAGCAGGGAATCTCATTGTTTGTTATAGATTAAGGGTCCAGTTGTTGTTATTAATTTTGAGCCTAAGCCGCGTTAGTTGTATGGAAGCTCCCCTTAAATATATATATTATGATAGATAGATAGATGGATCAATTCTTTATTGCAATCACACAATAAAATTAAATACAAGATTTATGTTGATTTAATTATATATTTTAAAGTGAATATACGAGGAAATATTCCATGAATATTTCAACTGTCTACCTGTTGTTCTTAATATACAGCAAAAAACCGCAAAAAATTAAGTTTCTTGTACGGGAAATTCATCATCTGTGAAATGATGAAAATTTCAATTGTTATCTATCACTTTTCGTAAGATACAGCCTGGGGACAGACATACGGACGGACAGCAAAGCCTTAGTATAGAGCCCGTTTTTACTCTTAAGGCACTGAACCCTAAAAAACGGTGATAAGCATAGTTAACATAAGTTAAAAAAAAAACTTTATGGTCATTATGACCTTGTAAAATATTCAATGAAACTTACTCGGCAACATCCCTTATTTCCTTTTGTATGGTAACTGAGTCTACAACATAGATGATAGCCTTGGCACTGGTCTTGTACTGATCAAAGAATTTGTTCCTAAGCCTTTCTTGACCTGGCAAGTCTACCAGACGCAGAGAACTCTAAAAATATTGAAAATAAATACTGTAAAAGTTGTATCAAAAGGATTTCAAACAAGGAATTGTAATCATTTGCTTTCATGATAATGTTTAAAATATATGCTCAGATTCATTCCCGTTTTGTATCACAAATTTTCATCTCCTTTGGAGAGGCTTTTACCCAGCAGAATGATGTGTCTATGTGCATTGTATATTCAACATTATTCAAAGTGGAAATTAGTGTCCTCAATTCACCTTGCACTTTTTGCACCTGGATTATATCATCCAGGGATCCAAATCTGTTTCAGAATTACATTATTATATTACAATAAATTGATTGTTGTAATAAATTAAAAGTAAAACAAATAAATGTAAAAACTAAATTTGATACTAACTCTGATGTATTCTTTGACAAAACATACATTATAATGCAATACAAATGTAACTTTGAAATGATTCAAATAACAGACTTGAGCCTAGGTGGTTTGTGGGAACAAAATCTGTCAAATTTTTCACCTTGGAATTATATCACCCAGGTTAACATGGCCAACTTTATTTTTGTGTACTTTGAGATTAAGATTGACACATACAACATTCAAATGTATTTTTTGGAATAATAATAACAATTATGAACAAACAAAAATACACACAAAATGTTCAGATATATTTCTTCTCCAGAACTTAGTTAGATAAGTTTTGCCGATATGTTTTTTTTATAAAAACAGTATGTTTATTTTTATCAACAATTGACATGACAAAATCAAAAATTTAACTAAAATCTAAAACTACAGACTACTATAAATTAAACTAAATTGAATCTAAATTGCTACCATTTTGATAGATTTTCAATGAAGGCCTCATTGACTCATAGAATAGCAATGCTTATGATTAAAATTCATTATATTTTGTGGTATAATACTTGTTTTTTAACACCAATTACATAATTTATCATGTCCATCATACTGCTGGGTAAGAGCTATTCCAGGGTTTATATTATTACATAAACATAAATCTTACAAAATGATATTATGAAACCTTAAAAACACCATTAGTGATAGACAATATTGTATGAGAAATGCCTGGACAAAATAACGATTTAACAAAGTTATGCTGCCTTTGTTTCATGAGTTCCAAGTGTTCTATCAATATTTTATAATAATGAATATTTCTATATGAGAAACAATGAACTTTGAATCTTTTGCAATTATTGTTTACACCTTTAGGAATGCAATGAAGTTATATTGTAATGTATTCATATTACTTTACCACCAAAAAGTTGCATTTATTGCAGTCTCAAAAACTCCATAAACAAAGTAATTTTATAAACTTACATTGGATGTTATGTAGTCTTCAACATTTTCTTTCATAGAAGTAAAAGTTTGACGATACTGTGAGTATGCAATTCTAACAAACAGAAGAGTCTTCCCGGAATCGGAAAGTCCTGTTAGAAGAACCGATTTTCGTGAATGGCGTCTTCTTGAGAAACACCACCAGAAGACTGAAACAGTTGTAACACAAATTGTAAATTTTTCTTTCTAGTATGGTCTAGCAAGTTTATAAAAAACAGAATCAATAACTTACTGAGGGTAAACAGTAGAACAATAAGACTAAGTAAGGTTATGTATCGTGGATCATTCAGAAGCGGCTCCGTATGAATCTTTTCCTTTATTACTTCTGAATCCATAGCTAATATTTAAAGTGTTGTGCTATAACTTTATTCACTATTGTAAATTGTACCACTACGTATTTTCAAAACGTAGGTATACCTCAATAAATATTAAAAACCCAGAAACCACAATCTTAATCAAACTTTATTCTGTGCCACAAACCAAAAACGATACCCGTGATGACGTGACAGACAACATTGCAAAGAAACAAAACATATAATATTATTTTTATCTGCTCTGTGGGTAGAGTATAGCCATTAAAGCCATACCGCTTTACATGTGGTTAAAAAGGAATTGTCGACAGAGAAAGAAAGAGATCCTGAATTTGAAATTGCTGTTTCATTCGCACTATAACAAAAAAGAACCAGTTTTTGTATTTATATGTATGCCACAGAGGTTGCATTCCTAAACATTTGAATGAAATTGATTGAGCCATTAATATGCCGAAAATCCTTTATGCTGGCTATCAAATCTTGTAAATGGCAGCAGCACTCAATGTAAAAATCACGCGATGCTGCAATCCATAACATGATTCGCTTCGCGTGATGATTTATGAACCTAATATCACTCTGTGAGTTTCATTCTTCTGTGGCTAATTTGTTTTGGAACGCAACCTTAAAGAGATATTTGGCAAGTTGATGAAAATACTAAACTACTTACTCTATAGACATAAAATTTGGTGAATCATGGATATTATACTACGCATATAACGTCACATATATAAAAAAACGTTTTCTAATTTGTTATTTCTGAAGGTTTCTTATTTTATTCGTAATTCCTAATTCTATGCATAAAACAACTACAACCAAGGTCAGTTCATTCATTCAATGCTTCAGTTGGGACAAAAATTTTTTTTATCACTCTCATTCACTCACTTGTTCAAAGTCATTTGTCAGAGACTGTCGTTTTAAACATGTACTGAATGATTTCACAGAAACTACTGAAAGTTAATTCATACAGCAACTCACTACGTATAAGTCAAACTTATTTACGCAAGATGAGTATTGATATCGGAGGTATGTCAATAACATATATTAATAGTTAACTTTATGATGTAAAATTTACTAAATAGTTGTTGTAAAATCCATTTAAATAAACAATAATAATTTCAGGCATGAGAATACGATATAAAGATAAAAATGATACATTTCTGGAGAAGCATTTAGTGTCCAAAGAACCATTTGGGCAGTTCCATTCATGGTTCCAAGAAGCTTGTTCTAGAAAAGAAATTTTGGAACCAAATGCTATGTGTTTAGCAACTGTTCGCAAGTTAGTTCTGACAATGTATTCAGTTATAATATATCGACCGTGGTTTTTATTCTTATATCATTAGTGTATATTTACTAAAGATAACACAAAAAAATAACCTATGTTTATATATATCACTGCAATAGCATAATATTATTTTTTTTATTTACCCAGAGACGGTATACCATCTGCAAGATTTGTATTACTCAAAGGATATGGAAAAGATGGATTTAAGTTCTTTACAAATTATGGAAGTCGAAAAGCTACAGAAATGGTAATTTGAATGCTTTTTCTTAAAGGAAAAAGTGTTGCTGTTTCGTCTTATACAGTCATGTAATATTTTCAGAATGAAAACCCTAATGTAGCTGCAACTTTTTACTGGGAAGTTCTGAACAGATCTATAAGAATTGAAGGACATGTTGAAAAACTTTCTGCCGAAGCATCGAGCCAATATTTTCATACCCGACCAGTCCCAAGCCAAATTGCTGCATGTGCTAGTTATCAAAGCACGCCAATTGAGTCCAGAGATGTTTTGTGTGAACGCGAGGCTGTGCTTGAAGCTAAATATATGATTCCTGGTATAGAAGTTCCTAAACCGGATTATTGGTAAGACCTCAAAAAATTCCATAAAATGCACATAATTATTACAAACTGTTCCCATTCCACAACATAACAATATATTTTTGCTTATTTTTTTTTAGGGGAGGATATATAATACGACCTAGAGCAATTGAATTCTGGCAAGGTCAACGAGATCGATTACATGACAGGATTAAATTCAGAAAACTAAAAGAGGGTGAATTTCCAGATGGAAAACTTTTACATGAGGGTGAAGATGGTTGGGTTTATGAAAGACTATCTCCATAAGTTTAATAATATTCTTACATTCTTACAAAATATAACATTAGAAATAAGACTATTGTTGCTAGTTTTGGTTAGTTATATTAAATTTTACTCGGATTACAGTTTTTTTGTTATTTTTATGATTTCTCTTTGTATTCCGCCACAATTTTTCCAGCAAACTTCACTTTCTAATGTTCCATAGTTTTTTATACTTTGTTCAAACTGCCTTGTTCCACCTCCCACACCGAAGTAGTATGTCTTTGCTGCTACATATGCAACGCCTTCATTTGTCAGTTTATCACAAAATAGTCCCAAAAGCTTTGTATAGTTACATTCATTGTAAATAGTTTCTGATGTAAGAATTATATCATAAACTTCATTACATTTTTCGTTAAACGATGCCCAGTCTCCAGAAAAAAACTTGCACATTTTTATCTCAGATTCCCTTTCATCTTCTTCAATGTTCAATAAAACATTTGGTATTGTAGCATGTTCAATTACTTCTTTATTCTGAAAAGAATAAATATGATATTGTAATCATATCTTACTTTCTAGTAAGTTTTCAAACAGCCATTTGTTAAAAGCCATTACATATAATATTCTATAATCACTTGTACTTACATAATCTTGAAATGTGACTGTACTGCCTTTCATTAAAGCATATATTCCTAATATACCTGCTCCACATCCTAAGTCCAAGACCTTTTTATTTTCAAAACTAATTGTACCGTTACTTTCTTCAATATATTCTATTAAATCACTTGTACATTCCCAAATTTTCAGTCCTCCTAAAACAAAATTTAGTGTAAAGTTACTTTTCAGTAAGTACTTAAACAAAATCAACCAATAATAAACAAAAATATTGTATTTCCTAATTACATACAAACCTTCGTATATGCCTGTAATTAAGTCACTGTGTTTTTGTTCAGGTAAGTTAATTGTACTACTTAAATCACTATTATTAGCTTGTAAGGTTGCACTATTAGTTATAACGTGCCCAATTTCAATGTCTCCACAGGTAAACATTTTAGCATGTGCTGTTAATTCGTCAATTTTATGTGTTTGATCGCTCGGAATGATTTCCGAACTTGCGAGCCATTTGACAGTATCAGCTACAACACTTGATGTAACTGAAAAACCAAAAGGTTTGTAATTGTATGCCTCAAATATTGAATATTAATTATTATTAATATTAATTCACAAACAGATACGACAAGCAAACTTCATAAAAAATATATATATACTCCCACAACAGGTTTCAAGTAAATAGATTTTTACATACTGCATTATATGTTGAAATGCATTACTGTTATAATAGTAATAAGGTATCTATCGGTTAACTTGAAAAACCAACTGTTTAAATAAAACACATAATGCATGTCCTAGAAAATACCATATTTACCCTCTATGCTCTTTTTATCGTCGCCAGAAAAATTAAACTTAAACGTGTTCATAACTATACCAATATTTTATCGCGCTCTGGTTGATAAAGACTAGATGAAGGAGTAAATAAATAGAGTAATATTTAGAAAATCTTAAAAAATTAGTTCAGAGGTTATGATACGATTAGATTAAACTGGTTGGAATTAGAGGTTAATTCGGTTCGGTTCTAGTAGTGCTAGCGAGTGTGTTTGTTTGGATTTTTGGATAATGCTGTTTGTTACTTTGTTTTGTGACCACAGACAGCTCTATATATTTGACAAGAGGTTACCTAAATAATAGCACAGATTAGGTACAGTTATAGTAGTATAACAATACAAAGCCTTTTTTTTTGCTTAAGTTCAAGTTGCAAAAGTTAATGACGTTTACGATAGCAATAGCCAAGGTGACGGTGATGATCGATGCAAGATACCTAATCATTAGGCATCAAAGAATATGAAGAATATACTGGATTACTCTCGTAGTATTAGGCATTCCTGAGGTACACAGATCTAATATGTAAGAAAAGCATAGCGAAAATATCGTAGACAAAGAAAGATTAACTCCTATTGTCTATGACATCTAATGATATTCCAATGCTATTCATATGTATTTTCTTTCAATCAATAAAAACTAAAATTTTCAAGTCTAATAAATGACATTTATAATATTCGTCTGAAAAATACAAAAAAAATATCCATTATTATGAACAACGAGGATACTAAACTTGAGCAGGATTTGAAGAGGGTAAGATACAGATTATATTTATTCCTAAACGTTAGAATAATAATTAGTGTTACATTTTAATAAAATTGCACATATTTTAATAACCTTAGACATAGAGGAACTTACTCACATGTTCATTCAATTACATTTTGCCATTTTCATCATTCAGATTCGGTCAATTCAATCAATCTATTCATTCAGTGAGATATTTTTCAAGTACACGAGTTTTGAATATAATTGGAAGAATTTAAATTAACAAAGATTTTAGGGATTTTCTTAATAAAAATCCTATAAAAATAATCAATTACAATGACAGACGTAGCGAAGAAGGTAAAATATAAAGTTTAAAATAGTTTCACCGCTTTTTTGTTTGACACTAGCGAAAAGTCGAACACCGACAGCCTCACCGAGACGCGTACGTTGGAATAATTTTAGTGTGCGTGACCTTACTGCTGATAAAGTTTATCAGGTGAAATACTGTTTTTGCGTGAATCTCCTGTGAACTCAGTGTTTTGTTTAGTTATTGAACTACGTTGCGGCTCATGGAACTCTCGACAATGTCGTCTGTAAGTTTCAGTGCTAGTCAACATAACCTCAATGTTAGCGGTCGTCGAGTGGCTGAATATCGAAATTGCAGTGATTAGTAATGGCCGTTGTTTGTAACATTTGCTTACGTATGTTTCTAGGTACAAGAATACAAGGACTCTCTCAAAAAGAAGGCTGAACACTTGATCATAAAAGGCTTCCCTGAAAAGATAGTAAGGCTCAATGAGCTATTGGAAACATCAAACTTTCAGAGTCGAAATCTCTCTGATGTTCATCAGGTGTGTATTGATTAAAGTATCATATGAAAATACACATAATTTTTCGTTTGTGTTGTGTGCATATTTATTCAGATATAATTTCGAAAATAAATAAATCATATACTTACTTACAGAAGTTTGCAATGAGTTATATTTAGCATGTCTAGTAATATAGCATACTCTTGATCAATTTCCAGGATCTAAACATTCCAGTACCACCTCCAGCTGCACCAGATAATGTTGAGCCAAATGCCAAGCGACCGCGAATGGAGTCGCCGAACGCATCTAGCAATACAACTTTAGAAGGCACAAGAGTGTATGCTCTACCCAATGGTACAGTACCATGCAACATACCTCTCAGCGAACTCATACACCTTGTCAAACCTCACATCAGAGAACTTGTTGAAGATTCTAATTTGGTAAGACTTTAGTATCATGCAATCCTGCAAGATAATCCCAATCCAGATATTGACAGGGCTGTACCATTGTAGTCCTGTTGGATCACAGTATTACAATAGTGTAATATGATCTCGTTTTCATTGTTTTAATCATCAAATACCTTAAAACATGTAAAGACACAATATTAGAATTATATGGCAATAATTGCAAATAAAATTGAATTTATTTAAATAAAAAATGCTACCTAATAAGAATATTCTTAATTCTAACTATGCTACTGCTAATTAGTAAATGAGTAATTTCTGACTCTAATACTATTCTTAGTTACCCTTTTACCAACTGTCTATTTATTATTTTCAGTTGAAAATGTGGATATCATTTATGATTCCAAAAATCGAAGATGGCAACAACTTTGGTGTATCAATACAAGAAGATACTCTGGCTGAAATCCAGTCTGTGGAGTCTGAAGCGGCTGCATTCTTTGACCAGATCTCTCGGTACTTCATATCACGGGCTAAGATAGTGTCAAAGGTTGCCAAATACCCACACATTGATGATTACAGAAGAGCTGTCAAAGTGAGTTATCTACTTTTTTACAAAATATTATTGGATGTTAAGTTGCTATGGGGATAAATATTCGTTTTTTTTAGGAATGCCGTAAAAGTGTTCTTAGCACTGCTTGGCATGGGATTATTATTTCATCTTTGGCTTAAGTCAATCAGTCTTTTTAGGATTACATACCCATAAGGTAAAAATGGGCGCCTATTACTTCGCTGTCCATCCATCTATTTGCAACTAGGCTTCATTTCATAAACGATAGCTAGACAACTGAAATTTTCATAAATGATTTACTTATGTTGCCGCTATAACAGAAAAACAGTATCAAATATTTAAGGGGGGTCCCATACAACAAACATGTTATTAAATTATAATAATTACATTATTTAAGGGGGAGTCCCATACAACAAACATGTATTTTTGTCGTCTTTTATACTATGGTATTGAACAATAATGATATGGCCAATATTTGTACAGGACCCTTTGTGTGCGAGTCTGACTCGCTCTGGGCAGATTTTATTTCTACTTCTACGTCTATCTACTTCAAACTTTTACTTCTATCTACTTCAAACTTTTAATACCATCCACTTTTGGAACCAAACATTCTTTAATGTGGCATTTAGCATAGCTTATAAACACAATTCACCGCTGAAAACATGAATGCTATGCCTACTGCAGTGCTGCAGCTGCAGATGGGTAAACAATACACTGAGGACAGTGTAGTCAAAAATCATCTCAGCAGTCATTGTGTACTATTACGAAGCTTGCACCATATCATTCACATATTTGGCCTCATTGTAAAGGAAACTCGCTGACACCATTCACATACAACTCAAATGGTCCCACATAGTAATAATTGATATCTTTAGACTCCTAACCTTAGTGCAATAATATCTATATATGTAAAAGAGTTGGTCCTGACTGATTGACTGATAGGTTACAATCAAGTTTCTGAACCTAGAGACAAAATTTGGAGGGTGCATTAATTTTAGGGTGTACTAAGAAGGGATTCTTTATATTTCATTTTAAGTTTGCTTGCAACACTACCGATGACAGCTACAAGTTTACATATATATAAATCAAAAGCTGTTTGTTTTTATCGCTAAAACTCGAGAATGGCTGGGCCTGGGTGAGAAACATACATAAACTGTTCGGCAGTACGAAGTTCGCTGGGTCAGCTAGTTCATGATATTTATGGCACATCACTGTCACGGCTCTGTTATTTTTCTAGAGGTTTTTCTCATTATATATTATCATTGTTTTGTTCTAGGAATTAGACGAGAAAGAGTATCTCTCACTGTGGCTGGTGATGTGCGAGATCCGCAACCGCTACTGCTCGCTCCACGACATTGTCATCAAGAACCTAGAGAAGATCAAGAAACCGCGCTCCTCTAACGCGGAATCTCTCTATTAGGCCACCGTACATCCCAATGTTGACACCATTTAACGAGTATTACATCGCGCAATAGCTAATACTGGGGGTTCTAAACGAATGTCACCCAAAACTATTCAATATTTAGATTATATCCCGCGCTCTCACCGTCGGCCGTTATAAGGGCTGCTCAAGTCTCCCTACAATTTTTATGGTATACTATAAAATATTTCCGGATAAATAGCAGCGTGAAATTTGCGCCAATTCCCATTCTTATCAGTAATACGTAGATTCTAAACCTGTAAGTTCCGACGGTTTCCATACGTTTGAAGAAATAGTATAATTTAAGTACTTGTATGTTATTATCCCGGTTCACATATTTATATTATTTTAATTACCTAATCCTTCAAATCTGACGCATTGTTTTCAAATGTTCAGAGCATTCTGTATCATTATCTCTCACTGTGGCTGGTGATGTGCGAGATCCGCAATATCTATCAATATAATTGTCCTGTAGTTATCTGGGCCAGTTTACTAGTTTTTACGACAACCTTATTTTCATTTTATAGACGTAATTTTACATTATTAAACTATATATAAATTTGTTCTTCAATTGGTAAGCCTCGCAAATAAATTAGTGTGCTCCTTAGAGATTGAGCGATGTAATATGATTTTTAAAAAGACGAAGAAGTAACGCTGTTGTACTTCACACAATAAAAAGTCGAATTTTTTATTCACTAGTTTCTAACATCAACATAATTTATGTAATTTTCTGAAGAGGCACAATTTTTAATAACATACAAGAGGTTTTAATAGTTAAGATATATTTGACCAATCTTTATTTCAGCAAATAGGTGCTAATGTAATCTAGTGAGTAAAAAAATTGATATTATTCAGAACACATTGTGGTGTTATAGCAAGTGATGCTGGTAATATACCTTGAGACTGACCCAGTTTCGAATAAGACGTATATCAACTGTGTTTCACGCAGAATTACATTTAAAATCTTTGATGGTGTTACGCGACATTTATAACACGATCATATCAACTTGCTATAAAACTATAATGTGAACATTGTGTATATTCAACACGTTTCAATTAATCATATTAAATTAAGCGCAAATATTGTGTAATTATTCCTAATATACCAACCACTCCAATAGCAGGCGGGCCTTTCGAATAGAAATCTTTTAAATAAGCCGGGGGCGCTCCGACTTCGTCTGTACGCCTATCAATAAAGTGATGTAATTGACTTATAGTCGATATTTAATTTAATGTGTAACCATAAAATACATTTCTATTAATGTGGAATTCAGTTGTTTTTGTTGTTGTGGGAACCTGGGAGTAGATATTAACCTGGATCGGAATACGTGGAAGTCAGCCGGTAGGAAAACAGTAGGGACATGTTTATTATCATCAAGCCATTGTGCAAATAATATTCCCAGCGGAGCGGCAGTGCATTTACTTACATCTGTAAAAGCGCTAACTTATTTTTGATATGCATGAGAACTTCAAGGGAAAATGAAAGAAAAAAATGCCTGCTACACTTTAAATATTAAAATTGACATAACTTTCCAAAATCTATCATTTTGACGTAACTTTTCGGGTAAGTTTGTGACGTTTTTCCCTGATACAATCTCACGTTTTTGTATTTTGCTTTTATTTTATTTGTGCATGTTAATTTGTCCATGTCGTTGCGTCTTTGAAGGGCCCAGAAGTATGGCAAGCGACATGGTCCAGGGGAACTTCGGAGACAGCGCTCGGACCCGGCCTGCGTTCGATTTGAAAGGGAAGCCCTCCAACCATGTATTCGATGGCTCCGGCGAGAATATCCAGTACCACAGCGACTCGGAATCGCTCGCGTCGCGGAAGAGTCGTACCCGGTATATCAACCCGGCAATATACATAGAAACAGTTGAGTCCACGCACTCTGTGACGTCACTGCATACAGACTCTTACTCCGATGACGTCACTCCTCACCCGCATAGCACGTATAGGAGCAATTCGACACCTCTTCTTAGCGGCAGAGAGTCTAGCCAATCTTCGGGAAGCGTAAAGCGGAAGTCCTGTCGGTTGGCGGGTGGCCAAGGGCCCTGCCACGATGAGCACGATGAAGACACCCCTCGTTTCGACCGTACGTACCGTGAAGATGGGCCCGATACGTTCCGTTTGTCGGTCGCATCGCTCTCGACCACTACTACAGCTAAACAGGAAAGAGACCGTAATGAGAAGAAGAGACAGGAAGCTTTCGAGCGGTGGCTGGCTCGTAAGGAGGCGGAGGTAAAACAACTATCTCTCTCTGCGTTGAATAAAAACGTTCGTCGTAGATTCTCTGTGTCTAATTTTCGAAAACACTAACTGGTTTTCATCTTGGATGGTGTAATATTCTTATAGTTAACGGCGCAATGAAAACAAGCTCCAATTCTTCTTCAAAGCCGAAATCTTTGAAGTAGTATTATTTTAATTATATATCGAAAATATCGATTCGATTATATTAAAATCGGAATACGGTTAGTGACCCTTTCTTCCGGCGCTTTTTCCTGATATCTACTATTAATTAATTCACTTTTTTCCAGAAGCGTGAAAAAGCCCGCGTCCAAAAGGTAAAAACTCAGTCGCCGCCCTCAACAACAGCCGAGCAACGCGAGGAGTCCTACCGCCAGTGGTTAGAACGCAAGCGGCTCCAAGCGGAGCGACGTCGGGCAGAGGACATTATGCGTCAGTATAGGCGCTCGGAGCAGGCGGAACAAGAAAGGAACAAGAAGGAGCGTGAGAAGGAAGAGAAGCTGGCCGACTGGATCAAGAAGAAGGAAGAGGACATTAAACGTAAGTCTGTACAGAACGTGATGAGTCTTGCTGTCGGTGGCTAGATCGCAAGCGGCTGCAAGCGGAGCGATGTCGAGCAGGGGTCATCATACATACGTTAGTTCAGTCGTACGGAGAAAGAGTGAGAACGGAACAAGAAGAAACTAGAGGAGGTGAGAAGTTAGGAGGTAGCTGAGTGGATCAAGAAGAAATAATAGAAAAAATTAGGTTAGAACAACTTTAACTTTAACAGGAGTTATTATATACCACCTGGTACTTAAAATGCTAATAAGACCAATTCTTGAAGGTTTTAGTCACTCAGTCTTCAAAATTGTGACTAAGCTACTTTATAAGTTCGATGGTAGTACCGCTTGATTTTCAAAAGTAAAATTGTTTGAAATTTCAGTCGCCTACTTTCCCTTGTTTATTCGTCGTGAGGTTCTTGTTACTGAGGCTCGTCCTATATTATAGGCTTATTTTGCAAATGTTCGTAGTAATGAAGTCCCGAGAGGAGCGCAAGGCGGCTCGCGCAGCTATCGAAGAAAGGAAGCGGCGCTCGAACGGAGAACGTGCCTACCGGGACTGGCTGCGAACCAGCAAGAACAAACCGCTGCCAGTGCCGCTCAACCAGGGGGAGCTCAGTAAGTCTTACATAATTTCCTTGCACTTGTATTTTTTCAATAGGTTCAGCAGTTCTTTACTCTGTGATGGTAGTATCTTTGATGTGGAAGTAATAATAGTACCTACCTACTAGCGGTAAGTTTCTAGTCATAAGCGATGTGTAGTGGAGCCAGCGGCGGATCGGTTGCATATCACGGCATGATTATTAGGTACTGCCGGTTTAGAGCGATTGGATCAGTATTAGATCGTGGCGGGAGTGCGTCAGGTTAAGTTCTAAGATACAAGATAAGAGTTTATCGGGCTACTTATAATTTTTCTTAGAGCCTGATCACTATTTTTTCTTTCCTTGAAATATATTTGCATGATGACACGAGTCTTAGTGCTCAATACTAAGAGTTACTTTTACTAGTTTTGATGAGGAAGTGATCCTGAAATTGCAGTGAAAGTCTGGTTTGGAAATAGATTCTTCTGTACGTAGGTAAATGTTATTACTGACTGCATATTTCCCTGTTGGCAGGTATGCGTGGATCAGTTTCCCAGATGTATATAAACCCTGTTCCTTGGAAATCCCTTACATGAAAACTCAATAATAAGTTTGGACGTTTAACATTTTATTAACATTGTGTCATCAGTTTCTTTAACTGCTCATCTAACAAACGTTGCATCAAAATCAAAGTTTATGTGCTATTACGGCGGACTTAATTCTATGCGTTATTATATTGTATTATTGTATCTACTTACTATAGTGTACTCGTAATTATTTAATTTATTTATTTTAGATTAAATTTTAAATTTTTAGACTAACGTTTTGTACTTACCTACTAATGTGTTTTGTTCTTTACATCGAGGTTAGTTTCTGTTGGATGATCAAAGAAATAAAAGGTGATTGATATATTTATGACTCTTTATTAAAACTATAGTCTATATTTTGTTTGCAGGGTCCCCGTCAAGTGTATAATTTAAATATTATTAAAATGCTACTTTTAATTTCGAAACTACAAACTAGTTGTTTTCGGCACGCGATCTACCCTAATTTAACAATTAAAAAGAACGTTAAAAGAAAATTTGCAGAATTGTGTAATAATGTGCGTGATAAAAAGCTTCCTATTACTCAACTTTCAGACAGCCTGCTTATAAAAGTTGTTCAAGCCACAACCATATCTTCTAAACAAGCTCTTCATCGTTAGTAAATCTCTTCTTCTTCCTGTAGCCGCAGGATGTCGGATTTGTTCATGAAATAGTAAGAAGGTTGACGTCCCTTTAAGTCTTTAAGTACTCGTTTTGCACCAGCTCGAATTAGTACTCGACTGAGTGACTCGATCTTTTGGACTCCCATCGCGTAGTGAAGGGGTGTGCGTTCCAACTGCCAACAAAATTATTATGATTTAATTATTTGTCTAAACATTCATTTAATCTACGAGTAAATTCATAAAACCGTAAAGAAATGGTTCACTTGAATGAGTAGTATCCAGAAGATATCCAGGAGGGGAGGAGGAAGAGATCATTACAGTTATTACAAAGCTTACAAAATACAAATTAAAACTAACACTGATCTCTAAGATCAGTATTTGTTTTAATGTGCTTCAGAATTGATTGCCAGTCTTTAAAGATTTTTCAGGTAGCAAAGTATTCGAACTTGCCCGGAAACACTACCGTATTAAAAAGTTAAATACTAAAATGACAGAACTATTTTTTTATTATCATCATAGGGACTCTAATCAAACTATGCAAACACATATGTACAAATCTTTATTCAATTTATGTTTCATCAGTTTTTTTTATCCTAAACAACTAGGCATAAGACCACAAATTCGCACGTCCAGGAAGGCAGCGATACCGTAGCCCTAGATGGAGCATGCCTAGTTTGGAATACACTGGCTCTCAAGGAAGGCTGCCGGAACGTTAGGTGATTGGCGACAGATTTTACAAATTGAGCGATAGGAAACGCCCTACCACCATGCTATGGTTTCCTCACGATGTTTTCCTTCACTGGTAGCTCATGTTCTTTTTGCATGTTGCGTTGATCGAACCTCGTACCTTTTGCACGGCAATCGACCCTACTAACCACTCGACCATCATCGCTACAATGTTGTTAAGTTTGGGACTTAAGAAGCAAAATACTACACGGAAACACACTTTAAACTTATCTGGTTATCATGGTTTAATAGTAAAGTAAATGCCGTGATTTTATAGCCTTTGGAGCAACAATACACAAAAAACTAAATATTTATTGAGGAATTATACCCGAGGTATTTATATGCACAGCCTTCTTACAAGTGGAAGTGTTGGCAGGAATTTATCGTTTGCGCCTACTACTAAAATAAATTCTTGAGTTGGCTGTGTAGCACGCAACAGTACAGGTGCTGCCATATTATTAACGATACTTTCACTTATTAATAATAATGGGTTTAATTTATGTGGTCGGAAATTATGGCCACTAGAAATAGTAACTCTAAAAAATGATTTGGTAATTGACTCATTCTGGAAGTAATTATCAGCGTGAGTATGAACTCACACTGCATGAAAATATGAGTATTACGTGTATGTATTGTAAAAGTCAGGTCGAAAGAAATAAGTGGATAAGTCAGTGGTACGTGACACAGAATAAGGGAATTTTCAATATGTACTTACATTATCTCCAATGCGTAAAAGCTCCGGGCAAGTCTCTGCCAAGTACGCGACGATTTCCTCGTTTTCCGCTAAAACAGCGATGTGTAGCGCAGTTCTGCCAAAGGAATTGTGACTGCGAACTAGTGTGCGTCCACCGTCAGCTTCTATTGCCGCTTTTACAGCTGGGAAGTCACCTCGTCGTACTGCTCCTAGGAGCATGTCGCGGGATTCCTGAAAGCAGATAATTTGCTGAATAAGTGCTACACGATGTTTGCCAGATGGTTATGCTCGTATGGTCTAAACTCTTTAAAGCAAATGAACAACGTGTCATTACAGGGGAAATATTTCATTTTTACTATTTCATCTGATTATTATCTGAGCAGTAACCAGGATAATCTTAAACTCGGTAATCTGATTGATGCGACTTGATGACTTATAAAATCATAGTCACACCAGTCTAGCCTTCCCTTGGTCAGCAGATACAGATCATTTTGCCGCAGTATAGTCTGATGGGACAAGTAACCGACATTAAGCTAGTCCTATCATTTCCAGTGCGTAAAGCAAAAAGACTTGAAGAAGCTTTGAAGACTCTTTTTGGATTTGAAGATTTTCTTTGGTTTTGAAAATTATGTAAAAGTACCTACTTCAAACGCAGGTATTGAAGAGAGCAGATTGCTCATATCATTATCTCCACGCTGTGCGATCACGTCAGTGATAGAAGCTCCGTCCTCGTCCACCACATCCAATATGTGATCGTAGCCTTCCATCACTAGTTCCATAATTTTTTCGGTCTCTCCTGAAAAAGGCATCGCTTTGTTGTATAAAACGTGTTAAGAAATCTATCCCCACGAATGTTATTTTTTTGTTGCAAGAGAGCGAGGGATGCAATTTTAACTTTTTTTGAGGAATTTGACTTCCTTTAACCCTAGTAAATAAATAATTCCAATAAGTGGAGCGGGCGCACTGGTGAAAAAAAATATAGTCTTCGATAGGCTTTGGCTTTTTAAAAATATTTTATTGTAAAATAAATTGTAGACTATTCTTTATAATGCCACAAAATCATAAGCGTCTCACAAAATATAGTTTTGTATGAGATCTTTTCTCCTAACGACACAAAATAAATAATAGCCAACACTTTATGTACATCATGAGCGTTTATATTTTTGTTGATCAATTTTTTATGGCGAATATTTACAGTATTTTTTTTATTATTAACTCGTTATACTCGTATTAGTAAGATATTAAATTTAAGATAAAATACATATTTATAAGATTTACCTCTGGCCGCTAAGTGCAGCACAAATCTGTCGATTTCGGTTGTATTCTCCGGCACGTTAGCCTGCGTAGAAACATCTCTCGCAGTGCGATACAATTCGTCTCTATATCCGAGGCTGACGTCAGATTCTTGAAGGAGCTGGAACAAAGCGTTCCGAGCGTGTGCCCGTGCTGCTGCGAAGTGCAGCATCGACTGGCCATGCTCGTCCTGAAATTGTGATGTCACAGTAAGATCTAATCATTCGATCATACATAACAGAGAAGAATTAGGCTTCCGCATATCTGAAAGAAGAAAACGAAAGCCCATGCTTTCGTTGTAGGTCTGTCTCATTTATTTGTCGTCGAAATACTTATCGAACTGCATCTTCGAAATCGCAATATAATCTGGTAACCTTAAAATAGGTAATAAATAGCATTTTCATACTCTTAGCGCTCCAAAAAGATTTTTCTGGTTCCGAGGATGTCTTGTAACATGCAAAAACACATAAGCAATTAAAATTATTGTCACTAAAAGAAAAGAACATCAAGTATTTAGACTCATCGTTCAAACACCTAGCCCGGCCGAGGTCCTAACGTGTCACTGCCGCGGCACTAGACTGCATTAATAGTCATAGCATTTCACACAACACTTTCAAAAACACTGTTTGCCATGTACCCGCTCTCATAAGTAGGATTGGGCGTCGCTGTTTAAAAGTTTTTTACATTATATTATTATTGTCTAGTGCTCACTCGTTTTGCGCTGCTAAAGGCTGTTTCTGGCGCATCGGGACTGGTTACGGGTTGTGGATCCACGGTGACGACGTCTATAGGTCGCTGTGGCCTGGTTGCGGTGCGGGCAGCGCTTCGAGGCGGCTTGGGCACTTGTGTTGCTACTAGCGGCGCGGTGGCTTGCTCGTTCTCCACCTCAGCTTCTTGGGCGACTACGATATTGGACTCCTTCGTCTGTAGCAATACATGATTTGTTGATCTAAGGAACGCAGAAGTTACGCTGACCGAACATAATTCACTTAATTTTCCTCTACAGATTTAGGTTACAAGCAAGAAATACAAAACAGCTGAGTGAAATTATTATTAATTATAGTTAGACGTTAGTTTAGTAGGTTGGCTGTACCTCAAATTTTAATGAATTAACTTTTAATGTTATAGTCTCGGTTCTCACACTTTACTAATAAAGTTATGTATTCCGTGGTTCTCACCTGCGGTGTTCCGACTTGCGGCTTTTCGTGTTCAGGAAAGTTATGTAGAAAACTGGCGAGGAACGCTATAGGATCCTTAGGCTTCACATTAGCCACCTCGGTCAGACCTTTTATCAAAGGATCGCCGAGAGCTGCGAACACAGTGTCCCTATAAACATCTCTGTCCATATTTTCCATTATACTCCACTTAATATATTAAAAATAGTGCTTACACTTAGCAAGATATCTGCCCTCTTCGGTCTGAAAGATGGGAATGTCCATATGCCCATTGTCGGCTACGGCCGGCCCTAAAAGCGATCAATTATTTACTCTAACGACCTTCAGTTAGTTTTGTGACGTCGAAACACGTGGTGTATATGTGTCGGGGTTCACAGAACAGAACACCTGCTGGGGGTGGCCAGGCTATTAAAAAGGGGGAAGGTGGTGGCGGAAACTGGTCAGAAAACGTTCTATTAACAAATGACAGTCATGATTGATATGCCCTATTTGATATCGATCAATAGTTAACTACCTTTGTAGGTGCTTGTTTGAAAATCAGGTCAATAATAAATTTTAATCTTAAAAGTTTATAAATAAAATAGTATAACTGACATCACTGAGACTGGTCCGACATTCGAAATAAGATAATTGTTGGTACAAATAAACGCCACTTGCTAATAAAACGAATTAATAAGTTATAAGGGCTGACGTCACACGTGAAATATCTAATGTTGGAAAGACAAGTAATGGCTGGTGATGAGCGTGCAGGGAAATTGTAAAGCTTCTAATTAACGCGAAAAATATGTATTATGTACTACTATAGTAAAATATCATGCATTTACGTCACACCACGCAATACGAACAGGAACAGTACTGACTTACTTATTCTTAAATATCGATCCCCATGCAGCTCATTTTATATAAGTTTACAGCGTAATCTTTCCAACATTTGATTAAAGTACTGTGATTGCCCTATGTGAATGCTACGTCAGCTATAGGTAAAGTAAGAAGATTATAAAACTATTGTGATAAACGAAATTGTCTACTGCTTCTCCCGTTTTTCTGGGCTGTCTAAATTAGCCAAACTACTCCTTTTTCGTCGGAAAATATTTGTCAACATCGTTGCGATGTGCGCCGAATTTTGCATCGATAAATCCTTTTCTAAATGAAGCAAGTTTGATGATGCGGTTGTGAAATCATTAAAGCAGTTAGATTCAGTAATACTTAAACACTGATAGTTACTGATTCGTGCTATACCAGTACTTAAAGTTTCTCGGTACTGCAACCCTCTCATTGCACATAGCTGTTTCATGTTATCAGGATCTTTAGACAGGCTAGGAAAATTTGCTATTACGCTAAATCTTATTCCAGCTCCTAAAAATGTCGGTCTGCTAGACAAGTGACCGAGTTTGTCATCCCAAACGAAGGTCAGCTTTTCGTGAAGGTAGGTCATGATATAAGTCAGCTTGCTGAAGGGTAAACCAATTTCTCCAGGAGAATCCACAGCAGTTGACACAAGAACCCGTACGTGATCGTGGACATTGATCCATATTGCAATGGATTTATCATCGCTGAGGAATACTCCACGTCCATATGGCCAGTGCTTGCCGTGCAGTCGAGTAAAGTCATCAATTTCGTCTCTATCACACAAGGCTATTAATAAGCCACTAGAAGCTAAGAAAGCAAATATTTCGGACGGTTTCTCCAACACTTCATTCATAGTGTAATATGTCCCACCCTTTTGGTCAGCTTCTGGATTTGGATGTTCACTGAACTTTGTGAAACTCTCTTCCATCAATATTGATGTAACTACTCGTTCGATACTTTCTAATTTTCCGATTTTTAGGTTCAATGGCAGCTCAAAATCTTTTAAGTTTCTTGAACACTCTATTGTTCCAGAAAGTACAAAGTCGTCGTTTGGGTCAATATTCAATTCTACTAGAGGTTCCGTAAATAGCTTTACTGTTGAAGCTTTAGTAAAGTCTGATTCTGGGTGTATTGGCAAATCAGTTCCTACATTCATATTATGAAGGTCTTTAATAAGTGGCGTTAGAAATTCATTAAAAACCGTATACACATAATAGTCAGGAGCTGTAATACCTCCTGGAAAGTCTTCCTCTACTGTTTGTAGAAGATTTCTGTTATCGGGTAGTTTCTTTACAGCTGGCCATATCACATCGAATAAATCATGATCTAGTTTTGTAATTCTGTATTTGATTACATCAAACACTGGTTTTCTCAAAAATCTTCCGAGAACAAGAGGCGGTGTGGCTTTGTTAGATGATGCTGATAAAGGTGTTCTTGAAGGCCTTGCAGAAGACAGTAAACGGTAGCATCGATCCAAAGTGTCCAGTGCTTCAGGTGATTCCAAATTTCGACGAGATGACACCCGATCATCAGGCACTATACTCAAATATAATTAATGTTGTGTATCATATATTCTAATAAATTGATTTAATGTAAGTCTCGGAGCTGTTGAACTAAGTTTCTACTCTGTCTTACCTTTATCAGCATACATGTTTTCAACAGCTTCCTCACTTATACCAAAGTCTGCTATCAGCTGTTCAAAGGGAAGCAAACTAGGATCTTTGACATAGTCCTCAGCTGAACTTCCGTTCTAAAATGATAAAATAACAGCTTTAATCATTGCATTTTATCATGGGTTTTTATAATGCGAATATTTCACTAGGTCATAATTGATATGGCGTATACGAGGTTAAGTTTTTCGATGAACTTACATCATCTAAATCCTTCGAATTAGCGCCGAGTTGCTGCATTAAATTATAGTAATGCCCATTATCAGGCAAAACTGCAGCGTAATGCAGAGCTGATCGACCTTCGAAATCTACAGCTGATAATGTCTCTGGAAATCTATAAAAAATAAAGAATTAAAAATTGTGTCAAATAAAAAGTTAAATTTCGTTAATATAAACAGCATACCTTGATCCCAAGTACTTTATGATATTAGTTTTGCCAAATATAGTAGCTACGTGCATGGGGGTCGCTCCATTTGGTGACATAGGATCACGTGCAATAGCGAATTTCCGCCTATCTAGTGCTGACTGTAAATCTTTTAAATTACCCTCACGCGCGGCAACGTGCACTTGATTTATTTTTTGCTGAAACAAATTAGAATTTTATTTACGTTATTTATTTTAATTCTACTTTAATCAATGTAGTTATTGTACTTACCATATACAAAGGTACATTATCCAAGAATCCTTGAAGTTCTGCATTTCCTGATTGCCTTCCAATCAATCTTGCCCCTTCGCCATTTAGAACTAGCGTAGCTAACATTTCCATATTCGCAGTATTTATCAAATCCGACACCTCAGGATCCGTTTCGTTATTCTGTAAATATTATAAAATACTAAGATTTTTTTTTACATTCTAAAAGTAAGCACTCCTTTGTGAAATGAAGTCGCGATCTACTCATATTTTGATGACTTTAACATATACTAAAAAGCTAGCAAATCAATTCATGACAGTGGTGTTACAAGGTGCCTGTGAGAAGTACACAGTGCTGAAGTACACAATGATGCTTCTAATCTAATAAACACCACAATCAACTAATTAATTTACGTTTTACCTTTATAAATTGTCGCATGGTTTTAGTTGATGAAACAATTTACGGATATACTTACAACAACGAGAACTTCTCCATGAACCGATTCATCTCTTTGTGTGATACTTGCATCCTGAGAATCCTCTTCAGCTTCACCACTTATAATGCCTTCAATTAGACTTTCTTGAGTATTTCGGCCGCTGCCCTCGCGTCCTTAATTAGCAAAATAATGAAAAATATTGAACTTGTCTGGGACCCTCTCGTTATTGGTTGTTAATGACTTTATGTTTTGAGTATTTCGTGTGCAGTTCCAGAAGTGATTTCGTTTTTACCTATCTTGGCACTTCCGATGGCGGATGCTTCTGCTGTGCTTTTGAGATTGTAATCGCTATATTCTGAACTAGTGTCTCCTGGTACTTGAACGTCATCATCGTCTTCATTGATTGCACTACTGTTGTTATTACCTTCATTTGCTGTGCTGTCATCGTCTTCATCTCTTATTTTGTAATTTCTTTTACTCGCTGATGATTTGTTGTCTTCTAGGCTGTTATCTCCAGAAATGTGGTCTGGATCGTTTTGTGTATTATTTTCATTATCATTGGCGTCTGAAAGAGTACTATTTTTTTCAATATGAGGCTCATTTTCGTCTAAGATACTTTCAGTGTGACCGTTTTCTTGTACAACATTAGAAGTTTCTTCATTTTCTGAATGCTGTTCTTGACTATTATTTTCATTATTGGCCTCATTCGAAATTTCTTCTGTTTTAGTGTGAGTACCTGCTGGACTATGGTTGCTATCGTGAGTTTCTTTCTCATAAATTTCAAGGGATGTATGTTCTTTTTCTTCTTCTGTTTCTGCGTGATCGTTTTCGCTTGTTTCTGTACTTTTTCCAATATTTTTATCTGCAGGTGGTTCTGGAGGTTCTTTTCCGGGTACTTCTTCGGGTTGTTCTCCAGGTTCTTCGTCGGGTTGTTGTCCAGGTTCTTCTTCAGGTTCTTCTGCAGGTTCATCTGCAGGTTCATCTTTTGGTTCTTCTTCAGGCTCTTCTGTAGACTGAAGTTTGTGTTCGCCACTGTCATCGATATTATCAGTTTCGGTTTTTACATCTTTTTTGTCACTGTTTACTTCTGATTCTTTATGTTCTTCTAATTCTTCGGTTTCCTAAAATACATAAAATAAATGTTCATGCAAATGTCATAATAAGCCAAGCAAAAGAACAAAAATCAAGTATTGTGACGTGTGCAGAGTAGTATATTCTTACCTTAATATTTTCTTGTTCATTTTGTTCTTCGATTTGTTCTGGTTCCTTACTAGTAGTTTTCGTTTCGTCTAAGTCAGGTAAATCGTTAATGAACTCATGTGTACTACTTGCTTTCATGCCGCATGCTCGGTTATCAGCCGTGCTATCGGATATTGTGTTAGTGGTAGTTTTTGATGAAATGTTTTCATTAGATGCTCTAAGATTTTTCTTTCTGGTCTTTTTGTTACCATCTGTTATAACGTAGTTATCTAATAATTTCCAATCCCAGGACGGGGGGTAGGCGCTTGAAGGTGTTCTGGGCGCGTCTGGTATGGTTTTGAACAAATTTTTATCTATTTCTTGTGGCCTATTTACGTAGTAGGCTGGTGTTTTATTTTTCTACAAACAACAAAAACATGTTTTAATACGAACACGTGTATGGAACTTGTTAGAGATAGTTAGTGCAAAAAATGGAGTCTCGCAGATATTATGCAGAAGAGAAATACGCTGCGATCACGATGTTTTCTGCTGCTATTATCAGTAATCAATAATAAAGCCAATCATAGATGCTTATTTAAATTGTCTCATTACCATGATAATTGTGCATATTATCCTGAAGTTTTTAATTACGCCTATGTATTATATCTACTTACGTTGTCAACAACGCTTTCATCGGCTCCAAGGCTAACCAGCGTGTCGTAAGTGTGCTGATCGTCCCTAATAGTTGCTGCGTAATGTAGTGGTGTTCTGCCATCATTGTCGATGTCGTTGATTCCTTGTGGGTATCTATCCGCCAGGTATTTGAGAATACCACCATGTCCCAGACCGGCAGCCTGTGAAATGTTCAAAGATATATTTATACCTAGATAATATTATGTTTCTGATCTTCTGATCATGAAATAATGTTTTATAGATAAAATTATACACACTAAACCAATTAAGGGATTTAGATGTACATTGTTTTGCACTACTACTGTATATAGAAGTTATCGGTTAGGTACCTAAGCCGAAAGGGGTCCCTGTACTTATCACGACAAACAAGTTTCAGTATGGGATAGGGTTCATGATTTCTCCGGTTTTTTTATTTCTCGGGTCTTGAGAATTCTCGAGGCTAATTTCTCGAGGCTTCTCGAGTTGTCGAGAAATTTACATTTACGTACGTTTTCTTATATTATTTGTTTCCAATAACGTCAACAGATTCAGTGGTTTTCCTCTCAAATGAAAGTACCTATCAAATTAATTATAAAACTTTTATTGATTATATTCAAAAACATTAATCTTTATTATTAAGACTTTTGCAGCCAGCCTCGCCAATATTTCACCCAATGGTGGAGTTTTGAAGTTTAGTTCCTTTTGCTGCATACTTGCATACCCAGACCTACCTTTTTTCGGTGCACTCACACCTGAACTTGTAGATGCATTAGATTCGGATTTTTCTTGGGTCCCGGATTTAGTAATATTGATTTTTATGCACATTTGCTAAATGTCTCGCCAACCCGCTAGTATTTTGTAGATATTAAACCCGCTAGCAAAGTATTTTGTAGATATTAATTTCTATCATCGATGCAATAAAACAAAATAATTTTAAATTAATTTTAAATCGGTCTCGTAGTTTTTGAGTCTTATAAAAATATAAATATTTCCTATAAAATATAAATATTGTGTTTACTCACAAAACCAAATTTTAAAAATTGAAATGTAACCCGTAAGGAATATGTTGCATTCTACGTTTTTCGTAAATATTTGGCAGAGAGTCTTGAGCAGATGTTTCGGTTAATTTCTTACTAGATATCCGCACCTAACACTTAAGACGCGTTTAGAGAGAGATACGCCCTTTAGCCAGATGTTAAATTTTAAATAACTATCAACCCAGTTTTGATGTTCTATCTCTAGTATTTTGTTCTAGTATAGGTAATTATTCAAAGGATGGATTTAACCTTAAAACACTCTCTAGATAAACAAGCGTTTAATCTATATTTCAAATTTTTTTTTTAGAACACTTAAGTTAATCCAATTAAAATGTTGGTAGTACTCGTAGTATTTACCTTATGCATGACAGTCATGTTATTAGCGTCTCTACTGGACAGAGCTTGCGGCGGCACCGGGTCTCCACAGTGCTTCATCAGCGCTTCCAGATTGTTGTCCACAACTGCTTGGTGGATGTCTCGGATCGTGTTCTGGAACGTATGAAAGTACATATTCAAAGAAGTAGTTACTTATTTAAGTCTTAGGGAGACTTAAATAAGTAACTACTTCTTTGACTGTACGAATTAAATGCTGCTAAATGTACAGTCATGCCAAGGAAAGAATGGGGGGAGAGTTAGGGTAAAAAATCAATATTAGAAAAACGAATTTTCTTATGAACTACTTACTGCGATATGATTCGAGTGTAGCTTATTTCTTTTTTATTATAATTATATTTTATTCGACTGTGGCATTATTACACGGTAGATTGCGCGATATAGGTAAACTCAGTAGATTTGGGATTACCGGTTTATAGATCCATTAGAAAAGACTTGACCTTGCCTTGTTTCCCCGCAGCGGAGTAGTAAGCAGTTCTTCGTCGAATTACTATGATGACAGCTTCGAGGAACTTCTCGACAATAGAATTTATACCTTGCAAAATAGCGACTTCCAAAGATAAGATGTGTTAACACGTCTTAACACTGCCTTGGTGTTTAATATGTATCAGTCCTAACGCTAATTTTAATTTTATATATTTATACTCGGACGTACCATGATATAAGGCACAGCCTCGAGGAACTTCTTGACCACTGGCTGGTTGGAGACCTCGCTGAGCAGCCGCGTGCCGTGACCTTCCCAGACGACACGCTGCAGGCGGGACATATCGCAGTCGTGACACCATATTCTTATGTTGTGTCGCTTTATCACGAGCCCTGAAATGTGAAGTATGCAGTTTTATTGGTCGACTCTCAGTTACAACAAATCTGTGGTAAATGGTGCTATGACACCATTTGTGTTATAGCACCATTTGTGAAACTGGTCAAATAAACTGTCCCAATTTTTGAAGCAATTTTGATTGGAGTAAATTCGTAACATCTGTTTACCTACCAAGTTTTGTAAATATATATTGGAAACTACGATTTTTACACAAACACCCACATCCATACAAATATCCAAACATTATGAGCAGGCAGAAGAATAATTAGCCTGGCTCGAAGCAGGGACTCTTCACTCGCTTCGTTTGTCCGGACAAAGAGTAAGCTTTTTCCTAAAAACACTGATAACATTTATTGCTACTATAGAAAATAATATTACTCCGTTACTAATTAGAACAACACTCTTCCATTACTACCATCAAAAAGCACCGAATATAGGTATTTACTGATTTGTTATCTGGTACCTATCGCTTTTGATATTTAAGTTCAAGGTTGCCACTTTTCAAAGGAAATGGGAAAATTGGTAAAACGTATTGCATTGCAAACCATTACTCAGCATTTAAGCCTTTTCACACCGTATAAGAATATTTAATATGCATAAAATAGACTCGTAGTCAAATCGATCCTCAACTATATATTTATTATGTTATTAATTCTTACCTTTATTCTAACGTAAACCTAACCTTTCGATAGCGGGCTATTATTTTTAATTGGTTATAAATAAATAGTAGAGTTTTTAGCTAGGAATGCCTATAGTGCTTACTATATGATACAAAAATGTTACACAAAAAATTAACATCGTGCCAGTTTTAGTGCATTAATAAATACACTAAAACTGGCACGAAAAGTGTTCTTATCGCAAGAAAAATGATTCCAAACAACCAAAGGATAGCTTGAGCAATGAGTTAGTTGTGCAGTAGGGAATCAAAGTTCAGTCTGGTTTGGTACGTTTAATTTAACGTGCCTAATTTATTTTGCGCGTGCTATTATCTTTTCACGTCATATTGTTAACAAAAATATTACACTCAACTTATGTAACTGTACCAACGTTACTTTCAATTTTTCTTAATTATACCTAGGTATTCAGTAATCAGAATAATTTAAAGATTATTTTGTAATACTTACCTATCATAATGTAGAAGTTAATACCTAAACTGAAATAAAATTATCTTGTGACTGTATTTTTATTTTTCGTATGTAGTCATTTCCTCGCCGAGGTGGGATGAAAAGTTACAAGTTGCACTTTAGTGCAAAGATTTTTCACCTTGTGCTGTTTTAATTCCCTCGCTAACGCTCGGAATTCTTAGTTTTAGAATCCTTCGCTTGCTCGGTCACAAAAAGTGAGCACGCCGTTAAAAAAGCAACTTTGCACTCTTGCATAACAAATAACTATTAGTACCTAAACTCTGGCACGAAGGAGATGAAAAAGTAGCGTACATAATCGTAAAGATAGTATAAAGACAGTATGGTATTACATAGACTTTTATTTTGCCTGCTTCTTTTAGAACATTAGTTACGATTTGGAGCATCACCTGTTTTTGGATAAAATATGTCTAACTAATTTTCGAAAACTAACAAAGTGATATTTTTGGTTTAAGCTAAATAAAAGCTGCCAAGCTTGGCAGGGCAAACAAGATATAGGCAATCAAAAGATTTTTAATAGACATAACCTCACAGAAAATAACTCTAAGTAGGCAGAAACACTTCAATTTAATTATTGATTATATCGAAGTCTGTTCTATATCCGTCTTCCATCGATTTCTCGAAAGAAATAGATTTATTTCTAGTAACGGAAAGTAGGTGGAAATGTAAAAGTTTGAGGTCGTTACGTTAATGAGTTGGCTTTAGATATCAGGCGCGTGTCAATCACTTCGATCGACCAGGTATACATGATCGAACAACGGTCCTGAATGTAAACACGGTAAAGACTTGGACCCAAAGTTTAAAAAAGATGTTTAACATATCTGAAGTATTCTTACATGATAAAATTTAATGATATAATTACAATTCCTTTTTACCTCGGATTTAATTTTTAGCAATGGTTGTACGTATACAATTATCCCGTCAAAAACCTAACATGTAAAAAATTCACAAGTCTCACAGCGTATTTTTTCCGCCGTAAAAAGTTGTGAAATCGAATGTCCACCTAATCGGTTAATTTAGTATCTTCCTATCTATGGGAGCAAGTATCAAACCAATTTGTCGCAATTGATACCTTGTTGGTTGGCAAACATAATTTTATAGCACCCATATCAATATTACTACCTATTATTAATTTTACTTTATTTTACATGCTTGGAAAATATGTAGGATTCTTGTATTATCTTTTACCTGACTTCAAAAAGGAGATGTTGAATGTGTGTTTATCGATTTGACAGGATGGCTGGACCAATTTAAAAATTCTTTGTTCGAAAGGGTATACATTCCAAATTATTTTAATTTTCTTTGACTACATAGATGATCTTCTTGTAACGTATGTTTTGTTTCCCAGATATAAGTCGATTTTTACGTTTTTTTTTAGTTTTTCTTGTTGTTCAGTACGGTCATTTTCTACTTTTTATCACATGTGTATAGTAACTATGGCAGAAACTAATACGTGCCTACTTAGAGTTGAGTAGGTACTTCCATATTTTTATAATTTAGACAAGTAACTTTTGGCTTTTGGCATTACTCATTAAAATATATATGAGTATAATTCAGAAGGTCTTTTTTCGGCTATAAACAATTTTTGCAGTTGTTGATCTACTGATACGAAAGTCTAGAACTCCACGTACTCAACATGACCGAGTTACTTTCCGTTTGAAACTTTTAAGTGTTTTGGCTTATTTGGTAGTATGGAAGCATCGATATTAGAATTCTATTATAATTAAGCTTATGAGGAAACATTTTTTTTGTATATATGATTTTGAGGATTATTTGCTATAATAATAACCTTAAAGCTGTATCTATAATCATATAATGACAATAGATAGTGTATTACTTAGCTGAAAAACAATACTCCTAATTAAATTTTTAAGAAAGAATTCATGTGAAACGAATTGACGAAATTATCGCTGTACCTATACAAAATTAAGACTTCACACTCACCTTTATTAACATGTGCCTAATCAATAATAATGTTAATATACTCGCTTCGTAGCTTGTCATGAGCTTGGCATAGAAGCTCTTTAAGCCATGCCAAGGCCGTGTTTTCTACTATTCAAGCTGAAGCTTAGACAGACAAGTTTTAATGTTTAATGAAGCAATCATCGATCGATGACATATGACCTACAACTGTAGGCTTTCGAAAGAACATTTCCATGCGTCATTGGGCACGGCTTGTGGTCAGTACGTATAAATATTATGTTGCTATCTAGAGACTTCTTAAAACAAATAAGATAATCAGTATATTAATAATTTACCCTATTTCCCTTATAAACTTACTTATAAGGGAAATAGGGTAAACTTAAACTTACTTATATTCGTATTTTATGATTGGGACAACAAAAAATGTACGGAAATATTTTAGCCTAAATATTTAGCCTTATCTTGGAAATAATTATTGGCTGACAATAAAATTTACAATATGTCTAATATTTCCGGACTCCTGGATCTGGGTCGAATACTTGTTCATACATTTGAACCAAAAAATAAAACGAATAAAAAATCTATTACAAAAATATACACGAAATCAAAATAATTGTGTCAGAATAAATTCCGATATAATACTGCGGAAACCTACAGTATGCGTGTCCAGACATTAAATTTTTCTTTCGTCATATTCTGCCGAAATACTGTACAATTACGTTTTAAAGAATTATGAAACGCCATCTAGACGAAAAATTTTTAACAAATTTGAAAAAAAAATAAGCCTTTATATCTATTATATGCTGAATAATTCTGAAAAAGCCCATAAGTACGAGTATGCGTTTCTGCCTTACACGTGCTATTGTATACAATTAGAAAACGTAAGCGGCACGTTTATACCCGCAATCAGACGATAACAAAAAATAAATTACGTAATCGCCATCGTTTAAGTTTTCACCTTACTACATTGAAAATAATTAACACGTCTACAAAGTTAAAATTTAAGGTTTCCATATTTGATTGATGCTTAAATCTAAAAATATTAGTAAAAAATTTGTGAAAATTACGTCGGGACCATTATTTAATTTGACTAGAACGAATGCCAATAACTGATAAAATTTTGATTTGTAGCTTCTACGTTTTGGATCCTTTCCTAGGTCTGTACTATTTGTCTCAGTCCATATTTCTCATAATACCATGTGAACCTTGTAATATAGTGAACTTTATGAGACCAAAGGGATAACTCTAGGTCGATGTCCATAGATTTTATCATACTCTTAAACGTCACATGTTTGTCTCATTCAGGTCTCAGTGTGTCTGAAGAAATAAAAAACCCCTTTCGGCGCGTTATGTCACAGTTACGGAATGACCCGCATGCATTTTACATTCGCGCAATGTCACTCTCTCCTCGCGGGTTGTCACACTTACTCAATGTCATACTCACGCTATATTTGAAATGTTTAATCCTTTCAACATTAATAGCTGTAAATTGAACTAAAAGTGTAAAATGACTAACTATAACTAATTGAACTTACTTTTCATTTCTTTATCAAGCAAAAACTAAAAACTATATAGAATATTTAGGATTCCGTCTAGAATTTTATAATTTTATGGAAAGCACGAACGTCACGTAATGTAGGTACGAGTTAAATATAACGTATGCAAACTTGAATAGCGCTCCTAGCGGACGTACGGCGGACGACAAACGATCTCTATTTAAATATCCTTTGGATTTAATCAAGTACATTCACGAATATAAAATTCAAGTTAGAGTTTTTGTTACTAGTACCAAGATAATAAAAAAGATTCATAGCTCGCTAACACAATTGCATAAGATTTTATGAAGCTATACTCACAGACAGTAAATACCATAAACAAACGCAACAAGTTCGCGTGTTAGCGCATATTAGCATAATAGGGAGTCTCAGAACACTACGGCATTTTCGACATCGTTGTTATTGCTATTAAGAACTCTTGCTACCAGTGAAGCAATAAAGCTGATTGTGTGATATAATTCGTTTTTGTAAATCGGAAAGGACGTTATTACGTCTTTGCTATTGCAAAGAATATGTAATAAAACTGCGTAGTAGTTTATTTGAATAGTATGTAGCGGCTACTAGTATGTTACGTAGTTACAGAATGGCGTCACGATAGTGTATTGTTGATGACATGTTTTTTGGTTTATGGTTATAGATCATTATTATCAAACAAGTTTTTTATGCTACTTTTATACCTTCTGTTATTGTTATTTGGTTGAAAGTAAATTGAAAATTATACTTGTAATTTCATGATTGTAGCGTGCAGGCTGTGAACGCTGACATCAAGACGAGGCGGAAAAACACTAAATATCTTGTATATACCATCTTATTATAAATGGATTTCCGCAAAGTAACGCCTGACTCCATCAATTATCTAAGTTTAGTTTAATTATTGAATTCAATTGCCTTGAAATCATTTCGTTTCTTGCGGTAATAGGTATTACTTTGTTGAGAGAAATATTACATGTGAATGAAACAACTAAATTTTATTCTAGAATTTGTGGTTGATCCTATTTCACACAATTATTAATAAAATGTTTATTATGAAAATTCTTCTTTATGATGAGTACAGTGACTCACCTTCGGCTTAGTATACCTCTGACCGACAACCTTCTATGTATATTATTTTTATTTTTATTTTAGTTTTATTGACCGATCTACATATACCTATTTTTACGACCAAATGTATAATATTATGAATATGGGATATACGGTGAAATATTTACCCTTTTTGTAGGTAAAACAATCCGCATTCAAAAATCCCTGAACATAATTTTAAAAACTGAAAACCTGTATACAATGTCAAGATTAATTGGAGGCTACGACCTGTGGGCGAGTACCGAATTCCGTGTTAATGATATCCTGGCAGATAAAATGAAAACTTGCCAGACTAGAAGCAAAGATGCCTTGCTCAGTCAGTTATATTGATGATCATTACAGTTAATATACTACCAATAGCTCTATTTTGTTTTGTTATAAATAAACATTATGGGAGTGTAGGCAGGTCCGGTGGAAGGCTTTCTGTTATATAAATATTCATGAGCACGCGACCGGCCCCGCCTCGCCAAGCCTTCCGTGTGCTAATGAAATTAATGTGCCTGATGCCATCATATGGATGGACAGCTCCACGGTAAGTTTTTGGAGGGGATAAATATATGGGAAAACATGACGATTTTACAATCATGATGCGTCTACTAGGATCATGATGCGTCTACTAGGACTTTTGAACGAGATGCTACTTATATGTGTGCATCAATCCCCACTCACATTATAAATGCAAATGTGTGTATGTTAGTTTATTGGTTTGTTTGTCATTCTTCTCCTCAGTAACTGATTGACGGATTGACTTGATTTTTTGCACAGAGATCGAGGTACGAAGAGTGCCATACTGCTTTTAAACGCAGGCAAAGCCGCGTGCAAAGACTAGCTCACACACACACATATATATATATATAATATTTATAAATAACATATATGTATATAAGTATTCAAACATGTTATTTGAGCATATTTCTTAGTCAAGAATTACAATTACTAAAATAGTCATAGTAAAAAGTTAAATAATATTCATATTAATAATATTAACTACACCTAACTAATAAAAAACAATTCAAAAATATAGTACGTAAGTAATTATGATGACAAGAATACATATTATATCGACCGTTATATCGTTAAACAGGACAAACAAAATATAAAGTTAATGTCTTGCACATCAGGATAGTCTGGACATTATGTTAATTGCTGCGGGTTCAGAACATAGCGTGTGGTGACACCGTAGAATGACACATACCATCATGACTCTAGGTAGTATACCTACCCATACTAGATAGGTGCTTGTATGACACTCACCTTTGGTTTGGCTGATCTAGCCGATAGTATACATAGATAGAAAAACGCGGTTTATATTACAGGGGCGCTATTGGTGATTATTTTTGAATTTTGTGAAATGACAATATGGCAGTAGTATGTAGAGTTGTAGACTTTAGGTATATATATCTAATTTTATGTAATTGGAGTCTATAGTACCTAATAATATAACAAAATTACCCTGAAGGGTCGCAGTCACCTACGCCACGATACAAGATTTATAATCTAAGGGTAGGTGCTGCGCGTCAATTAATTTTTATATTATTACATTAAATACAACTGCTATTATAAGACGTTATTATTATTTTGGTGTAATTTTTTGTAATATTTGTGTAAAAATAAACGTTTTATGGTTTATAAGGGGATACAGGCTGATTTAAACGTAAGAACATCTTGAATCATAAGTCCTGTAAAAGAACTCGTTGCAGATTTTTGATGTTCATAAACCTACAAAGTTCTTTTCATCTGAACTAATATTATGAAGAGGAAAGGATAGTATTTTTGTATGTAACGAATAAACTTACAATCTACTGGACCGATTTAAAAAAATCTTTTCCTCTTTAAGAAAGCTACATTATCCCTGAGTAAGATATTAAGAGTAAGAAAAAAAAGAGAACCGTCCAGCTAGTTTATCATAAAAATGCAACCACGTTACCAACGAGGTGTGCTAGAAATGGGAATGAAATCAGTCATATAAAAAAAACGCGTAACTGAAAATATTATTCCGTCAATTTGAAAAGTAAGATAATGCAATCAAAAATGCTATAAGTAGGTACATGCATATATCAAAAGTAACAAAAATTCATTTGGTGTGCAAAGCGGTTTGCTTTCCTAAAACTTTGTAAAAATGTTAACTCCAGAAATATTTGATTGAGCGAGCGAGCGAAGCGTCTCTGTGTCTAGTCGGGCAAATTTTTCATGAGTCTGTCATTGTATCTTGGTTCGTAGTTTCAAACCAATACTTACAAAATTTAAAATATATATATTTATTAACAAATTTAATTTAAAAACGGTGTTTACTATGACGCCATTTTACGTAGCGATATCAATAATGTTGGACAAAGGCCAGCGGAATATAAAATTAAATGAGAATTCAAACTACAAAAAACCTTTTTTACAATAAAATTCATAAATAATAATTATTTTAGTATGAGGTCAATAGTTTACAATGTTGGACATAATATTGTTGTTATAAATGCGTAAGTATAGACTGACCAATTTACTCGAACACGGTATGTAGGATGTCCGAAGCCATTTAATTATTAAATGGCTAAAACTTTTCACATAACCACATGAACTCTGTCCCAATGAACGTTCAGTCAGACCGCTTAAAAAATAAAGTAAAAACACGTATGTTTTGAACACCCAGGACACACTACAACAGAAACTTACAAGTACCTACACAGAATAAACTTCGTCGAGTTGCATTACCAAAAGAGTTCAGCAATCCCCATTATCGTGTTGATTGCTTATCTTGCATGAAAATGAAAGCAGTAAGAATAATTTGTATTTGGAACTGACCTGGCGGGCTCCTCTCTGGCGCCATGTCCGAATTGGCGGCGGGCAGGACAAGCAATGCGCGCCCTACGCCGCGGTAGTGGGCGGGCGTGCGACCAGCCGCGTCCCGCGCGCCCCTGGCCGCCCCCGCGCCCTCGAGCAAGCACGCCGCCGCAGCTGGCTCGCGGCACACGGCAGCATAGTGCAACGCTGTGCGACCTTCCTGCACATTGGAAGAACAACTGAATATAGGACTTATCTTTAGATAACGTTTTGCATGCGCTAATCGGTCAGCTATGATAGATAGTCGTGTTGAAGTATGAAGCATTATTAGCTTTTACAGGGTGGTAAAAGCTAATAATACTAACTACGAGAAGCCACTAAATGATGTTTCCACCTGATTTTAAAAAACTGTCAGTCTCCAAACAACTTACCGTGTCTTTCATATGAACCAGTTGTGGGTAGTTCTCCACTAGATAGGTCGCAATGTCCATGTAGTCGTAGTAGACCGCCTTATGTAGCAACCCCACACCAGCCTCGTCGCGACACGTCACTAACTTACGACGGCTGTACTCCGCTTCAAGAAGCTCCTGTGGTATTAACAACATGTTCAAACATCCAGATAATTGTGTAACATTATGTTCTTGCGTAGCAAGCTACGAAATTGGTGTAACGTATCTACGTTTTTTAACTTAGCAATGCTACGACGTAGGTTGCTCTAGTGCTACGACTAGCTTATTGTTACAGATATAAAAAAAGAAAAACTCGTAATGCTACGACGTATATTGCTAGAATGCTATGAATTAGTTTGCTGTAATGCGACGTAGCTTGCTTAATAAGTATATAATAGTGTAAAGTGTAAGTTCAGACCTCCATAAAACGATTCTAAAACTTTAATTTTGTGTTTGGAAAATTTGAAACAGGTATAAATCTAGGTTAGTTATGGTTAGTTATAAGTGAAATATGTTAATATACTAGATTGGTACTCGATGAGATTTCCTACTTGCACATTTAATCTTTAATTACCTTTGTTGCGTTCATTTTCATTTTGTTTTAAGTACTACATTATTTTAAGTTATAAGTCCTCTGCATTTTTGTATTTAACATGCCAATAAATAAAAATAAAATTATATAATTGAAGCATGTCGATACCTATCTCTCTCTGCCTGTATATCGCCGAAAAGCATTTTGTGCGAATTTTTAGAACTTTCTCAGCGAACCAGCGTTTCTCTTTTCTGACTGTATCTAAATAATTGCAGTTCCGATAACGTTTATATACTCACTTGATGGAAGTGAGCAGTTTTGTTACTCAACCTCTGATATATTGTTGGCCTTAGTTAGTCACAGAAAACACAGTAACTTTTACAGCGAATTTTACCTGTTAGTTCATGATAATCATTGATGCAAAGTGTTCGAGACATGGAAAAAAGCCATGGACCGGTAGCGCTTTTTTCTTGAGTGCATTTTATTATACGTACCTGTAGTTCCAAGAGCGAGCCTTTCTCAACAGCAGCGTGCAGTGAGGCGCACTTGGCTACCAGCGCGAGCAGGTGGTGCGTGAGAGGGAGCGCCTCAGCTTCCGCTAGCAGCCGGCGGCCTTGCCCCGCGAGCACCGCTCGCTCCAGCTTGCTCTCTGGGCCGCCGCGAGCCAGCGAGCGCAGCTGAGCGGCTGATACCACGCCCACTACTGAACGATATAGGTTATTGAAGCGAAAAAAATAATTAATTGCTATAATATGCCACAAGGGTATTTGTGGTTACAGTTTTCATCTGATTAACCAAAAATGAAAGTAGTATATGCCAATTACATGTATGTGTTGTTTTTTTTTAGTCAAATTAACTACTTGCCCGTCTTGTTATCAATAAAGCCAATATAATTATGCCATAGTAGCAAATATAAAGACTGTCTATCTAAGTATCTATATTTTAGAAAAAAACATTAAGTTTGTTGTTTGAGCAGGTATAAGACATCGAATAGTCTAAGATCTCTAGTAACATAACTTTCACCCGTCTTTTTACCGAATGAAAATTACATTTAAGCGAATAATGTGATAACGAACTCATTTACAAATTTATAAAATATTTTTTTCTTGAATCCACTGACTTGCTTACCAAAAAGTCATCTTCGATAATAGGTAGGTATACTGGAGTGAAAAGAAGATTTTTTCTATTTTGTGCAGAAATGGCTTGATCCAAATCTAGGCTTATTTTTGTGATACAGTAAAAGTGGCATTTATTACAATAAAGTTAGAATAGAATATACATCTATAGAATAGTTACGTGGATTTTTAATCACGTTACTATAGGAGAGAAATTCAACGAGGGTTGTTGTTAGTGTTCAGATAACACTTTACGAGAAAATAGGCATTTCCATAAATTTTAAAAAAGTCAAGGTTGTAAAAAATATGGTAAGTATATTACGTGGGCCTATTTATCAACCACTAGTACAGTTTGTGTTGCAGAATACCATAACTCCTTCCGAGCATGTTATGCATACTATATCACTATTACTTTAGATAATTTGCAGTAAAATACAAGAAATAGATGCGGATATTTCCGCATTTGCAAATTTGACTTACAAAAATATTTTTTACTACTCACATTTAATAAATCAACTGTGCCAAGTAGTTGATTTACAAAAAAATGTATAGGAACTGTGGTAGTATCATGTAACGTTAGCGTCGAAAGAAGTGAAACAAGTGATAGAAATCTTGTTTTTGTTTTGACAGAGTTGAAGAGGAAAACCGTTGAAACCAAGATTTTTGTCACTGGTTTTACTTCTTTCGTCTATAACGTTAAATTATACCACTACTAAAGTCTTAAAAGTGGGTTTAGGATTGTACATTCCATTTTCTGCCGCAAAATAACATCACCTAGATAAAAAATAGGAATTACTTAGTAAATCGTACTATTTTGTGAACGACCTAGTTGTTAACTGGGCTGAAATAATATTTCTATAACTAACCACTTTACATCATTTAGTTAGAACACAACCCACTAAGTAAGAATTCACGTATTTATCTAACGCTAGAAATTGTCGTTTTGAAGCAAACCTACAATCACAAAATTACTGTAAAATAGTATTAGTCTAGATAAACACTTTAGGAAAACTGACCACAACTGAAGTCAAAGGCAGTGATACGCTACTGGTTGTGTTTCAAAGCTTATCGTCTCTTACGATACTTGGAATAGATTTTCCGATTACTTACTTTACTGCCAACTACATGGTGTTCTTTTATAAGTATGAATAACAACTTATTTCTTCATAAGTAACTATGCCAAGTATATTCAGACAATCGTGACTTTTTTAGTAGGAGAAGGTTAATAACATTGTAGCCAATATTCTTTTCTAGGGGAGACCCGTGCCCAGAAGTGGGACCTTAGTGGAACGCTATGGGTTGATACGTAATTATGATTTGCCAAATGAAACGAAAAAAGACAATCAAAGCCGGGACTAATGTAGGCCAGCCAGTAAAATATTACAAAAAACTTTAAACCGCAAAACGCTAAGTATAGTTGACTATTTGGTATATCATGTGGAGCCCTTAAGAGAGTATGGAATAACGTATTGCAAACAAAACAAATGTGCTTCCGGTCAAATACATGAAAATCAAAAGGAAGTCCAATCATTTTGCAGTTTTTCATGAATTACGCCGGAACCACAACTAAGCTAATAGTATTGGTACAAGCAAATATATAATTATAAGTGTTAATAAAGATATATTATAAACTCTTAGGTGTCTTCAGTATGCAATTCAGTACATTAAGCAATTCAATAACAAGACTATGGTAAAACAATAACACACAACTTTTAAATTGCCCACGTAAAATAACAAATTGTTAATTATAAGGTGTTCAGACTCGCCATGTTATTAAGGGTACTAAACCCAATCACAATTAATTAAACGGCTAAAAATAAAAATGCCATTAATACAGCCTGTTTGTTACGGCTGTTTCATTTCCAAGATTTGCCTGAAAGATTTATTCGTTAACAACTTCGGCTTATCGCTTGATCTGCTGACCTTACACCTTAACTTGAGCTTGCAATTAATAGAGTTTAATTGTTTGTGCCAACCTTACTGGCTACTACTAGCCAAGAAGTCAACAGGGCACTTCGAACGTTCAGCGAGATATTTATGCAAATACATACTTTGCAAGCTTTCTTTTTAATCGAGTGAAAGCTATTTTTATGGTAAGTAGCAAACGAGTGTTGAAACAGTAATGCCGATAGCCAATGTGAATTACAACTAGACTTAAGTAATGGAAAGGTAAATATTTATTTAGCAGTTAATAAGCCAGAGTTTGCTTAAATGTTAAAGTAAGTTGCAATTGAATTATTAATTCTTATCGTTTCGCTGGACGTTATGAGTTCAAGCTAGCATGGGCCCCTATGAAAGGGGTGCACCTCTGGATAAAAGAATATGTAGTGAGAAAACCAGATAGTCGAAGATAACCCGCAATTTCTCCAGCGTGGTCATTTGTTGCTTAGTTTTTGCTAAATTAGGTAATAATATTTGATTGATAAAGTTCACATGTGGAAATTAATACGAGTAAATTACTAAAGTGTTAAAAAATGATTACAAAATTTAGATGTTCTGTTTGTTGTTTAAGACCTAAAAGAATATGACGCTTTTTGCTATTTTTTGTATTCATCTTTGAGATATTCTCAACTTCAATAGAGTGGCAAGACTTAATTTAGACTTTTGTGATTTAGACGCCTATGTCCCACGATGCGAATAATGCCTACGTAAAATTATATAATCGTCTTTCTTACTAAAAGCAATATTGTCGGTATAAGTTATGCTTAAGAAATAAACTTAAGTTTTCCGAACAATATCATTATGAAGACATTAAATTACGCTCATTATTTCAATGTAAAGTTATAACGATGGGCGGGTTGTGAGTTGAACAGCCTATGGTCAGTGAACCCCATAAATATTCCATAGTGTCCATTCCATGTTGCACACTATGGCTTACTTTATACACCATAATCACTCAGTCATACCTGTCACGATACCTTCATTTGCTGACATATTTTAACCGACTAAAAAAGCAGAAGGTTCTCAATTTCTTGGTTTTTTAATTGTGTTTCCCGATTTCTCGGCGATAACTAAACCACCTATTTCTGTATAAAAGAACATACTTTATAACAAAAGGATTTATTGTACTATGCACTTTATAGTACATCAATCTTTACCATTATTGAAATTTTTGTAATAGACGAAAAGGCCATGTTTATATAAATTTAATCGACATCGGTTTTGTAGTTTACTATATAAATCTAAATAACTAAAAAATCTGCTTGCCTGATTGTTGGGAATACTTTTGATGTTATTCCCAACGAGTAACACTGTGTCCATTGGGGGTGTTACTCGTTGAGAAAGTTATTTTAAAATAAATTCCCAACCTAGTAACACTGACTTTTGTTGGGACAACTTTACCCCCATTGCTGTCGTGTCAATTATAATGTTGAAGATAATTTGTTAAAAGAAAATGCCGCTAAAAAGTATTTTAAAATTGATTCTCATATTAGTATACATCCCCACACATGTTATAAGTGCCAATGTGTGTTTGTTGGTTTGATTGTTCGCTTTCTCCTTGAACAACTGATTGACGGATGTAATTGATTGATTTGCACAGAGATAAGTTCGAAGTCCAGAGATTGCCAGGCTATTTATTTCCCAGGCAAACCAATATAACAACAGGCAGAGCCACGGGAAAAAAATAGTATTTAATATATCGACATACACTTCTCTTTGAACTTCCTACGATTAGATTTATTTATGCCTCCTAGCTTTATTGATAAATGCATTCGACATTGTTAATGATGTTCTGTTTGCACAAACAATCTAGGCCTTTATTAAACAACGTCATAGTCTGAAAATCTCTACCCTAAATATAATCATCTAAGAAGTAGTAACCAGAATCAACCAGGTCCTCTGTTACTTATTCAAATATGAAACGGCTGCAGCGTACCAATTTTATAGCTATGATATTAAGGAACTGCTACGTAAGTACGTAACATGCTACTTTTACGGGAAGCTACGGCGTAGGGATTTAGTTGCTACGACTGCTAGAAGCTGTTTCGGTTTTGATATCTATCTGCGCTACAATGAGCTACGGATAAATACGGTAAGCTATTGGTATTTTTGTTTACTTTATTGGTAGCTACGCCGTTTCAAAGTTTAATTCTAAGAAAAAATAGATTGACATATAAGATGTTATTTGTACATATATATGGACAGAATGTGTTACAGAATGCCTGATGTTAAGAGAATAGTCTGTTTGGTTTTTAAGGCCAATTTCATAAAATTACTCTTAATACGTAACTAGGTCGCTTTATTGTCTACAAGTATGTTTCAAAGCTCTATTATGTTCGTCTATCTAACACCTCATGTAATATGGATGGTAGACCCTAATAACTATAAAAGTAGGTGAGCCAGACGAACTCAATTCTGTGACATACTTACGTCCAATTTAATACACATGCATGTTTATGGTTATGATTTATAGAAATAAATAACGACGTGGGCTAGGTACTTGGCGTGTAACCGTTGCAATGCTTACGCCATTTAGTGCAAAAAAATCTCACAGTATCACGCTAAGGTCGAGTCCGGTTTATATACGAGTATATTTTACTTGATTTATTCACTTAACAAGTACCTAAACATAGACTATCAAAAATTAAAGACTAGAACTTTAAGAACAGAGGTGTGCGTAGCGCGAGTCACGAAGTATATAATTTTTTAAATATGTCCTTTACCCTTGACTTTGTAACTTATCTTTTTTACACAACTTATCTTCGTAATATCTATTGTAAGAAAGTCGCTGCTTAGCTATATGTTTGCTGCACTGTTAGCAATATTTTTATACACTGGTAACCTGATATAATGTTTTAGCGTATGTTTATGGCCTATTCAAAATATTTAAAAACTATTTGATACTCTTAACATAATTGGGTATAAGTTTAATTAAATAATTGAATGAGCTAGCAAAGCCTTTCTTTCTAAGTCTGGGAAGATGTTCTTTTCTCAGTATGTACTTATGTTTGTTTGAATGTTGGTATTGTACAGGTCATAGTTCCCTACAAATTTTGATGAAACTTGGGACTTTCGAATAAATTAGTATTTCAACTAAAAAGTTTATACAATATTTGCGAGATATGTAGAATAAATACAACAAGAAACATGTAGAATTTAAGATATTGGTCATGTCATGGTTATGTTCTTATTATAACTTTATTTTCAATATCAAATCACTACATCTGCCCAAAAGGATCATGATAATGCTACATAGACACGATTCCTAAAAAACTAGTAATTTTAACCAATTTGGTTGGCATCCACACGATATAGTGGCGCGAGTTATATTGTAGACATCACGCGACGTACCGACGGACTCGACGGCGGCCAATGGACATGTTTACTTTATGTCTTCGTCCTGCCGCTCCGCTACACAAACTGTAAGTACTTATGCTCCTTTTAGTTTAAGTTTAGAAAATAGGTAGTGCTGAACCGTTACTTGCTAAGCTTCTATTGGACGTACGTTTCGGTCAATATGTTATGTTAGAAGTATTCGGAATACTTTAAAAAACTGTAAGCGGATTTCATTAGATTGGTCTATTAATTTTTTTCATTTATAAAACACTGAAATATATGTGACCAAAGTGATAGTATTCCCTTACAAACAAACAAAGCGTATAATTTCCTACGGATCCCGGGTATTCTGAGGAATAGAAGAATATACATAAAACCTCTACTTCTTTTTTTAGGTTGGTTTTAATCATTATTTTAGTTTGTTACTGTGCTATCATTTCATTTTCTTGATACTGTCTTCACGTGCCTGATAATACGAAAAAGTCCAATTACACCAGTTAAAAGTATTGCATCATTGCAAAGAAAAATAAGTGATTGTACAGTTGATAAGTGTAGTTGAGCATAGAAGAACAAAGTAAGATATTTAATCAAATTAAAAGCTTATATCATTCGTTAGTAAATTTCGGTCCATTTGATCGATTTGCTCTTTAGACCAATCGAACTTAACGTTTAATTCAGTCTAAGGATGTTAAAAGAGAGTGTTTGAGGTATTTGTAACAAATTAGCACTAACATTGAATGTAAAAATACTCACGTCTAGGTGGACTATAATGTACATAAACACCGTTTTTCTTAGCGTTTCGTTCTGATAACCACTTCTTGATACTTTCCATTATAATTTGTTTGAAAATTGCAAACTCACTCAATACTTAAGCAAACTTTTGAACAACTTAAAGTAGGTATCGATCTACAAATCGATAACACCTAGATAAGTATCATCCATAGAAAACGGTGGCAAATGCTTTCTATAAAATATTAACTAACGACTGACACACTTCTCTTGGCCTAGAATTGGAATAGAGCTAGTAAATTGACTGAAATGTGTTCAAACCATCTCCATCGTTAACTTTAAAGTTTGAATGACAAATTTAAAAGCACCATAATATTCTATTAATCGAAGCAGTTCATATTGCAGAATAAAAAACACAACGAAAAAAAATGGCAGTAGAATTTAGTCTTAAAAATTTCCCGTTTGAGTTCACAGGTACGCGGGTATGTGATAACTAGAAAGCTATCTAACTAACCGTTTTACACCTGAGACGTTGCGATATAATGAAATACAATGACAATGGTGTACAGTTTTGATAACAAGTTATGTGAGTAATTTTCAAGAATGTATTACCTATAGGATCTAGGCTTTTAATATGTTTTAAGTCGCCTGGTGTTTAGGTTTCATCAATTGCATAAAAAAGCGGCGATAAGCACTATCGATTTTTTTAACTCAACCTTCAAGTTAAATTGTTATATTTGAATTGCATTTTTATACATAGACATTTTTCCTAACAAGAGCATAATAATTCTAGAACTATGCTAGGACTGTTTAGAGTAAAAAATGTGTATATTTAGTACAAGTATAAAACGTACGTAACAAAGCAACAGCTCTTCAAAAGAATATGATGCCAGCATTCAACAAATATTTTAGAGATTCTGTAGCCGAAATTGCCTGTTTTTGAGTCATTTTTAACACGTCTCAGATATTTTAAGAACCACTGACTAGTGACTTTACTATGTCCGTAATTGGAAGAGATCTCTATTAGCGATGAGCTGAGCGCGAGATGAGCGCTTTTTTCACTTTTCTTAGGAGTATTTTATGTTTGCTGTTTTATTTTTGTGTGCATGCCATGAGTTTTGTACCTAACTGTCTATCTACTGGCACTTAACCCTACAAAAGTGTTTCATACGTTTTCTATCTAGTCCTAACTTGATAGCATTAGTGTTCCTGACTCAGCGAAAAAATCCTATTAGGAGCCGTATCGTCACAACAACGAGTAGACGTTGTGATTAATGAGCTAGCATTGCGGTATGCAGAGATAGGGAGATTTTAATTAAAAAGTAACAGTTGCCATAAATTACCATAATACCATAATTGTCTACGAACACAAAGTTTTTTTTTTCATAAATCTTATAACATCCTTGAGCTTTGTCCAAACCAAAACGGTTAGCTCCATCTGCGGTAGTGTGTACGGTTCGATTTAGTTTATTCGTTATTGATCGTACATGAAACGGTCAAAAATATTAATAACCTGCATTTTTTTAAGCAGCTCAGTAAATCTATAGACAAGAGTCTAAGAGAGGAAGTCCTGACTGACTGATCACCATCAACTCAGAGCCAACCCCGAGTCTAGAGATGTGTAATTTGGAAGGTTTACTTACAAAGAAAGGATTTTGGAAATTCAACCCTCAAGGGGTTCGATTGGGGGTTTAAAGTTTAAAACTTCTTTATATTTAATTTTATATCGCGTGCAAAGCTGCGAGTGACAGTATAATGAAATGTATGAATGACTAGCTGACCTGGCGAACTTCGTACCGCCTAACAGTTATTCATGTTTCTCAACTTTTAAACCTTCCCTGGAGTACGACAAACATTTCAAGATCAAAATCAGCTAAGTCAGACCAGCCGTTTTCGAGTTTTTGCGAGACTAACGAACAGCATTTGATTTTTATATATAAGATAGTCCTACGCTTACAGGTTTTAATTCCACGTAGTATGGAGTATGGAGAATTTTACATGTGAAAAACGTAAACGTCTCTTCGAACTGAAACTAGTCAGATATATTCAGCTTGTTATTAACATAAAAAAATACCAGTGACGGCTGCTGCACATTATGCACGTCAATAAAATAAAATACACAAATTGATAACATTGTCTGATCGCCACCGAGGAAACTACTGCGGATACGGGCTGAACGCATGGGTTTGTCTGTGCCATTAGTTTAAACAGTAACAAATATTAAGCTTCCTATTAAGGTTTTAACAATGTAGGTTTATTTATTTCAGTTATTATTATTATAAATTACCTGTGATTTCATGTATAAAGGCCACCAATATAAAAATATACAAACCAGCGCAATTCCATCCAAAGAAACTGTGATCAAGGGTGCCCAAGACACAGGCTCTGCCTAGTTTGGACCCGTTGTAAAACTATAAGCTGACTTGCAAACGATTTCTGTGCCTCATGTGTATTCTATAGTAATAACTCACGTTTTGGCAATAAACTATTCTTACTATTTTTATTTTCATTTATCACATATTAACTAAAATTAAAAATTTCGAAAAGTACCCTACATTTATTGTTGCAGCCATCTTGGGTTTAAAATTAACATAGTGTATTGTATTCTACTAGTCAAGCCCTTTCATTGGATACCCATACTGAGGAAAACCACCATTTTGTTACGGTGGCCATGTTGGACCGATTGTCATCAAATATAGCTAAGAACACTCCAGACCTATCTAAAGAATCAAAATCTGTCCATCCGATTGGGAGCTACGATGGCACAGATATGTCATTATAACACTCTTTCATTTTGCATCAGGGTAGGGTAGGGTAGGTACTCGTATAATACAGTTTTAGGTGCTGGATAAATCTTTAATAGTTAATAGTCAAATAAACACAAAGATAAGAAAAAAACTAAAAGAATCTTAATATGAACAATATAGTTACACGATTGCTTAAAAAAAGCAAAATTTCAATTTGTCTATGACCATTACATAAGCATTCCTACGTAATAGTCATAGACATTAGCATGTAGGTGTGTATGTGATTGTCTTAACTTTTGGTAGAATGCAATCGTAAGGGATACCGTTAGAATCTTTTCAGTATCCCATTACACTGTTTATAAATTTAATTCAAAAAAGCAATATACCTGTGGTGTGGTGTCATTTTCAAATCGTATTTTGGCAGAGGGGAGTCGTGTTTTATTGCAAAATAAATTATATTGTATAGGTAACAAAATTAAGTTTGTTGAAAATATAACTTTATATAATCTAGGAATCATGTTTACATTCAACATATATAAGTCATTTGTCCTTGATCATATCTTCTTTACTATTCGACAGAGTGATATTAATATTAAATCCGATATCTCTTTTGTTACTGCTATTTTTAATATCTTTCTGATCGTTATGGACTTTTTCTGAACTCCTGGTCCCTGCACAAAGAAAACATATTAATTTAGTTAAAGTATTTTTTATAGTTATATTTCGTGAGATAGAGAGACACTACGGTAAAAAGCAACACATGTGGTTATTTCTGATGTTAGGCAAGCTAGAGTATCCACACAAACGTATTTCAATGTACGGGCAAACAAGAGAATGCCAAATAAATTTTATGGTAAACAAACAATTCGGGCAAGTAAAATTCAGGCATATGAGTATTATTGCTTATATCTTTCGGGCAAACAATAGACAACCACAAACTATACACCTGCTTTGTTTTAGAGATTTTTACTGCACATTTGAACGTTAGAATTTACGCGTTGTTTTCAAAACATCAATTAATATATAATAAGTAACGAAACGCTATGTTTGTTATAGGTTAAGCATTGTTGTTTAGTATGTTTGCCATTTAAGTCACATACCGTTTTGTATTTGAACATTCAAGATTTTATGATAGAGTTCATTGAACTTCTTCTGTCTCTTCATGTTAGAGGCAGTACGAACGACTAGAGTAGGAAGCAGTATATAGTGCTCAAGGTTTACTTCTTCTTTTGATTGTTTACGACGGTTACTGTCTTTCTTTACTACAAGACGCGGAGTCCTAGTTTTATACGCCGAAGAGCTGCTGCCACTGGTATGTATTGGTTTCTTTTCTTCTTTGGTATATGCTACCGAAGTACCACAAACACTGCACTCGTGTTTTGTTGATGTGTGATGGTAACAGCAAGTCGGTTCTCTGGAAGACGAACGCTTGGTGTAGCTCGGCCCAGGAGAAGAGGATTCATCTAATCTTGGTCGATGTCTGTGCCGTAATTCTGACATAAACCCCTCTTTACTCCCACGGCTTCTGCGTGAGCTTTCTTGTCTTCTATCAATACTGCCAGAATTGACATCGCTGCCAGCGGCGTCTTCGCTTCCGGGCCGGTGTTTGTGGCTAGCTACAATAATGTCACCAGTTTTCCCAAGCGGTCGGCAACTTTCATGTCTGTGATTCAATTTAACTATTCTGTAGTGCCGTCGTCTTCTGCGTTCAACGTGAGCAACTCGCTCTCTTAGCATGCTGTCGATGAGTCGTTGCAGCTCGCCTTTAGTACTACACCTCTCGGCGTGAGCCCGGCGTCCCAGTCGAGTGTTAGGCCAGTGTGTACGACATACGTCCTCATAAATTATATCACTGAGAACTGCTTCTCGGGAAGGTGTCAGTTTGATGCCATCATCGCGTGGGGCAAATTCTCCTTGGGCCAAATAATGTACCGTATCCATGAGTCTGTAATCTCGGACCGGATTAAGCTTGTTCCTAATTTTGTGCACCCTCTCAGCAGCTAGTTTGGGGATCTCGTTACGCTTGCACGGCACGGAGGCGCACTGGCGACGGCCTCGTGCAGTGATTCCATCATACGTGGTAAAATCACGGCCGTACTGCTCCGAGTTGTGTTCCTTTTCGATGGTAGTGGCTTTACTTGGCGACAGAGGTGCCGCCTGATGTGCATATCTCTGGAAGGCTGATGTTTCCGGCACGTGACTGTATTGCTGGATATAACTGCATCCGGGCCGGCCTGACTCAGAGTAGGTTCTAATATCATCGCTGTGTCGTCGACTTTCTTCGTCTGAGGATGATACTGTGACATCAGCATCTAATGCGTGAAACACCATCTCTTGCCTCAAAAGTTTTCGCTCCAAATTATCTATTCTCTTTGTTAAGTAATGTATCTTGTTATTTAAAGGTTGAGTGGTCTCATCCGAAGACGTATTAGTCACGATCAAAGTCGCTATGTTAACTTTGTTCGGACTTATTGCTGATGCCTTAACTTTCACTTCTAGTTTAGGAATATTCGTATTCGGCTGGGTGTACATATAACAATTTTGTGGGGTCCTCGGTTTGTCATTATACACGTTCAGTGTTTGTGGCCGCTTGGTATTAGACAATTTGGAAGAAGAACATGAGGTACTTTCTACTTGTAACAGTACCGAAGATATTATCTCAGAAGGTGAATCTTTACGATGAACTTTGGTTCGTGGATAATTAGCACAGCAAGCGATTGAGTTTCCTACGTCTGACTCCACTTCGCTCAAGTCTGGAATATAAAGAAGACTACTAGTACTTTCTTAACACGTTTAAAAAAATATTATAGTATACAATTAAAGAAAATATTTATTATTAAAGACATTACACATACTCGTATTATCAAAATAAATAGACTTATAGCAATGAAAATTACATAATGGTAAGGTAAACGGTGGGCCCAAACTCGGCAGGGTCGGTCTCTTGAGTTCCGTGCTAGAATTCTTACATATAATAAATTGCGAGCGCGCTTAACACGTATACAGGGGTACTAAAGCGAGAGGGCGTCACTATACTCATCCTACTGAACTTTTTGAATTCAGAGTTGGTCAGATAGTTAACACTTTAACTATGGGATCAACTCTGAATTCGAGAAAAAAATGTCAGCTGCTTCACACATTTTGTCGACGACAGATAAACTTATTGTATATTACAGCAGATTTTTTTCTCTAATTCAAGGATGATCCCATAGTGAATTTTGTTCGTAATGATGAGTATAGTGAACATCTTTAGGCTTAGTACACCCCTAACCGACAACCCTGTAGTAATTGTGGTAAGTGAACAAATTGGAAATAATTAAATGATACAAAAAAAAATACAGTAAAATAATCATACGGCAGAGCGAATGAACACAAATATCAACACATGTAAGCAAAGTTTCATTGAAAGAAAATGATCAGGAAAGTGCAAAATTAAGTAATGTGGGAAGGGAAGAAGACGTTGAGGGCAGGAAGAGTGAAGACAGGATATTTAAGTAGGCGAGAGTCAGAATTATCTGCATTGTAGACTTTGAAAATTTCTTCAATTTCTTCGTAGGACCGCGTCAACAGCCATGCTTTTACCTTTCCTCTGGCTATTCTGTGTGGAATTCCTTTTGTGTCACATTGCCTTGCAATTGCATTTAGGTTGAAAGAATGTATGCATGGAGGATATACTCGTATATACATAACTTACGAGTAGTAAACGACGAATGATCTCCAATAGCTAAACGTGATCCAGATTTACTTGACCCCTGCGTAACATAACAGTTTTAGATGAATATCTGAGTAAATAATAAAAAACATACATACGATTAAGTTTAGGTATTTACCTTTTTTGAATAAAAACGAGTTTTTTCAGCAATGTACAGCGTCTTTATAGGTGGAATCCGTGGTTTTATAGATACTATGACTCTTTGGGAACCTTCAGAGAAAGCTGGATTTTTTTTAAATATTTCCAAGTCTGTAATTAGAGATTCGATTTGTTACTTAAAGTTCTTCAGAAAGTCAAAGATATATATAAAATTTTAGGGTAACCTATTGGCAACGGTTTCTTCTGGCGGGCGGTGGAGGCAGTCAGATAATCGACTTGTCGTGTTAACTTCTCTTCTTGGATGGACATTAATTTCTTCTTTGATGGAACCTGTTTATTTTCCATCACATTTCATTTTTTTCTTCCCCTGCATAGTTATATTGTACTCAATTTGGAATAGTGTAAGTAAAACTGTAATTTAGCTTGAAATTGGTAACGAATAATTACTCTTCTGTCACATGCGACAACTGAAACTCTGTACTGCTTGTCTATGATTGGCCGAGTTATATAAAAATCTTCTCTACCGTGATTTATGGTAATTCCAATTAATTCCATAGGTAAAGTCTCAGAATCTTAAAAATTCTTGAGAAACGTTAGAATTTCGGCACATTATAGTGTACACGGATGAATTATTCTTACTTCGTAGCTGGTTACTCAGCTCAAGTTTCGTAGAAGGCCGAAGCTTACTTTTATTGATCCTATATGTTTCTTCTTTTACTATATTAACCTCTATTATTAATTATTTTCTTTATCGCATATTCATATATTGTCTTTTGATTCGATTAACATTATGAGTAACTAACTTAAACCCGATATAAACTCTTTTAATCGCATAGTTTCGAAAATAGAAGTCTGAAAAATGATAGCGGTATCTGTCAAAATTCACGCGAGTGACGTTTGGCGCTTTGGTGATTATCTAAAAAATTGTTGTTCAATTTTTGCAACTTTCTCGTGATAAAATTACATATGGATGATAGTAAAACCGTGAGAGATGTCTGAGCAAGAACAGAAAAGTGGGGGAGGTGCTGACTCATCAGTGTTAGTGGTGGACCAGAGTCGCCATAAGCAGACCTTTCGCCCTATAGACATGCAGGAAGATGCACACAAGGAACTACAACATAAGCGCTCCAAAGCTCCCGCCGTACCGTGTAAGAGTAGACTCTTTCTTAACAAAACTCCCCAGTCTGATGTTGAAGCCATATCTGTTCTAAACATTACTTTGTATTTTTTCGTCTTAGCTTTTATTATCAACAATAATTACACTTTTTGTTATCGCCACAAAAAACAACATCAGGTAATAAATACAATCAATCAGTGCTACAGTATTTTAATTATTAAGTATTTTACAATCATCACTTAATTATATATAGGATAGGATTTTGTATGGTTTGAGTTAATATTTTATAAAACGTTTGTTTACAGCTGTTACAGAAGAAATTAAGGACGCAAATGTTGAGAGTAGAGAAAGGAAAGAATGTGAGCGGGGTGAGAGCTTATCTATACTAACTAAGATAATTGATGGAGTCAGGCGTTACTTTGCGGAAATCCATTTATAATAAGATGGTATATGCAAAATGTTTAGTGTTTTTCCGCCTCGTCTTGATGTCAGCGTGAGAAATCGAAAAATATTTTTGTTTTTATGGTGTGGTTCCTCCTCACCACCGCCACACCTCACCTTATTATTTCTCTTTCTCTCAGTATCCGACTTCCTCGACACGTGTTTCGCCTTAGCACAAGGCATCCTCAAGAGATGTTGACTCTTCAAGCGCTCACTCGAAAGTAAAACGAGCGAGCGAGCGCTTGAAGAGAAATAATAAGGTGAGGTGTGGCGGTAGTGAGGAGGAACCACACCATAAAAACAAAAATATTTTCGCTCGTTTTACTTTCGAGCGAGCGCTTGAAGAGTCAACATCTCTTGAGGATGCCTTGTGCTAAGGCGAAACACGTGTCGAGGAAGTCGGATACTGAGAGAAAGAGAAATAATAAGGTGAGGTGTGGCGGTGGTGAGGAGGAACCACACCATAAAAACAAAAATATTTTTCGATTTCTCACGCTGACATCAAGACGAGGCGGAAAAACACTAAATATTTTGCATATACCATCTTATTATACTAACTAATATTACGTACAATTTAAGATTTTAAATTTATAAATTTTAACTATTTACAGCATTGTCTTCCGAGGCTTATAAACAGAATGTTGCTAAGAAATTGTCGTCGGGTCAAACGAAACGGCGCGTTACTTCGCCGGAGGGGCTCAAATTAGCTCCTCTGACCGTCGATGTAAAGGTGCGGCCAATGAACTTTTGTTGCAATGTCATGTTTCCATAACAATCCATCCGATCGTGCTATCCTAATTACGACGGCTCCTATACTGTCTATCGTGCTGTTATTATCGTATGATTAATGGCTCCAAATAAAATTGTTTTGAGTAAAGTGGATTGTATCTATACGTATGTACGTCGAATTACGCCGAATAGTACTTAGATAACATATGTACATGACAAAATACATACGTATAATGTAAGCGGTACCTATACTCGTGTAATAGTGTTATTATAAACAGATGTACTGCTTCACTACCTTCTGCAAAAACATGGACTGTAACAATGGAAAGAGCAGTGAGTATGGTGATATCAAATAAGAAAGGATTTATAAATTATTTATAAAATTGATTGAACTCAATCAATTATATACACATTCACATCTCTTTACAGTTGTCACAGTGCATTTTTCCCCAGCATTACCATAATAACTAATAATAACTGTCCTTATATGAAACTCTTCTGTTTATATTGTGACACATCCAAGAGAAAATAGCTATAGACTCGTACTTATACCTATACTGATTACTGAATATACAACTATTATCCTAATTTACGTGTGAATTGCCTGAAAAGAAGATAGCACACACTGAATAACTTTTTCAAAAATTACTTAATTTCTTGCAAATCGCGTCAAGAGTAATTTAGTTTCAATTTAATTTGCAATATCTGCAATTCACAAATTATATCAAGAATATGATCGTCAACAGAAAGAGTCAACGAATCCTGTGCAGCCCATACCGGCGCCACTTGCACCGACTGGGTCGGAAACTATGGTTGAACCAAAGAAGCTACCCGACAAAAAAACCGACGACGAGGATAGCATCACAGAAGAAATCACAGAATTGCGGACCGCAGAAGCAGCCAAAGTCACTTCTGAGTGGGTAAGTATTAAATATTTTGAGCAGCGTATGTCCATACGATTTGCCTCAGAATCTTTGGAAATTGAATTTCCATAAATACTTTTCACTGCTCTACATATTCTCCAACTGTTACGGTTCTAGTTTTAGTGGAGGCACTATTTGTGACCTAGCGAACAGTCATTCAGTCAATACTTACTCTTTTTTATAAAGATTTTATTATTTTCACTCTATATTTGCTCTAACAACTTGCAATGCTTCTGTTACGTATCCTTCACGCAAAGCATGCCGTGCATTTTTTTAGAAACTTAGTGTATGATGTGTTGGTTGTCGGTTTGGATCTTACAGTATGTGCTAACCACGGCTGGATTTTATACACACTTTAGTTTCTAGTAAATGCAAGGTATTGACATTCTTTGATAATTCAAATAATGAGAAATTTATTGTGAACAATCTGTAAGTAATAGCGTATTATATTCCGCCTAGTCGATTAGTATAAGTCTTTGCTTACTAAACTGACCATGATGCCGCGGCAGCCCACACGCCTACCCGCACCTACTTGCTTCATTTATTTTATGTGTCACATATAAAGCATTAAAGATGTAAAAACGCACTCTAGTAGTATCTTACTTTACAACTCTGGTCTATTACGTAAAAGCACGATGATAATGAAATTCCCGAATCGGGGTAAGCAGGGCGGGGCATCGCTGTAGCGAGATTATCTCGATCGAGCTGCTGTGATTTGACCGAAAATAATGATACGGAGAATTTTCTATCCAAATGCTCACGTAATAGATCCGATTGTCCGTAGTTTGACGCGAAGTGTTTTTACAGTCAGACGACGAGGAGGCGGGCGGGTTGCCGCGCAGCGAGTCGCGTGCGTCGCGCGTCACCCGCGCGGTGCGCCAGATGCTCTGCTGCGGCATGGCTTTGGAACCTCCCTCGGAGCACAACATATCGCCCCGCACCGACAACGACATCGCATAACCTCGCCCTCTCGCCTCGCCGCGCCGGGGCTGCGCAAAGCCTTGTCTCCAACCGAGAATATCGCCGCAGCTGGCTATTTCCAATCGCCGCAACCTCCGACGACGCTCGGAAATGGCCAGCTGGATACAAGAGCATCAAAGCGAGTGTACTTAGTTGTGTATATAGAATGTATTTACAGTTTTAAATATTTTAAAATATATATTTGTGTTGACTTATAGAAGCGATTTACATTTATTAATGATTAAATTGCAAGCTCAACGCTATGACAATGTGATATCCATAATTAGATTCACTTTATGTGGTTAGTGGATATGCGTATGTTGAGAATATTTCTGTATGTAATATTATAAAATAAAAATTTTCTTTCAATAACTATGCGTTTGTCTCGTGTAACTTTTCCGCGTAGATGGCGCTATTTTCTTCCCATCCGATAGGAAAGAACCAGTTCGTAGGGTTCTAGTTGTGCCGTGGTTGAAGTAATTTTACAACCAGTACCAACTTGAACCAGTTCGTAGGATCAGCGATAGCTAGTACGAACTGGTTCTAGTTGTGCCGTGGTTGAAGTAATTTTACAACTAGTACCAACTTGAACCAGTTCGTAGGATCAGCGATAGCTAGTACGAACTGGTTCTAGTTGTGCCGTGGTTGAAGTAATTTTACAACTAGTACCAACTTGAACCAGTTCGTAGGATCAGCGATAGCTAGTACGAACTGGTTCTAGTTGTGCCGTGGTTGAAGTAATTTTACAACTAGTACCAACTTGAACCAGTTCGTAGGATCAGCGATAGCTAGTACGAACTGGTTCTAGTTGTGCCGTGGTTGAAGTAATTTTACAACTAGTACCAACTTGAACCAGTTCGTAGGATCAGCGATAGCTAGTACGAACTGGTTCTAGTTGTGCCGTGGTTGAAGTAATTTTACAACTAGTACCAACTTGAACCAGTTCGTAGGATCAGCGATAGCTAGTACGAACTGGTTCTATGTAGTTGTGCCGTGGTTGAAGTAATTTTACAACTAGTACCAACTTGAACCAGTTCGTAGGATCAGCGATAGCTAGTACGAACTGGTTCTAGTTGTGCCGTGGTTGAAGTAATTTTACAACTAGTACCAACTTGAACCAGTTCGTAGGATCAGCGATAGCTAGTACGAACTGGTTCTAGTTGTGCCGTGGTTGAAGTAATTTTACAACTAGTACCAACTTGAACCAGTTCGTAGGATCAGCGATAGCTAGTACGAACTGGTTCTAGTTGTGCCGTGGTTGAAGTAATTTTACAACTAGTACCAACTTGAACCAGTTCGTAGGATCAGCGATAGCTAGTACGAACTGGTTCTAGTTGTGCCGTGGTTGAAGTAATTTTACAACTAGTACCAACTTGAACCAGTTCGTAGGATCAGCGATAGCTAGTACGAACTGGTTCTATGTAGTTGTGCCGTGGTTGAAGTAATTTTACAACTAGTACCAACTTGAACCAGTTCGTAGGATCAGCGATAGCTAGTACGAACTGGTTCTAGTTGTGCCGTGGTTGAAGTAATTTTACAACTAGTACCAACTTGAACCAGTTCGTAGGATCAGCGATAGCTAGTACGAACTGGTTCTAGTTGTGCCGTGGTTGAAGTAATTTTACAACTAGTACCAACTTGAACCAGTTCGTAGGATCAGCGATAGCTAGTACGAACTGGTTCTAGTTGTGCCGTGGTTGAAGTAATTTTACAACCAGTACCAACTTGAACCAGTTCGTAGGATCAGCGATAGCTAGTACGAACTGGTTCTAGTTGTGCCGTGGTTGAAGTAATTTTACAACTAGTACCAACTTGAACCAGTTCGTAGGATCAGCGATAGCTAGTACGAACTGGTTCTAGTTGTGCCGTGGTTGAAGTAATTTTACAACTAGTACCAACTTGAACCAGTTCGTAGGATCAGCGATAGCTAGTACGAACTGGTTCTAGTTGTGCCGTGGTTGAAGTAATTTTACAACTAGTACCAACTTGAACCAGTTCGTAGGATCAGCGATAGCTAGTACGAACTGGTTCTAGTTGTGCCGTGGTTGAAGTAATTTTACAACTAGTACCAACTTGAACCAGTTCGTAGGATCAGCGATAGCTAGTACGAACTGGTTCTAGTTGTGCCGTGGTTGAAGTAATTTTACAACTAGTACCAACTTGAACCAGTTCGTAGGATCAGCGATAGCTAGTACGAACTGGTTCTAGTTGTGCCGTGGTTGAAGTAATTTGCAACTAGTACCAACTTGAACCAGTTCGTAGGATCAGCGATAGCTAGTACGAACTGGTTCTAGTTGTGCCGTGGTTGAAGTAATTTTACAACTAGTACCAACTTGAACCAGTTCGTAGGATCAGCGATAGCTAGTACGAACTGGTTCTAGTTGTGCCGTGGTTGAAGTAATTTTACAACTAGTACCAACTTGAACCAGTTCGTAGGATCAGCGATAGCTAGTACGAACTGGTTCTATGTAGTTGTGCCGTGGTTGAAGTAATTTTACAACTAGTACCAACTTGAACCAGTTCGTAGGATCAGCGATAGCTAGTACGAACTTTTTCTGGTTGTGCCGTGGTTAAAGTAATTTTGCTTTCTTTCTGGACCGGTTCATCATAGTGGTAATTATCTGATGTATTACTTAGGCCTTGCCTTACTACTTGCGTAGATCTTCATATAGGTAGTTCGGACTTATCAAGTATACATAAATTTATTACAGAACAATCAATCCGAAATAACCATGAAAAAAGGAGTTTCGTGGAGTAATGATGACTACTTGTCGAAGGTTAAATTACAGGTAATCGTAAAAATATATGATGATCTCTTATCACACAAACCGCTAACGACAATCACGAATACATTAGGCCACTAAAGATCTACAGATAAACTACAAATAACCTTAACGTTTGTTTGCATAATGTGTCATTTTAGGATATACGTGGCAGGCAATGCCAGTTGGAAAGGAAATCATCTTTAGGTCCTTGTTTTCGCGCAGCTGCACCATTCGGCAGGCCTTCAGGGATAGCTTTAAGTTTAAAGGTAAATCACATTTTCATCTCATTGAGACTTATTCAGTTTATCAACCCTAGTACGGATACTCTAAGCAAATGCGAGTCCAGTACTAAACTATGCTACGGTTAAAAACATGCTTTAATTAATCCTTATTTTAGACTGTGATACACCTTTCCGATATGGGACATGAAATTAGGTACGTGAGTAAGACGTTTTGGAGCACGTAGTCCTCTTTACCGGCAGGTGGAGTAAGTTGGCTGATGCGGTCAACTACTATATAGTTCCCTGTGTAGCTAGAATTATAGATATGACATTTTACGTGTAAATGCAAATTAATGTTTAGTTCATTACTTACATGTGAATGTCAATCAGAACAAATAAGCTGTCACTCGACAAACTAAAACGCTTTTAAACTTGTATGATATTATGCCCCACACATAGGGCATATACGTACGATAAGAAACTCAAAATACACCACCGATGGGTTATGCACACACAGGGTACGTGTTAACGTTCATTCCATTTGGGACAGTAGGCTACGTGCTCCAATACGCAACAATAGTCACGGGACCCGCGTGAGTTCAAACTCAGCGCTGTGGAAGCTATGTCTTGCAGATACTTATTAAGGTTATTCTGGCTTTGATTTAATATTCTTACTTCTCACTTATTTTTCAGAGACCTATAACCGAAGAAGACAACGACATTTATTATATACCAAAAAAGTCTATAATTAATATTTCCTTATCTAGAGTAAGTGTTTTTTAATGATTTTGTAGAGTTCATGATTTTCTATGACCACAAATTTTTAATTAGTTTTGTTCTAGAGATGCTTAGTAAACAAAACTGTGTACTGGGACATTAAGGAGTGTGTTAGTAACCAAATTTCGGAGGTAAAATACTTGACTACTTTATATTTTTTCATAAGCGTCATACACATTCATTCGATTGTTTTCAGCTTACCTAGTTGAAAACGTAATAAAACATTCAGAAAATACAGTCTCGGTAGGTTTCCTGCTTCCAAAGCTATTTAGAGTATTATTTGTAACAATCGGATGTGGATAAATATTATCGTGCAGGACGAATAAATATTTTTATTGGTGTGGACCTAAAATTCAGGACGTATTATGGCATAAATCAACCGCTTTGCTGCTTGCTTGACACATTTGTTTTGTTCGATCGCAATACCAACTTACTATACAGGGTGTCCCAGAACTCAACGTCAAGCGGGCACGGGGTGAGAAGCGGCGTTACACCGGTCCCGGGAAGAATAAAAAAGTCCTTGTCAGTTATTTAAATTTTAACTTTCAAATTTATAAATATGCGGAAAATTAACATTTTTATAAATTTGATTGTTAAAATTAAAGTAACTGATAGGGATTTTTTTATATTTTTCTCAGGACCGGTGTGTCCTCGCCTCTCACCCCGTGTCCGCTGGACGTTGAATTCTGGGAGACCCGTATATCATCGGTTTACCTACATACTGCTGTTTTATTGTATCCATGAAGCTAAGCGGAGACTTAATGTGAAAATAACTAGCTATGCACTTTTTCTGTCATTACTCTGTTGGAGTCCGGGCTTAAATTTAGTTTTCTCTTTCCAATCCTACAAATATCATAAACGCGAGAGTTTCTAAGAATGTATGTGTGTATGTTTGTTACTCTTTCACGACGAAACTACTGAACCGATATGGATAAAATGTGGTACGGAGATAGCTTCGACCCTGGATTACCACATACGGGTAACAACGCAGAGCGCTGATAGTAAATCGTAAGTCGTTACTTTCTAATATCATTACTTAACAGTTCATATATTAAGGTGTCTACAAAAAAGGCCATTTAGTAACATCATTTTATCATATTATTTAATGTCTTCATAAATTGTTGTTTGTATTTAAGGATCAAGTGAAACCGAAATTACATCTTCTTGGTACTTTGAAGGACAAAATCTCAATGGTGACAAGTAAAATCAAGAACATTTTTTGATAAGCCCTTGTCCATAACTAAATAAATCTTATTTTACAAACATGTTTTTATAACGAACTTTTGTTAGATATACAAAATGTTTACAAGAATAACATAATGCTTGATTATTTCCAATACATTTATTCACCAAATATAACTATTTCATTTAACGATACACGATAGACTTACCAAGGTAATAGATATAATAATTAGATAGGTTTTCAAAAATGTTCACAAGTTTCAGATAGTACTAGTATTTGTAGGTACTAGTTGTAGGGTCATTCAAGCTTTTGTAATTTTAATTTCGATATGCTATCAAGGCAATACAAAAATTTAAAAACATAAAAAATATGCGCTACACTAATCACATAAAAGAACAGTGTCCAGAACGGTGAACTAGACACAATGAACTGAGTGAATACATACTACTGAATGAGTATTGCAGGTAAATATTTCGGAATATTACAGATGGTATTCTGGAATAGTAAATAGGCAGACTTTAACCTAATCTTTCATTTAATTCAGGGAAAATATATTCAATTTTAAGATAATTTCACTTCACTGAAAATGTCGTTTTCCTTCCTTGGGCCGTCAAAGGTATCCATCGTCACATTTACATCTTGTGTAACTAAGACGGTGCGTCATTTTCCATTTTTGTGGCGTTAGTAAGGATCTCGTGCTTTCTCCCTCAATGCTTGCTCCATCCTCACACTTCTAGGCACGCAGGAGTCACACGCGCTGCACTGTAGAGGCACCTGGTGCATCAGGTTGGCCGCGCGCGCCGCGTCGTAGTCACCCTTGCGAGGTCGCCAGCACAGCTCCGTAGAACCACACGTGCAAGTCATCTCGCGACATATCTGAGGATGACACGACATGATAGATCATTGTAGAAATATAACATAAATAGTTATCGGTAAGGTTTACTAAGCCGAAAGGCAGTTACAATACTCATACTAAGTAACAACTTTTACTAGGAGGCAAACTCTGTACTCATTCGAGAAAAATATACTCATATATTTTATTGACGACCGATAAACTTTTTCTATGTTTATTTTCCCAAATTCAGGGTTGGTCCCAAAGGTTGAGTTGTTTCCTTGGGGTGAGGAGTGTGACACCTATTCGGCTAAGTACTTACATCCCTAGCCGATAACCCTGTAAATATAAAAAGACAAATTAACATCCAGTGCCGCAAATGGCATCTTTATCGGCAATACAAATACAATGCAACTTACGGATGGAGACTATTGACACAATTACGTGTGATATACAAAATTTTGATTACCTCAGCAGTTAGACACAAGGCAACCAGACTCTGCACAAGTGAAGCCACACAGAAACCGAAATATAGATAGACCTGCTCGTAGTAGCTGTAACCAGCAGCGTTGCCCACGCTGCAAACTTTGAACCCCTTCGGGATCGAACTTCTAAAAACCCTTCTTAGTCTACATCCTATAATGTAAAACACTCATTAATTTCATGGCTCTATGAAAGGTCGAAAAACGACAACCACTTAATCGATTTTTTTTACTCAGAAATCTTGATTAATATAGTGTTTCGTTTGTGAGAAAAATACCGATTACGAGAAATTACGATTCGTAGGACATACACTAAGTTAGGTCAAGGTCGGTTGAAAACTACGATTTGTTCACGAGTACGAAATTTTATGTGACGTACAAATATACGAACTGACAGAGAAAAGAAAATAATGCCAGGCCCGAAGCAGAGACGCTTAGCTTAAGTAATGAGAGTAGGTTATAGATACCGAAGCGAGGTATTCGTCTCGGCAAGCGTCTGGACAGTCACAAGTCCAGTTGGAGGGCGGCACGCACGGCACCACGGGCGGCGTGTAACAGGTGCTGGGGTGAGCATAGCACGTGGCGCAGCAGCACTGCTGGCACATCGTGTACACCTGCAATTATAAGGACTGGTTAATGATCTTTCTGGTCTTACCGCTGCTAGTCGTGACGCTGGCATCTGGGGCAGATGGGAATGTACTCGTTTCCAGCCGGGAGCTGGATGGAAAGATTAAAAGAAAGTGTTTAGGACCATTATATACCTCGCGGCCAACGATGTTTTTTTAATAAGTAACAATCTGTGGTGAGCGCGACACCTATCTGAAGCAGCGCGAACTAGCCGAACGCTCACCTAGCTACAGAACCATTGCAATCAACCAACATTACCGCCACCACATGCGACACACATACAATCACAACGCCAGGCCTGAATCGCTAAAGCGTTATCTACAGAGCTTTGACGCACGTAAGCTCCAACAACACACAATTGGACAGCTGTCCCCGAGCACATCATCCGCTCGGTAGGAGTACTCCTTTGATAAAATACGAGGCCACTTCATTCTTCCTCCGAAAATCAATTAACCAGTATAGTGGAATCCATACACCAAGTTTCGTCAAGATCTGAGATTGATTGGTAATTATGACCCGAACGCGAGTACGAATTTAAAGGGGATATAAAAAAGCTAATAACAGTTAGACGAAAAAGAATTTGCTGTTATTCGCATGCTACTTAACGTCTTGAAATAAAGATGATTTATTGTACATCCAAGATTTCTTACCAACCAAATAGCTCTCGCTATTTCGTTTCGGATATACGGGAGACAATTGCACAATAGACAATTTTCAAACTTAGACAACTCAGGAATTCCTAAGTTCTTTTCAATACCAGACGGGCCTAGAATCACCTGAAATCGAAAAAAACAATCAGTGAAAGAAAATTTTGTGAAACATTCAATATTTTACAACAGCACAAGACAGTTGATGGGGTGGGAAAAATCTTAAATCTTATCGTAGAAATCTATTAACCTTCTCAGTCACGCAGGTTTTCTTACACCTCCTAAATTCTCTTGTATAGCATTTAGGTGCTAATCATTATCGGTTAATAATTCAATTTTGGAATTACAATTGCAGTGTGACAAAATGGCCATTTTGACATACAAACAGTTTCTTAGTATCTAACAAACGTAATGTTTAATGAGCCCCTAATTCTATGGTCTCACTTGTTTGTTTTCCTACTTCTTGCTTGTCTAAATAAAAAAAAAAACATTTTGTTTTATTTAAATAAAACCTCAGTTTTCACAAGATCTTCTTGACCCACCTCACTAGCAAAAAACTGACAGTCAGGCGCACATGTGCCCAAACTGTCCACAAATGCACACTGCACAACATTTTTGGCCCCCTGTAGCCCCTTGACTACGTTGATGGTGGTGCGAGCGATGGCGTAAGCCCCGGCGAGACACGCGGTCTCTTGACAGCACTTGGCGTTACAGACTGCTTCGTTGCAGCTCATTATGCACGACGTTACACATTCCACCTGCAAAATGATATTTTCATAAATTTAATTTGTCGAAAAGTGGCTAGACTATCGCTCTTTTATTGTGCGAGCTGCCAGGTTATGGAATAGGCTGCTGAGATCTTTAATTCAAGCATTTTCATTCTAGAACTTATTTCTTCTTTTACTAAAGTTATGATTTAAAAAATGTGTCATTCTGTAAGTGCATGCCATGCAAGTCACAAAAAGCGAAAAATTGAGTCTAGTTCTAAATGTCACTAGAAGCTGTCATCCTCGGCATTGCACGGGGCGTAATAAGAGCCCCCATTTGATATCCTTAGGGTATGAATATCTGAAAATCTTTTCTTAGTACATCTCTACACTCTAAAATGAATACACCCTCCAAATTTCATGTCTCCTAGTTATAGCGGTTCAGGCTCTACCTTGATAGTGGCCTATCAGTTTATCAGTTTTGAATGTTACACAGTCAGCTTGCAGTAGAAATTCTTTAGAGACGATGTCGCTTATTCTTATGTCAACGAGCTAAGATAAATCTCACACAAGTTTCAAGAATATTTAGGTACTTATTCGCTTATCGTTAATGCAGCGTGCGAGGGTTATACACGGAGCGCAAGGGCTAAGTTACGCCCAATTGTGGTGTCAAGCTGTTTACTGAGCTGAATGATACATTTTTTGCATCTGTTTTTGAGCTATGTTACCACTTGGTACCAAAGTCATATGTCTTTGTCAGCATGCGAGGGTTGCACATAGAGAAAGGCACTGAGTCTCTCTCTTCCGTCCACTGGGCTGAATAAGTGAATGAATAAGTTCCTGTTCGTCACCATAATCACTTGTGCGTGCGAGGGTTGTAGAAAAAGCGAAAATATCGTCAAGCTAGAATCATAATATTGTCCGTATATAAGTACCTGCTCATGTGTCATAGTGCAGGGGTGAGTAGCAGCGGAAAGCACAGGCACCATAGTCGCCGGCGTGGCGCCCCCGATCACCGGCACGCGCACTGCCTCGGGCGGCATGCGCAGGAAGTCTGCGAGCGCGGTGTTGGCTCGCACGCAGTTTAGCTCTACGCAGCCGAGCAGCGTGCGGGGGTTGTACACGGAGCGGAGCCGCTGGATCTCACCCACTAGAGGCACCATACTGTCTACTGGCTCCGTACCTACTATCGTAAACGCCTGGAAATAGTTTACGATAGATGGATTACCGAACTTAATTTGTTGGCCAACTGCTAGGAGATAGGCTTGTGTTTGATCACAATTTCTTGATGTGAAGCAATGACAGCCTAGTAGTGTATTTATACACTGGTTTTAAAAGCTGCGAAGGGTTTGATTCAAGGTCGAGGCAGATGATCACAGACCATTAGATTGAATATTTTGTCCTCGAGTCTAAGAGTGTTATAAGGCATCTAAGTGACTAGAGAACTTCCTAGTCATTTGAGTGTGAAAGATAGATAGATAGAAAACTCTATATAGTATGCATACAGAAATAATTCAATAAACTTAATAAAACTTGTGATTACGTGTAACAAGCGGCAGCCTTAATAATAAAGGAAAGCTTAGTTAGGTATTTATTATTTATTTAGGCTGATACGGTTTTTCAAACCAATTTAGTAAAAAGATTCTAAGCTCGCTGATTTTAAGTAGATTAATAATACTGAATGTAGACGCTCTGCGTCTACTTTAAAATTATTGCAGCTGTTCGCACAATAAATATTTTATTTAGTGTGCGAACAGCTAGGTTGTGGAATTCCCTGCCGAGTTCTCTATTTTCCGATATATAATATCGATCTTTTCAAATTTCGAGTGAATCGGTTTCTTCTAGGCAAGCGTGCCACATCCTAGACCGCATCATCGTTTTACATCAGACGAGTTGCGGTCAGACGCAAGCCTATTATTAAAAATAAAAAAATATTTCCAAAAAAGCACCAAAATAAGTTAATCGCACTCACCTGCGGACAAATGTTGCATATTTGCAGTGTGACTTCAGTTAGTACAGGAGCGCTGTTCTCAAAAGTATCGCAACCGTCTCTAGCTACAATCACTACAATTTTTGAACTCTGAAATAACGAAATGACTCGTGATAGATATATATGTAACAAAACAACTCAGATATTTTCTTTAGCGAAAAGACAGATCATGCATATGCATGCATCTCTTACACAAGATACATAACTAAAATATGTTATAGGAATTTATATGAACACTAATTTAAACTTAGAAAAAGTCACAACCGACTCATATATCGGCAGGTATCTCTAGAACTTTTTCAGTTATTTTGTTTAAAAAAACCTTAATACTAGACCGATTTAAATAAATTTATATGGAGCCATTGTAGTACGATCTACTAAACATAAATATTCATCAAAATCGATCCATATTTGTCTGAGTTAATTGCGTAGAACAAACATATACTTGAATTGTAATCTTCCCTTTTTAGAGCCGTTAAAAACTTATACCCATCTCTTAATACTTAAAGCTATGTATAGCAATATCTTGTTTATCTTTTTTAAATATATACCTTGAGTGCATCGGCAAGCATATGTCGACCGGAATACGAAGACACCTTGCACTTGGTGTCGACATGGCTAAGCTCCATGCCCTGCCCGCAAGTAGCGCAGATATCGTACAGTGCTATTTCGTCCAATAGAGGGCATTGTTTTAACAGAAGTGCTAGCGGTTGGCCTGAAATGTAAATAAACACAAAGAACCCTGAATATCAATTTTAAATTGCAAGTACATAATATCGGCGGCTGTATTTCAAAAAATGTGTTGAAAGGTTTTCGTATCTGTTTCGACTACAAAGTCGGTCATCCCCTGGAAATAAACGAAGAGGACTGAGGCTTTATTCTGGAATATTTATTTATTGTACAATGTAATAAATACATTTAACCCGCAGGGCAATTAAATCCACTAGATAAAATAAGTTAGGATATCGGGGTTTGGTCGCGAAACTCAAAACACACTTATTCTCCTAAGAAAAAAGTGTTTACAGAGCCAACATTGAAATCAGGTAAAAATATCATCTAAGTGTTTCAAACAATAAACATTTAATTACATATAACATGGAACAGCTTGTTTTCAGGATTTGTATTACACTGTTAAATCCAAAAACATTGTGATATTTCGATTCAGGTCTGGCAAAACTTGCCGGAATGAACATACGTAGTTACTCGTATATAGAAATAAAAATTCAAGGAGTTTTTGACTTTTTTCTGGCTTTGGTTTTTATACTTCAGAAGAACAGAATATTTACTACGGCAGTATTTTACTGCCATAACATTAGAAAAGCAAAAATTTTATTGTTTGTGAGAAAATTCCAGTATTAAGTATAGGCTGTAAAGTTATAAGGTTAAATTAGAGAAAAAAATAAGGAAACATCCAGAACCTGTACATCCAGCTGCTCCGACGATGCAAACTTTCATCCCATTGTTGGGGCAAGTACTGTAATATTTTTTTGCGTTTTTATTATTAATCTTATTGCTATAATTATATGAAAATGAAAAGTTCCATGATGTCTTTGAAATTTGCTGACTCAAAACATACGTCCTGAGTAGAGATTGCATAAGTATCATTGTATTTCTCACACTTTTTTTAGAATTTTGTGATTTTCACCAACTTGCATAATTTTGATAAAATGTGTCATTTTTGACACATATTTTGATACAGAAAATGTTTCTTCTGTTTATGCTAATATTTTGGTCAGAGATATTGGCATACCTTCTATGTAAGTAGGTTTAATTTATAACGACGATTAATTTTAATCTTGTAGGTAGACTAGCTCGTTGGAGCTAGTGCTGTTAAAACACACTTGACACACGTTCTTTCTACTACACCTAAAGCAATAGGATTGGAACTGTTGTGCCAGCGACCCAGAGCTGTGCTCCCTTTATTTTAAGGAGCTTAGCTGGTTGGGTTAGGCTGCCGGGGGGAAATGCACAAATCACCCCAAGCGGGACGTCAGTGGAGGACTTATCGCCCCCACACAGTATAAGAATAAGAACACACGTGACACTTTTGCCTCTTTGTGATCTACTAAATCAGTTTCTAGTGTCATGGGACAGACAGGGTTGGTAAGGCTATAATTTCGAAAACCATGGTCTATTACGAAGATATATCACTTGATTACTAGCTTAAATACTTTTTAAAAACAGCTCGGTCCACCCCATACTTAGCAGCTACATTACCACTTTCATAGATTACATAGTTGATGACTCAACAGCCTAATGAAATGGCGTTATTTATAAGTATAGCACTTTTTAAATATTATATTTACGTGTTAATGACTGAATACAACATGCCATTCATGAATAAATTAACAGTTGGGTGAAGTTATCATATAATTGCGGTATTTCTCTACGTATGTCTTTTTTCATACCCGTTTATACCATAACTCCATGCGATACCTCGCTGTTTGCTTCAAACATGTTGTCAAGGATTAAAAACATCTATTGCACAAAATATCTGAATCTACTCTGCCTGAGTGAAGTTTTCAAGCCTCTATACTTGTTATTGTCCTTGTTCGGACTTTTCCCTTGCAACATCAAGTACCAAAAGAGCAGTTATCGTTTCCACATCACACGAAAATCTTTATATTTAAACTTCGCGTCCGCGCTCATCTATTTAATTCTTATTGCTTTTTCCCTTGCGATGCATCTCCAACACATCTACTTCTCTTTCGAAACCAGTTCTATGACCACTGCTTTTATGACGCAAATTAATTACATCACAGAACTTATGAACTTGATAATCTTTTGCGTCGTCGCATATTTTTGTGCACATATATACCGCTATAAATATGTGGAAATCCTTAACATTCTTGCCTCTAGGATAGATCCGCCTAACAACAATAGCACCAAGGTTTTGAGCGCCATTCGTTTTCAAGTTTGTGTAGTCGTCATGGGTTGTATTGGACTGACAACCGTTATGCAGTTCTGTGTTAACTTTACCAGAGCCGATAGCATGCGGAAGAAGTTACTAGTATGTTTTACCTTCAATCTACCGCAAATAATACAGTTTACGGTCCTTGCCTTCTTTTACGTGATTGTGATGATGAAAGTTGGGATATTGAGGAATATTAGAAAGCAAGCTGGAGTTCTTGCAAAGGAGAAGTTAATATACATTGATTGTATAACGATCGTAGATTACAATCGTAGAGCACTGACGCTGAGACAAATGGAAATACTTTACATTGAAGTGTCGGAAGTAAAACAGATGGTGAATAAAGTATTTGAAGCACCTATATTAGTGACCATGATGCAGTGCTTCCACACTATAGTTAGCGAGTCGCATATTATTTACCACGGTGTCGTTGTCCAGAAAAACTTGGATTCACATACAATTGTGAATTGTTCCGTATGGATTTTGTACCAGCTTATGAAAATCTATGGGGTGTCCCGAGCAGGCAACGCATTGAAAAATGAGGTACTTAAGTGTATATGTATAATATTCGGATTGAAGTCAACATTTTTGCATATTATCTTATTCATAGATTCACAACGCCATAAAGCCTCTAATACAGTACAGTACTTTCAAATTTCAGGTTTCGAAATTAGGCAGAGCCATACATAATATTCCTACTGAAAGGCTGGACTTGCGCTTTATGATGGAAGTGGGTATATTTTATTTAGTTTTGAGCTCAATGCGTATAGCATATCTCATGTTCTTGATCGGACGTTTTCGTTGTGGAGACTTTTGGAAATCTTAAGCTCTCGCACTCGTACATCGACGAGATTATTTTTTTGCTTTCAGTACACTGGTATCTAAGTACAGGCAACCCATTTTGTATAAGTCATACGTATGAGATTTATTTTCACTCACTCATACTTACAGAATAGGTACCGGGTATTTTAATTTATTAATTATATACTAAATTATATAATTAAAAAAAGATTAATGTTTTTAGGTGCAACATTTTTCCACAGCTATTTCGTTCTACAGGAATGAACTGACCGTATATGGATTTTTTCCTCTTGATGCAACGCTGACATTCAAGGTACTTAATTCATTATTCAATCATTTATTATTAAACGTGACCAATGGATGGAGAGGAGATAAAAGTCTTATATAATTATAACTCAGGAACACGTGCTTTGTTTTTAATGATTCTTTTTTTGTTAGAAAGGACTAACTGAAATGATGCTATCCTGAATATTATTGACGGTTCCCTTGGGACGCATGAAAGTCATATTTAACTATAACTCGGTAACGCGTGCTTCGATTTGGATGATTCTTTTTTTTTAGAAAGGTCTACCTGAAATAATGTCATCCCAAAAATAAGTGGGGGTTCCCGTGGTATCCCACGGGAACCCCCACTTATTAGACTAGAAATTCGTACTTAACTAGAACTCGGTAACGGATGCATCTATTTAGATGATTATTTTTTGTTAGAAACGACTTATATTATTGTACCGCAAATATAAGACATCGGTATTGTATTGTCAGTATCGGTGTTATTATTTTATTTTTTCGATAAACTGTCGAGAGTTTATCAATGAGAAAAATATCGGTCCTGTTACTGTGACTATCGATAAGGGTTTTTTTAATGGAAATCTAATTAAAATGTTCCATTCAAATCATACTTTGCTATACTGCCAAAAACTATATTTCACTTTTTTGTCATAGTTTATAGCTGCGGCATAGATTACGATTGTACGTGTATCAACATTGGTGACCGAATAGTTAACAAAGGGGTGAAACCTACGTAATACGCAAACAGAGCCTGAGCTACCGGTGAAGGACAACATCGTGGTGTAACAAAAACATGGTGGCAGGGCATTTTTTACACTTGCCTGGTTAGCTACCACCTTCTAGTTAGAAAATCTGACGTCAAGCAGGTGCTTAGCGTCACATTTTTTATCTGTTAGCTGCGGTGACCTTTTTTGAGAGCCAGTGTATTCTAGACTAGGCATGCTCCATCTAGGGGCCACAGTGACGCTGATTTCTGTCGGTCTAATTCGGTCATGCGAGCTGGTTGTCAAATGCCTAGCTGTCTTGAATAAAAATAAATAGGCAATCGAGATACATGCATTAGCAAAAAAGCCATAAAGGCTTAAAATGAGTGCTGAATTCACAAAATTATATAGGCGTTGATACTATGCATAATCTTTAGTTCTTCAGAATTGTTCACTCATGCTGAACATGATTGTGCGAACTTCTGTGTATCGCTTTAATTATTCATAAGTATTTACAGTTCAAAACACTGCTATCTTATTATAGGTATATTTTATAATGATAACTGATAATGACTTTCAGTAGGACCACTGAAAATAATTCTCTAATTTTTAAGTTCCATTGACGTAATTATGCAAGGTTAGCAACCGCGAACGGTACTGCTAGTAGTTAATAAATATATTCAAATTTGAATTTTCACGTCTGCCAGAGACGCTATTCTAGTTTCTATACAATTTTGATCTATCGAATTCTAGGCTTCCCGATTATCTTGAAATTCCCGTGAAATTCCTCTAAGGATTTCTGTTCCTTATCGGCCGAGCGAGCAAAGCGTCTCTGCTTCGGGTCTCAAGTTTTCTATCGTTATGTCAGTATTTGTAGGTATGCCTCCTGGAAATTTCGTACTCCAGGTTCCAGGTTTCGCAGAGGTTCAAGTCTGTTATTTAAATTGTGACATAATTACTATTGCGTTGCGTCATAATAGTCGTTTTTGAGATATTTGGTCAGTTAATAAATTCTAAATTTAAGTTCCGTTTAATATTACTACTGACCCTGATTCAGTGGTAAAACGAATAATAAGACGCAATTGTAATTTTGAAACAATTCGTATAGGTCTATAGGTATTCATAACAAACTTGGCCCGTAGGGCTTAATTTTCAATCAATCGTGATTTTTGTGTAGTACCTACTCCCAAAGGCGTACCTACTTGAAAATTTCAATAAAACAATTTGTACAGACAAGCGAAGCACAACATTAATTAAGATTACTATATAAAAATATCGATCAAGCGGTTGACGATATTTTTTTATAAAGTTTGTAAAATATTGTTGCCGCGAAGGTCGACAATTCACGGAAATTAACTGCTAGGTACTTTAAGTAGGTGCATATTTATTTATCCAATTTTCAAATGCCGTGCAGGCAAAATGTATTTTACTGGTTCTGTTTTCTTTTTCAGATATTGGCATCTGCAGCAATGTATATTATTATTTTAGTGCAGTTTGATAAATCTAAAAACGAATAGTTAATAAACTAGAGCTTAGTAAAATTTCCATGAATTTTTTATTCAGCAACAGAAAACATATTAATACCTCACAAAACTCAAGGTTAAATTAAATTTTTCGTGTATGTACGAAATTAATACTAAGTAGGTAGGTACGAGTAGGTATGTCTGTGTGAATACTCACATTTAGAAAGATGTGAACAAACAGAAATTATATTATTACCCCTGCTTTTCTCTTCTTCTTTTATATATAGATTCTCTAGGACGGTGGCATGCCCAACAGAGTGTACCGTCCTTCAGGATATACCTAGGCACTCCATCTGTAGATGACAACATTTCAAATTTATTGACCCCCCCATTTTTATTACCATAATGGATTACCGTAATAATTATGTTTTAAGAGATTTTTGAAAACTAAGTAAAGCTCAAGTATCAAACGACAAACAAACAAAAACACATATAATTTAACATTAAGAGAAGAGCTTTACTTATATTTTCAAAAATATCTAAAAACATAATTATTACATTCTGATAAAATAAAAAAACAGGGATACGTTATTTTTCATTTCACATAAAAATGGGGGTTCAAAAATTTTAAATGTTGTCAAATCTCGATTTAACAGATGCGAGTAGCAGGAAGCAGTGGATTAGGTCCTCAGTGCTCCGCATCACCGGTCTGCAACGCTTAAGCGTTCTCTTGCTAGTCAGTGCGGTCTGCAGTACGCAGTGGCAGCATGAGCAAGATTGTAAAATATGAAAAACCTACAAATTACGATTATAGGAGACATCCGATTCCGCTTTCGTCACTGACCACGAATAAAAAATAATAAATCCATTACATAATAAATGTCGATATGGTCCATAACTACCGATGTACCTATTTTTTCTATTTGCAATCGATATACGGGTCTTTAACGTCTTTTTAAAAGTTCGGCTTCGTCGGTGTTATAATACATACCCCGGTAAAAAAATTATAATCAGATTTGGTAGCAGTTACAGTCCCAATACTGGGCATCGTCGCCAAGATTTGCAGATGACTTTGTGTCAGCTTCAGTCTTTCGAAAGTGACGTATTCTTTCGGCACTTGGCATCTTTAGTAGCTTCCGCCACAGCTCCATGCTGATGGTCTACGTATCAACACAAGTTGCGTCCCATACGATGGCCATTTTGGCACAATGCTATAGTAATTCTAAGAAAATTCAAATAACAGTCTTGACCACCAGATGGAACGTTCGAGGTAGTAAGCGCACGCTTAATGGTGTCGTTGATGAAGCATGGCGGGAGATTCTATCTGCGCTGCGTTGCCAGAAAAGTCCATGGAGTCCACTCCTATCGACGTCACTGCCACACCACACGGACATCGGTAACTTTCGACAATGGACGGGACATACTTTTATATCAATTTTTATTTTGTACGTCTATATTAAAAAAATAATGAATTAGTAGTGGTCATATTGGCCCTAGCGAATTTAGAAAAAAAACGGGAAATGATGATCACTTAATTCATTTTCATTTATATGTCAATCTTATCCTTCAGCCTTCCTTCGTCAGATCTTGACGTTTTAATAAATTATACTTTTGTTTATTCGCTCGTTGATTTTAAATTTTCATTGAAATACATAGGTATTAATAATTTTACTTTACATAGGTAAATAATAAAAATAGTCGTAGAAACCCTGCCCGGTACGTAATAACGTTAGGTATATATTATAAAACAGGTAACAATTTAATGTCTTCATCTTAGGGCCCGGTTGTTTCATATGTACGAACAAGAATAAGAAGTATTTATTGGCCTTTAAATAATGTTCGTTACAGGCAAGTCTTGTTACATTTGAAGTAAAAAGGATCATTTGAGTGGTGTAGTATACATAATTTTAGTCATTATTGTATATATTTTAGTGTAACTGTATTATTTTAGGAACTGGTAAGTTTTTATCATTTTGATATGAACGAGCCGCCCGACTTGCAAGATCCGGGGGGCGGAATGGTTCGGAATTTCGTAACTGTAGCAACTCATAGCATTATTTCTAATGAGTCTGGAATGGACACAGACACATCTTATAAACGTAAGCGAAGTCGAAATACTAGGATATGTAAGCATTGCAATAAAAAAAACAAGGAAGCACGCTCAAGCTATAGATGGCAAAACAGGTTGTCTTTGTACGGATAGCAGTGACTCGAATAAAGAAACAACTATTAAAAAACCTTTTGCAATCCCATTACAAATATCTCCTTCACCGCCTAGCAATAATCAAGCTCCCCAGTTCGTTTCCTCGATAGCTCGAAAATTGTATCAACCAACTGATAAAGCTCCATTTAAAATCCATGTACAACGTGAAGTAAAGTCATCCGATGATGGAATTATTATCTATCCAGTCTCTTTCGGAAAGTTTCTAAAGAAGAACGGTGTTCAGAATATTATTGACGGTTCTGTTAAAATAATTGGTATGAATAAAATAGAGTTATCGTTTTTAGACATTGGCGATGCTAATTCATTCATTTCTTAGTAGCGGAATTTTATCGATGAATAATTATAAAGCGTTTGTTCCGTCGATCAACGTCACTCGTATGGGGCTGATTCGAGGTGTTCCTTCGGAATGGTCACCTGAAGAGGTTATTGAGAATATATCTGTTCCTACTGGTTGCGGCAGTATATTAAAAGTGAGAAGGATTAATTTTAAAACCTTGGTAGAAGGTTCTCCAGTTTGGAAACCTACGCAGAGTATTGTAGTTACGTTTGACGGTCAGGTGCTACCTAGTAGAATTTTTATTTGCTACAACTCACTCCCTGTTGAACTTTACACCTACTATAAAGTGTTATAATTGCTGCCATTACGGTCATACTAAACTCCAATGCAGGTCGAGACCTAGATATTTTAGATGTGGCCTTGAACATACTGGTGATACCTGCAATGCTAACGACGAAAACATTATATGTTGCCTGTGTTCAGCGCCACATTTTGCAATCAACAAGTCATGTCCAGAGTTTGCACGACAAAAACGTATCAAAATAACAATGGCTGAAAATAGCATATCTTACGGTTAAGCAGCTAAACTAGTTCCCCCGGCATCAACGTCTTATGCTGACGTTGTTAGCTCTGTTTCCAGTACCAATTTATCTAATCCACATACATCCTCTAAAGTTACAAATATTCAGCGCCCTCACCAAACATCATACTAAAAGACAACTTTTACTAACCGTCGTTCAGCTGCAATTATAGCGAAGATTTACTTGAAGATGGCAAATGCACTAGTCGTGTAATGCCACAACCCTCGTAAAAGGGCAAAAGAAAAAAAAACTCATTCATTCAATTATTCTTCATCATATAGTTTCGTTCATTCATATCATTCGCTGCCAAGGACTCGCTGAAGTAGATGGTGTGATATTTATTTTATTTTGTTTAACGTTTTCATTTAATTTACGATAAAACAACTAATTTCGGTTTTGTGTTGTTCTAGTGTCAACCTGCAGTACGTCGATAGTAAAATTAAGATGGTAAGGAGCAGTCTCAGGCTATGACTGATCGATTACAATAAACTCGTGTCTCTCGTGTGCCTTGTATTTGATATTTGCTTGAATCAGTGTAAAACTTGAATGAATAATATTTTGTCCAGTATTTCGCTTTCAGTTTGTTAATATTTTGGTATTTCCGTGTAATAACTCGTTGGTTACGCATTGCCGGCATGCGGCGTAGCCATTTTGAGTAGACGTAATGGCCGGCGGGCGCCATGTCGCTGATCACGTTTTATCAATTGTAAAGTTTCCTTTAAGTGCTCGAATCAGTAAACAAGATTAGGACTTTTTAAAATAAATACAAGTGTATCTGTGCTGCTTAAGCAAATACACTAAGTATAATGTATGTGCAGTACCGGCAAGTAAGGCACAACGCCCTCCACATAATGCAGGTAGGTGCGGTGTCCACATACTTATTGTAGCGTGTCGAGTTAGTCCCCTTAACTTTTCTAACAGTGGCCCTAAAGCTGGTATATCGGTTAAAATGCAGACTCAAGGAAATAGTTTCAGAAGTCCTGTCTGTAGGTTAAGATGAACACAAAATGTGCTGATCAGCTGTTTCTGATGATCACCTGTCACTGAAGCCATTTTGCTCCATGGAGTCAATGACCTATGATTTGCTTCATTGATTTGTGTGATGCCACAATCTTAATAAAGGAAGTCAATGAATGTTTTTTCCCAAATTAGAAATAGAATTAGAACAGAGATAAAGTCGTTTGTTTACCTAAATATTACATTAACAAATAAAAATACTTAATCTTAGTTACAAGGCATGTAAAATTTGTAATTATTTGGAAGGTACGCTTAGTGGTTTATACATTTCCTTTCAGTAGATCTTAGCTCAATAAGGTCTATGGGTAATGGTCTAAATGCATCTAGTTTTATCTGTTAAAACGTATATAATATCTTTGAGAGATAAAAAGTAATATTTGTTTTATTCTTTACAACTTTTAATTTTGTAAGAGCTCATTTTTAGTAACATAAGTTTTGAGTGCTGTTGGAAGTCTGTTTTCACTTATTTAGAGTACGACTTGTGTCACAGAAATGTTCTTTTTACGACTGAACCAACATTTTATATCTTTTTGGAGTAGTGTTTTGACCTAAAATGTTCTTTATATAAGTAAGGCATAGAAGAAACTAGCTGTGCCCCGCGGTTTCACCCGCGTAGTTCCCGATTGGATTGTCGAGATAATAGGGGAACTACTTTTTTGAAGTCGGTTAAAAAGTATCCTATGTCCTTTTCCGGGGTCCAATCAACCTGTGCACCAAATTTCATCCAGATCGGTTTAGTGGTTTTGGCATGAAAGCGAAACAGACAGACAGAGTTACTTTCGCATTTATAATATTAGTTAGGATTACATGTTGATATATTTAACACATCCGTGACTAATCAAGCCACATTTTCATGATTTTGTTGCAATACATTGAGTCTTTAAGAAGTTTTTTTTATCTTTAAAGAGACACGCACACATTTTGTCTAGATAACAAATACAATTCTGATAAATGTCCGAATCGTGTTCATTTACTACCTATTCTTCTAACATAAAAAAAAATTGGATGCAACTACAAAGTAGCCCAATATTGATTCAGACAGATGGCATGTTAAATACAAAATCCTGATGATATTTTTTTCCATTGATTGGTAGATGGACGGTAATGTGGTGCACCCCCACTCAGTGGTGCCAGGGATGCCAGGCGCTGTCCATGGCATGCCAGTGCATGGAGCAGGGCCAGATGGAGAGCATCCACCGCATGGTCCACGCAGGCGTTACCAGAACCGTCCAAAGCCTAATAACAACCTGGAAAGACTACCCCTCGATGAGGCCGCTAAGAGGGTAATGTTCGTTTTTACTAGTGAAAAAACAAAGGCAATGATAATAATAACAATATTCTTTAAATATTAACAGCAACTATTAACATCCTAAAGAATAGTACTTAATATTACTTTAGAATTTTACACAACGTGACATGGGCACATCAGCTTCAAGCTGCTTAATTATTGTTGGATAAATTGAAATAAAACTCTAATATGCCATTAGATCAAATACATGTTTGACGTTATCCTATGGTAATAACATTATAGTAAGACTAAATTATTATAGTAATAGCAGCAAATGTGTTATCATTAGTAAAGAGGATCTAAGTTAAATAGTATTATTCTCTTATGATATGATTTCTGAATTACATAAAGTTAAAGTTTTGCAAAGCAAATGCTGATGCTGTCGTTCTATAATTCTAAGTACAACCATTTTAACTAGATATATTATTTTTTGTGAATAGGAAATGGAGTCACTCCCTATGAAGACTCCAGTATCGGTACTTCAGGAACTGCTTGCTCGTCGTGGCACAGTGCCCAAGTATGAGCTGGTGCAGATTGAAGGCATGATACATGAACCTACCTTCCGCTACAGAGTTACTGTTGCTGATATTGTTGGTAAGATTTTTCTATGTTTATTTTTACACTTAGAAGAAATATAATTGTTTTTTTTTATATTTATTACTAAAGAAGTGAGCTGTGTCTGCGATTGCAGATACTTTTTTTTTGTATGGTGGAGGGACTTGGCCTAATGTCAGAATTTCTAGATGCTTAAAGGATACTTCAATAAATATCTAAATTGTAAGGAAAAAATTGGGAGTTACATTAAAGTATTTTTAGTCTTGATTGTTCCTAACCATTCATTATCTACCAAAGTAAATATAAGATAAGATAAGACAACTCTTTATTAAAAAACCAGCTTAATTGTAAAAAATTATAACAAATAAAAACTTACAAATATATATTAGGTTTCTCAATGGCGGCCTTATCGCTTAGAGCGATCTCTTCCAGGCAACCATGCACATAAACGAATAATATAAAATTAGAGAGACCTTAAAATAATACATTGAACAAACATATTTGAAAAGTAAACAAATTATACATACAAATGGATACACAGATAAACAAATACATATAACATAGGATACAAATTAGGAGCATGGAAATATATTATATATTAATTACAAATTAAGAGAAGATAACAGATATATGTATGGATAAGACTGTTTTCTGGATCAGTTAATTTTCATTTTTGTAGCTTAATTAGGTGAGGCCCCCAATTTGTAGTTTGGTGGACTGTTGACCACATGCCCTTAAGCATTTCAAGGTATTTATCTTCCATTTAATGACTAGAAGTGGGGCATATGACGAAGTTGATACAAAACAACTGAATAGATAGATTACAAACGATCAAGCCTATGTATGCTACAGTAATGTAGTTAATCTTATACACTTTTCTTTGCTGCTGCTATTTATGGAACACATGTTTTCCAGCCATGGGCACAGGCCGCTCCAAGAAGGAGGCCAAGCACTCGGCCGCCAAGGCCCTGCTGGATAAGCTGACTGGCGCCACCCCGTCTGACTCCAACACCAATGGCACTATACCTGAAGTGTACGTTTTCATACTTAAACTACTGCTATTTTTGTATTCATGTGATGTAGAGATCATCATACAGGAACAGTTTCTTTTTTGTGCATTTTTGTAGCTTATGTAAATCCAGGTCAGGTATGTCCATACTGTACCATACCAAACATTTTTTCAGTTTGAAATGCCATTTAGTCTAGAAGAAGTAGTAAACAAACTGGCCTGTGGTGGTCTAATAATAAACAACTGCTAAGTTGGAAACTATGGTTCTTTCTTATCGCAGAACTCGAACCTTATCTTCTATGTGTCTTCACTTATGTGCAAACACAAGCTGTTGTCACTTAATAATAAGCCATTTAATCTGAAATCCTTTTTTCATCAGTTTCTGTAAAATGTCCCTGATTTCAGAGTGCCTTTTGACATAGGCCTCCTCCAACTTTTTCCACTGTTGTCTATCCAGGGTTACCCTTCTCCAGTTGGGTCCAACAGTTAACTTTAGGTCATCTTCCCATCTCTTGAACTGTCCGCCTTTACTGCACTTTCCATCCCTTGGGTACCATTCTGCGACTGCCTTGCACCATTTTCCTCTGGGATCTCTTAGCATATGGCCAGTCCATCTCCATTTCAGTTGGTCTATTCTCTCAACAATGTCTTTGAGCTTTGTCTTGTTTCTAAGGTTGTCACTAATTTTGTCGATTCACTTGGAACCTGTCATACTTCTCTCCATAGCTCTTTGACATTTTGCAAGCTTTTGCTGTATGGTAAGTTTTGCAACCATAAGTCAAGCAAGGGAGAATACATCTGTTAAAGGTCTTCTTTTTACCTGCCATGGGTAGTTCCTTCGATTTCTTAATTTCCTTCAGAGACCAGTATCTTTTCCATCCATTTGCATTCCTTGTGTCTATTTCTTTGTTAGATTTATCTTCTGGTGAAATAATGTGACCAAGATATATGTACTCTTCTACATAGTCCAAAGTTTTTTCTCCTAAATGTACTTTCACTGAGTTGGTCATTACTTTTGTTTTGCTTATGTTTACTTTTAGACCAACTTTCTCACTAGCCTTACTCAAACCTTTGATCATAGCTTCTAAGTTTGCTGGATTCTCCTCGAACAAAACTACATCATCGGCAAACCTCAGATGATTTAATTTTGATCCGTTTATGTATAAACCATAATTCTCCCAATATAGCTCACGGAAAATATTTTCTTTTGGGATTTGGGATTTCCCCTTTTGTCAAGATCTCATTAAAGAATTTTGTTAGGATAGGGGTCATCTCTTTGATAACTTGCAAGATCTCATTATTTACTTTTTCTGGGCCTGGAGCTCTGTTAGTTTTCTGACTTTGAATTGCTTTTTTGACCTCAGATTCTCATATTTTAGGAACCTGCTCTTCCAAGTTATTTCAATTAACTTGTGAACTGCAGTCTTTCTCTTGGTTTGATTGGATCTTTGAGTAAAGTTGTTTATAAAATGAAGTGGCAATCTCTCTAATACTTTACCTTTGACCATTCTTTCCCCGTTTCTTTGAGTTCTTTCAGAGCCATCCTCACTCTTCCATTCCTCTCGATGCGATTTTCAAGAGTAGGTAGTTAGTTAGTTTTAAGACGTATTGTTTTATGGTCTTTTCTAATGCTCTCTGTTATTTTATTACTCACTTCAGCAGTTTTCTTGTTGTCTTTGTTGGGGCTAGCTTTTAAATCCTGTCTTGATTTAATAAGGTTAAGTGTGCGATCACTCAATTGGTATTTACTTTTGGTGTTGCTCGGCATTGTTCCTGCATCATATGACGGACAACTCATTAAATGCAACCTTTTGGTGGCATTTAATGAGTTGTCACACACACGACTTACTGGCAAAACAAATAACTTGTAGGTATGATGCTATTGTCACTTAGGTACATGTCATTGTTATACTTACTCAAGATTATGTTTATTCTGTCCAGGCCGGCTACGACCGTGGTGACATCGTTCGAGGACAAGTTGATCGGCAACCCGGTGGGCTGGCTGCAGGAGCTGTGCATGTCGCGCTTCTGGCCGCCGCCATCCTACCACGCGGAGAATGACGACAACGTCAATAGACGTGAGTTTAAATATATTATTTGACTACAAGCGCCTTTCTCTGGATGTCTATTAAGTAGTTAGCATACATATAGCAGATGTTATAAGTTAATAGGCGTGAGGCTCTTACTATATTTCTTGATTACCGTAGGCTTTCTAAGTGTTAACTCTAACTACTAGGTGCTAGCGTACTATTAGTAGAATATGTTATAAACTTTCGGGCGGCCTAGAAACTGATATTGGGAAGAGGAGCTATTCTGCCTGTAGGAAGATAATGATGAAGAATTTCAACATAAATCAGCATCGCTAAAATTCGGGTAACGCTATTGTTGAATTTAATAGCCTGTAACATGCGCGAATTCGATTTATTCTGTACTTGGAAAGTGAAACCACTCGTGCAGTGCCCGCCAAACAACTGGGTCCTTGTACCTTGGGTATAAAGTAAGTGCATATGCACTATGTCGCTTTTGGTTTAAGAAGATTGCCCTATATGTGTTTTGTTATTTATTTTATAACAAGTAATAAAGTTTCAAACAGCCTCTATATTGCCATCTACATGACTTTATCAACCTTTTATAAAAAGAACAAATAATACTAAAAAAAAGTTTAAAACTCTACCTAATTGAGAACCTCTTCATTTTGGAGTTCGATCAAAAAATTTTACCTACAGATTAAAAGACATTTGTTGTCATGTCACTAAAATTTTAAATGTTACCATTGCAGGTTTGCCTCACGAGCGTCAGTTCACTATCATCTGCACGCTCCTAAAGCGCCGCGAAATTGGAACCGGCAAGTCGAAGAAGCTCGCCAAGCGCCAGGCTGCATACAAGATGTGGCAAGCCCTGCAGGACAACCCCCCAGAATCCTTCCAACCCGAAGAGGAGGTAATTACTACCAGAGATATGCTCTGTGCATCCGTTTATTACGCGAGGAATGTGAAAGGTGCTAGAGACATACTAATGATATTGGTACGGTTCTATCACTTGTGAGATTAAATAAAAAAATATATACACTAAAATATGGAACGCCACAAAGTATCACAGGATTTGTTTAAAAAAGGCAAGTAAAGTAAAAGCTAAAGGTAATTTAAGGATACGTACAATTTTCATTCAGAACATGGTTGTATGTATAAAAAGTTGGTTACTTATAATAAAACTGTAACAGGTCAAATTCTGTACATTGAATATATTTAAAAAAAAATCTTTTTGGGGGGTGTTATTAACGATATAGACCCCAAATCTATAATTTATTTCATTTTTGTCTGTCTGTTTCTGGACTTTCCGTAACTCCGAAACTGCTGGATGGATTCTAATGAAACTTGGTATGCTTAAGGTTTATACTATGAGGTAGGATCTTATCAACTTTTTATTACGGAAATCAGCGGGGCTCACGTGGTAGGGGGGATAAAAGTCGTTATTAATTATAACTCGGTAATATAATGAGTGCTTTGATTTGGATGAATCTTTTTTTGTTAGAAAGAACTAACTGAAATTAATGTTATCCGAAAATTTAGTGGGGGGTTCCTGTGGGAGAGGGGGTGAAAATCGTATTTAACTTTAACTCGGTAACGCATGCTTTGATTTGGATGATTCTTCTTTTGTTGGTAAGGTTTAACTGAAATGATGTTTATATGAAAATGTATGGGTGTTCCCGTGGGAGAAGGGGATGAAAATCGGATTTAACTATAACTCGGAAACGCGAGCTTTGATTTGGAGGATTCTTTTTTGTTGGAAAGGTCTAATCTGAAATTATTTTCCGAAAATAAGTGGAGGTTCCCGTGGGAGAGGGCATGTATTTTTACTGTAACTTAGTAATGGATGCTTCAATTTAGATGATATTTTTTTTGTTAGAACTAATTGTTAGCCCAAAAATTAGTGGGGTACCTGTGACCGAGGGAATAATAGTTTGTTGTGAAAATCAAATAATGTTATAATTATTTTTTTGTTAGAAATTACGAACTGAAATTATTGTATCCTAAATAAAAATTTCTTCACTTTGTAGTTGTAAAAAAATCTTTTATTGGACGCTTAAGTTCATTGAACGGTGTAGCAAGGAAGGTTTTTCTGAATTATTATACTAAATTCTGTTTTTTTTTTTGAAATGTAACTAGTTTCGTACTATATATGTCGCGTTTAATTTACATATTTTTAATGGTATTTTTTCTATTGTAGTATATTGGAAAAATATAGTGTTTAGATTATGTTCATTAATCGCGATTAGAGTATATCCGGAAAATATTTTTTATGCATAAAAATGACATTCTTGAGAAGTTCAGAATGTAATATTTTCTAAAGAGCGATTCAAAATTGTTTTCGTCACACGACGAGATTTCCCGAGTTGGCTTGACAGGCCTGTATGTCATTGCTCTGATATCACTTGGCCAGGTATTTTACTATCTTTCGGTCGGTCAGTGGTCCTGCGCTCTCGATGGAATCATCTAAATCAACATTCTACAGTGTTTTTCATAATTCGTGTTATGTTCTAGGGTGGTCTCGCGTCCAGATATGCAGACTTGAAAGATAGTAAAATCGCAACTCTGACTACAAGTCACAGCCACAAGGTGTCGCAGTTTCACAAACATCTCAAACAGTCTGTCGGCCCCAACCTGGCCAAGTTGCAGGTACAACACTTTACATTACTAAACTGCCTGCTTGATTGTAATACTTAATGCATGATTCATGCTAATGAATATCAATGTTGTAAAGTTTGTTATAGCTGTACTGAATTAGCTAGGACAACTATTACAATGTTGGATGATGGTTTTCAGTCAACTCCGTTGAACAACAAGGACTTCAACTTCGTCCAGTTCTTGCAAGAGATTGCCTCGGAGCAGTCATTCGAGGTTACGTATGTAGACATCGAGGAGAGGTCGATGACGGGCTTGTGCCAGTGCCTCGTGCAGCTGTCTACGCTGCCCGTGGCGGTGTGCCAGGGTGCCGGTCCCACCAGCAAGGATGCGCAAGCCTCCGCCGCACAGAACGCTCTCGAGTACCTCAAGATCATGACGAAGAAGTGAATTGACTCATCAGCTTGCGACATCAACGCGACCCTCCTCGCTCACCACGGAGATGAAAAGATGATACGTTACAACAGTTCGCACACAAAACCTCGTGTTTGATGTCGCCAGGTTTTGAGCCAAAAACTTATATAATTATCGCCACTTCCCATTTGAATAATGGCATTGTTTGAGTGCCTGCAGCACTTCGGGCTATGCTTTATAACTGGCACATTTGCAGTATCTTACTTGTGATTTGTTTTGTAGTTAGTGTTTTGATGCTCAACTCTTCAATTCATCTCTGTTTTGAGTTTTCGAGTGTGTTATATATGTTTGTTTCGTTTGTTAAAAACGGCAAGTGATTTTTTCACTTGTACTACTACTGCCAATGTGCGAGGGTAAATCGCATAGCCCGTAAACATAAAGAAACAAAGTATGGAGTGGTCATATAAAATAATACAAGCTATACTTTGCATAGAATTAGTGTAATTTTCCCAGCGTGGAAATTACTGTTAAATAAAATGTATAAAAAAATAAAAACAAAAAAAAAATATATAAAATAGGTAAAAAGAAAAAAAAAGTGTGGACTATATTTCCAGTTTAATATTCAGCATTACTTAGGCATATTTTTGCATTCGTATGGAAAATCAAATGAATTGTATTCTATTTATCTACTTATCCAAATCAATTTAGCTTTTAATGTAATATTGTAATCATGGTGTAGCCAATCATTATGATAGTATTATGTTGTAACAGGCAATGTATCTACTGTTTATTTGAATTTAATTAAGTGTTTGGAGTTATTACTCAAACATGCTGAGCATTAAACGGAAAAAATATTCTCAGCTAGAATTTGTCTTGTTGACGAACTGCCCGACCTTTGCTTTGTAACAAGCTCCGACGTGCTATCGATTCACTCACTTGAACTAGGAAAGAACTTTTTACAAAGTGCAAGGGTTGGAAAATCTTAAGGAATGGTAGAAAGAGGCAGGGTTGTAGAATGAATATTTTTATTTTAGTACCAGTGATGTCTAGGTTTTCATTTGACTTCATGATGGTAAACTTTGCGGGGAAGCTGAGAACTAAGTGCTAGGATGAAATCGTCTCTGGAATTAGTGGTGAAGAAGTTAGGATCCCTTGCCTGTGAAAATGGGCATTATTTTAATGCAAAGTATAGAGGTTGTAACATTTTTACCTGTAGTGTGCGGTGTCGTCGTCGATGCTTGCATCCGCTAGACGGGGGCAATGGCGAGGAAACTGCACTTACCAAGTTTCTTTTAAATTGAATGGTGTGAGTTGAACCTGCCCTCACCTCGAACACGTAACATCGCACTGTTCAAGTTAGAAAAGACTACTCGAGTAAAGGATTGGAGTTTGTTCAACCAAGACCGACTAAATAAAACACCATGTTCGACCATCAGGACATGTAGTTCACGTATTATTTTGTGTTTAGTGAGTCTTGGTTTTACTTGTTCTTGTAAATATTGCAAGAATAATAATATTAGTCGTTAGATTATCGTCGCTAACATAATTTTGTTTTGGTAAATGATCTTCATTCATTCTTAAATTAATAGTGTTTGAAGTGCAATAAATTTATTTCGCTATGCATTGTTTCTGCTCTAACTTCATGTAATAAATTGGTGTTGCTTACATTTAAAAAGGTTTTTTATTTTATTGTTTTAGGATTTCTACGTCGTATCGAGTATATCCACTTTGTTTAACGAATTAAAATAATTAAGTGAGCTAATGTTGGCTCACTATAAAACTGGAGGTGTTCGTTATTTTACATAGCCGATAAAAAAAAACGTATTATTGATAAATAGCCAAACAACTAGTTATTTAAATATATTCGACCTGGCGAGCGATATGCTATTTTTTAAAACTGCCACTGCTCGTGTCGTCACGTGCCAAATTGTACTTTAATTCGCTGGCTTAAGAACTATATTTGTGTTTAGAAATTGATTGCGTTGTTTAGGTTATAACATGTTCTAAATTATACTTTAAGGCATCAGCAACACATTCAATGCCACTATGATTTTCTTAATTCCTTCTGAGGTGCCACCAATATTATTATGGACTCGCCAGGCGAGTCGCCGGCACTGCATACTAATTTAAATGGACTCGCTAGGCGAGTTCACTGGCATAATATATAGGTACTTAAACTTAATGATTTGTAATTATTGTGGCCGTCGCAGTCTCTACAACTTTTATATTGGTATCAAAAATAGTTTTGCAAGTGTTTAGTGTATTTCCACGTATTAAAATGACTGAAAACATCAAATAAAAAAAGAGGCAAGTGTTTTACGTAATATATGCAGGAATTGTAAATCTTTGGATAAAATTCTATTTTTGAGGTTAAATTTTGTATTTTTAAAGTTTAGTATATGAAATTGATTAAAAGTTTAACTCGTGCAACTTCTATTTCTATGAAAAAAGATTCCCATTTTGTAAATGTACCTATAATCTTGTGTTAAAGTGTAGTAGTGGCGCTGTAGTAATTTATTACGTTACTAGCTGCCCCGCGGTGTTACCTGCGTCAATCCGGGATTAAAAGTAGCTTATGTTCATTTTCAGGGTCTAAGATATCTCCATACCAAATTTCAATCGGTATGGAGATAGATCATCAAAATCGGTCTACCCTTTAGAGTGTGAAGGAGGAACTAACATACTAACTTTCGCCTTTATAATATTAGTGTGATTCATAGAACAAAAAAACATATTTTTGAGTTTTGAAAGAAAAGGTTGAGGACCTCCGTCAGTGAACTCGCCTAGCGAGTTCAAGACATTGTTGAATGCATTTTTTTCTTAAATTATAAAATTAGTCATATATACGAGCCACAGTGTAAATGTTCATATTAGCATTTATTTAGTATACATTATGATTTTCAGTAGAGAATATGGACGCATGTTGGAAATATTGGCGAAAAACATTGACTCGCCAGGTGAGTCGCCGGTACATGAACGAAATTTAAGTAAAGTAAAGTAATATTTATTGACCTTTAAATAACGTTCGTTACAGGCAAGTCTTATTACATTTGAATTAAGAATTACTTAAAAAATTTAACTTACAAATCTCATTCATATACGATTACTTAATATTAGTTTTTAGTTTAATAGTTCTCATGACAAATATTTACATTATGATTGCTCTGTTTAGTTATTATTAATATTTTACTATGGTTGTTCGTTACACAAGAACGATGATTCCACAAGCTGCATTGACATATATTCGCTGAGTTTATAAAAAGGATTGCTTTCAAAAAAATACTTAAATTTTTGTTTGAATGTAATAAAATTGAGATCCATTACACTATTAGGTAATTTATTGTACATCAGTATTTTAGTATAAAGCCCCTGCTTCTTACATTTAGCTAATCTATTTATTGGTAGGATTCGCCCTTTTTTATTATTGCGTGAAATTCTTTTTTCCGGTATTTCCCTATCCTCGTGTACTTCTAATAAACAACTATAAATATAAAGTGATATAACTGTCATTATTTTATCTTTTTTAAAGTGTTTTCTCGCAGGACTACGTTTTTTCAAACGTTAATAGTTCTTATAGACTGTTTTTGACATTTTAAGACTTATGCTATCTTTAGCATTTTAATTTAATTTAGTCATAAGTCGATTCGCCAGGCGAGTCGTCGGCACTGAATGTGTTAAGCACTTGAATCATTATGTCCTCTGTCCAGCAATGATATGACCAGCTTTAAACCTCTTTTGAAATATTAAGTAGGTAGATAGCTACGTTGTGATCCGCGCTTCAACGTTAGGTAGGTACGTTTAAGAATTTAGTGCAGATTGCAAGCTTGACCTTGAGTGACGTAATAAATTACGCGTGTGAATAAAACCACAGTTAATATGTTATAAATAACTATAAAAGAAAAACAAAATCAAAAGTAACAATTAATGAATATTGTACTGAAATAAAATAAATCAATGAACTTTGAAGTACGTCTGACTACTTTTCTATGCAGAATAATTTATTTTTATATTACGTGTCATATTTACTACTTAAAAAGTCAGTCAGTTCTAAGCCTGTTGAAATTACGAAGGAAAGTTCAATAATTTTTAAAATAAAGAAATCTTTTATTTTATTTTATCACATTGTAGTTACTAACGTGTTTTTTTACTTTATTAGACGATATAATTGCATATCCTCAGTTAGATAAATATTGCTCACTATCGTTAATCGCTCGAACAGCAGCTTCAAAATATTTAACTTCATTACTATTATATTTTATAGCTAAAACGGCGCACGCTACGCCTCCGTCGCATTCGTTGCGCGTAGTTGCTACGATAATCAAAACGGCGTTTAGCGAATCGGACGAATATTTTACAGCGTATAAAATCACTGGCGTTTTGAATGTAGCCAAACGTTATAGCACGTTGTCAATATATAGCCGTTGCGAACATCTCCACATAAAACATTCAATTGAAAGTTTTACGTTGGTAATGAAATTAAAAGATGATAGAAAAGTGTAAGAACAAATTGAAAAGCGTCACATAAAAAAACTCAATATGAAAATTGATTTTTTGATGTGATCAATGCCCAGAGTGAGCAAAAAAAGTATGAACTTCATATCTACATATTTATATCCCCCCTAGCCATTACTAGCCCCCAGACCACGAGGCCGAAGTAGCCGTGCGCAGAATGTGTCACTGAAAAGATATGTAGGTACATATCTTTTCACTTAGTACCACTATATCTATCTTCTAGTTCAGTAGTTCACCTCTCACAGTTCAAATGTCGAACGCTAGTTCTTCGAAGGAGATATGTTGATAGATATAGTGGTATAAATAAACCAAAATGAATCTTAAATTCATATCCATTTATGTGTAATGTTTGCTGATGACTGGACTATTATATACCCAAGCAAAATAAACAGTCTTGATATTTTTGAAAAACATGTAAATAACAAACACACTTGAATCGGTCAATTATTGGTTTGAAAGCTTAAATTTAATTGTAAATGTGAAAAAGACCAAAATAATTGATTTTACACAGTATTCGCATATTGTGTTCGTAACTTGATACGGGAAAGTGCGAGTGAAATAGATACATAACTACTTCAGTCAGCTTATTATTTTTTCACCATCGGAAAGTAGAGATTTCAACGAACAGAAAGCATACCAACTTTAAAAAAAAACTGATGTTTTGACGGTTGAATTTTCGATTCGAGGATATTTTTTTCGGTATTTATTCAAAATAAGGTGAAAAAATAAATATTTCAAATCAAATAAATTACAGCGTATTTTATATAATTTTGAGGTTAGGTATGTTAAAAATAAGTTTATTTTGATTTAAAACCAAACTTCCCTACCTACCGATTTTGATAAAATTTGTGGGATCAACTGAATGCCCTAAATAATAAAAAAAAGTTTTTTTAAATCAATCCAGGCAATTCTGCAAGTGAAATTGGAGAATATACATTTTTACATGTTGGGGAACAATTCGTAGTAATGAAGTAAGATTTTTTTCGAATATACGAGTAGCCTCTGATTTATAATGCTACTGAACCCTACTACATACAGTATGCGTGTCTCAATTTGCATTTACATTATATTTTGTTCAAGATGCAAGTCAGTGCTGGTGGTCGTGAGGTAAAAATGACAATTGCGAGTAAATTTACTGCGCATTTTGTAAGTAGTTAATGTGTGTAGGTAAAAAATACCATTATTATTATTTTTAGTAGGTAGGTCCATTGAAACACTTTATTAATAATTGTAAGTTGTATTCTTCATGAAAAGGATTTTACGGTTTCGGTCGTAGCTTATTCTTATGACAATACTGAAACTGTTCTAATCTATTTTGTCTCTCAGCAGAAATGTTTTGAAATGAGTTTCTACGTTGCCTTGGAGTATGCATCATTTTGAAAGACTGTCTAGAATTAGTACCGGGCGATGGCGAAAGATCTTGCGGATACATTTCGTCGTGCCGAGAAAACGTCCATGTTTCTAATTCTTCTCGAGGTGTCAGTTCAATATGGGAGTTGTCTTGAAAAATACTTCCTTCAATCGAATTGTTAGCGGTGTTTTCCCAGTGCATTTGTTCAGAGGAATCCATGGGTATCGTATCATTATTACAGGTCTGTTGTAATAGTTCAGTTTCATCACAGAATTCTAAAGGCGGCGGAATAAAGTCCGACTCCCCGTTGCTTAAGCGCTGAAGTACTGTTATTGGGTTTAATAAAGCCCGATCTATATTGATTTCAGAGTCACTTTGTACTGGCTCCAGAACATCAATGGTATTACACTCTAACTTAAATCGAGAAAGTTCTTGTTCTACACTATCAGGCCATTCTTCATTTGGAGTTATAAGGTTTTGAGTATTATTTTGATAGACATTTTCAACTAGTTCCTCTGGTTTTGTTTCAGGTGTCAAAATATCTTCTTGGAACTCCAATTGTTGGTGCATGTTTCTTATATTTTGTGCTATTTGATTTCGCATGTCATCTAAGTTAACTGGTTTATGTGTTTCATTAATTGTATCGTCTAAATCTATACGTTTGAAATTAGCACTTATCATTCCCTTGGGCAATGTCGTTTCTATTCTATTTATATCACTTATCTTGAATGGTCTCTTTGGCTTTTCTGGTTGTGTATTGTTTGTTGTATAGCCAGTATTCGTTTTAGTTTGAGTACGGCTTTGACTTAGGCTTTTATTATCGTTACTGCTGAAATTAAAAAATGTTTAAACTTTAAGTACCTACAGATAAAAATAATAGAAAAATAAAATTGAAAAAAGTATTTAAATACGAACCTCATGATAATACTATATTTTTGGAATATATTTTCAATTTTCTTAGCTTCCTTTCGTGAATCTTTCTGGTTGGAGCTACATTTATTATTGATAATACTTTCCAGTGACATTCTGGAATCGCTTTCTTTATATTTGTTCTGCTTCTTTTGGGGTTCATACTGCGGAGTACTGAATGATATTTGATTTGTAGCAGTGTCTTTATTTTGGCTAGGAAAAGTTTTTGTATTGATATTTTTTTTTTTGCCTTCTATGTTATCACTTAACATATTAAGGCATTTTTTTTCCTCAACATGTGCTTCTGCAATTACTAAATCCGTTCTTTCTATAGCAGGTTTTAGTGAATAATTTGGTTTTTGCATTTTAGTAGCTTTTAATCCTTGAATATTGTAAGATATTACATCAGTATGCTTTGCCGGTGTTTGAAAATCTATGCATTTAGTTTTCAACATTTTTGTAAAACTTTGTCGTCCACCTTGTCCATCAGATTTGAGGTCTCGTCTATCGTAAGGTGATATAGCAGTTATGTCGTGTGTCTTGTTAAAATCTAAATAACTACTTTCGGGAGTTTCAGTATTATTTTGAGATGTGATTTTCTTAGTAGTCATAGTATCGTATACATTATATTTGTTTTCTTCATTATTTATGTTCATTTCAAGCATTTCAAAATCTACACTATCACTTGTGCTATTTAGTGTGCCTTCTTGATCTCTGTTATTTTCTCTTTTTCTGAGAGCAGTTATTTCAGTGATATTAAGGTCCATTTTTATTTTTCTTATAACGACGTTGTCTTCTCCAGTAGCTACATCAATTTTAGTTGCAGAATATGAGTAGTTTTTTACATTTGCAGTATCATTGCTTGTTTTAGGACCATTGCTATAATTGTAGCTATTTCCTGTACTTTTTGAAGGCACTGTGTATTGACCTAGTTTTATTTTATTCATCGGAACTAATTCTGGCTGATTGTGCTTGAGATTCACATTAGATCCTTCAGAATAAGTTTGAATATTCTTGCAATTTATTTTATTGTCAATTCGGGAATTTTTCGAATTATTATATTGATATGGATTAGATTTTACGATGTGAGCCGATTTTGGCGAAATTCGTTTTATATTTACAATGGTTTCAAAAGGTAAAGGTTTATTTTGGCGAAATATATCTCTTCGAGTTTGAGAGTTTTCTGGTAACACCAAAGGGTATTTTTTCGTCTTTGAATTGTCAAGATGAGGAAACTCTGGTAAATTACGGTCTACGATAATCGTGTCTGCATAGTGAGTTGAAGTTTTCTGGCAAGTTATTTTCGGTGCCGTTATATGTTGGTTCGGTGTGCTCGGTAACTGAAGTATTGGAACTGGAATTTCTACTGCGTAAGCTTGTAATTTTTCATCATGGAAATTTCTATATGTTGGATTAAAAAGTGTTGTCTTGATATTACTGTTTTCAGTTGACACATTACCATAGCTGTATGATACAGAATCATTTATCTTGTTTTTATCAGTCTCAGAATCAGATGTAGCATTCTCTAGAGGTTTTATTTCTCGACTGGTGACAGACTCAATGACTTTCGTGTCTAAATTTGAACTGATTTGTGACATATCTTTCTTACAACTTTCTCTCATAACTTTTGTGTTGTCACATTCGTTGTCAAGAGCATTTTTACCCTCTTTTGCAAGTTCTAAAGTTTTTTCATGTTCTTGAACTTCAATATAAGATTCATTCTCTTTGATCTCTAAATCTTTTTTATAACCAATCATCTGTGAATTCTTAGCTCCTTGATCGTATATATAATCAGTAGTATTTTTGTTTGTATGTTTTTCTTGCAAATCTATTGTAGAACTTGTGCCTTTTGATTGACCTTGTCTATCATTTTCTTCATTTCTGACAACTAAGAGTTCTGTTATTGGTGTAGCATTTAAAATAGTCTTTGTTTGTTCCAAATACTTCTCTACTTGTGATTTTATAGCATCAGAAAATCCGCTAGATTCGTTAACCACAACTTCAACTTCTTCATCACTCATGCTCGGATTTTTGGATAATATGATGTCAATGAATTGATAATTGTTTCTTGATTTGGTATTTCTGTGTATTTTTTTCTTCAGATTGTTCCGTTCCTTGTAGCCGTTGCAGTCTACATCGACATTCTTTGCAGCTAAATACTTCAGTGAGTTTGACGTTGATGGCATATTTCGAGCATATTCTTTGATTTCGAAGCCACCTTTAAATTCTGATAGAATTTTTTTTGGTATCCTTTTAAAGTTAGGGTCTACTTGAGGCAAATCTGGCTCTTTGATTCCTCTAGATATTTCATTTTCAATTTCATCCAAGATGTTGTTTATCTTCACGTCATCTATGAACTCATCGCTGGCAATAAGTTCAGCATTTATGTCTTCTGTTGGTAAATAATCAATATTGATATTGGCGATTGTCGTTCCAGCCATGTTTATGTGTTTTAAATTAGAGATGTTCTTAGGTGTAAATTTAGAACTTTTACGTGCTTTGTCTGTTAATGCACTAACATTTTCTGTAAGTTTTTCTAACTGAGGAAGTTCTTGTAATATCTTATTAGACATCATTGCTGATTTACCTAAGTCATTCTTAAGTGTCTCAGAAGTTTTTCCGAAGGATTCTTTCATACATTTGAACTTTTCCAGTATAGCGCTGTCTCGTTTTTTCTTCTCCTTGGACTGTGTTATATCAGTATCAGAAGAATTCTTCCTCTTACGTTCTTTAAAAGTGTCGGTTATGGTTGTTTGTTTGGAGACAGGTTTCTTTGGAATGTTCTCATTTATTATGAAATGTGACAAAGAATTTGCTTCCAAGTCTTTAAATATATATTCACAGTGTGTGTCGATTCCAACTGGAAAAATATAAAATTAATCAAAGCATCAAAGAATAATTTATTGTTCAAAAGTTACCAAAAATATTAAAAGTCTCTTACCGAAACTAGAACTTATGCAGTGCGCGAAAACTTTGTGTTCGAAACTGTGCTTCCTGGTAATTCCGTGGGTAATCACTCCATCGTAGACACCGATTAATTCTTTATCTCTGAAAATATAGGTTGAAACTTATAGAAAAAACTACTATACCATGTAATAGATTTTATTAGCACAAGCAATAATCGCTTGTAAAGACAAACACAGAAAGTGCAATAATATAGGGCATAACTGATATACTTACCTATAATTTCACAATAACAAATATACTTATACTTGAAACTTATATAAGATAATTAAGAATATAAGCTATATAAAAGAAAATATTAGTTTTATGCCAAGGCGTCATACAAATCAAATCCATACTTAAAAGAAGACAGAAGCAGAAGATTATTCTCAGAATCTCCTACAACCACGTAGCTTTTGTGAGAGTCGCCTGCGGTTAGCTGTTCCATGTTCTCGGAGAGATAGTTGTGATTGAGAAGTATAAGCTGTATAGTGACGGATTTTTCATCTACAGGCGTCATTGCGAGCTGATATTTGGGGAGCCGGCTGATTTGATTGCGGAGGTCATTGCCAGCCGGTGGTCCTTTGTTCATAATCTGCGATGGAAAAGGCGTGTAATTATATGACTAGTAAGGAGAGTGAGAAGAGTTATTTCTTTTTTTTCGAAGTGTTTATCAGTCATATTATTTCCGGCTGTTCTTATCTTGCTAACGGTGAGTATTTTCACAGGCATAACCTAGTAGCTAGGGTCATCCATTAGCAACTTCCTCTTCAAAACGGTTTTGTCGGATCCTAACTGCCGTAGTATAGGTATGCACCGTTGCTAGTTCTAGAAAATGGTCGTGCGTTGCTCTACTGGGACCGCTCTATTATCACAGACAGGACTATTGTTTGCAATTAGCCAGATATCGTACTGGTAAATCGGTCCCAGCGCAGAGCAGTGCTCGTCGACATAACCATACCATGGATGAAATCCTCGTAAAGGCCGAGAAGGACAAGGTCAGACATGACTAGACATGGGCTAAGAAATAGTGAGTTCAATCAAACCTACCCTCTCCAAGTCTCTCGGATGACTTTCCTCCAGCAACATAAAGTTGACCTTCCCCGCGGTAGCCAGCAGCGTACTAAACGTGGGTCCGATGCCTCTTAACTGTCTGCTAACAAACTGGGAGTTCTCCCACATTCGAGCAGCGACACATTTAGCGAGGACTAGCGAGTTCAATACCGCGCTGTAGTACTTCGGCTGTTGGGCTATAAGAGCAGGACGAGTCACGTAGGCTACTAGACCTACGAAGGGTAGAATTTCGATAATTATGATGATGATATTCAAAAATTTATTAATGTGACATTTTCTAACAACTTCCAATAAGAGGAGGTAATCAATTTGGCAGTTTTTTTATGTTTGTTTCTCGGAGACGGGTGGACCGATCAGAAAAAAAAATTTCATTGTGAGGGTATACCTCATGTGTATGTGGTCATTTTAATTCAAATCAAATCGGATTTAAACAAAAAAAATATTTTTATGAGTAAAACAGTATAGGTAGTTTTATTTAATTAGACTTTTAGATGTTCAGCTCGGGATGACTGTAAACTTAGCGAGGAATCAAAGTATTAATTACAACTTAAGGAGTCTGGCGGCGTAAGATCATGGTTTAATTTAGTAAATGTTTCAACGCAAGCTGAATGCTCTAATAACTTTTAACTTCTTTGTACGAAAAATACTCTCAGAGAAATATGCGACAGTTTTCTGTACCGTGTGCGTAGTCAACTGGTAACATATACCTAATAATCACACGCAACTCTTATGTAACTTAGTATGAACTACGGTAAATAACTTACATTTGCAAACTCTGTCTGCTATTCTTATAATCTTCATCGCTTCCTGGTTGAGGGAAGGATCTGGGATGTTTAGACAACCGAGGATTGCTTGAATTATACTGTGTAAACAATATGGAAATATATGAACTAAACGTTTAACAATAAGTTACTGCCAATGCAGCAATGAAGAATGAATGAAGGCAGCAATGTACTGCCAATGTTTTATGATATCTGTTTAAAATGTATATGTAATTTTTTTGTGTACAATAAAGTTATATTTGAATTTGAATTTGAAGTTACTGTAAATTTGGACAAAAAATATAATGCGAAATATGATGATGAATCTAAATATGCACATGCTATTCTAATAATACCTTCCTACCTATTAATTACTAGATAGTTTCAGACTTCAATGTATCTGTATATGTAAACAACTATTTATGATGTTCTAATAAATAATACTTAGTCCGTTTTGATTACAGTTCGCTTATAACTTACTTTAATAACATTTACATATTTACTTTCATTAGGTATTTGACATGTTCGAGACGCGAGACTTTCAGTCTTACGACTAAAATATTTTTGGACATAATAATTTGTAGTTTTAACTTTTTTGTTGATGAATGTCAAAAATTTCAACACCGTTCAAAAACATACTAGGACAATACTACATTGGTTAAACAGTTATATGGTCGCATAGACTTAAAAGTTGTCTCTAAAACAAGTCATGCCTGTGGAAATTTAAAAAGAAATAAACCAAAACATTTGCTTAATAGTCATTTGGACATGTGGCACTACATGTAAATTTATATTTTTGTATTGTTATATTTTGTGTGTCTACAATAAAGCGTTGATCTATATTATCTATCTATCTATTTATCATGCTTAAACGTTTTTTGAGAGCAAAAGTTTAAAATATGTAAACCAAAGTTAACTAAATTTTTGTGTAAAAAATTACTTCTAAACAATAAAAGAAATACAGGAATCAGAAAACGTTTATAAATATCAGTGCAACAAGAAGCAACCTAATTGCTATAAGCGATCTTATCCAGGGAACCTTTGAATGGAGGTAACTGAAGCATATAATGTCAGGAGGAGTAAAACATAAAATACCTTAGAATAGATAAAGCATTAGAATAGAATTTACCAGTTAAGCTTCATCTGTCTTGTGCTGATCTTGCCCTTCATCGGGAAGCGGATAGTAGCGGCCGCGTTGTTCCTATTCAGTGTGTTTAGACAACGGCGTTCGTCCATTCTCAGATGCATATCCGCTAACTCATGACTTTCACAGATGATACAAAGCAGCCGTTCCAGAGTTTCGTCACCATTTATCTGGAGTATTATCAACACGATTATAAGTTAGTGGTAGCGCCTAGTAGGTAAACCCGTTTCTCACAAGCAATAAGGCGCGGGTTCAAATCCAGGTTCAGGCATGTACCTCTCAATTTTTTCTCATGTGCATATTAGAATTAATAACCACACGCTTTAACGGTGAAGGAAAACATCGTGAGGAAACCTGCTTGTCGGAGAAGGTTAATAACTTTCAAAGATAAGTAAAGTCCCCAAACCGCAATTTGGCCAGCTTGGTGTACTGTAGCCTACATCTCCTTCATAGGGGAGACTCGTGCCCATCAGTGGGACGTTATGGGTTGATACGTATGGTATATTATATTAGTGTTTCAAGTATTAAACCCACTAAAGTCAGAAGTCTAGAAAATTCTGGAATTCCTTAGACAATTTTGAAAGGAGATGACAAAATCTGCCGCGCAACGTCTCGCTTTTATAATTAATGCTGTGTGATTTTAACAATCTTGAGATACGGCACGCTCAAATAGGTATACCCAGAACTATCATGATTTATGTTATCGCATCTCCTATATGTGGGAGATTAAAGACCTTAATGAGAATTACTTACCTACAACTTACCACTGTAACTACAAAGTGCAGAACAAAACATAATTATATTACCTTCATAATATGCTTCATAGTTTCCAAGTCGAGATAAAATACGGACATGAGACGTCCTGCTTCTGTGCTCTCGATGCAACTCGCTTCGTCCATGGTTATCAAACCATACGTGGCTAGAGCGTTCATGGCTTTTACGCAGAATTCTAAGACAATAAAATTTAACTAAGATCTTACGTATAAAGTACATAACATCTACAAATTTTAAAAATTATGTCCTGACTAACTAAACAGAATCACTGAACATCCAGGCATTAAATTTGGAGGCTGTATTTATTGTAGAGAAATGAGGTTTCTAAGTTATTAAACTTTTTATATTCCATTTTATAACGGTTTCAACGCAGTGGGTGATAGCTACTAGTGTAGCTATATGTTGTAGCCATAAGGCATAGTTTATTCTATTTGTATAAATCAAAAAAATAACCACTTGATAAGCAGGTTACCTCGCGAGCGTTTTTCATATCCGTGAAAGAAAGAGACAAAAATAGAGCAAAAACAAAAGACAAAACTAAACTATATTGATATAAGATATTTGAAGATGTATGTGCGAAGCTAATAAACCTTTTTGATGTCGTTTTTTTAAATATCCTAAATAATTTGCAAGGTTAATTAGAATTGAAGGTTCGTATAAGCGTAAGTAAGTATCACTATATTAAAAGCCATGAGCATAATTAATGCTTTAAAAGCAAAATAAATCACGATTTGCTTTTTAATGAGTAAATTTCAAAGCAATAAATTCACAAAGGGTTTGCGTGATTTACATATACTGACAAAATAAAGATAAATAAATTATGGATTAGCATTTGTGCTATCAAAGCACAAATGCTAATAAGCACTTAATAGGTTTTATCAAAAAACCTTTTAAGTGGTTGCTTATACATAAATGCTTTAAGTAATTGCTTGAATTTTTCTTTTTTCTCAATTGAAGTCTAAAATCTATGTTAACATATTTCATAAAATACACAATATTATCCTGCATTGACCAACTCCTAAAAATGGTTTTGTTATTTCTGTCTATTGTATTTTATAAATACTACTTATCGCATTTCACCTTATTAAAATAAAATTTCAAGTAACTTCACTCCAAAATAATAGCTTGTAAGTCTCGGACTACAATTTCACAATCTAAGGTATAAAAGCTGTTTCGAAAAGGAGATAGCACTGGTGTAAAAAAAAGATTAAGTAAGTACACACTATGTCAAAGGTGACATAGTGAGTACCTACAAGGAATTTTCAGTAATTTAATGTACAAGCCAAACTATAAAAATATAAGTGTTCGTTCCATACTAATCAGTCCGCGTCTCTGAAAAATCGGGAACATAAGTACCCACAAGAATAAAAAAGATTCCGTCGAATTAAAACCTCACTTTTTTTGTCTGTTAAAAACGTAAATATCGTAGCTTGAACGCAAAAAAGAAGCTAGCTAGCAGAATTTATTCCACTCCCTGTCATTATACATAAAAGGAAAAATATACACATAAACATAATTGCCATACCAATGACGTGATATTTACAAACGTTTATAACGATTTAACACATTCGTAAGCACAATTATTATGTGCCTTCGAAGGCAGCAGAAATAGCTTTATGTGTAAAGGGCATGAAATAACGTGTGGCTTAAATGAAAAGTCAATTGCGTTTGAAATATTAATAGGGTAGGTATTTTTTATTACTCTGAACATATCCGAACAAAAGAGAAAAGAGAGGAAAAACTACTGATCTACCGACGTGACAAGACAGTTTGTAATGGCGCATGAGAAGAGCCGGGATAACAGGACTACTCTTTCTTGTAAAGTAAAAGTTTGTACGTATCACGCTAATGTCTTACGCCATGCGCAAAGAGATCGCGTGCTATGACAATCGCAAAGGATCGCCGTGTGTCGTCGCTCGTCTATCTTAAAGCCGTTCATCAATCACGATCCGGAACTGAGATGATGTCCTGACAACTGACTTGTGTAACATTGTAGAGAATCAGAGCAGTTCTTCGCTTGCTTAATCTTACAACTTATTGGTCGCATTTATGAAGCATTACTTGTGACAACAAAGTTAAAGCCAGCAGAGTCCTAAGGCACATGATGCAGAAATGACCGGAGAAGGAAGATTAATGTACATATAGGTATATCTATTATATTATTAATATTATATTGTACAACTAATATTCTACGCGCCTTGATAACCATCTGTCTTGCTAGTTTTTAGATGATAGATTAAGTTTTAGAGTCAGGTATTGATACCAATATTCAAGAGAAAAGTTTCCATTGAGCGTATAATGTACACTAACTTGAAGCGCTATATTTGAAATATATACTTACAGCACTGATCACCGATGTATTTCATAATAATATTTCACTCCGTTAATTACCTAGTATAAAAATGTAAGTACTAGATTTAGTGACAAGGCGAGTTAAATATAATACAACTTGTAGCCTAGTAAATAAGTAATACGTCACATTACACTTACCTACCTTACTCGGATCAACCCTCAACGTCCCACTGCTGGGCACGGGACTGCCCATAAAGTGGGTGTAGGTTCAAATCCAGGTTCAGGCATGAACCTGTGTTTTTCACTCATGTACATATTAGAATTAATTAAACGTGCTAAAATGGCGAAGAAAAACATTGTGAGGAAACCTGCTTGTCAGAGAAGTTTAATAACTTTTAAAGATAAGTGAAGTCAACACACAGTCCACCACGCTGGTCAAATTTTTGGCAAAAAAACACAGAGGTTCATGCCTGAACCTAGATTTGAACCCGCGCCCTTTCGCTTGTATGGCAACGGGTTTACCGACTAGGCTACCACTAACTAAAGTAACAGTTTAATGTGTGATGTTATGTTACTCAGGTTTATTTATTATTATTTATTTTTTATTAATATTTATTTTTATTCATCCCTCATAATTTGTGCTTTTAAAAGGCACTTATGTCGCTATAATGTGTTATTTATAAATGTCACAATGAAACAGCTTGGATTCCTGACATAATGGTACCTTACATATAATTATAACTTAAAAATATAAATAAAGATAAAATACCGGAATGCAGGCATCCAAGAGAACATCACAGATATTATTTATTTATGCTTAATTGGTGCTAACAATTAATATAACTTCATAGTAAATAGATTAAGGTATGCGTGAATTAACCGTGTTAAATTAATAACAATAACGATTAAGGCAAATCACTTGAATTTTCGGTAAATTGAAATTGCATTAAAATACAGCAATTAGAGATAATTAATCGCCAATTTTATTATAGCTATCAACAATAAAATACGTAGACATGCGTACAATTATACCGTGTATCCGGCCTTAAGCAATGTTCATGAAACTTAGATTATCAAGTAGATTTTTGGGTGTACCAAAAATTCAAAGTTCTTAATTTAGATAGATTTCATGTAGTTTATTTCTAATTAGGTATTTTTCGTTATCTTGAAATAAAAGAAAGGATTTCTTAAAGGATCACCATGTTACCAACTCGTGCTCCTAATTTGTTAAAAACCCAAAATTGGCATTGGTTTTTGTATGCTGCAGTTAACTCTTTAAAAAGATTTAACTTTAGAAAATGTAAGTACTTTCTATTATTATCTGACGAGCTTCCTAAGATATCTATCCAATCATCCAATATCAATTATTCGCTTAAGCCTATATCCAGCAATAGTAAAATAACTTGACACACTTTCCATCTAAATATTTAACTTACAGCTTACCTTCAATTTTCTTCGAAATGAGCTGTTGCGGGGCTGATTGCGGCAAGCCGAGATACCTATCGGAACAAAATAATGTTATTATATTTATCCTCAATAATACGGTGCTTAATTAATAAAAGCAATTGTCCTGTTATGTGTAGTTACATATATTAGTGTTTACATTAATTTAGTAAAAATAGTCCTACCTCTTTGGATCTCGAGCTGCACGCACGTATAGAAATGTAGAGCGCAACCACTGCACGCACTGTGCTACATCATTCACGGTACCCAACGCTGCTTCGCTGTTTAGGTTCTCAGGCAAACGTTTGTGCAGAAAGCTCTGAAGAGGCTCGTTTCCGCCCACCAGAGCTTGGTATCGTGCCTGAAAATAACATTTTACTCTCTGCAACTTTTAAATAGTAATCGTCTTATAATTGTATTTTATTATAAAAAACCGGCCTAGTGCTTGTTGGACTCGCGCACTAAAAGTTACGTACCATTACTTCTGCATTTTAAGATTATTGTTAAGACTTTAGATTATTAATATCGAGCAAAAAACTGCAAAAATCACGTTTGTTGTATGGGAGCAGCAAATTTTTATTTTATTTTGTTTTAAGGTTTTTTGTTATAGCGGCTACAGAAATACATCAACTGTGCAAATTTTAACTTTCTAAGTATCACGGTTCGTGAGACTAGCCAGACTAAACATCCTAGTGACAGGCGGTCATACGGACGGACTGACAGCAAAGTCTTAGTAAAAGGGTACTATTTTTACCCTCCAGGTACGGAACCCTAAAAATACATTGTGCAGTTAACAAGAATGTGGTGTTGTCACAGTAGCTCCGATATCTAACTCGACGCAAATAGATTCTGATCGAGTACTGCAAACTGCGTTTTTATGGTGTTAATGGGGTGTGGGTTTCAATTTGCACTACGAATTCAAAACATAAGTACATTTGTATAGTAGATACGTCTATAACATAAGCGGGGTGGCTGGCTATCAGATATTTTAGGCTGCATCAAAGTTTCTAACGTGTCCTGTACATATATGCCCGTACAGTACGGTAACGAATCACAGCAAAATCGTTTGATCATTCCCAAATAAAATAGTCAATTGCTTGTCAAGATACTGAAGAGTTCTGTAGTATTATATCCATGAACACATATTTGACTTAAAGCTAATACATATTTATTTAATATGTGGTAATAATAATTATACACAAAATTTATTAAAAAAAAAAACAAAAAAGTCACATAAAGAAATTTGAATTTCGGGTGAAGTGCCCAAAATGCTGGCTCCGTTGCCCCGCTGATTATTTAGTAATTGCAAGACTTATTTTTTTGGCAAAATAAAAGCCAGCATTTCTGTCGAACGCAAAGTCCTTCAGACGCTCCGACAAATCCTTATAAAAGCTAAGAGCTCGCGGTCCCCATGGGACCCCAAAGTTTCTACCCCAAAAAAGTAAGTAACTTTTCAGTTTTTTTTTTTGACTTGAATAGGTTGTGGTTTTGTAAAAAGCTATTGTTGGATTTCGCTCAATATACCTTGAAAATATTTAGCACCGCTTTACCTTATTGAACATGGCAAATTGGATGTGTTTATATTAAATTTTGGAAATCTAGCGGACCAACTTCTAAAAAGCTTTCAAAGCTCGTTACTTGAAAATGGTACGCTCTATAAAATATGATGTATGAAACTTTTATTTTTTTAGTACTTTGTGTTTCATTCACTTATAAACAATTTAATATTGTGAAAGAAAACAAGAAGAAAAATTATAAAATGTGATTTTAAATATTAGCAACCATTGTAATAGTAATTTTAATTTTCAGTGAAATTGCCTGATACATTTTGTTGCCTGTTACGTGACTTACGTTGTACTTATATATACCTAATAAAATACGGATTTGATAAATAAGGACCGTTTTTCTTCAAATAACAATTTTGCGGAGTTGCATATGAAATTACTAGGTATTTTATGACACGAAATAAAAAATGTATGACTTATTAAAATTTTATACATGCTACGTATCAGGTATATTCTGTTCACAGTTGTAAAAGTTAGACCCAGGGCGCAAATTTAGATGGGCTGGTAGAGTGAAACTATATGGGTTCCTTATAGTACCTACTATGAAACACTGAAAAGTGTTGTTGTATTAATCCGTTCTGTGGTTGAATGAGCTTAAAACTTTTTGTAAAGAAAACAAAGAGGAAAATGTTAGATGCTTTTACGTCAGTAAGCCCAAAGTCAGTTATTGAAATAATATGGTACTCTTTACCAAGAGCAGTCATAAAAATATATAATGTTCATAATGTTCCTTGCATTGAACTAGATTAATTTCTTGAAGAAAGTTTGATATTTAAGATTTACACATATTTATTAAGAGGTTTATTTGATAAAATAAATATGGTTTTGACTAAAGAAGAAAAAAAAGCATTGAAACTAGCTAAGCAACATGTAAAAGACAAAGCAGAAGAAGAGTTAATTAAGCAGCAAAAAAGAGAAGAACTCGTGCGCGAGATAGCAGCACATGAAGTATCGCGGATGCAGGTAGACGATATTTGGCAAAAGGTAATAATCAATAAACAAGAACCAATATTCAGACAGAATATAAGGATATTATGGCATACTTTTGATCGTGCCCTTGATAGAAAAGATTATTTAATCGACTTTATAATAAATCTCAGGCACCTGGCGGATTTACAATGTCAACGCACCATTGGCAGTTTCTGTAATATCATAGATAATGTAATTGGCAAGTTTCTGACAGACTTAGACCTACTGACCAAAGAAAATGAAATGAAAATTAAATTGCTAACTGCAGAAGGCGCGGAAGAGCGAATACTTATTATAGACAATCAAACAAAGGCCGAAACCCATTTGAATTTGCTACGGTATCACTCGCACGAAATTGATGATTATCTCACGTGGACCATACGGGGTGAGAATTTTGTCAAAAAAGAAGATCAAAACGATAAATCTTTCGAAATTCGCGACAACCTGAGTTCTTTTCTTGAGAATTTCTATATTGGTGTATGGGAAGATTACAAATCTACTCTCGGAGCTTATATGGTTGGCTCTTCTGAAAATCAGAAACAAGTCAGAATGTTACGTAAAAAAGAAAATATGATGGCTGAAATCATCTCTACTCAAGCCAAAAAAATTATTGCTAGTTCTGGAATACTTAGACGTCTAAAATCTGAATTGATAGCTTACGAATCGGGTACAAAACAAGCCAGTTTCCGTGATCGCCGTAACAGATACAGAGCCGCTTGTATTCAACTGAGAAAATCTTTCATTAGAGGCGTAGATATCGACAAAACACAACTATGCACACTTGTGAAGGAGTCTGATGGATTTATCGAATTTCTTAAAACAGCAAATCGAAAGGCCGAGAAAATCCTGCATATGGCAGCTCTTTGTAGGAAATATGAAACACTACGAGAAAAGTCTATGCCATATGGTTGTTTAACATCTTCAAATGATAATAATACTATTTATAATAATTACGGAAAGCATTCTGAAGATTTATTCATAGCTGAAGCAATATCCACGACATGGGGTTTGAATAAGCTTTGGCAGCGTATTTCAAAAGCAGAATTGATAAAAAAAGCTCTTATTCGGGAAAAAAATAAGCTAGAGCAAGAAAACGCTACAATGATGCGCAATTTGAATGAACACAGTAATAGAAAGCTTGGTCCTGTTACAATGAAATGTTCATGTTTCAGAAAAACATCTAAGACACTGGCAGTGCAGCCTCATGCTGTTGATGGAAATTTAGAAGCTATGAAAATTATTCGCTACTGCTAAAGGAGTTGAATTTATACTCGTACTATATTGCATTTTCTATTTCTATTCAAACACCATTGTATATATTTTACACCTGGCTTACCTGAGATACCGATATCTCTGGTAAGCCAGGTGTAAAATTTATTTCGCAAACATTAAGTGTTGAGACCTGCATTTTAGTGCGCCATTGAAACAAAATCTGTACTTATTAGAGAACTTTTTTACATAAGCGCATTGCTATTGAGCGAATATTTTTAGGAATGGAAAAACATGATGCGCGAAAAACGTTCTTTTATATTTAAGTTTTTTTTTGAATCATTTTAGTTGACTAAAATATTGTTGTACCTATCTATGCTAATGAACAAGCAGCTTATTAGTATAGTTAACGTAAAATCGTCTAGCATCAGATTTGTTGTTTATTGCAAGCTTTCTTAGGAAGCTTGTAGCAAGCAATCGAGGGCTTCGAGGACGTGAAATACTAGCAATGTGCAAACGATGTCATCAGGTGTCACTTTGACCTTACCACCTTACCTACAATACAAGTTCGTTTTATAATTGATTTATTAAGAAACTAGGGTTTGTATATAAGTCATAATACTTACGAACAATGCATTTTGTAAAGGACTTTGCACCTGGACCTAAATAAGGGTTTACTGCTTAATAATGTACCGTTTTCTAGATACAGAATTGGGAATATAATTATGTATCCAAATTTGTCCCCTTTTGATTTATAAGCTATGTGTTAGTTTAGAGATTTAATTTACCTTGCTAAACGCTCAATTGTTTTGAGCAGAATCAGAGAATACATTTTTTACCAACTTAACGTAATGGGATCCAAATATTCGAGGGAATCTATTATCAGCTTATTCAGCCTTTAGCATCAATCATCAGTTTTACTGATAAATATCGTATCGAAACGCGCATAGTTACCGCTCCGAAAGACTTTATATTTAGGTATTTTTGAATGATTTCTATCTTATGTTGTTATCGTTCGATTTTGCTCAAAACGGTTTTCTACTCAAAAGTTTTTACATGACCTCATTAGCCTAAAAACTGTAATTTTTTTATATTTTATAGGGCACTTGAAAACCGCATTCAAGACTTGAAAACCGTACACTATGTGATAATATGATGTATGAAACCTCACCTCGATTAGAAGATGGACGCACACTATGGGACTGACTTTGAATTCGAGAAAAAAAACAGCTGTTTCATACATTTTATCGACCACCGATAAACTTTTTGTATAGAACAGCTGATATATTTTTCTCGATTTCTGTTATGGTCCGATAATAAAAGTTGTTCGTAATGATGAGTATAGTTACCGCCTTTTGGCTTAGTACACCCTTAACTGATAACTTTGCTTATAGCATATAAATGACCAATCATAAAGAGATTCATTAATGCAAATGTCCAATACCTATATGAATTTCAGTCAAATTAATTAATCATTCACATAACCTTATTAAAGAAGCATCAAGGAGCGATTATAAATTTATAATTTGTTTTATCTGTTTTCTTGTTTATAGACGGAACATTAACTACGTCTCAGTTTGTACGAAATCAATTTCAATTCCCTACGTTGAGCGATTTAGGCTTTGCGTTGGCAGTTGGGAGGCACTTAGAACACAGCCTTTTATAAGTATAGTATAGAAGATGTAACTACACTGGATTTCCTTATTTGAGTTGAATTTATTGCATATAAGTTACTAGCTGGTCTCCGCGGTGATACCCGCGGTTGTCTAATTTTTTATAGCCTATGTTACTCCGGGATTGTAGCTTTGTAACAACGAAAAAATTTTTTTAATCAGTCCAGTAATTATTATTTTTATTCGTAAAGTACATACAAAAATATAAATCTATCCTCTTTATAATATAAGTGTATATAGATAGTACTGGGCATAATTATAATATTGGTGTTATTTGTTCACCTTATAAATGAATAGCCAAGTGACAGGGACAGTTCTTTTATTAATCTTCTGGGTTTTAGTCTTCTACATAAAATAATATTTAAATGTGCAAATATAATGTTGTTAAAATAAAATTCGGCAACCCATTCAGAGCTATCTGTCCAACTAAAAACAATAATCCCCAAGCAACATTTTTACAGAGTTATTAGCATAACATATATAATTGAACAAAACCTAACATTTGCAGTAACCAAAACTTGGTAAAGTACTTTATTTTTTGTTTTTTACTATTAAGGGAAAAAGCGGACCTTCTTAGTGGTTTGAAAGATTAACAGTTGACAGTAATAACTACAGCTACAATTTGCCGTCAATTTGATCATATTGTTTGTCAATCAATCAATTTGTAATGAAAAGTTTAGAAATTTAATTTTATATATTTTTTTAAATAATTTATTTTGTAATTATAAACATGGTGTTAACAAAAGAAGAAAAGAAAGCGAAAAAAGCAGCTAAAAGGCTTGCATTGCTTATTGAAGAGGAAACGGCTAGGAAGAAGGCGAAACAAGATGAACTCGTTCGTGAGATGGCAGCGCATGCTAAAGGACGAAAAGAAATCGATGATTATTGGTATGATGTAATGGTTAAAATAAAAGAACCTGTATTTCGTAAAGAACTACAAATATTGAAACACTGTTTCGAGCGAACGTACGATAAGAAAGATCATATAATTGACTTCTCCATACATCTAAAAAGTGTTGCAGACGAACAGTACCAGCAAACAGTTCGCACTTTTTGTGATACTATCGATAATATTATCAATAAGTTTCTAGCTGATTTGGAAACTATGAAACAGCAAAATGATTTTAAAACTGTTAACTTATTCGAAAAAAACGAAGAAGAATTAAACAGCATTTCTAAGAACACTGAAAATTCTGAACGACATATAAAGTTGCTACTTTACCATACTCATAAAAATGCTGATTCCCAGGCTTGGACAACACGAGGTGAAAACATGGTGAAAAAGGACGAAGAGACAAGTAAATTTTTTGAAATACGTGAAGATCTTACTTCATTTCTTGAAAACTACTACAGTAACACGTGGGACCAGTATAGAGAAACGCTTAAAACTTACGTTGTAAGAACAGCCGAAAACCAAAAGAATGCGAGAATACTGCGGCGTAAACAGAATATGATTACAGATATAATTGCTTCTCAAGGCAAAAAAATTGTAAGTAGCGACGGTGTTATCAGGCGCTTAAGAACTGAACTGTCAGCTTACGAATCGGGAGATAATCAAGCCGCTTTTCGTGACCGTCGTTCAAGGCATAGAGAAGCATGTCATCGATTGAAAAAATGTTTTAACAATGGGATGGATATAGACTTTAAACAGCTAGCAACATTAGTAAACGCATCGAATGATTCTCTTCAGTGGCTTGATTCCGCGCACAAAAAAGGTGAAAAAGTTCTACAGTTAGCTGCTCTCTGCAGGAAGCTTGAAACTCATCATGAAAAAATTCTACCATTTGGTACGTCAACGCCCCCTAATTTACGCCCAACAAAAATTAATTTACGCCAAATGTCGTCCGATGATTCATTGGTACTTAACGCTATATCTACAACAGACGGCTTGATTAGGCTTTGGCAACGCATATCTAAGGCGGAATTGTCTAAGAGAGCATTATACCGTGAAAAATTGCTTTTGGAGTGTGAAAATGCTGTTTTAGAGAGTCAATTAGAAGTGCTTAAGCAAGTAAAAGCTGGACCAAACGCAATCAAATGTCCTTGCGTTTTAAAAACACCTCAAAAATCACTCCAAACTCAACCTAATGCTGTTGAAGGTAGTTTGGAATTTCAGAAGCATGCTTTTTTCTACTAAATTATTCAAGTTATTGTATACTTTTGAAATAAATTTGTATTGTAACTTAACATATTTTTGTATGCTGAAGTCGCGATTTATTCGTTAAACTTTGGGCTTCTGTAAGTTGAATTTCAAATACTGCGGAAGTCACGTATTTAAGATTTGAGTACATCAGATATATGTAATAATTTGCAAGAGCTTTCGTTTATAATACTTAAATTGTATGTTTTGAATTATACCACATTGCAACCTTAAATTATTATCGCATACACCTAATAATTTAAGGTTGCCCTGATTGAAACCTGATTTAGATTATACAGACATCAAAATTTCATTCTTACCAGTAGGGCGATTCAGGTAGTATTTCCGACCGGATTCGAAAAATTTGCACAACGAGCTCGGTACAAAATCCCAAACTTTTAAATGCGGTTATTTCTCTTGTATAGATCTGCAATCGATTTTCAATGTCATACATAATTCAGGATCTTTTAACAAATTTTGCGTAATTCGAGTTGTAAAGTTTTCGAATCCGGTCGGAAAGGCTACCTGAATCGGGCTGCTGGTGCACAAACAATACGTTACCGATATTTGTAACAGATATTTTCCCCATAATTGTGTCAACTGAAAATGAAACCATAACAGATTCCTCCTGTTTCGGGAGAAAAACAAGTCGTTGGAACAACGTGTAGTCCAATACTATTATTTCAAAATTCGGTATAATTGTATTGCGTCATAATGATTTTTGACTAATTTGATAGTCTCTTAGCACTAAGTTCAATACCAACTCTGACCTATTCTATGTAAAAACGACCATTATGACCCAATGCCATTATTATAATTTTGAAAGAATTTAAATAACAGAATTGGGCCCCCGCTAGCGTGTGGTTAGTACTTAGATCTACAGATTATCCAAACTGGACTAAAATAGTCAAATAGACACGTATTATTTTTTCTTGTTTACTTTTAAAAGGATTGGTTGTTCTTATGCCTGTTTGCAAATAATATACCTAGGGATTTTTTGAATTTCATACCAGCTAAGCTTCGCCCACGGATTTAATTATAGAGCCTTATATTGAGATTATGTTACTTGGTGATATTGTAGCATTCTAACGGCGAAAGAATTTCTGTTATCGGTCTAGTATTTTTTAATTGGTTCATACAAAAATACAAATTTACTTTCCTCTTTATAATATAAGTATGGATACATAGAATATAGATTGGTATAGATGTATAGAAAGCCAACAATAGGTTAGAAGGGAGTTCAAAAAATACCTGCCTGCCAAATCGTTAAACCTGTGCATCATCCTTAATTATTATTTTTTTTTAATTTTGGTCACGCTCGCAGCTAAAACGAATCTATTGACACCACTCACATCAAAATACGACAAGCTGTTTATGCTCTAGGGCGTATCATAAAAATATATATATATACATACACTCGAAAGCCATAACCCTCTTTCTTTCGCAGTCGGGTAAAAAGGCGCAGGAAGATCTTCAACGTGAGGTAAAAACCCGTACTTTATGGCCCCGTACTCTGGAAGAGAATCTTCGGCATTTAAAGTTTAAGATAAAAGACTCCATTTACCGACAGAAAATAATGAATTATTGTGGATTACTTTAGACATTACACACATACAGAATACAAAATAAATCACACGCCTTCGAATATCACATTTAGTATATGATACAGGCAAAAAACAAACGACGCGACGAGACACAGAATTGCTTCATACAAACTAAAGATATGCATGAGTCGTCGTTTAAGAATTGATAAAACATCTCGGTGGAGTAGATATGTTCCTTTGACATTTATTTTGGTGACAATACTACAGATGACGCTATGTACCGAGTGGCTTTTAATGCTCAAGAACGTGAAAAGATTTTGCGACTGGCAACTATCTGTAAGAAGCTTGAGACACAACATGAAAAAGTTCTTATTATAAAAAGTGATCACCGAATTCAATTCGGCATGAACCAATACTATTTTTTCAGTTTTTGTATTTTAATAATAAACCACTGAGCGTTTTGATAAAAATTAAATAGGATCACTTTAGAAGTTTCAACAACAACAAAAAAGAATTCATCAATTCTGTTCAGCCGTCGCCGAGAAATCCTATAGGTACTCCGAAACTATGTTCTGTTTTACTATAAAATATGCTATTGTGTTACGTATTATAATGTAAGAATGAATGGTACTCAAGACTTAGCCATGACCAAAACTGTTATAACAATGAATGTGATGTGAATGATCGAAACATGACTGCACAATCAACATTTTTTCTGAATTTTAACCGTCTTATAAAATTCGGTATTTTTTATTATATATATTTTTTACCATTCAGCAAACTAAGACCAATTATTACGAAATAGTTACTCGTAAAACTGATAGCAAAAACCTCGTAATTCAGAAAATGTATTGTATAGGGAGGGGATTAAGACATCAAAACATAACATAATCATGTTATTCATCCATAAAATATATAAAACACATTAAAAAGTGACAACTGACTTTAATTCGACAATTTTGCAGTATTGAAATTTAAAAATCACTTGAGAATGAAAACAAGAAAAAAAAAGAAATTTATAAATTGGTCGAGGCGTCTTTAAGAAATCAGGGAAAATGCAATAGAAAAATACCGGCGAATTGAGGATCTCTTAACGATACAAACAAAACATTATCAGAGTAGCTTTGGTCCAAAATAGAAAGAAGTTTTCGGGAGAGTTTATTCTTTTAAAAATGGTTCAATAAAACTGCACTGCTTTAATGATACTAAGAAATATTTTTTGGAAATGTAACCCTTAAGAGGGCGACATAAGGTTTAGATAGACAGATTTTATTGTAGACACACAAAACACAACAATACAAAAATATAATTTTACATGTAGTGCCACAAGTGGCGGACTTATCGCTAAAAGAATCTCTTCCAGGCAACCTTATGATGGAGACATTTGAATAAAAAAATGTTTATAGGACGGGGGTGTACTTAACAATAAAGAATCTATACTATATTACCAATATACACACTTACATTCCATGACACAAACTAAATTTAAATGTATACTAATATATATTATTATAATATACATATATGCTATTACATACCTACTAATAAAACTTCAAAGTTTAAAAATTCTTTAGATTCCATATAACGATGCTTCATGTCGCGGGCAACGCCGCGGTTGATAGCTACTAGTACTACTTATATTGACAAAATAAACGAATTGCCAGACCCAAAGCAGAGACGCTTTATTCGCTTCGCTAGCTAGGTCACAGAAATTTATATATCTGAAAAAAAGGTCATGAAATTTTAAAGACATCACAAAAAATAAGTCAACTGCTCCTGCATACATATTATGTAGGCACTTATACTTTGTTTATTTTTTAGCAGGTAGCTTATTAAAACCTCGTCTGCTTCTATATTTAGATGGTACATATGTTTTTCTCAAACTTAGGGCATTTATATTAAGAGTCGTACGGTATATTATTAGCTAAAGATAGGCTTCGAAGCGTGATGAAGGTAACAAAAGCGTGTGCCTACATATGATACACTTCCTCATCGTGAACTGAAGATGACAGATAGGTACTTTCACTGGGCACATTACAAATAGTAGGTAAGTACATGAAAAAGGGCTGCTCTACTTACGTAAGGCGTATTACAAAGGCCAATTATTCCACAGAATGCAAATACTGAAATCCTAGTCGAAAGCAGTGAAATAAAAAGATTTATATTTATTTGGATTAAACATATTATAATTTACTAATCGAATTAAATACTCATATAATGTAGATACTAATAATGATTATATAGTACCCACATAAATTATCTACTTGGTTACGAATGCCATAACATCGGCGAAAAGGATAAGTAATTGTTTATCTTAGAAAATTCTTATCAATATAGTAAAAAGCGAAGATATATACATCGATGATGAGCATTAAGAATATTAATTACAAAATCATCTTAAAAATTGGTGAATAGTGGTTGGTAATAGATTCTGTTTATAACTGCCTTAACACAATATATATTTTAAAAAGAGATTTCTGGATTAAAAAAAAATATTTCATCTTACATATGGCGTTTGAATTATGGTCATAAAATTATACATGCATATGCTTTGCTTATTTGGATTGGCTATCGAACAAAGTTATTATTTTACAAAGATTATTCAAGACTCTTCAAAATGTTGTGGTACACGGACAGGTCCAAGTCCTTATACAATGTATCTAATGCCTAAGACGTGAAACGCTAAGAATCTAGATAACATCTAATAGTTTATAGCATCAAAGCTCAAAATTAAGTACCTACTAATATTGTCTAGTATATAAAGTATAAAGTAAAGGTTCACGGTTAAACGATTTATTTACCTACACCTTAAACGGTTAATACCCGCGAAGCAGACACGGGCCCTAAAGGTTACGAAATAATTACTTCTACAATGCCAGCAAATGCGTGAATTACGAATAAATATTTATTACGAAAATTGACGAACACGCGATTGAATTAATTGTATTGATGGATGGATACAAAAAGGTTTCGTTGGTGTTCGTTAAGGCAGCAATGTATGACGTATGTGAAGAATGGTGTGTTTGGTCACGGCTATTGATGCGCAGTGAGGGATGCACGTGTAGGAGCATCGTTGTTGATAGGGCGACATTGCGGCATCTCCGTTGCGGGGTGGTATAAAGCGATAGGACGCCGATGCGCTCAACCAGTGCCGCTTAGCTCGCTTTACAGATATCATTGTCGATATTTATTGTTACAAGTTGTGGAGTGACGTGAGATTTGTGTTTCGTGTATCCTCAAAGGTGAGTTCTTGTATTGTAAACGCAGTGAGTAAGATGAAGCGGGCATATCAAATATTTAATTGAAATTATTTGTAGTGAAATAAATATGAATACACCAACTAGAATTTAATTAAACAGAAAGAGAAAAATAAGTTATTAAAACAAGCTCGATAACTAAAGACCTGAAATTTGAAATTGTTGGGCACGGAAATAATTTTTGACAACTTTACAACCAAATCTATAAAATATTACGTTTTTGTATGACCACTCTAAAAAATAACTCGAACGTGGGTTCAAATCAGGTAATACAGGATATCGATACATGAAGAAAATATTTTGATGATTTTAGGCTCTCTTCTTTCTTTTCTGTTCAAGATAATACACAAAAAACAAAATTATTAAGAATAATTAATAAGAATTAATAAGAAAAAAATTAATATTATTAATATCAAAAACAAAAAACTTAAAACTTCTAGACTATTAGTCAGTGCATTAAAATGTACACAAGCCTAATTATATCTATCAATTATCTCGAAATTAACCCTAGCACGCATGTCTCCGCGAGAAATGTACGAAACCCATTGTCAACGGTAACAAAAACGTGAGAGTGTAACCCTGTAATGTATTGATTTACTGCATACCATTAGTATTGAAACTTGAGCAAACGAATAGCGATATTGCAACGTCGTTGCCGTTACAATTTCTTTTCTTTATGTTAACTTACGGAGGTGAATTCGGACTTTCTCACGGTCTAAATGTGAGCTCCACTAATAGCAATGAAAAACTCGTGACGGAAAATCCGGACTAATTTACTTGTCAATCACAGACAAGTAATGTCTATGAGTTGATAAAAACGAACGGCTTTTTACTAAATTAAATCTAAAGTATATATAAAACCTAATACATAACAAAAAGATAAGACATAATATTTATATTTATATAATTTTCTACTTGTTAGTGGTATATGCTATGGTAGTCCCTAGTTTTTTCTTCTATAATCAACAATAAGCTTTCTACTACGCTAGCAAAGGGTCAATCAGAATTAAGGGCAAAAGCTTTTGTAACATTAGAAAACCAAACTGTTTATATTTCTTTTCTAGATTATTAAATATGCATAATATTTTTGCTTAGTCTGGTTTTTATGAAAGAAATTTCTTTATGCCACTTTTTTACCTTAAAAAATTTATTACCTACTCTTACTGACTTATCAGAGGCAAAGTTCCATATCAATGTTGTATGCAGATAACTTTAACAATAATTATGTGTAATAATTAAATGGGAACTTTTTGTTGGTATCAAAGGTTGACGAAGAATAGTTGAAGAGTGATTAATTGCTATAATGAACTCAAATTAAAAGCACGACTATCAGTTTTATCATGCGATATCGCTATGATAATATATTTTTTGCAGCATTTTAATCTAATGGCTAATATTTATGATAAATACAACCTAATTTGTCATAATTGTAAAAATATTAGTTAGGTTAACCTATTAACTATATCTTAACACTGCAGATAATTTATGAATAAATCAGTCACATCCCTCGTTTTGCCCCTATGACCTTATATTTCAACGATACAATTCTTACAAATATTATTGATATTGCTTGATAAATGATACTGTGTCTGATTCTTCATTCGATGAAATGCCCCGCATATCAAAGCTTTTAAACGCTTTTAATTTCAATGTACCTTGAAATCTAAGAAAACATTTACAAGTAATAAGGCATCCCATATCGTGATAAATAAATATACCAACAATATCGTGATACTTAAACATAAAATTGACATACCAGCAAGATAATTATCACTTCATTGTCACGTTCATTAAGTTTTTCTGATCGATAACTGATACTTATCGTCGCAATAACTAGCTTTTTGTGTCAGCTATTGTAAGCTATAACTACATATTTAAAAGAAACGTTGAATTCGCGACCAACTGTTCTGTTAAAAAAACATTTGAAGCTACGTTATTTCCGTTGTAAATCATAAATTGATATCGAAGAATAGTTTATTATAAGAAAATTCGAAAAAATGTCTTCAAATTATAATATTTACAAAAATTACCATCACCATTATTATACCGTATTCAGTTCACGTCCAATTTGGACAGAATACATACTCATTTTCTTTCTGACCTTATCCCACTACGTCGGCAACAGAATACCTACTGTTTAACATATATATAAGACAAAAAGAACTAGCGCCTAATCAAGAACCTCTTTTTGAAACCAGTCAAGATAATAACTACAAAATCAAAAAAAAAGGTTATTAATGTGCTAGCTATTATTACATATCTGCAGAAATTTAACGAAATAATGGTTTGCTATGTAACGAAATAATTAAAAGCAATAAATAATGTATGTATGAGTAGGTACAGATTCAAGTTTAACAGAAAAGATGATTCAGCTTGACTAACTTATTATATATCAAGAAACTAGAAAATACCCATGTTGTAGTTTCGAAGAAGTGTTTAAAATGGTTTAGAATAAGTTTTATATACTTTAATTGATTGGTTGATGAACTCACAAAATTATTATTATTGATTATTGTAGACACACAAAACGTAATATAAATAAATTATAATTTTTACATCTGCGTAGTACCCCAAGTGTAAGCCTTATCACTAAAAGATTAGACCTACTATCAATAATAGTGATATTCTACTTTGCTCTAGTTTACACTCACTAATTGAACTCATACAAAACCAAATTAAAAACCAGAGTGTGAAATGATATTTATTACTATCGCACATAATTAGGAGTTATATGTATCAGGCATATGTTAAATCTAATAAAATGGTGCCTAAATAACAGTGCGAGAGTGCGAAACGTATCATTGTTGAAGACACAAACGACTCATTATATCCCTGATTAAATTCACCCAATGTGAACGAGAGACTATAGACAGACCTTTACAACAAACAGGTACGCGTGAAAACTCATCTTCTTAAACAAAACATGGAAAAAAAATACATATTTTCTTCATTTCGTTTCTTTTTATCAAACAGTAAGTCGTAACTTTTTTTTTAAAACAAGTATTTATAACCTCCTTTTCCCGTGGACTTTTTTATTGTCAAAAATGTATGCAAAAGCATTACGACTGATTTTCTACTTATTGCATATTATTTTAGAAAATAATAACCATAAGTAGTTGTATAATACCTCAGTAAATTATACAATAGTTTTCTAAAAGTAAGGTATAAAATACATATTCAATGCAATAGCTTATGTAAGCGAAAAATTAGAAATTAAAATATACCAAGATTAACTTTCCTTTACTTAGTTCACTTATTTTTTTCTTCGTTTAAACTTCTTACTAATACGTTTGTAAATGGATTACATGCCTAACTAACGGTCACTTGTCTTAACTTTGTCACTATAAGGATATTTAATACACAAATGTTATAATTAGTTACTGATATGGGCAAATATGCGTATAATGATGGGAAAAGCATTGTACGCCGAAACACAGTCAATTAGCCTAGTTCAGCAACTAGAGGCCCTACCAGTACCTACTGATAAGAAATTTGTCTGAATAGTTATGATATCAAATATATATTTTTTTGAAATTTATAATATTAACACATTTATTTATTAATCTATGTTTTTCAGATGATTTCTACAAAATTAGCAGTGTGCGCTTTCGTGATTGTATGTGTAAGCATACGACATGCGATGGCTGCACCCGCGCCGCAGGAGGAAAACAACCCACCCATGCCAGTAGGTTACACAATACAATAACTCATTATTGCATAAATAAGAACATTAGGTAAAAAAAATACATATAAAATACCGGGTCAAATGTATGATCACAATATCACTTACTTAAGTCCTGACCAAAAGGAACGTAACCTTCATTAAAAAACGTTTAACGTGCCTCCTTGATAGTAATAGGATTATTTGATCACCATAATCTAAGGCTGCTATGTGACAAACTTAAATCTTGAGAAGTTCAACAAAAAGACCCACTTAAAGATATGTCAGTAATATACAGGGTTATTGGCTAGGAGTGAACTAAGCCGAAAGGGGGTCACTATACTCATAATAAGGAATAACTTTCCCTATGGGACCAACTCTAAATTCGAGAAAAAAATATCAGCTGTTTCATAAATTTTGTTGACGACCGATCAACTTTACGATTTTTTCTCGAATTCAGAGTTGGTGGCATAGTCAAATTTGTTCCTGAGGATGAGCATAGTGGCCACCTTTCGGCTTAGTATACCCCTAACCGATAACCCTGTATAACAGTTTTAAGAAGTGTAGAGCAAAGCAAACATTGGTTATTAACATGTTCAGATTTTCTAAAGAGATTTTGTGCCCGTTTCTTACGTAAAGGTATTTTGATGTTTGCTGTTAGTGTGTCTATTCCTCTAGGGAAATCAAAAACACAACATAAAGTAAAAGTATACGTACATTACTATACAGAGGTACTGATAATAAATGACATCTTCTTAAGGCTAGATTATGACCACTACAAGTAACAGCTACTCAAGTTTTAGGACTTTTGAAAATTCGCAAAATATTATAATATAGCTGTACCAAACAAAAAAATAATTGCGGCCCAATGTATGGAACATCATCATCAATGGTTATCAGAAACCAGTCTTAAGGCGATGCTAATTGATTACCAATAACCATATACACCACTTATTATACACTAAACTGCCGGAATAAACTTCTTCCGTATATAAAATTCATTTCTAAATGCGGCATGACACCACATAACACCGTTGCATTGAAACTGATTTGAATAACTTTATGCTTAGAATATTATATATATATGTATATATTTTGTAAAGATATATTTATAGATAAACCTAGATGCATATTAACTTAAGTTTAAACTCAATTAAAACTTTTACATAACAATTGCAAACAGAGTTTATTGTGACCATAAACACATCGGGTTTATAAATTTTAAGTAATTAAATAATACATAAAAACCTATTCATTAAAAGTAGTTTAAACATATTTTGTAAACTTTTAATGGTACTTTTATAGTATGGAACCCTAATTGCGCAGGGCAGGGCAGGGCAGGGTTAACTAACTATTCACCAGACAAGCAGACGCATTATAATGTTCTCGTAATCAAAAACCGAACGCAGAAGAGTCGATCGAAATTACAAGAATCGATTAAATAACTGACATTGTAACATCACCGTCCTATTAGGCTAGACTCTAACAAGTATTTTCTATCGCACATCCAAAAAGGTTATCAAAAGCAAACGCTATACATCGTTTCTCCATTTAAGAAATAAATACGCGGAGCTAAAGACTCTAGTTCTACCTATTTGCAGTAAACCATTAAAGACGCATTTCAAGGAATGTTTCTTTATTTTTATTTAATTGCATAGTGCAATTGAAATGGGCATAGATGTGCATCTTTGACATTTAGTTCGTGATGAACCAGGCGGATCATTGTCGTTCTTAGGTCACTCGTGAGTGGCTATGACTCATGTAGTCATACATTGCTGTAACAACTTGCATGCTGCTTTTTATATACCAAAGTGTTTGCGCTTTGTTTTTAAATTATACAATCCATTTAATTATATGTTGTACTAGTTTAGTTCTGCGATCTCGTTTCATTTTGTTAGACGACTTTATATTTAGTCAATATTTTGATCTATTTCATCATACTTAGAGGGATACCACAAATATTTCTGAAATTGTGTTTTTTTATGTACGAGTTAGTATTTATTACATATGACATGTAGTACCACATGTTTAGTATAAAGCTTGCAATTTTCCTGTTATATGTGATTCCTACTAGACCAATTTTTGATGTACACAAAGGTATATGACTATATTCCTTTTCAGCCGCATTTAGCAAATAATTTAAATAGCCAATTATACGAACAGTAAATGTTCGATTGCAGTTGTTCCAAAGACATAACTAAAAGTTGTCAGCCTTAACATATAAAGGACACGAACTGAAGATGCGTCAGGCATCGGCAATAATTTAATACAAACCTTTGAACTATGGAAGCTAGTTAGGCTAGGTAAGACTTAAATCAATATTACAGTAAATAGCATTTGATTCTAAAATACGCTTTTATAGTACGGTATAGAAAGTTCTTATTTCTTTTTTTGAATTTTTATTTTAAATGTTTAGCCATGTTGATGATATGCTTATGCTTTAGTAATTTTACGTGTTCGTAGCTGAAAAGTAGTTGACAAAATATGAGTGGTAAATAATAATTACGGGACGTAGCTTACATAAAATACCAGCACACAATTAAAAGACCTTGAACCAACTGTGCCATATGCGGTAGAGAAGATGTCAGGGCATCGCGGTATGTCCGTCTTGCATCGTATTTAAATAAATTAATAATAATAATCTAAGAAAAAATAATAGAATAAGTAGGTAATTAAGCAGTTTTATAATCGAAGTATACAATAGCAGTTGCTTAAGTGCAATTATTGACATCTGATAGTAGGTACGACAACTTCCACTTTTTTCACCAGGGAACAAAGAGGAATCAGAATCTGAACAAAGTTCATAAAGGTCTAATTCTAGGTCTAAGGTCTAAAATCTAAAAGGACAGTTTATAGATGCAATTTACGCCAAATCATTTGCATTCAAAGTAAAAAATAATTTTAAATATTTAACTTATTGCTCCAATTCTTATGAAGGCAAATAAACATATATATATATATAGAACGAACAAAATTAATTCGAGCGCGTTGATGTCTTTTCTTTGTAACTTTTGACTTAACCTTTGATATCCTTTTTAATGATATATGTATTTGCTAGTGTTAAATGTTCACGGTACAATAAACAATAAGCTGCATATTCTCACTAAAAGTGTGTCATTGTAACGTTATTGTATTGTTTAGAGTTCAGTCATAGAGCACTGTAGAGTCGCGGGCGCATGCTATCGGCGCATCTAAACCGTTATGCTAACGATGTGAACACAAATTTAAACAAACTCTTAATTGGCGCAATTGCGTTCGCTTTGTGCGCTTATACGATGTTATCTGCGTCTTAAACGGACATTAATTACGGCGCATAAAATCTTAATTAAATCACGTGACATGTGTTTTCGTTGTGATAATAATTAAATATAGTAATAGCTTGTCATAATTGTATGGTTTACTAAGATTGTATATGTTATTCGCATTGTTTCCTAAAATACAGAAGTCAAAAGCTGTAACTTTTGACTTCTGAAGTCAAAAAATGTAACAAAAACCTATTTGAAGTGTGTCTCAAAAATTGACGAAATATATTAGCAGTAAAATAATACTTAATTCAAGGATAAATTCCACGATAATGAAGCTAAAATTAAAACAACAACGTCTTATTCATGTGATTCTTGAGTAATGACGCTTAACATAAATTTTCAACAATAATAATGTATGCAGGTTAAAAACACGAATTGCAATAGGAATTCTAACTTTGTCTTATACACAATTTATTTCTGTTTTAGTCCAGATGTTTGTTCTCATTTGTTTCGTTTAATTGAGTTGCAAAATGATAATGCAGTGGATGTCATGCTCGGTCATAATGACGGAATTATTCGCTATTAGCATAATTTGAGATGTTTCCTAAGTTGTCTGAGGAAATGGAATAAATAGTCCACTGTATTTTTATTACTATTATTCAGAAAATTTTGTTTTAAATCATATTTTTAGGATGCTTATGGATGCACTTGAAGAATGAAAATAATTTGATGATGCCTCTTTTGAATTGTGAGGTAGCTGTGTTCGTTTGAGTAAATTTTAGAGACTTAATATCTTTACTGAACCTTATTATCTTTAACTTTTGTAAAATATTTACTCTAAACAAGCTTGAAATAATAAGTGATAACCGCTAATTTTTTATTTTGCAAAAAAATTGTCAACGACCACATAAGACTCCGAAGTTCTTTCGAATCTTTTCTATATTCTAAGTCTTAGTTTATGATCCGACATTGAATATTATCAGTTCTTATATTGGATTACATGGTCATTGGACACGCGGGTTCACACTGGAGAGGATCGAGTAACAAATCCTACGGCCAAGAGCAATGAAGTTATGGTGAATTTAAATAAATCTTTAGAGGGCTACTCGTTACCTTTGGTATACTTACTAGTACCAGTCAGATGTTTAAATGCTTAGCAACAGGTCTAGCATAGGAGTGTATAGGGTAATGGGAAACATAAAAATAATACTGCTAAATCGAAATAACTCAACGACATTTGCTTTAAGGCGCATTTTAAAACCTTTTTTATTAAATCATAAGATATAGATAATTTTATCAACGTTGGTTTAACATTTTCGAAAGCTTTAAATATTGTCAGACCAGCAGGAACAATGTTTTTCATTGTTAAATCACGTAGCTAACAAACTGTAAGGACTCCCTCTAAATCATTTCTTTGTAAACGCTAAAACGTGTCTATATTTCGTATATCTTCGACAAAGCGATTAACCTTAGCACAACAAGGTACTCTCTTCTTCTTCTTGCCTACTCCAATAGTACACATATCTACTTCCACATCTTAAAATATTCCTAATCTAGTAATTTCCTCCCACAGTACGAATACAAATACGATGTGGAAGACCAAGAGAAGCTCCTCTACTTCGGTGCCAATGAAGCCGGGGACGCGCAAGGCAAGGTGGTGGGAGGATACCGAGTGCTTCTGCCTGATGGTAGACTAATGAACGTAGAGTACACCGTTGAAGGCGATAGCGGTTTCGTGCCTAAGATCAGCTTTGAGGACAACGCGAGCCCTTTCGGCAAAGGAAGGAAGTAAACTAGTCCGAACTGCAATTTAAAAATGTATATCCGCTATAGCCTAAAATTTGTGGTACTACGATATCGAATATAAATGTTGCATACATTTACGTTCTATGCATTGTAAACATATCATTACAATAGTATTAGTATTGGCTATGTGAAAAATCACTTCCTTGGATTTTACTTTTCGATAATGTAGTAAGTATGAAAATTTAACGTGAATAACTTTAATTAAGTACTTTTTTATTTTGTTGCAAAATAGATCAAGTAAATACAGTTTGTAATTAAAATACGTTAATATGCATACTCTACACTACTTCTTTAATTAGCCCTTTATGATATCATTTCTCACACTTAATCACTATTTCGGTTGACCGTCACATGCACGGCACGGCTAATTACAACCTACATTAGATTTATTTTGCGACAAATTTCACGGATTCTTACAATTGTAACTAAGTATTTTGTAGTTCAAAAATCTTAAGACAGGAAGTAGGCGACGGACTTTGTAATTGACGCATCAAATCACAGTATACTTAACTTTAATATGGACATATATATTGGCCTTGATTATAAAGTTCGAATATAACTTTACATCGAAAGATAGGCGTGGAGATGCATATTCACGCTGCATCTTTCTAAAATGGTTTTTCATAGCATACAGTTTATAGGCATAACGGATATGATACGTAGATGAATATTTTTTCATATAAGCAACTTTTAAGTTTCATATATATTTTTTATGACTTAGAATTACAGTGATCTCTATCAGAATAGCAAAACAGTATACATAAATAGTAAAAAATAAGCTTTGGAAACACATTGTCAAATCTTCTAAATAACTGCTCTTTAACTGCATTCTAAATTAATGCAAGTAGTTGAAATATTTTTATTCCTTTGCATTTTGAATGAATATGCAAATAATTTAACCTCCTTTTTTATTTAAATTAGTTTGTAATGTACAAAAATTACAAAAGTTAATTGTTAGTAATATGTCGAGTTACCATATCTGTGATGAAATAAACAAATTAGAGGTCATCATTGCCATTAAAATAACGGAATAGTATTTTTTATTAACCTAGAATATTTTTTTGTAAAAAACGAATATATTAACTGTATATCTTTATCATTTTAATCATGAATATAATAAAGTGTAGATTTTGATATCACTTTGTATTAAACCTTAAATTGTAAAAATGCTGTATTATTAACACTTTCCTCACTCTTTCAATTTCATGTTGAATTAAACACAGGTTGGAGATTTTTTATACCAATTCATACAAATAACACTATAACATCATCAATATAATATGAATTTTGATAACCAATGAAAAGTAGCGCGCGTTGAAATCTTTTGTTCGTGTTATTTGGGCAAACATATAAGATATTCCAGATAAATGATGTTTTTTATGACTTATTTATATTGAATGAACGAATGAATGAATATAGCTTTATTGCACACCAAACAAAAATAAAAGATACAACCAGAGAAATCTATACATTGGTAGTACATTGGGCGGCCCTATCGCCTAAAGCATTTTTTCTAGGCAACCTTTCTATGGAAAGAACTAATATGAACTGATTTGGTTTTAAAATAAGTAAAGTAAGTTAATGACTCATTTGTTATTATTCCTAGTTTGGTTGTAACTTATATCCATTACGCGTTACCTCATTATTTTTCTACTTATGTCAATAGGTATATAATAGGATTATTATCATACCGAAGAACATTTAATTTTATCAGCGTATAAAAACCACATTAATATGAGACATTGTTGTAGATGATGTACACAGATAATTATATAGGAAGTCACAAACAGAGGAATTATTAACATATAAGAACACAAATTTTTAGTATATATGCCTAGATGAGTCCAGTAACGACATACGAAAAGAAAAAAGACGAAGTACATTAATATATGCGATTGAATTGAAGACGAAATTATCGTGATGCTTATATGTCAGGAAACAGTAAAAATGAGACGATTAAAAAAGTTAAAATTCAAAATTAGATTCAATATCTTAGCTATTCTTAATGACTTATATATATATTTGAGATTGACCTTGAGTACATACATAAGCCCCTGTTTTTAATTGATCCCTGTTTGAAATTAATATATTGGGGGCGCACTTAAAGCTTCCGTAATAAACTTCTACCCATTCTGGGGTATATATTACGGGTCTAAAATTACTAGCTTTTTTATGTAAGTAACGCGTTACAACTGAATCAAAACATCTTCTTTAGAAGTTATTTTTTTATCGATGACAGCTAGGCATTAGGACGTATTCTAACATAGTTATACCAAGTATCTTTAAAATTAATAAAAATTACATGTAAGCAAGTAGTAATATCAAGACAAATATTTACAAACATATCCATTTTTGTTGCACAAGGACGGTAGCACACGCCAATAATTTATGATTTTGTTGGATTCGTCTCCGCTCTGGATAGCAAAATCTATACTTATAAAAAATGTAGCAGGTCAAATTCTGTGCATAGCATATATTTTAAGAATTTCTTTTGCGGAGCGTGTTATTAACGATTCAGACCCCAAATCTTTTTTTTTTTAATATTTTCTGTCTGTTTCTGGACTTTCCATAACTCCGAAACTGCTGAATAAATTCTAATGAAACTTGGTATGCTTAAAGTTTACACCATGGTGTAGGATTCTATCAACTTTTTATTCTGAATATCAGCGGGAGTTGCCGTGGGGGGATGAATGTCGTTTTTAAATATAACTCGGTGACGCGTGCTTTGAATTGGATGATTCTTTTTTTTTTTGTTAGAAAGGAATAACTAAAATGAACGTTATCCCAAAAATTAGCGGGGGTTCCCGTGAAAAGGGGGTTGAATATTGATATGATGATTTTTAATTATAACTCAGTAATATGTATAAGTGTAGTATTTTTCCTAGGAAAAATGACATTGTTCGGCAGTCTAATAATGATGACGTCTGTGGCTTCGGTGTAAAACTGGTGAATGTACAAGCGAAATATTTTTTCCGAAGGTTTAGAAACACAGACGTTTCATTCATGAGTTGCGATCTGTACACAGTTACATGACACGTTGTATAAATGATATGTTAGATACAAGTAGGTAAGACTGACCTTGTCCTGCAGTCTAGTCATGATGACGGCTGTGGCTTCGGTGTCGAATTGCGGCCGACCAGCGCGCCCTATCATCTGCAGAACCGTGCTGATGCTGTATTCCTATAAGAAAAAAAAATGTTTAAAAATGTGAAGTTGTCATTTTACCGTGTTCCGAAAATAGGAGGAAGTGCTGAACGGCTGTATTTTTGTCATGTCTGTTACTTGATATTCACGGCTGGACCGATATGAAAAATTGTTACTTTATTTCAAAGTAATTTAATTTAGAAATCAAAATAAATAAAACATTTGTATCGGCGAGTGGCAAATTGAAGTCGGGACTAAATACTTTAAAAGGAGACATGTTTAATACAAAATATAAATGGGCTTTACTACTAAACGCGTATCTATGTTGAGTGCCTTTTGACTGGAATTAGTACGAGACTAAATTAAGACTAATGACCCCCAAAATTGAGACGCGTTTATTAAGGCAAAATGGTGTGTCTTATCTTATAAATGTTTATAGATAGATAGATAGGTAGACAAAAATATTAATTTACATGTTGTGCCACAAGTGGCGGCCTTAACGCTAAAAGCGACCTTTTCCAGGCAACCTTAGGATGGGAAAAGATGTATCGGACGGGGGTGTACTTACAATAAAGAAAGTAATCTACACTTAAAAACACATACAAAGAGAGAGAAAAAGAATTATTAAACTAAATAATTAAATACGAGTTTACTTCCAGCAAGCAATGAAAAGGGAAATTAGAAGTAAAAAAAAAGAAATAGGTATATCAGTTATACTCGTACCGAAGACAAATAAAATTTCCGTAACTTGTCTTTAAAAGTAGCAAGAGATGGAGCTTTCCTAACGTACAAAGGCAAATCATTCCATAAAACTACAGCATGAACCGCAAAAGAACTTTTGTAGAAAGTTTTACGATGCGTAAGCATCTTAAGAGCAAGATTTTCCGACGACCGAAGAGACAAGGCATGAGAGTTATGCACATAAGATATGCAATCTTTTAAATAACGCGGCGGAGTGGGATTGAAAAGAATATTATAGACGAGGTGGAGAATGTGAGCTTTCCGTCGAAGGCAAAAAGGCAGCCACCTGAGCTTAGTTCGAAAGTGAGAGATGTGATCATATTTGCGTAGACCACAAATAAATCTGATACAGAAATTTTGGAAGCCGCTCAGGCTTGTCTAGCTGGTCCTCTAGAAGATCTAGGTAACAGGTGTCAGCGTAGTCTAGGATTGGAAGCAGAAGAGATTGTGCAAGCGCAACTTTAGTAGCAGTAGCAAACATCTTACAGCTCACGGACTGCAAGTGAACATCCCAGCTGAGAGATCTGTCCATTGTTATACCAAGTTTCTTAACTGAGTCACTGTAGGGTAAGACAATACCGTCAAGCAAAACTTGCGGAAGTGTAGCCCAATCAATCCTGGAGATCATGCGAGAACTACCAATGATTACTTGCGTTTTGTTGGATTTATTTTTTAGCCAAAAGATCTGCTCCAGTTAATTATTCGCGATAAATCACTATTAATGGTGGCTACAGGAGAGAGGAGTTCATTAAAAAGAGCTTGCGAGTAAATTTTGAGATCGTCTGCATATAAGTGGTAGGAAGTAGAAAGTTGTTTAGATATAGAGTTAATAAAAATCGCAAAAAGGAGAGGAGATAATACGCCGCCTTGTGGCACGCCAGCCGTTGTATTACACCATGAAGAAAACGAGTCTTCAAGGTGAACACGCTGCCGACGCCCATACAGATAACTGTGAAACCAATCAATCACCGATGGAGATATGTTAATAGAGCGAAGTATTGTTTATAAGGGTGTATTTCACCGCAACTTGTGTAATGTAGAGCGATGATGCAGCCTGATATACATATAACGACTCGCGTTAACGATCTCAGAAAAATAAACCGATGTTAAATACCTAACAGGCATACTACAGGATTTTCGGGTAAGGGTGCATGTCAAAGGGAGAATATTTGTGATATTCATGAACAAGTTTTAGTACGTACTCGTATAAGAACTATTAGGAATTGGAAAAAATGAGCTATTTCTTCGAGAAAGTTTATCGGTCGTCCATAATAGTAAATTTTGGCATTTTTAAAACAAAGACGTGTCGCTCGCGCGTTAAAATATGGACAACAGATAAAGAAAATGAAAAATAACATTAGTAAGCTTTTACAATTAAAAAAATATTATCAATCCAAGTTAGGCACCAACCTGATAAGCTCCGTTGACGTATTGTTGTGTGTTCTTGATGATGACAAGATGAGCCGGCAAATTTACTCCCATAGCTAAAAAATACGTAAAAATACATATTTTAAGCATCTAAGTATATTTTGATTTCCTAACATAACTATGGTTTACCGTAGAAAATAATAGACCGCTCTAGCAAATCTTATAAATGTTATATTAGCTCATTAATTTCAAAAAGCTTGTTTTGTCACTGTGACTGTGTTAGGTCACCAGACTCCATAGGAATTCAATGTCTTACTGAAGAAATGCACAAAACACGACATGCGAGCGGGATATATTCATTAGTTTTTCAAACTTTATTCTACTAATCAAAAATCTTCGACAAATGAAAAATTCTAAATATTCGTAAAATACTATAAAATACTGTCGACTAATTATCGTAGACGTTTTCCTCAAGAACCTGTACCTGTCCACCGAAGAAACTTTCATCAAGATAGGTTTTGTGACAAACACTCATTGTATGTACAATAGAGCGTTGATCATCTGAACAAATTGTTCTTATAATCAAGTGCGAGGGCTGATGTAGCGAGCACGGAGCGTTTCTGTCACTCCTTTGACTGACGTTCGGATAATCGACGCTCTCTACTGTAGTTTATTTTTAAAGAAAATCTAAGTACCTAAAGTAGTAGTAGTGATAAGTATGGGCAGATCTCTATTCCGGAAAGCGTGTTCGATGTTGTTTCTCTCTTCATAAAGTAACCCCGCGTGATGGCACCCTATCCCGCTCAGAACCAGCATCTACCAAAATCAACCAATACATTTTATAGTGTCTGAAAAATAACTTTTTGAATAGAACTCAGCTATGTTGACGCAATAAACTATTCTGATGATGCCAAGTAGGAGTTTTAACGCAGCAGACAAGAGACTTGGGTTGGATTTCTTTTTTACAAGGGTTGTATCGGCAAGGTGGCGGATGAGCTCAGATTTTTTTTTGTTTAGATTTAGGTTTTCTTTATTTATTACGTCTTAATTATTATTATTTTTTCATTATGTTATGAGAGCATAATATGTGTTTTTCTTTGTTTGTGTGGTCTGTATTGTTTGTAGTTATTTATATTTCTCTATTATTTGTTATTATTAATGTTGCGCTTTAACTGGCTCTCTATTTCTATTTATTTACCTATTAGTACAATTAGAGCTGTTGGGCGCCCTATTATTAAATAAATATATAAAATGGACGATATAAAAATTAGCTAAGAGTAGAATACCGATCCACGTCAATTACACGCGCTTGAAATAACGCAGCCGTTGAAACGTTCATAGTAAACAAGGGCCCTGTACTCAGTCTAAGCATAAGTTCACAATTTTCAGAAAATCCGGTAAAAATAGAAAGTTTTGAATTAATTGAAACGCCTTGAAAAGTTAATTCTCAAAATGGTATGCAATATACACATGCTTTTAAAAAATATACTATTGTCAATGCAAAATACCTGGACTACTCGTGTGAAGAAAAAAACATATAATATCAAGGGCATACAGGGTGACAATTTAATTCTTACTACATAAGTTTTAAAGCAAGGGGTACAGTAGGTACAAAATTTTCGTAAAATAGGCATTAAATAATTCCTACAAATAATTACAATAACTCTGGACAGACAAGTGCAGGTGTAGTACCTAACTATAATAAACAGGTTATTGTTGGGTCCAGAATGAACAATCTTCTTTGTACGTAAATCGTGTTTGTTGTTTAATTAGTCTGTTTGTTCGTCTTCTACTCAGCAGTTAAGTGACGGCCTGATTTGATTTATTGCACCAATACCTAAATAGTTCGAGTGTCATAGTGCCATAGGCTACTATTTTTCCTGGTAAAAACATAACACAGTCGAAACCGTGCGCAATAGCTAGTAAACTTAAAGTTATTCTTGAATTAGCCTTGAACTTTCATAGTCTAGGAACAGTTACTCTGTACAAACCCACAATCGTGAGAAATTAAGATTACTGATTATAATCATTGAACTAGACCAGTGGGAATAAATTAAATTAACTATTGTCCTTACCTGTAACTTTTTGTTCTTGATAGTAGAAGCTAAGGCGGTGAGCTTGGCTTTTTGTTCCGGATTGAATGATACAGTCAGCTCTCTGGACAGAGTTTCTGCAGTTAGTGCTACACTCTTACGTGTGTTGCAAAATATCTAGAACAAACAAAGAATTCATTAAAAACTACTTACTCTTATTTTATTCGTTTTTACTTGAATTAACAATATTGTATTAGCTTTTGTAACTACTTGATTTCTTTTTTCAGTTATATTGATTAATAAACCAAACTACTAGACCGATTATGATAAAATGCATATGGGATTACTTGAGGAATATACCTTTCTGAACAAAAAAAAATGTTCAAATTAGTCTAGTCGCCTCCGAAGAATCAGGGAACATAGACATGTCTACATAAATATAAATATAGTCAAGATGAGAAGCTCTATATTTTTCGAAGATGAATAAAGCTTATTACCAAAGTAGGTTTCCCGTTGTGATGCTTCTGTATGACGGGCCACAGTTTGTAGTTGAGTATGATATCGAACTTGAAGATGCTGGTGCCTTCAGGACACGGGTAGCCTTCTACCACGCGCTTCAACTTCACGGGACGACTCTCATCGCCAAACCTAAGTAGTTTAAGTTAAGTTTTTAACATTTTCACATCTATTGCTTTCATTTATTATTTTAGGCACTAATGCTTAATAATACTGGTAGCGTCATGGAAAATTTTACTTACCCGTGACACTACCGGTAGTGCAATAGTTAAAAAATAATTTGACAAAAGACCTTGTATAGTACCAGTTAGTATTAAAGAAAGTTAGCTACTAAAATGATCCAGAAATAATTAAAAATCCAGAAACGATTCTGCAACCTTTAACTTTGGTAAAAATTATGAAAATTTTGTTTATACCGTATTTGAAGTTGGTTTATATGCAATCAGATAATTATACTAAAATAATTAAATAAATGTACCACTTACAACCTAAGTGTAATTATAATCTACTTTTATGCTTTTCTTATTTTGAGTAGGTAAAACTAGCTACGTATTCAAATAAATAGAATTTGGTAAGAGGAACTAATATATTTCAGTGCCTACGAGTACATAACTAATAAGATTTAAAATTGGAAGACAAAATTTTCTTGCTTGGCCTACGTCCCGTTCATGGGCAGACCCATGCCCAGGGACGCTATGGGTTGATACGTGAAACGGTGATAAGAAAATAATATGTATTGTCGCCAGACACGGATACATATCTGAAACCTCGTATTTAAATAAGTTAAGCGCCTTTTTATATATGGCTTGACGTTTGCTTGTGTTAATAAGGAGTCACGAACAGGCGCTAGAAGCAATTGGATATGGTGGAGAAATTCTTCATACAAGAAAGAAATTATATTCCTCACTTGTAATAAACTGCAGGTTTTTCAGCATTTCCAAGCCAGGCTGCCACATCGCCTGGGTTACTGACTGTGGCAGAGACGGCCACGAACCTGATCCGCGGAGGTTTCTGGTCTCGACTACTGGTGTCTTGTGTTACATTTTCGGTTCTTTCTGTGCTTTGATATTGTTTTTGCAGTTGCTCAATTCGATGGGCGGATTGTGCTGATGCCTACAATTATATTTATCTAGTATTTTATAACGCATAAGCTATATTTGTCAATTGAAGCAAATAAGCGAAATATTGCAAATCTCAACATATGATGTCTAGCTGTCCTTGTGGATACGTTATGGAGTCTTTGGAATGGAATTTACGGATTTACTCGTTACTTATCAACGCGTCTCGGCGTTAAACGTTCAAAATTTAGATTTAGATACGGCAATTAATTTACTTTTTGGTAAGCAATATCAGTTCTAAATTCGTCAGTTTAGATAACGATTGCTAAACAGCTGGTCAAGTCTGTTATTTCAATTGTCTCAGAATTACAATTAGATTGTACCAAAATGGCTGTTTTGACATAGAAACAAAACATAATTATTAATACTAACTCTGATTTATTCTATGTCGAAACACAATCCAATTGTAATTCTGAGACAATTCAAAAAAGTGTCTTGACCACCGAATTGGACAGGAATTTCAATATTGACTATGGATATTGATTGACTGGTCTAGGCGTTATACGCCGTTGTTTATAAGAAAATTAAACGAAAACTCTACAATCGATCCCACGAAACATGCAAAAAAGAGCTTGAGCTACCGGTGAAGGAAAACATAGTGAGGAAACCATAGAATGGTGGTAGGGCGTTTCCTATCGCTCGCCTGGCTAGCTACCACCCTCAAGTTGTAAAATCTGTCGCCAAGCACCTAACAGTATGTTCCGGCAGCCTTCCTTGAGAGCCAGTGTATTCCAGACTAGGCATGCTTCGTCTAGGGCTACAATATCGCTTACTTCCGTGGTCGTGCGAACTTGTGGTCAATTAACTAGCTGTGTAGAATAAAAAAAAAACAAAAATAGGTCTATAAAATCTTAATAAAGTTTGCTTGCATAAATTATGTTTAACTCAAACTTTTCAACTTTTAAATTCCTAAAACAAAACTTGTTAGTATTGATCATCAGAAGCCACTTTAAGAGGATGCTTTTAATGTTTTACTTTATAGTTGGCCACCAGAAACAAAACCACCACAGGAACAAAACCATTAACAGATTGTCGACATGCAAGTTCGCAAAAATGTTTATGCTCGGGACGTCAACCGTTCGCACAACTAAAGTTTACCAACCTAATAATAATCTATGTTAAATAAATAAATAAATCTTTTATTTGACACAAAAATGTGTTATATTACTTCTATGGTTTTCATCCTGCTGACTACAGCCTCCAACACTGGGCCGCGGGTTTCGTCATTCAGTATGTGCACCTCGTCTATGAGGAAGAGCTTTATGACTTCCACTAGCTGTCTGTGCTCGCGCCATCGACGTGTTACCATGTCCCACTTCTCGGGGGTTGTTATTATTATCCTACACACAGGGAGGGATTATAAAAAGACTTTAACTAAAATGTGAGTAAATCTGTTTTTTCTAGGCAAGCGTGCCACATTCTAGACTGCAGCGTAGTGTCAGGCGAGTTGCGGACAAACGCAAGACTATGGTTTATTAAAAAACCCTGACCGGATTAGAAATTCTAACTCGCTCCTACTAATGAACTACCAATGTACTGCCAATGTTTTGTTTATAATATATTTTGCTGTATTTTTGTTTTTGGTGTGCATTAAAAATATATTGTATTATATTATATTGTAGGATTTCTATACGCGTTCACAGCGAAAGCTGCAGGGGAGCACGAGAATCTAGAAGGCAGAATCCGCTTCAACTGTCAAAACGAAACCATGTTTGGTTTCAATTATTTCATCGCTAACGTTAAGTGATAGGACTGCTGATATTAAACCCAGACTGTGTTTATGTTTTTTCAAAGTGCAAGTTTACAAAGTCCTAATTTTTATATTATTCAGAATGTAATAATTACGTTATAAGAGACTTTTGGAAATATAAAAAAAGTTCAGAATAATGTTATTCACGTTAAAAGCTTGTAAAAATATTATAACATTAATTATGTGTACTTATTTCTGTTGTTTGTTTTGGTACGGTTCACAGGTGACAGTTACAATAATATTTTTATTGGTGGCATCTGACAGACTTAGCATAAATACGAGTTTTTTAATCAGTTTTTTATTCGGAATAAAGGGGATATAATTTTAGTATGAACTCTGCATTACATTATTTAGAAATGGTTTTCGAATTTCCATCACTTTCCAAAAATGAAATGTTGTCAATTGTGTAACCTAAGCAGATTATTGTGAGTCAAGTTGGTTAATAAGTAACATTAGAATATGCATAAGGCATCATTTCAACATACTTACTTGTAAGGCTTTAACTGTGAAAAGTCAACATCGGTATCTCCTGTTACCTCTATACACATAAGACCAAGCTTCGTGAACTTTGGATACCATTCTGTGAGTCTTTCGGTGCACAAAGCTTTTACGGGTGCCACTATAAGCAAAATAAAAAAGATTTTTCAAGCATTATAGTGATTTAAGGTATGGATATGAAGGTTCTACGAAAACTATCCCATTTCTTTATTCTATATCACCAATCTTGGCTCTTTTAGATTTATGAATACGCTACGTTTTCCACCCCTCAACCTGCCAACTATTTTCACCAAAACTTTTATCACATTTTCGAACTTATGAAACATGGTTATAGTTTGACTGAACAGATTTGGATGGAGAAGAGGTAGGTATTGTAAAAGAATTGAAGAGAATCACTGAGAGAGTGGCTGTCTATATGTATAGTTTTCGAAAAAATAAATCGTATGATGGCCCGCATGGCAGACACATCGTGGTTTTTTAGTAATATTAATTACTTTTTTACAGTTTTTTTTTTCACATTAAATAAACTTAAAACAGGCTAAAGCTGGCCAAGTAAGAACTTACTGTAAATAATTTTGAAGTCATCTGTACACTGTTTGTCTTCAAACTCCATGAGTAACTGTAATATCGCCATTTCAAATACAACTGTCTTGCCGGACCCAGTCGGAGCGCATACTACCATGGACTTGTCTGGAATTCAGCATTTACCTTTTTACTCGTTATAACGACCGATGATTTGAGATTGTTACACAGACTTATCAGATAATGGAGAAAAGAAGCAGATACTGTAAGGTAGACCGGGTACGTTTGAAACGGTGTACGTTTGAAATAAAAATATCTCGTGATCCCCGTGAGATAAGGGTAGGGTACAAGAGGAAAATGAAGCAGGCGACCAGTTTATACAAGAATTTTAGTTTTGCGTTGCGTCGCTCTTAGCGCGCTGTGCATGTATCTATGAGAAACAAACGAAAGCAGTTACGTAGGTGGGTATACTTTTTGGGTATATTTATATATATATCTTCCAATTCTACACATCCCATCAAATATGTGCGCAATAAAATTAAATAACTCTTGCAAATAATTGTTGTAAATTAATTAGGTACCTGAATACAAAGCATCATCGATGACACTCGACTGTACTAAATTGAAGAATGGATAACTAAACACACTGCGGTACATTTCACCTGAAATCAAATATTAATTCACTTCTTTGTTGGAATACATGAGTCTTAATACGATGTTGCCTTTAAGTGTCTATCAAAAGTACGAAAACTTACATAGTTCATTGACGCTGCGAAATTGGCCATATTGACCGGTTCCTTTTGCAGGTCTTGTGGTAGTTTGTGCTTTATTAGTACGCAGACCGGTAACCGGAGATTCGTATGACTTACGATTATCCAACTCGACATTTTCAGGCGTAAATGAAAAAGGCTGAGATTCTTGAGAGTTTGCTATTACATCATCTAAAATGTCTGTGAAACTTCCACTGAAAATTACCTTTCCGGTTAATGTAATTTAAGAGCTAAAATGATTTAGCTATGATAGAATAGCTTATTGGCAACTTACAGGTATGAGCTGTTCATCATACAGCGCCAATTTCACAATTATTACGCTATATTAGCCGCTTAAAATGATTATACTGTTAATTTTAAACTACTTTCCCGCGTTTTGTACGAAACGAACGGAACTGAATGAAGATAAAGAATGAATGAAATTAATTCTTTTTTTTTTTCATTCTTTCTTGATTAGTCGCCGAACTCTGTGTGTTATGCCAGAACTCGATTTGAATTAAAGTAGTAAAAAGGCATAGCAAGAATGAACTTCAAAAGTGATTTCAATTTTGTCAATTATTTTTGTTATATCGAATCATATGAAGGAAATATTTTTAAATTATAGGAGTTAGACGAAGCATGTTCTTTCCTGGCAACATAAAAAATTATATTGATATTCCTCAAAGAGTTTTTTTCTTTCTTGATTGGCCACTACACTCGGTATATTGTGCCAGTTCTCAAGTTTTGCTCATTGAGTTAAGTACTGTTAGTTGTTATAATTTCTACTATCCTTTTCACCGTCACGCTTTGAATAACTTCACCAGACTAAACATCAAACACCGTTTAGGAGCACAGCTCGGATAAGATTTTACCTGACTACATTTTAAACCACCCCTTATTTTACCGAATGGATAAGAGCTATATTTTACGAAACCGAATCGCTTTCTTCTAGGCAAGCGAGCCCCATCTTAGGCCGTATCGTTGCTTCACATCAGGCGTGTTGCGGCCAAACACAAGCCTATAAAAAAATTAAAAAACCTAAAACAAAGTCACGCCAATTTTTTTCTTGGGCTCGGGACAACTCCCTACTTTATAGTCGAGATTTGAATGTGACAGTTAAACATCAGTTGCATTTGTCAGGAAGAGACGGCAAAAAGTTAAAACACCGTTTATGCGAGCATCGGTTTGGGTAAAATTTCGCGTAGTCTAATAGGAAAACAATCCTAAACACACACAGGCCTACTTAAAATGCCCAAAGAAAAAAAAGTGACATGACATTGACTTAATTTTATATCGACATTGACGTCTGCTAAAAAGGAGCTGGATGACAGCAGTTCTTTAAAATTTATTTTTATTTTGTCTTCCTCATTCTCTAACAAAATTCTATGAAAGTGATTAATTTAATGTTTTTATATAAAATGAATTAAGTCCTCAGTTAAGACCAACAAACAAAATGTAAGTGAACTTTTGTAAGTAGGCGAGTTCGTTATGGAGGAAGGGGAAAACGTAGTATTAATTAAATATATCATTTAATTTTAGGGACGTGATAAACGATTACGGACAGGATGATACCGTCAGCATTGATACACTGACTCTCAAGGAGTTAGTTCAAGAAGAAAGGCGCAGGGAAATATCACAGTTACATCTCCTAAGCAAGAAAGTTTGTTACCTTCACACAGATATACTGTACTACAGAAATCCGAAGTCTAAAATTGGGGCAGCTTGCTATGAAGCATGGAGAGTAATGATAAGGAAGATAGGAGGAACTCCGAATGGTTGGAGAGACCTAGGATATGCTTTAGGTGTGAGCCAGGATGACTTAGATGTAAGTATCATCAAACACTTGCATAAAAATACCACATGGTTAATTACTTGCTAATTCAGAAACGTTCAAAATCATCGTCGTAAATCTGTTCTGTTTTCCTAGAACTTGGTATGTACAAACCTTATTTATATTAAAATGGTTGTTATGGATTTAAGTGTGGGAATACCAACCACATATTTCTTGAAAACTTGCACTAAATATAGGCAACTATTGAGGGAAACATTAGGTTTATTATAGCTTATAGGTATTCTAAATTGTTTTATGTGCAATATCACATATTTCCAGTACATAATGGCTTCAGTAAAAGATGACCCAGCAGACATGGTGCTTAAAGTATACCGTCAGAATGAAAAGGCTACCATTGACAAAATCATTGATGCTTTGATCAAAATGAAAAGATATGATATTCTGAAGTGTCTTGAAGAACCACTGACAAATGTTGCTCAACATTTTAATAAAGAAGATAGTGGTTATCATAGTAATGAAAAGAGCTCAGCCCATAGAGAAATTGTCAGCCTTAAAAATCTTCCAAATGATCTTCCTCCAGCTTTAAATAAAAATGCCGTTGTCATTAGTACAAATAGAGGAAAAGGACCAGATCGACCAAACTTAATACCTATGCCTCCAGTGACTGAAAAGGCATCAACAAATGACAACAGCCCAATATTGTTCTTAACATTTGCTCAAGATGGTTTGCCGACAGCTATTAATATACAAGAATATGTGGATAACTGGACAGAGTTTCGCAGTGTTAAAGTAGTAACACTCAGCAGCAGAAGAGAAGAAATATATCAGAACCCTGAGAAATTTATTAGGGAGCATTTTGAAAAGGTAAGAGCCAATTGAGTATAAGAATGTTTATATAATAAAAACGAGTAAGTCTAGTCTGTAAATGAATGTAAATCCATTGTCTGAAATGTAAATCTTTCCTAACCATGTAGCTGGTAGGTTAAAATATC